>CM034152.1:171139869-172339869 GCA_019776745.2 Taxus chinensis
ACAATAAGGACATCTTACATTAATTGACTACAATCACCTCTGCATTACCAAGAATTGGCACTATCCCTGGGCTCATATGATCTCACATGATTTCCAATCAATAATGGTGCCTACAATCATGATAAGAGAATTTCAATTAATTACATCATCATATGTTTTAACAATATTAGAGTGGTGACAGAAGCAAATATGTTATGTGGAATAATTAGATCCAACCCATGAATTTCTAGGGTTTCAGATTAATAGCTAATCCTCCAGTTATGTCTTTGTAAGAAACAAATAAAAAATCAGGGGCAATTTAACATTATAAATAGCTTAAAGGTTAGTAACTTAGCATTCACATAGAGAGTAGAATATAGGACACCCTATTTTGAGAAGTTCCTTTCTCATTATTGGGTACCTGTAATTTGTTGCAAAAACAAATTATAAATTAAAATAAATACAATTAAGTAATAAGTGTGCAACTAGATTTTGAAGCTTGTAAAACACAAATATATCTAACTTCTGGTTTACTACCATCAGTGTTGCGTTTGGTTTCAAATTGGAATTGTAGGAGGAGTAGGTGAATGTATGCATCTAACAAATGTACCTACATCTATTTGGTCATAACCCAAGGAATCTGGCATGCTCCAGTGGAATTAATGCTTGCATGAAACACCATGTATTGCATGTTTGTTAGTGTGTAGACAATGTGAAACAATTGTTAAGGGCTATCTTTGGAATATTCAGCGAGTGAGCGGGTTTCAGTGCCTAAGAGCACATTGGGTAGGGGGTCCTTGATGGTAACCAGTCGTTTCAGGTCCTCAAAGGTAGTTATGTTATTCTGTAATGCAAATGACACAATTACGCACATGCATTCATACATCAATATTCTAAAAGAGCCTCTTCAAGGTAGATACAAATAGTAATTTATTGAAATAGATGTTTATGACAAACTTTTCCTTAGATAATTTATCAAAGTCTATTGCATTCCACAGTATTGCAGTGCAAGGATGTAGATATTTTTACCAAGTTGCCCCGGTTCTTGAAGTAATTCGACAAAAGTTAGGTCTTTCTAGTTGTTGTTCTACATGGTTTTATGCCCTCGATTTGGTTTGACACCATCTGTTGAAGAATCGACTGGTTGAATTAGGAAAATATGAGCGGCCATTACAACGTTAGAAGGGAATTGGGAAATAGAGATAAGTATTTTAGTATTACTAAATAGTAAAACAAAATCACACAAAGATGTACCTCCTTTGCAGGGTCAGTAGAATGGTTGGGTAAGTTTGAATATGAAGAATAATGGATGGTCGATCCATTACCATTGATGGTGTTGCCATAACTCGTACTATCGGTGTGGTTAGGCGAAGAACTAATACCAAAGTTACAAAATAGCTAAATATTGTGGCGTGTATTCAATCCACATTTCTGTCCACATGAGTTTTTTTGACCTTGGTAGTGCTATTAGGTTTTTATTGTCAATACCGTCCATATTGTGAATACATAAATATATGTAAACCAAACAAATATGTAACATCCATGAACAAGGAGTTGTTAGGCTGGTTATAAAGTTTTAATTAAACTATGTAAAACCTGCCATTGTGTTTTGCATTAAAAACATGTAACCAAAGGGCTGCTAAAAAATCCTATGTATATGAAGGTTTTAGGAATGAAATAAAGAGTGTAAGGGAACAGTTAAACAAATGGCGATTTCACTTTTAATTACATGCACAAAATGAGAACAATATTAAATGGATTACAATAACGGGGGACTGTAAAATTTGAGTAAGTAAAATGTTCAGCAGTGGAAAGTTGGATTCCAATAGTTAGCAGTGTGGAGCAATTAAAAATAATCATTAGTATCGGACACAAATTAAATTATTATTGCAAAGGCTATTTATTAAGAAGACAAACTATGAACTGCAAGCAGTTACAAACATTTAGAGACTACAACCAATTATTTATTATATGTGTAAAATTGTGTAGAAATTTTGATTCGTACATATAGTAGCAACGATGTAAAAACTGGGAGGGAACTAATATTTAGTAGGTTATATATATATTTATTTTCCCTTATGGTTTTATGTTGTGTACACGTTTTTTTTACAATTTGGGGTATGCACATAAGGGGTGCATCAGAGTTTTTTTGGTGGTGTTTTTTTGTTATTATGGGGAGGGGTGGATTTATAAAACTCTATTTAGAATTTTTCCCTAAGGATGTGGATGGTGTCTTCATTGGCAATGGATGCTTGTTGTAGTGCTTGTTGTGTATGCAGCATTGCAGATATTGCGTCATTGTCTACATTCATGGCTTCCATGCATTGTTCTTCGACACATTCAGATAACAACTATTATATGCGGGTGTAATTAGTTACAATTCGGGTTGTTATGGTTTCGAATGTGGTTTGTCATGTTTAGAGTGCCTGCAAAGGCGGGTGTAAACAATGTGTTAGAAACATAATTTGAGGAGGTTGAAAGATTCAATTTTAAAATTGCCAACCAAAATGTAAAGTTCTCTAATGTTAACAGTCTTTGAGTTATAGATGGAGTGGGTAGTGGAAAATGTAAATATGGGAATTTATTCTAAATCAACACGTTAACACTGAACAAATTATACTATAATTTTAATGTTGTAAGAAATAAGTAGTAATTTATATAGTTATACCTGAAACTGTGCAAAAGTAGAAATGATGTGGAAATGAGTTTTTTAATTATGGTTGAGAGACTATTTTCTTTAAGACAACATGGAGTACGTAACCTTGTGGAAAATACAACCAAAAAAACCAAACACCTTTATTTATGGTGTTACTGGAAATGTTCGATATGTATATGGTTTGAGGGAGAAACATAAGTATAGAATGTACATGATGGAATACTTTTTCATCTGAGGCACTGTTTCCTGTAGAGTGTTTTTTCTAGGACACTTTTATAAGGTACGAAGTGAACGCCTTATCTATGATTTTTGAAACACTTCATTGTAAGCTTTTTCTTTCAATTTCTTCTGTGTATTTTCGACAACTACAATTGTTTGTTGCAAGGTTTTTTGTGCCGCTTCAATTTTATTTTGTGTGGAATACATGTTTGTAATGGTAGCTTCATCCACGGGTGCAAACATTTGGTAGTGAGTGTCTACATATTCACATAGTAGGCATTCCAGAAGGTCGACATCAATGTTGGTGCGGGTAGCTAGTGTGTCAAAGTTGTCGTCCATTTGAAAGTGCCCTACAAGTGGAATTCAAACGTTAGTTAGAAAATTTTGTAGTGGCTACCACAAATTGAGTTATAATTGTTAAAGTAAGAAGTAGACAACAAATCAATATGTGTAGCCTAGTTGTAGTTGGAAAAAATGCAAGTTAAGTTTAGATGGAGTAGTGTACCAGCAGGGGGTGACCTAGTTTTTTTGTTTTTTACATACTGTAGGAGGAGGATTCCTTGATAAGTACGTACTTATGTTGTGACAAGAGGTAGGTCGTGTTTTAATTATGCTTCTACTTTTAACTGAAGTGCAACATGCTTTTCTTCCTGTAGGCACTTGTAACGGGTGTATGAGAAGGCTAGGAAAATGCAGAAGTTGGTAAGGGCTCGAACTCGGGATAAGGCTGTGAAGGTCAGGCCTTGTCGTTCTTTGCGGCCAATGTCAATGGTATATTTATCAAGAGTCAGTCCTTGGGCTTTATGAATAGTTAGGGGCCATGCCATTTTCAAGGGTAGATGTCGGCAGTTGCTTCTTGTTATGGGGGGGACTGGTCTGTACGTAGGATGCCTCGGGTCCCAGGCTAGGCCTTTGTAGCTTGGGAAGTTGAAAACGGAATACAAAGGAAAGCTTGGTGGGGTGGTTGCTTGCTCATACAACATAGTAACAATCTGTCCTTGCACACCATTAACAAGGCCGATTTGCACCTAAATATTTGTTGTCAACATTGCTTGTTCACCTTCATAGAGAAATAGGTTGTTCTCTAATTGTGTGTTGGTGCTTTTCCCTGGGTCACCTTGGCATGTTTGTTCAGCTGTAGCTATAGTAATTGGCATGTTAAAGGCCCGCATTATATACTTGTTATGTATGGTTACTAATGCGTTTGTAGCATAAAGGTGCGTTGCGGTTTGGAAAGTTACTTGTTCTACAGGGCTGATATTTGTAGGATTCCACGACATTAGTAGATTCCAGTCATGCTCTGTAGCAAGTGTGTTCCTGACATTTAGTAGTAGACTCCAGAAACTGTGGTGGGCAGGGGCAGTGCCTTGTTGGTAGAAGTTAACAGTAAGCGTGATTGTTTTCCTGAAAAGTGACCATAACATGTGGTCGTAGGTACCTGGAATGTATAAGGGAGTATCTTTAATTAAAGGTAGCTGGGTGAGGTCTCCAACCATAATAATAGAACTGCCTCCAAAAACTCTGCATTTACAGGTGAAAAATGCTTCCTATAGGAGGCTATTTATGGTGGCCAGCAGTTTTGGGCCAATAAAACTCATTTCATCGATTAGTATGTATTCCAAATCTACCATGGCTTGTTGAAATGTAGCGAGGGTTTGGCCTTGAAGAGGGATAACTTCATCTATTGGTATGTGTAGCTCGGTGTGTATTGTTGTGCTAGAAATGTTGAATGCTGCAAGTCCTATTGGAGCTAGGAGGAGTAAGTTGGTGCCACGGAGGTTGATGTGTGAGTGGAGTGTCCTTGAAATTTCCCGTATCACATGTGATTTACCACTGCCAGTTGTTCCTTGTATTATTATATACAACAGGGAAATGTGTGGTGGTCTATCGGCATGGATTATGATTCTCTGTAATGCATCTTGTTGTTCCAGTGATAAGGTACAACCATCTAGAGTAGGTAGGAAGAACGGTGCAGCTATTTTGTTGGTTGAGAGGGCAATCTCTATGAAATCTCCCCCCATTTCATGTAAGCGGTTACCAGCAGTAGCTTGTGGCCAGGTGTATGAAAGATCAAAATCATGCTTCCCAAGTATGCCTAGGTCACTGATGTCTACAACCCCTGTAGGATGTAAGCCAGAAAACACCCCTATTCATCCATCTGAGTTGTGGCGGTTACATCAAAGTCACTATCAGAGCTAGTGGTTGGGCTGTTAATTGGATGATAGGGGGCTAGCCGATGCACGTGCCATGCCTGGTAGGTTGGAGAGAATGCAGCCCACTGAAGCCGGAGTGTTTCTGGGGATGTGCCAATGTTGGATGGAATACAACGGAAAGCTTTGTATAAGAGGATCTCCGTGAAGTAGAAAGTTTTGTATAAAGGCGAGCTAGTAGCAGGGGTGGCTATTATTCGAGGGAACACTCTAACGATAGCCTATTTTTGTCATGCTTTCCATGGCTGCCCTTTCCTACACTAATCGTAGGCCCATGACCGAGCAGTTTCTATTAAACAATAGTTGTCTAGGGCAAGGGGACATGCTATGTAGGCATCTATAAATGGTGTTGTACAATTTCTACTAGAATGGGACTGTGAAATTTTCCTATAGATGGTTTTTCCCATGGATAGTGTCACAAACACTCAGTTACATATGCTAAGTGGCAATTTCAGCAGCATGTGGCAAGTTTCTTGTGTGCCTATATCTTGGTCAGAAATTGTTTATGAAAAGAGCTTGTTGTATGTTGTGTTGACATTTTTTTCAGGTTCTGTAGTTGCTAAGATTCTAACAAGCATATGGTGGTATGTTTCTGACTTGTACTTGGCTTTGGATGCATATTTTGCTATGTATTTCAAAACAACATGACGTGAAACCACATGCTTACAGTCAATATTGGCCCGCCAGGCAGTTAACATATCTTTGTTGTGGATATTTAATCTGTCATCATTCTGAGCTGGAGTATAAACTACATGTCCTTATGCGTCTAGGAATAATGTCGATACAACTTGTATTGGCCATGTGCATTTGTACCTAAATTGTAATTGGGTGCCTTTCCTTCGTAAACATGTAGTTGTAGTACATTTGGTGTTGAGTTCAACCCAGTTAACTAAAGTTGTATAGTCATTGTCGGTAGGCGTAAGCATTATTTCCAATGAAATTAGAAAACATGGATCATATGTTGTTGCATGGGGCATGTGGGAAGCAGCCTGAAAATTTTGAAGAGGGTTCCAAGATGTGACCTGATTGTCTAAGAATTATTTTTTAACTTGTACGGCACAGGGGTCTACCCAGTCTAGGGTGTCCATATTTGGAGTGTCAGTGAGCCATAGAAAGCAACTTGTTTTTGTTGCTTTTATTTGTCATTTTATAGAACTAACAATCACATGTGAAATATGTGATGGAAATGCTGGGGGTGTGATAAAGAAGTTAAACATGAGGGAGATAAAAAGTGGAGGAGGAAGAGGGGTGATGAAGAAGGAGATAGAAGGAGAGTAACTCTAGCAGAAGGGGAAATGTTAGAAATAACACATGATAAAATTCTCTTTCTTATGACCATGAAAATAAGAAACACATGTCATTTATTTTAATATTTTTAAGTAAAAAGGGAGTGTGGGGTATAGGCCATTGAAGTAATGTAATTTAGATATATCTTAAAAGGAAAGGTGTAGTCTTGCAAAATAAACTTGTTTGAGTTAAATTCTAAGACTTTGGAAAAGAGGAAAAAATTATTTACTAATTAGAGTGATCCTGCTAGTTGTGTGAAGATCTTCCCTATGCGAGAAATTTTGAATTGCAATACTCAATTTAGGATAATTTTAAAGAAACTTTAATAACCAATGCAAGGAGAAATTGACTTTGAGAAGAATTGGTGGGGCCCAAGAGATCCAAATTAATGTGGATGTCATGTATATGGCCACATATCTATGAGTAAAGAACCCATAACCTTCTAATATTTTTTACATTGTGAAAAGTTACTCTCATTGATCTAGCCCGGGTCATCAACCATCAATCTAATTACTTGTAACATTAAAAATGCAAAAATTGGTATCATGTAGTATTATTTGTGGAAAATTCATTGCTTTCATGTAATTTTTGTGTATGTATAAGATATGATTTTTTGTTTTACAATTTGTGTATTGTGAATGCAATAGATGACTTGTCAAATGCAGGTTTGTTTATGTTATTCTATGGTGAATGGTGGGTTGTATAAAAAACATTGGCAATTAGGGTCTTTCCACCCCCGACATATAGTCATAGACCCCAAGAAAATCCATGGGATGATGTGAATGAGCTCACAACCATTCCCACAAAACAATGTAAATATTTGCACAATGCATAAGAATCTCAAGAGCGCATGATGGGTTCAATTGCTAGTCACAATAAATAATAAGACTTTTCCATTATGGTACAATAGAGTGAAACATGTTTTCTTCACATGAAATCCTTTGTTGAGTAAGGTTAGTTCAACAAAATATCATCATTTCTTAATTGAAGAAGAATACCTAAAGCGAGGAATTTTTTTCCTTCAAAGCCTTTTAGTTGTGTAGGTCAACATCAAAAATAGTACATTATAGTGGGTCCATTCACTACAATATTTTAGGTATGAGATATGACTTTTGAACTTGTAAAATGTGATATTGAATTTATTTTAGAAATTCAATAATGAAGCAATACATGAGATATCCTTATTTTATAAAACAAGAAACAATTTGTACACATTAGGAAAATGAGATGGAAAAGATGAAAAAGTTAAATGTGGGAAACACATTAATGTTTGGCATTAGCTTTTTCATGGTATCCAAAATAATACTACTTCTCATATAAAAGAGGACAGCGTTTATATGTGGATGGCCTCTTCATGGTTTACAAAAGTTACTTATTCCTAACATAGACCATGACACTTTTTTAATATTCTAACTTTGATGTCTTGATTTAGTTTTTTTTTTTTTTTTACTTTTTAAAAGATGAAAAATTTGGGAAGATATTTTGATATATCTCTAGAATGTCTATTAAAATAGTTCCATGTTAAGGTGAAAAGAAGCAGATAATATTTTGAGAGTGGTACGTGGATATATTGAAATAAGTATCAAGTAACATGATTCAAATTAATCAAAAATAATATCAAGTTTAAGATAGAGATGTCGTGGGTTTTCCTCAACCGTTTATTTGCATTCTGTTCTTTAGCCATATGGAAGGGTCATCCACAGGTCATGCCCATTGACTCTTTATGTTATATATTTTCATGTTGTGTGGTTGCCCAAAATTGGGTGCACACCACTGAAAGAAACCGTATGTTATTGAGAGAAAGTATGAGAAAACTTCGTATTGTTTTCTTTTTTATCCTTGTGAAATACGAATTTACTTTCTGCTATCTTTTCTTCTGTGGTGGGGGGTGGGGTTCACGTTTTTTTTTGCTTCGGACGCAACTCCTTAGACCCGTTTTTTTGTTTCGCTACCCGCCCCCGCCCCCCCGCCCTTCCCCGCACCCCCCCCCTCCGCCTCTCCCTCCCCTCCCCGTCCCCCGCCTCTATCCCCTTCCCTTCGTCTCCTCACTTCTTTACTCCCCGCCTCCCTACGCAGCACCCGGAAGTACCCTTGTTTTTCCTCTCCATGGCAGACGAGTGTGAATTCAGTAATAACATGCGAATACATGCATGAGGAGAAGCACCAATTGCTTAAACTCCATTTCCTCCTCTCCTCTCGTATTCGCTAGGATACCAGGGCAACAACATTCTAGTAAACTTGTATTTAAAGAAAATGTTGTATTACAGTATTTCATTTATTAAGTTTTAATTTATTTATTCTAAGAAGCTCTTGTAGTTAAGATGAGCTTTCTCAAGAAAACGAAGTTCCATTTTTTTTTTAGAAGTTTCATTAATTAACAGAATGAAGGGAAAACTTGAAAATTTCAATCCTTGATAATGTATTGTAGACATTATCTGAGCTATACAAAGATCCATGAAATTAGATACACAGACATGAATTGAAATCAACAACTCTATATTCTATTTTTCATTAGTTCACTATTTCAATACACTCCATTATAATAGGAGATGTACAATAACAATCCTTAACAACAACATTTGTCTTCATATAACAAACCATACACCAGAATGGTTTCAACCTCTCACCCATATAATAATAAGACATACTAATTGTTTTATTATTCTAACTTCTAACTTACCAATACTAACCACTTTACATTTACTATTACTTTACATAGTAATGTACGTTCACTATTTATCATATCGATAATTACACATGTAATTATATTCACCCATACAAATGGAGCACTAATATATATTTCCTAACATTCCCTCCCCCTTAGTGCGAACATGGGCAAAACCTGCGTTGGTACTGTCACGTGCCGCTACGTAGCAGGCTCAGACTGGATGGTTTCAAGGACAATACCCACACACCTCTTGATGGTTTGCCAATTGGGTAACCAACAACCACACACAATAGTTTTTGAGGGGACAGTAACCGACAACCGTCTGGATAGTTTTTGTTTCTTTCTGGATAACTAACAACCACAATATCATGATGATGCGTAGTATCACAACTCTCATCACTATCGCACTGCAGGGAATAACATAGAATTCTACTGAAATTGTTGCTCGTACATACATAGACAAAGCTGACATCATGGAATTGAATATTGGATCATGGTCCCCCCGCATGGGAAATTCCACTTATTGCAACAGTATTCACTGGCAACCTGAGGCACACCACACTGGAATCACTAAAATCAATGCAAACACACATGTCCCAAACTGATAATGCGGCCTTCCGTCGTTGGCAACTGACGAGAGGTCGCTGATGACCGATCCAACCTGTCCGTTTTGCCTCCATCCTCCTTAAATTCACTTAGTATAGAATTCTTCATATTATAGTCAATTTCTTTGTTTATTTGTTCCCATCTTTAGTTTTCCCATTCTACAAGTTGTGCTTACATCTGTTAGGTCTTTTTCATTTCCCATCTACTATCCTCCATAATTTTTATTCATTACTGCATCTGAATTTTACTACCTCTCCATTATGGAATTTCAACTCCATTAAATTTATCTAATGGTGTATCCCTTTGCTGATCTAATATCCCAAAAAAAAATTGGAATGCAGATTTGAATTACCTCTGTTTTATTATTAGTTTGTTAGGAGGTCCCCATGGGGGGATGACCTCCAATTGTGACCATGGGCTTTGTGTGTAATTCTTTCCCTTTTATTTTATTTAATTGTGGAGTATGTGATTTAATTTGTGATGTAATTCATTTTAATCATTGTTGATTGATGTGCCTTAATTAAGTGGAATTATCATATTTATTACAGTAGAATCCATGGGGATAGATACACAGACAATAATTGAAATCAACAACTATATATTATATTTTCCTATTTAATTCACTATTTCAAGTTACACTCCATTATATAGGAGATGTATAATAACAATCCTTACAACAACGGATTTGTCTTAAGGGCATATACAACCATACACCCAGTTATGGTTTCAACCTCTCACCAATATAATAATAAAACAATACCTAATTGTTTTATTATTCTAACTTACTAACTTACCACATGCTAACCACATTTTACATTTACTATGTTACATTTACATAGTAAATGTACTTTCACTAATTTACCATAATAATAATTACACATGTGGATTATTATTCACCCATACATACAAATGGAGCACTAAGATATATTTCCTAACATTCCCCCCCCTTAGTGCGAACATGGGGAAAACTTACCTTTGTACTTGCACTTACGTGCATGATCTGACGATTTTACAGGATGATCATGATAATGGATGGTTTTTCATAGGAGCAATGACTCACCAACCTCTGGATGGTTTTTCCAATTGGTTTACCATAAACCACAAAGGGTGATGGTTTTTGAGGGGGTTACTAACAATCATGGTGGTTTTTGTAACCTGGTGTACCGCAAACCAAAAATGAAGTTTTTCAAGTGGATTTGGACCTACGACTATCATGATGATGTCAAATACAATTATACAACTCTCATCACTTGTCACTGCAGTTGGAATGAACATAGGAAATTCTACTGGAATCTGTTGCTCTCACATACATAGAAAGAACCAGCTGTAGAATATGGAAATGGAAAATTGGATCATGTTCCCCCTCCTCAATGTGAAATTTCCACTTATTCTGCAAACCACATGTATCACTGAACACTGCAGTGCAAACACTTGTTTGGACAGCACTAAGAAACAAACTGCACACACTATATTGGTCACCATAGCTGATATGCGGCCTCATCGTTGGTGACTAACGAGAGGTTGTTGAATGACCTCCAACCTCCTGTGCCTCCTTCCTCCAAGAAATTCACTTAGTATAGAAAGTATTCATAGTTATAGTCAATTTCATTTGTTATTTGTTCATCTCTAGTTTCCCATTCTACAATTTTGCTTACATCTGTAGGTGATTTTTCTTTTCTATCTACTATCCTCCATAGATTTTTATTCATTAACTGTATCTAGAATTTTTACTCTCCATGTATGGAAGTTCAGCCCATTAAATTTATCTAATAGTGTATCCATTTTACTGAATCTAAATATCCAAAAAAAAATTGAATGTAGATTTGAATTACCTTTGATTCTCTGATTTCTTCAGAAAACAACAGTGATCAATGTGTTGTATAGTAAATTGCACTTTTCTCCCAAACTGACAAACTGGGTTTGGCTAAAATTTCTTTTGTAACTGCCTATATAGCAAATCATTACACGTGTAAAATTTTGGAGAAACCTAGATCGCGAAACAAAAGTTATGAGATCTTCTTCGAGACATATTTAACCTGCTCTGGTACCAAATGTAGAAATTACTCTTATCTAATACATAGAATACATGAAATAGACTACACAGACAATAATTGAAATCAACAACTCTATATTATATTTTTATTTTTTTACTATTTCATTACACTCCATTATATAGGAGATGTATAATAACAATCCTCACAACAACCTTTGTTTGCATATACAACCATACACTCGTATGGTTTCAACCTCTCACCAATATAATAATAAAACAATACTAATTGTTTTATTATTCTAACTTCCTAACTTACCACATACTAACCACATTTTACATTTACATACTAAATGTACTTTCACTAATTTACCACAATAATAATTACATATGTAATTAGTAATCACCCATACATACACATGGAGCACTGAGATATATTTCCTAACATGGTTGTCTTAAAAAATCATTGAATGTTTCCAATAGTTTATTCCCCTTCATCCTTGTAAATTTTGGACCTTAAAATGGAAAGATGCCACTAAATTTTGAGTCTACCTTGTTAAAAGATTTCAATGTCATTTTTTTGGAAAGTAAAGTAATGATATTTCACAATAGATTGCAAACTTCAAATATCCTTCCATTCTGAGTTTCAAAACTAATTTTGTTGGAAAAATATATGTCTTGTAGTTGTTAACTTGTTACTATCTGAATTAGGAAATGCATTGAATTTAGTAAAGTTTCATCCAATGAATAAGCTTGGGGGTTTAACCATTAAACTAGTTGACTTTGGGCTCATTTGATTCTAAGGTTTACACTGTCAACCATTCTATTGTAGGAAGTTTTTATAAAAATTACAAAATTCATAAGCAACTTGGGAGGTGTTTATTTGTTTCATTTTTTGACCGTCGCCCTGTGTAAAGCAGAGGTCTCCAAAATGCCAATATGAATAGAGCAGCAGTCTCTAAACTGCCACTCTCAGCAATAAAGGCAGTTGTACTTACAAATCGCCACTCATAGGCTAGTCTTCAGAAAGTATGGCCTACTTTAGGAAGACATGGTTTCATTACTTTTGAAGAAGAATTAAGATCCGCAACTATGAAACCATTTAAATCTCTATTAAATCTCAAAATATTCCATGAAATGTAAATATGATCCTACTTTAGTCATTTTAGGGAACAAAATCATGTTTTAAGCTAGTAATCCTTGAATGGACATTTAAATGTATTTAGTCTTATAGGATTAACATTTATATAGATTTTTGCCCAAACAATCGAACTACAAGAATAGACATACCTCTCATAACAACTCCTAATTTAGAGTGGAAACCTGTACAATATTTAGATCTTATTAACACATGATCATAATCTACTCCAAAAACTAAACTAAATAAGCTTTCCCATTGAATCTAATGTACTCCATTGTCTGCACATCCTTGCAATTCATGGCTTTATTTCACCAACCATTGTGTTTAAAAGAAATTAGAAAAGAGACCAAATGAGGTTTTGGCTAGGGCAAGAACTCAAGGAATAGGTAAAAATTTACAAGGATGTTAGGGTTCCCCTATGGAACTCTAATTGGATTAGTCACCACAACATTGCATTTATCCAATGGCAAAGAATTTTCACTAGGTAATTATTAGTGAAACTCACGTGTTTTTGTTCACTCTAACTAATTTGTGAGAATACTGAGTGACAATGGAGTCACTTAATACCACTTGTATGTTAAGTTCATGATGGAACTCTTCTAGACTATGTTTTCAGTCAATGATTCAATGAGAGTCATTAAAGCTTCTAATTTAAGGGAACTCATAGGTAACGTAAGTGTTAACTAGATCAATGCATACATCTTTATCTAATCCTTATTCAAGAAGGGATGGACTATTTAGATCATTCATGGTAAAAGAATAATCAACATTTTTGTAGTTGATCTCTATATGTTTATTAACCTCTAGAAATCAGCTACATCAACCGCACATTAATCATTCTACCTAGACACGGTTCCCTTTATTTTGGAGCAAACTGTTGGCAACAATTAATTAAACTTTATTTTATAGGGTTAGAAAACTCCTTGTAATCTTGAGTTATTCTAAAAGTATACAATGTAACTTTATAGTAATTATTAAGGTTTAATTTGAGATATAGAACTTGCGACTAATTTTAAAGTGTACACATATAGGTTTTATTTAAATAGCTCTAATCGGCCTTTTGACATAGTGTGCCTTGTATTGGACACTTACCTTTTTCATAGATTGAATGTATTCTCCAAAATATGAAAGACTATATAGGGTGCCATTTATTTGTGAGAGGACCTATTTTGTAGTTATTTGCATCTAGATAGAACCAAAAAACGTCTCCTTAATCGTGAGCATTTTTTGGCATAGGTCGAGTCTAGTTTGTCATTGTTTTTTGTTTGAGTAGGTAGAAAATTTAGATCATTTTGACATATATCTAGAAGGTCTAATTAAAATATTTGTCCATGTCGACTCAAACAAGGGTAAGAGAATCTTTCGATGGGGGTTACCAAAAATATGGACATCAAATCCTAAGTATTGATTACATGAAAAATTAACAAAAATCAAATTTGTATCTGAGACTTGAAATGAAAAATAAAATTGTATCAACATTTGGTAGTCATAATGTAGGGGTTACTCAATCAGCGTCGTTAACTTTTCCATTAGTTCAAGTGTAATGACAATTGTCATATGGTGAAAATGGGATTTGTTATTTTTCAAATTATTTTTTTACGATGTAATTATTTGTCTTTGGATGGTGTTTCATTTGTTAACTAATACAATACAAGAATGGAATGTTTGAAATAAAAAGTGTACTATTGTAGGTCAACATCAACAATAATACATTATAATGGGTCCATTCATTGCAATATTTCAGGGATGAGAGATGACGTTTGAAATTGTAAAATGTGATATTAAATTTATTTTAGAAATTTAATAATGAAGTGGTACATGATATATCCTCATTTTATGAAACAAGAAACAATTGTTACACATTAGGAAAATGAGATGGAAAAAATGAAAAATTTAAATGTGGGAAACACATTAATGTTGGGAATTATCTTTTTCACCGTATACAAAATAATACTACTTCTATATAAAAGAGGAAAGTGTTTATATATGGATGGCCTCTCCATGGTTTTCAAAGGTTACTTATCCCTAACATAGACTATGAAACTTTAATATTCTAACTTTGATGTGTTGTTTTAGTTTTATATTTTTTTACTTTTTGAAAGATGACAAATTTGGGAAGATATTTTGATATATATCTAGAATGTCTATTAAAATAGTTCCATATCAAGGAGAAAAGAAGGAGATAATATTTTCAGAGTGGTACACATATATGTTGTAATAATTATCAAGTAACATGAGTAAACTTAATTGAAACTAATATCAAGTTTGAGAATGATGTTGTGTTGCATCTTTTTTAGCCATATAGAAGGGTCGTTTAGTCAGTTCCATTAACTTATTTTTCGTTTCTAATGGGCCAACAATTGGGTGTAACACAATTGAAAGAAACCATTTTATCAAGAGAAAATATGGAGAAAATTGTCTTTGCTATTTTTTATCTTATTTTCTTATGGTGTCAAGGTTTTTTATTAAACAACATTTTTATTTGTTGGATAAGAGAAAGACGTGATGGAAAGTTAAAAAGTAAAAAATAAGAATTAAATACCCACATGTCCCACACCAATTCCATGGCTCATATTATTCCCACCAAAATAATATAAATGCTATATGTGCTCTACTTTATTATCTCAATATCACTTGCAATATTCACGTGAGTGTAATTTACTCTTAATATTGTCCCAAACTTAAAAATAATGTTGTATTGTATCTTTTTTTATCCGTATGGAGAGGTTTTTCATTCAACATCCTTCACTTGTCCATCATTTCTATGACACTAACACCTAGGCCTTCCAAAACTGAAAGAAATGAAAAAGATTGAGAAAAAATGGAGAAAATGGGATTTTTTATTTTATTTATTTTTCTACGGAGTCAAGGTTTTCTATTATGCAATTTTTAATTAATTACGTAAGATCAAGATGTGAATGGAAATTTAGAAATAAAAATTTGGGAATTAATTACCTATATGTCCCACACTTATTCCATGGCTCAAGTTGTTCCCACATAAATAATATATTCTATTTGTTCCTCCACTTTATCAAAACTACTGTTATCTACACAAACTTCTTATTTAGAATTTTCAATACAAAAAATCAAGCATGTCATTACCATACCCTCTGATTATCCCAAAAGAGGAGTGATCAATAGTGATAATGGTACAATTTTGTAGTTAACAAGGGTGGGAGATCCCGTGTTCTTAGCTAAGAGCACAACTACTATTTATCGATTAAATGAATGATTATGGTTTATGCTCATCAATATTCTTGATGATACCACTCGTCAATGAGCACCGACAAAAAACCTTGATCTTACGTTCCCTGATGTGTGTTAAGAAAAGTTACCAAAACTCCCATTTGAAAACACATAATATCATAATAAATATTTCATTCATTGGAAGAAGAGGAAACTTATTTTTTGTGTGCACTAGTATAGATCCTCCTTAAATCCTCTAATGACCTAATGTATTAATATTGGGAATTACATTATCCATGATATAAATTCTTCTCCAAAAGATGAAATATTAGTAGGGTGGTCTTTCCATGGTCTACATATGGTTAGTTGTTTGCAATCTAGGTAGAACCACAACACTTTTTAATATATCTACTTTAATAGGTTGGTCTAATTATATATTTTTAATTTTTGAGATGTGAAAATTTTTAAAATACATTTTGACATATACCTAGAAGGTCTAATTAAAATATTTTCCATATCAAGGAGAAAACAAGGTGAGAATATTTCAATGGGGGTTATATGGATATAATGAAATAAGTGTTGATTAACATAAGTCAACTTAATAAAATATAGTATCGAGATTAAATATAATGTTGTACTGCATTTTTTTAGTCATATGGAGGGGTTACTCATTCAATGTCATTAACTTGTCCATCCGTTCAAGGGCAATGACAATTATCTCTTTGAAAACCAAAAGAAATGGAAAATTTTGAGAAAATATGGTGAAAATGGGCTTTGCTATTTTTCAATTTTATTTTTTAGATGTCAGTATTTTTTATTAGACATTATTTTATTTGTTAACTAAGACAAGACATGAATGGAACGTTAGAAATAAAAATGTAGTCCCTGGTACTAAATTAAACACTTTGTGTTTAAAGGAACAACGTTAAAACTCCATAAAGTAACCACATAAAGGGATACAAAATATTGAAAAAGCTATATAAAAAAATATAACTTAATGATAACAATATTTTTTAGTTTAACTAATGTTAAAATAAATAATATTGTTTTTTGTATGTTTATTAATATACATTATTAATACGGTGACTTTAGTCTTGCAATCTTTTGGATATTGAGCGATAGAAGTTAGAGAGGGTTTCAATTTTTCACAGGAAAAGGACGGCGAGCGATGGCAAAGATTAGATCCAACCAGGCGAATTCGAGAAGGAACGGCCTCAGACCGGGTGAGGGAATTGGATTCATGGCTGGGGAAACAGTGGTTTAGTGTGGAGGTTTCACCTTGGGGCCTGCAGGACTAGGGTTGAATGGTGGGCTGCAAGGAAGTGGCAACAGGGAGAAAGAAAAGAGCCCTTTTAACCCTAATATGAATCCTTCCAAATCCATCAGGGATGCATCCAGGGATGTGGCGAGAAGGAAAAGACACAAGCTACATGGTAAAAGAAAACCCTTTGTTGCTGCTTCTAAGTCGACATCGTTCAAAGATATCCTTGGTGCTAGAAGTGGTTATACTCCTAGAAACTAGGCTTATCTAGTCGACATGCCAGAAGAGATCCCTGCTCTAGAGATCAAAAACCCCGAGGAGGAAGAATACTTTTAGACACTAGTTCGTGATGCCATGATCGGGCACTTCAATGGCCTTTGGCCTTCCTCTACCGATTTATATAAATGGATATTTGAAAATTGGACCAACAAGTGTGAAATTTCACTCTGTTCCAGGGGCTTCTTTATTGTGCATTTCAAATAAAATGAGGATTATCAGCGTTGCATATCAGGAGGACCGTGGTTCTGGAGTAATTTCGATCTATATTTGATCCCTTGGTTTCCAGAATTTGATCTGAATTCTCATTTTGTTACCAAAACACCTATTTGGGTAAGGCTTCCAAATCTCCCTTTACATCTATGGTACGCCTTAGATAATATTGGTAATTGTTTGGGAAAGTTTATTAAAGAAGATTTAGATAGAACTCACTTTGATTTGTGCACGTATACTTGTATTTGTGTTGAAATTGATCTGAGTAAAGGACTACCAAATCGTATTTTATTAAAATTTGGAAAAAGTCAGTATTCACAGGTTTTGGATTATGAGAACACTGCCTTTAGATGCAGAGTCTGCAAAAAACTGGGACATTTGCAAGCTTATTTTCCATTAAATAAAAATGGAGCTAAAAAGCAAATTTTGACAACTCCTAGCGGTTGGGGAAGTGTGAATCCGGATCTAGCGTCTGCTTCGAAATTCTAGGGGGGATCAAAGTATCAAACAACAGAACATAAGTAGTAGGTTTCAAAAGTAGGAAATCAGGAAAACATGGAGTTAATGGGAGGAATGAAAAGAGTACATGTATCTGACAAATCATATTTGGATCAAGAGTCTTTGCCTGACTTAAGTGCTGGCCCAAGAAATCACAATGATCTTATGATTATTGTTCCATCTAACACGGGCATTTGACATGAAGTAAAGAACAGGAAAAGTAAAAAATGTTGAATGGGTAATATTTAAGACTTCTTCTCATCCCAGATTGGGAAATAGCAGTCTATTGGCTATTTTTCCTTGTTAAGTAATGTAGGCCTGTTTTCCAGGAGCCTAGCCCGGCTGATCTTGTTTATCTTCTTGGGTTTTAGACCCTACTTTAAATAGGGAATGGATCAATTCAACCCGCCTTATCAATAAAAAAATATATACATTATTAATACTTTTTACATGTTTAAATGGGAAATATTGATAATGTACACACTTTCCAAAAAGAAGTTTGAAGAGCATACGTAGCCTTAAAATTAAAACCTATAATCCACTAATAACTATGTAGATTTAAAAACTAATGAAATTCTAAATATAAGGAAAGAAACTCCCAATCTATACAAAAGGGCACAAATTAAGAGGACTATAAAAATAATAAGGAAAACTTTCAATGTATCCGAACAAATAAGAATCTTACATGTATTATGCCAGAATGCATAGAAAATGGTTTAAAACTTAGAGTGTTAGGATGGAGGTTATGTGGGAAATGATTGTATGCCATGCACTAAAATTATAAATGTCATTCCATCTTGCACTGCAAGCATTTGAGTCAATAGGAATTGAAGACTTTACACGTGGTGCACCAAATATGCAAATAGCCATTTGCGTCTAAGTGGATTAATGTTGTAACTTCTGATGGTCTAGATTAATGTCAAATTTGAATGACCAAACAACCTCTTCCCTCGATCTCTTTGCATGGGTCACAAGGGGAGGCATTTCATACAAGGGGAATACCTTCGACATTAATAACTTAACATGTACCCAAACTTCAAATAGGCACCCAAACTTGAAATTTCAAATTAGTTATACTATTAATTAGTTTTGTAAGGTTCCTCTAAAATAATTTAATATTTAATATTTTTCAATGAAAATAATATCTACTATTAAATAATTAATAGTATTTTAAAATTATAGGACATTGACATTAATCTAGAAATGTCCACACATCCCATACATATAAATGTCTTAATGTATGCACATATATAATTATTATATAAATCTTAAATATATTGAATTTAATGTATGCATATATAATGTCAACATACCATCATATATAAAGATATCTTAAATTTCAAGGGCTTGTTTTAATGCATATTTAATGTATGCATATATAGAAAATTTTGAAAAAAATCTGAAAAAACAAAGTCAAGGGCTTGTTTTAATGCATTGTAGGTCTAGAGGCTATGGATGGTACCAATGTGGATCATACCAAGGTTCATTGTACCGAGTTCGGATCTGATTTACAAAAAAGGAATTGTATTGCGGAAAATGCGAAAGATTTTGTCCCAAGCCGCACAAGTTCAACTGGGACAGTCAGGGCCTGAAAAGGTGAAATGGTCGATTTGCAAAGGAATCACCTAAAGAGGAAAAATTTGTCCCAGGCGTTTCATGGGACATTTGGGACATCGATATGCATGGGATGTGAAAAGCTGAAATCACCACACAAAGAGCCAAGCAAAGTGGAATGCGGGTAAAGCAGAGGTCAACGGCCCTGACAGCCAAGTCAACAATGGGACAGTTAGGACAGGGAAGCCTGAATCGGGTGATCAGGAAAAAAGAGGCCTAGACCATCCGAGTACACATGGGACATGATTTCCCCGAAAACCCACAATAGCTGAAATACAAAGGAAACAATGTATTGTGACGTCAAAACTTCAAACGGTCATAACTTTTAACCCAAACCTTCATTTTTCACAAAATTTGAATTTTTAGAACGAGCATGACCTCCTCTACGCCACATCATTTTTAATGATGGTAGGTATATGAAAATAAAGGAGACATATTCAGCTCTATTCAATTAAATGCTCATTCCCATTAAATGATAGAAATGCCTGGTAGACCCAAAATAGCTACCTACACTCAGAATGTCATATCTTTTGCAATTCTCAATGGAATTGTGCAAAATTTGTACCATTGGAATCGTGGTTCTGATCCCAATGCACATAAATCTGAAAATATAGAATCTAATGAATAATTTTATGATATTTCCTTGAAAATGAGGGTTCAGCGTTGCTATCAGGAGGAACGAGGGTCTGGATGGTAATTTAGATCGATATTGATCCCTTGGTTTCCAGGAATTTGATTGAATTCTCATTTTCGTTCCAAAAACACCATATTGGGGTAAGGAAGTTTTCAAATATTCCCTTTACATCTAGTAAGCCCTTAATATATTGGTAAGTGTTGGAAAGTTTATTTGAAAGAGATTAGATAGAACTCACTTTGATTTGTGCACGTATATACTTGTGATGTTGTGTTGAAATGATCTGAGTAAAGGACTACCAAATCGGTTATTTTATTAATGGAAAAAGTCGTTTCACAGGTTTGGATATAGATAACACTTGCCTTTAGATGCAGAGTCTGCAAAAAAACTGGGGACATTTGCAAGTTATTTTCCATTAAATAAAAATGGAGAATAAAAAAGCACATTTTGACAACTCAGCGGTTTGGGGAAGTGTGAATCCGGATTCTAGATCTGCTCGAAATTCTGGGGGATAAGTATCAAAACAACAGAAACATAATAGTAGGTTTCAAAAAGTAGGAAATAGAGAGGAGGAAAACATGGAAGTTAATGGGAGGAATGAAAAGATAATGTATCTGACAAATCATATTTGGATCAGAGTCTGTGCATGACTTAAGTGTGGCCCAAGAAAATCACATGATCTTATGATTATGTTCCATCTAACACGGGCTTTGACATGAAGTTTAAAAAAAAAAAAAAGAAACAGGAAAAGTAAAAATGTTTTTGAATGGGTAATATTTAAGACTTCTCTCACCCAGATTGGGAAGAAGGAAATAGCAGTCTATTGGCTATTTTTACTTGTAAGTAAGGTAGGCCTGTTTTCAGGAGCTAGCGGCTGATTCTTGTTTATCTTCTGGGGTTTTAGACCTAACTTAAATAGGGGGAATGGATCAATTCAACCAGCGCTTGAGTCAATTTAAAAAAAATAATAACAGTATAAATAATTTTACATGTTTTAAATGGGAGGAAATCTTGATAATGTACACATTTCCAAAAAGAAAGTTCTGGAGCATACGTTTAGCCTTAAAATTAAAACAATTAATCCACTAATAACATGTAGTTTAAAAACTAATGAAATTCTAAATATAAGGAAAGAAACTCCCGAATCGATACAAGGGCAACAATTTAAGAGGACTATAAAAATAATAAGGGAAAACTTTCAATGGTATCGACACAAATAGAATCTACATGATTATGCCAGAATGCATTAGAAATGGTTAAAAATTAGAGTGTTAGGATGGAGGTTAGTTTTTTGGGGGGGAAAAGCTTTATAGCCCATGAACTAAAATTTATAATGTCATTCCATCGGCACTTTGAAGCATTTGAGTCAATAGGAATTGGAGACTTACACGTGTGTGCACCAAATTAGTAAAGAGCATTGGGTCTAAGGGGATTATGTGGGGTAATTGATGATGGTATAGAATGTCAAATTGAATGATACAAACAAAACTCTCCATCGATCTTTTGCAGGGTACAAGGGAGGATTTCATAAAGGGAAATACCTTCGACATTTAATAACTTAACATGTACCCAAACTAAATAGGCAACCAAATTGAAATTTCAAATGAGTTATATATTAATAGTTTGTAGTTCCTTTAAAATAATTTAATATTTAATATTTTTCAATGTGAAATAATACTACTTAAATAATTAATAGTATCTTTAAAATTAAGAAATTGACATTAATCTAGAAAATGTCCACACATCCCTAATATAATATGTTCTTCATGTAGGACAAACTATATAATTATTTATATAAATCTTAATATCTTGAAGTAAGTATGTATATATAATGCACATACCATTCATATATGAAAGATTCTTTAATTCAAGGGTGTTTTCATGCATATTTAATATAATGCATAATAAAAATTTTGAAAAAAAATCTGAAAAAAACAAAGTAAGGGCTTGTTTTAATGCAGGTGTTAGAGGCTAGGGATGGTACCATGTGGATCATACAAAGGTCATTGTACGAGTGGATCCTGATTACAAAAAAAAAAGGAATTGTATTGCGGAAAATGCGAAAGATTTTGGCCCAAGCCGGCTACACAGTTAACTGGGACGTAGGGCCGAAAAGGTGGAAATGGTCTCGATTTGAAAAGAATCACATAAAGAGGAAAAATTTATTCCAGGCGTTCATCGAGGACATTGGACATCGATAGAGGATGTGAAAGCTGGAAAATCACCCACACAAAGGCCAAGCAAAGTGGAATGCGGGTAAAGCAGAGGTCAACGCACTGAAAGCCAAGTCAAACAATGGGACCGTAGGACAGGGAAGTGAATCGGAGTGATAAGGAAAAAAAAAGAGGCCTAGAACATGAGTACACTGGGACCATGATTTCCCCCGAAAAAACACAATAGGAAATCAAAGGGAAACAATGTATTGTGACGTCAAAACTTCAAATCGGGTATAACTTTTACCCCAACCTTTCATTTTTCACAAAATTTGAATTTTATGACAGCATGACCCCACTACCAATCATTTTTAATGATGGTAGTATATGAAAATAAAGGAGACTATCAGCTCTATTCATAATTAAAATGCTCATCCCATAAATGATAGAAATGCCTGGTAGACCCAAAATAGGCTAAATACACTCAGGAATGCAATTTTGAAATTCAATGGAATGTTGAAAAATTTTGTACCATTGGAATCGTGGTTATGACCCAATGCCAATAAATCTGAAAATCTAGAATTAATGAAAATTAGGATATTTTCTTGAAAAACATGGACAGGTTAGAACCAGTGTTTATTTGGTAGTTGGGTGCATCAGACGCAAGGGCAGACAGTTCTCAAGGCCTAAAAGTTAGGGACAGTATGGGGCATTTGAAAGCAAATCATCTCGAATACCATATTTCACTCCAGTATATTCATGAAGTGTGGGAAGTATATCAAGATTCTCTTCTCTCTCTTCTCTCTCTTGAGATCCGTAGTGGGAGAGGAGAGAGGAGGAAGAGAGAGAGAGAGAGAGAGGGAGAGAGAGAGAGAAGGAGAGAGAGAGAAGAGGATGAGAGAGAGGGAGAGAGGAGCGAGGGAGAAGATAGAGGAAGAGAGAGGAGAGAGAGAGGATGGAGGAGCAGAGAGGGAGAAGAGAGAGGAGAGAAAGAGATTGAGAGAGAGAGTGAGAGGAAGAGTAGAGATGGGGGCAGCGACGATATCGGAGAGATGAGATAGAGAGAGAGTCGAGTAGAGATATATAGAGAGATCTCGATATCTCTACTCGATCTTCCTCTCTCTCTCTCCTTTCAGATTTCTATAAATTAGAGTGTTGGGCTCACTGTAAAAGGGAGATAATGTGTTGCATGCCCTTGTATTAGACTCCTTGGATGGTGATCTAGGCCCTTATTTTGTAATAGATTGAATTGTGCATATCAATGAAGCAATAAATGCGACTTTTTGGATGTCTCTTCCCTTGTTGTGTTTGTTTGCATTCTTATTGCCTCTTCAACCTCATACAAATATATTGTGTCTATCTTATGATATTGGAGGGATTCATTATCATTGTGTATGTATGAAATGTTGTGAATGCATTTTGCTAGAATGTGGAGAACTGTTATCACCCCTTATGATATGCACTTTGCTTCTACTTTTCACACATTGGAAGACTGTTCTCACACCCTCCTTTTCTGGTGTATCACCGCTTTAGTGTAGGCTTTTTTTCATGCACTATCTCTCCCTGGTCCCTTGGAAAGTTAGATTAGGAAAAGATAGTTTTTCTTGCATTAGAGTAGATTGTGGTAGGTAGTTTAGGAGAAAGAACAAACTTTCTCTGGAGGTCTATCTCAAGTAGCAAGTCCCATAACTTGGAGATAGTGAGATAGTAACCATGTTATCTAGTCACACCATGAGTTCAAGCACACCCACTTATGCAAACCATAGGGTGTTGTGATTCGATGATAACATTTACTTTGAAATAAAGGTTTAATTCAATTTAGATTAAATCAATACTCTTTTTTCTTCCAAAGGAACTATAACTACTTAGGTATATCAAAACATTAAATGATAAGTAACTTCTGTTGTTTAAACCCAAATTTATTTAGAAAATAAAATGGATTCTAATTATTTCAATAATGACCTATAGGTTCAATGTGGAACTAATTTATCTAAAAGTGATCCCGATTGAAAGATATATTTAAGATATTTCTAATGAGACAAAAAAACTTCAAATAGAGCTCTCTGAAAAAATGTATAGCTCTCTAAAGTTTTAGGTCTTTATCTCTATGTAAAAGTGTATAAGAGGAATGTGCAAACTTTATATTAGCTCTCATATGGACACATTTTCTAATCACACAGTCACATGGTCTTGGGGTGTGTCTTAACCTTCTTCTTAGCTCTTTGTGGGCCTTGTGTCTCTTTATTTGAGATGGTAACATGTGTCAACATCATAGGTCCCTCATGCTCATCAAATAAATGAGTCTTCTTTGAAACTATGACACTACATCTATGATAGAATAGGACTCAATTTGTCCACACATACTCTTTATATCTATACGGGATGGTGACACTTATTAATCATATAGTTCCACTACCATTTCATACTACAATGTGCATGAACCTCTACCACCCTAGCACACACGAAGTAATATTATCACCTTGTGTTAACTTAGAAAAGTAAGGAAAAACCTTAGCACACTCATCTAAGTTGCAAAAGAGTTCCGATCCCCATCATGTTCAACAGCAATATGAAGTGTTTGAATAACAAATGGAATAGAAGAAAAACACTAGATCATAAAAAAAGGAATATAAGTAGTAAATAGATACTCGTGAATAAGAAAAATTTATTAACTCCATAATATTTTCTCCATATTCATATTCACATCATATTTCGTATAAGATATCATACAAATTTGATCTCTAAGATGTCTTATAATGATCCCTCAAGGGGGTATATATACTAACAGGGACTTGGGCTTCTCTAGATGAACAAGATTTATAATTAGCCCTTGATTACTATTGAAATATTTAAACTACTACATTGAGGGAGAGTATATGCCACATGTCACTATATCCTATTTCTATGTTTTTCATGGAAGATTTGTAAACTTGTTGGATGGAAGTTCCATTGTTTTAGATGACTACTCCTTTTTTCTACACAATCTTATGACTATTTATAGAAACTCTATTTTGGTGTTTAGTTATGGTTATGTATGTCACTTATTCCACTTTAACATCCACATGAAAATAAATGTAGTTTATTTTCTATTCTTAGCCATCTGTTCCTTTTGTGCATCAAACTTCATTTCCCATGAAACTTTATTATAATTCCAAACTATCTGCATGTTCTTCCTTTCCCCACTACATCCTTGTGCATATAAATCTATCTTCATGCTCTATAATTGTGTGTGAATTTTCCTTTATTTACTCTAAAAATTATACATAGATTTTTATTCTTCTTTCACCAGTTGTGTGTGCTTCAAACAATAGAAAGATTAAAGAATAATAATAGTTACACAATGTGGGATCTAGCAAAAATTAAATGAGAGGCTTGCTTAACTCACCCCACACTAAACTAGTTTCCCGCCCTTATGTAACCATTTTTATAACTCTTCAAAAACATTTGGCACCTCCTACCTCAATAGATCTTCATGCAACTTCCATTGATCTAAGGATTTCTATAAGAGGGGGGCCATCCTTTCAGTGCATGTGATAAGGCCCTTTACAAATTTGACACCATTTTAAGATTCTTATGACTCAACTTGAAATTTTTTCAAATATTTCCTTGCCTTCATATTTGTTTCATCAACCACACTTTCTTCTTTAGAAGTTAGTTTCCTTAGCTCAACTAATTGTTCCTTGATCTTATCCTTCTTCACCCTAATTTCTTCCTTTAAATTTGTAATGCTTTATAGTAATTTATCTCAGCTAGCCTTATCGAAATTAATGTTATAAACATGTAAAATTATATTTTTGGACCTTTGGGAGTACATACACATTAATTATATTGGATTTTTTGAAAATATATTTTACCACCTTGTCCGCATATTCATCCTTTTCTCCAAGCTTTGTGTCCAAATCCATGTAAGTATTTAATGTATCAGAACAAAGAAATTTTTATTCTTCCTACTCTTCATTGTTCAATTGTGTGTGGATATCACCATATGCTTATCTATTCTTAAGGATCAAATTGAATAATACTTCTAGTTTTTCAACACCTCCCCTTTAATTTGTTAGTAACACTTTGGCTAAATTGGGTTCATTGGTGACAATCTATTTACATAGGTATAAGACCTTTAGATTGTTGCATGCATTCTTATTTAACAACTATTTGTGCTCCTTGGATATATTGTCTAGATTTTTATTGGTTTCTTGGAGTTTTTCTTCGAACCCCTTAACCATATCTCTCTTAACCTGACCATCTATATTGTTTGCAAGGTTTTACTACACTACCTAACCCGTCATCTTTAAGAATGCATCCTCAGTCAGTGCTTATGAAATTTGGAAAGTTTTTGTGAAGGCCACTCCCAATAATTATGTAACTTAATTGGGGACTTTGTGTAGGATTGTAATTGAGATCTCAAACTGTGGATCATCGTTACATACATCTAGAGTGAAGGAGATTTTATGTAGTTCCAAAATAACAATTATTTCTATTTATTTCCTTTTTGAGACCTCAAGCATAGATTATTAAATGAATTTTTCCATCCAACTCCATTTCTTTATCTTCCTCTACATATCTTTATTTTGCCTCTTATTATTCTTGTATGCCCTTTCCCTTGGTTGTGCGGCATTGTTGAGATTCTTCATCATCATTTTTTATAGCACTTGTATCCTCTTTTGTATTTTATTCTTCCTCCACTTCTTCTTGTGTTTCCTCCTCCTCTTCATTTTTCTCTTATTCTCCATATTTTTTCACCTCCTCCACCCCATATTTTTCTTTGTCATTCTCTTCTTTAACATTAATTATCTCAAGGGGTGTCTTTAGAGGTGAGATTTCTCTTGTGTCGTGTGTGAGACATTTTTTAGAGAAGGTTTCCTTTGAGGAATAACAATTATTGGTGTTCTAGTATCTTATTTTATCCCTCTTTAGAGATATGAATGTATTTTTGAATAATCTCAGTGTTAGTTTCCATAGGCAAGGGGTGAGTGTTTCTGCTAAGCCTTCATTTGGCCCTACATTGCTTATCATCTCTGGTCCACTTGTCGTTGGTTTAATTGAAGAGTGAGGGAGTGTGAAAATTTGTTCTTTCCCAATCTCTGTCATTCCCTAATCATCATTGATCCCTATCTTTTATCCTTATAATTACATCTTATCATCATATTTGGCTAACAATCAACTTTACAAGGATGTCTTATCTTTATATGATTGTTCCAGGATAGGTACACACCATTACAAGCATATAGACATCATGATCATGCAACACTCATTCGTGTGGGATCAGTTTGATATCTCACATGAACTTATCTTGTGTTTCATTACCTTGACACCCAAGATCATGGAAATTGAAGAAAAAATTAAGATCATATGTGAAATACAAGACGGGGTGGAGCAATCCTAGCTCAAATATTTCAAAGAGCTTGAACTAGTTGGAGCCCTATCCTAGGCCACCTACTACATGAAATAATATCTCTCTACCCTATCAAATTATAATATTATTATAATTATCTTATTTCATTCTCATATCACTTGGTTGTAAACACAAGTTGACATCCCTTGAGGAATCATATTGTTTCCTAGGATCAACCTGTGTTGAGTAGCTTGTTTAATCATTATATAATATATATCTTATTTATTTTTCTTTGCATACATGTCCTCTCACTTGGTTAAATGAGCACTCTTCAGCAATTTGCATGTATCCATTCATCTTGACATTTTGTTCGTTGGCACATGTATTGGTAAACCCTTTTTTTATTTAGAGTTTTTGTTATTTCAGTATAGTAGTAACAAAACTAAAATTCACCTCAAACACTTGGCTTATTGTAACCATTTATAATTCCAACTAGGATTTGGTTATATATTTCTGTGTACTTCATTGAAGGCCTCCCTAATTATGTTGAAAATCCATTCATCCTAGTAATGGTGGACCACCTCTCAAAGTACACCTATATTTATGATTTAGCCCGCCCATATACGACCTCAACCATCACCCAAATTTTCATTGACCAAATATTCCACCTCCATTGAATCCTAGCTTCAATTTTCCTAGACCATGATGCCACTTTCACCAGCCATTTCTAGACAGAATTATTCCGCATGATAATATCCAGTTACAAATGATATCTAGATAAAACCCGACAAAAGATGGCTAAACTGAAATTTTTAACAAATGTTTGGAAATATTCCTTTGACGCTTTACATCTGAGCAAAAACAACAATGGGTCAAGTGGCCACCTCTTTTTGAATGGTAGTACAACACATCATATCACACCTCCACCAAAGTGACTCCATATGAAGCAATCTATGGTCAACCTCCATCACATTTCCTCACTTACACTCTTAGTAGTTATCTAGCTTAGATAGTTGACACTTCCCTCAACCAACAAGAAAAAATTATATGCACTCTTCTAGAAAATATCCATATGTCACAAAACTTTATGAGAAAACAAATAGGCCAACACCACTTGGAGTGCAACTTACGCCTAAGGGATATGCTTATAACTACATAAATAGTCCTCCTTGAAACTCAAACGGCCTTAAAATATTTCCCCCAAGTTTTATAGACCCTAAAAGTTCTCCAAAATATTGGTGCAACTGCCTAGAATCTCGAGCTTCCACCTAGCTCCCAAGTTCATCTTATATTTCATGTCTCTTATTTAAATAAATTTCTTGTAAAACACATCACTGTAAAAAACAGTAATACCTGAGCTTGACAATGAAGGATTCATCCTTCTTGAACATGCCAGAATTATTAATAAGCACTCCTGCAAACTTCACAACCACTCTATCATGAAGGTATTGATCCAATGGCATATCATATAACTAGAAGATGTAACTTGGTAACCCCTTCTCTATATTCAATAATAGTTCCCACAATTGTAGTTTTGAGGAAAAAAATATTTCTAAGGGGTAGGGGATGTTATGACCCTTTGTCATACCCTTATTTTTGCATTATTATTGTAATATGTTATATGTAAGTGTATGATATGTAAGTCTTCCTTTGAGCTACTAAGATTAATCCAACATGCATGGGTAGTACTAGTTTTTAGATTAAAACTAGTGTATTAGGGAGTGCTTAAGCTGAGAAAGGCATCCATGAATATTATTGTATTGATCTTTCTCAAATGAGGTTTCCCCCTTGAAGTGGCTTGCGATATAGTAACGTGATTTTATTTTTTCCAATTGATAAACTCGTCTATACCACATTGTGTTATTCAACTTAATTTTTTATAGGAGGTTCATTACAAATTTTAGCATTATAAAATTCTCGTAGACATATACAAGAGTTTAGTAAAAATGTAGATACAAATGAAATAGTTCAGATCATATTTCACTAAATAATATTAGGGGTGTGATTACATGATTCCTTCTTTACTACATTATACAAAAACATGGTATGAAGGATGAGCCTTACTCTCATTTTGCAATCATTCAATATTTGTATATGTCACATCTAATAATACACACACATGGTGGGGCATGAAACACACTTCATTCCCTTTCAAATTTTTGACATTACACAATTGGGCCTAGATTTTTCAACAATAGTGTGGTTTATGGGGTTAGAAGTTATTGGAGTGGATAGATACATTGTAGATTATCATTACTTCCTCACTGTTTTTGGGAAGATATCAAAGTGGATAGATACTATATACATTATTCTTCCTTACTTTCAAGGTTTGTTGGGACAAATCTCCTGTGGTACCTCTCCTCTTGGTGTAGGGTAAAGCATACTCAAAACCTCACCTAATTTAACTTCTCCTTTTGAAAATTTGGGAAGGGATCACCCCCAAACCTTTAGTAGCTCATTCCAAATTATAATCTCCAAGCATAACTAGAATTATAGTTCCTCTATTTGTAAAGTGAACAGGTGTATTCCTTCAATCCTTTTTCTATTTACTCTAGTATACAATATTTCAATTTTCAAAATAAAAAATACACTATTTTCATATGAGTTACATTTTAATTTCTTTTTTGGAAATTGAATATGTACTTAGTGTTGTAGGTTTCACCATGGAACATACCAACACCAATGTAATAACAAAAATCAAGAAAATAAAAATGTACGTGAAAACTTAGGTATGTTTTTCATTTTTAAGTATAAAAAATTCAATTTCATAGTTAAAGAATGGAAATTTAAATACAAATTTGGAAACATTTCCTTCAAAAATTAATTTAATAAAAATTTGATTATTTTATATGAATCTAAATGCAAAGCTATGATATATATGATATACAATAAAATATCAGTGCTAAAAAATTTATTTAATTTTATTGATGAAAGGAAATAAGAGGGATAAGGAACTTACCTTGATTTTTCTTACCTTGCAGTGACCTGGGACTAGGAAGAATTATAAAACAGAAGTATAGAACATCACAACGAGCCAAATAAAAATACATAAGAGGAGGAAATTTCTAGACCGGGGTGCCTGAAGAAGGATGGGGGTGCTTACGGGTGCCCTGGTCCTATTTCTGGGTGACCGGGTTTACATAAAAGGTCAAAACCTAGTTCTAATATAGTCGTTAGCGCTTCGCACTTGTTTTCCTTTTGTCGCATGTATGTCACACTTAAATCGTCGAGGTACTTGTAAACCTGCACATAAACATCCTCCTAAAAAACCCTCAAAACGACATCAAATCCTTAAAAAAGATGTAGAATGAGGGGTCATAATGTCCTCAACCACCATAATGTAGGACTTATAACTAAGCACTACACTACATCTCATACCCAATGTATTTTTGTGTGTTTATGTGTGCAATAGTGCTCTTAGGTCGCCCTCGTGCCAATAACACCAAGATAGCGGGTGATAGCTATATAAAATGAAAAATGTGTAAATGGAAACAATAGACTCCCCTTCCTATGCAGTGTGTGATGGAGAATATTGTCCAAATGCAATCCCTTGATGTATGTAGATAGTTGTCCCTTGATAATTATAGTCTTCCCTTATAATGGTATGTATTGTGTGTTTATATAGGGATATCATGTTTGAATTTCAACACTAATGACCTGAGATGCCAACTAGTACCTCGGGAGGTGAGAGGGAAAACCTAAAAGACTGACCTCAAATGTCAAAAATAAAACCAAATAAAAAGAGGAAAAGTTTTCTTGGGATGGACAGGAGTGTCTGGTGCTACCGTCCAACCATGGGCACAAGTTTCCAGAGACCAATGTTGACAGATGAGTGAGAACTGGTAGACAAGGATCTCTGAGACCTGACCAGAACAATATGTATGAGTGACAAGTGTGCAAGAAAAATAGTAACAAAGACCAACAAGACAAAAGGATGGACCATGGAATGGGTCATCAATGAATATGTTTCTTACGCAAGATCCATATTTGAAACAACATACTTGGCGGTATAATAATAGTATTAAGTGTGTGATTTTGTGTCTACATTTTCCCCCACTTTATGTTGGTGAGAAAAATATCACTAACATAAAGTAGATAGAGATGCAGCCTGAGAAGTCTAGAGAAGCTCGTGGTGCTAAAGTAAGCGAAGAGTGTAGTAGAAGTATGTGCTAAGTAAGAACATATATCATTGTGAACCATGGATCAGTGCATTGTTCCATGTGGTGTAACAAGAGATGTGGGACCTTTATAAGGAATGCTAAGCAAGATTGATTATTGCAGTGTTGATGATTGAAGATTTAAAATTTTTTTGGTGGAGATGTGATGGGGTAAGGAGTTATTATCTCCCAACCCAATTGCATTTGTATGAAATACTGAGGATTTGGGAATCCTACCATTAGAGAAAGATTGTAGGGAAAGAGGTCTAGTTTTAATCTCAAAATTTAACTACATCCTCAAAAGATCTAGCCATTGTAGATGGAAAAAGATCAAATTTTGTTGATTTTGGATCTAATTTTTGATTAAAAGTGATGACCCATGTAGGAGAAGTATAAGAAAGGAAATTACATCTCATTTCCCCCACTCTAAAGGTGTAGCTGAAATGTTTGTGTTGGCTTCCATGCTAGGTCATCTAGAAGTGGTCACAAAATGTAGAATAACTTCCTATGTTAGGTCATCTGGGAAAGTGGTGATATAACTCCTAATTTAGGTCATATGGGAGACTAAATATGGTGTGTTGATGTTGATTAGTTGATGTAATTTTTATTGTTATAGATATTGGATTGTATTTGATTGATTGATTGGTTACTCATGGATATATTTTATGGTTGTTACCTCCAGGTTAGGTCATTAGGGGGGAATCGCTAGAAAATGATGTGAGATGTCGCGTGGTGTATGAGAAAATGTTTGATAATGATGGATTACGAATTTAGAATGATCACGTAATGGTGTAAGGGTAATTATAAGATGAACCCCATTCTATGCTCTCCTTTTGGTGAAATGGGAAGTGATAATGAGAAATAATGTTGAGCTGAAAGTAAGTGTGTAATGATGTAATGGATGATGTATGAGAAATTTGGAAAAAGTGTGTGTATATTGAGTAGAAAATGATGTCAAGGAAAAATATTGTGTGTGTAATGTGCAAGATATGATAATAGGAGGAATTCATAATATAATTCCACAAACGAGATTGAAATTAGAGTACGGATGCTCAAGATATGAGGGAAATCATGTGATGTGTATTAGTTGAGAAAATGAGTGTAATGAATGACTATAGGTAAGTGAATAATGGAAAGTTACTATAAATAGTAATGTGAGAAGTGAATAATCAACTCATTTATCTTTTTTGTGAGTATTATAGTGAGCTATGAGTGTGTGAATATGCCACAAGTTAGAGCATCGCAACCAATTCAATTCAAGATCATAGTGACAGTCATGACATAGCGTACGACGACGGAGTTGGTAAGAAATTTTTTTTCGAAATATGTGTTGACATTAATTCTTGATGAACTTTTGTGACTTTTTTTTTTGAATTTCTCGGTGCCTTAGACCTAAACAAGAGCGTTAATCGTGCTAGTGACCTTTAAGACATGAGTTCCCAGACATGGGCGGTATTGTCGTGCTCCTGGGTGCCTCAGTCTTATGCCTGGTCACCCATGTCTAGAAAGCAATGGGTTGAGTTCAGAGTGTTGTATATGTAAAAATTGATGTGTGTTGATTTTTTAGGTTGTTCATTTTATATATGCATGATGTTCTAATGTCATGTTTTTTGTTTTTCGTGTAAAGGGACATCTATTTGAGAGATTATTGTGGCAGCCGCCATTTGAGTAAATTTTTAGGATTAAGGTTGTCAAATGATGAGTGGGATGTGTTAGACCATGCCGGCTTGTGGTACATAGCAAGGATGGGGGATCTGCCCCATAATATGCCTACAACTTTATGTGAGAGGTGGTGTGTAGATACGTGCACCTTTTAATTACCTGCAAGAAAGATGACAGTCACACTAGAGGATGTGTAGTGCATATTGTGATTATTTATTGTTGGTGAGAGGGTATAGGTTATGGTAGTAGATGATATGCAGTGATAGATAAGGGCCACTAGGTGGTATTTTGTGGGGACTCAGGTTCCTATTGAGGACCATATTATCCTAGATTCTATTATGAGACCAAGGGTTCCGTGATTGTAAAATTTTATTTCCATGGTGATAGTATCGTCGATCATAGTGGAGGGTGGTAGTATAGGAATCTTATATAATAAGCATGATATCTACTACTGGATATAGGAGGAGAGCACTAGGTATACTTGGGAACGATGTGTTTTGGCCCATCTATACAGGGATCTATACATATTTACACATGAGGAGCATGGGGGTTGTATTGGAGCTACTACATTGTTGCATGTATGGGCCTATGAACATATTGCAGTATTGAGGCCAATTAGTGAACCTCTGGGAGAGTGGGCGAGCCTAGAAATATTTGCTAGGAGATTGGTAGGTGTACATGGGAGGAAGATGTCTATGGATTTATGTTAGATTGTATGGACCCAAATGTCGTGATATGGAGGCCATACTGAGACTACAGGGGATGGCCATAGGATGTAATAGACTGTGGCTAGAGGATTGGTTTCCAAGGACGACTGAGTTATTTCAGGTGGATCACGTTTTATGAAAGTTTGGTATGGCCTAGGATGTTCCCCGAGATCCATATATATGGTTGAGAGCCATTAGGGCACCGAGGAGGGTTGGTGCTAAATCAGGGCCCACATGAGTGCAGTTAGTACCTCCAAGGCTAGACAAGGTTGATACGGTGATAGAGTCTGTAAATGCGGATGATGCAAGGTGTACAGAGGCCTTCTGTGTATGGTAGTAATCACATCGGTGGGTGTTTTTTTTTTCCATTATTTGTAGATGCGGTGGGAGTACCACCAGGTGGAGGAGTAGAGGGGAAAACACATGCCCCTGATAGCATAGTGGTGGCGATAGAAGAGAGTGAGTATTTTTATAGTGATTTTGAATTATTTATTATTTGGTTGTGTAGTTTTCGTTGTTTGTACAATGTGTTAATCGATGGGTGTAGGTGACACATATTGATTGTTGATTGTGGACACATCTATCTGCACATTGACACAGAATGTTCCCACCAATGTACTTGTGGGTAGAGGTATGCTAGAGTGGGTTGATGATATTATGGGTGAGCATGCCCATTTGTTTGATCTAATTGCAATAGAAGTAGTGACATGTACCATTATACTAAGCGAGAGGGATAAGGCACTTGAGGAAACACAGTGAGCTATAGAGTTTTTGGGTGGTGGTCCCGTAGCATAGGATGTATTTATGTGGGTTGTCAAGTTATAGGGTTGTTTCATAGAGTAGTCTATTGAGATTCCTCTATTACATAGGCAAGTGGAGAGATATAAGAGCCGCGAATAGTGGTGCAGAGTGAGCGGAGAAGCTTCTAGTTATATATCTCTCGTGGTACCAGATAGTAATAGTGATGATGAGTATTGAATTGTATAGATATATTGATGTAGGGTAGTTTCCCCCCATTGTTTTGTACCTATGATTCTGAACAATGTGTGTGTGAGTAGATGGATTTATTGGCATATGATTGTTGTATTTGATTTTTGTTAATGTGGTGATGTAATGATGATGTATGATTAATTGATTATGGTTATCATACATGATGCGTGGTGTGTTAAATAATGTTTTTAATTATTGAATTGATTTGTAATGGGCAAATGTTGATATTCATAATTATGATTATAGATAGATAAATAAAGATATAGTGTATGTGATGATAGATGATGTATGTAATTTGATTATGAAAAAGTGTATTGCATGTATGAATAAAGTTGTGACTGATTATAAATTAAAAATGAATAATGTGTAAGAGTAAAAGATGGTCATAATATTGTAGTGGGGCATATGTTAGCATGATGGAGATGGGAGGAAAGAAGAGATATACCCCCAAGTGGATTGATGATAAGGTTCATTTATATAAGACCTTTCAATAGTAAATAATTAACTGTAAAGCAAGAGTGTGACATTGAAAAGTGATATGATTTCTACGCGATATAAATTGATTGATAAGATGTATAGCACAAGAGTGAAGAGAGGTTATTATTGTAACAAATCCCTCAATAGTCATGTAAGAACCATAAGAACACGAGTGCATCATTAGGGGTTAAAGTGATAGAAATCACCTACCAAACACCAAGCTAGCGTGGAGTGGTGGAAGCATGTGGAATGAAAGAAGCATGAGTGTATGAGATGAATTGAATGTCAAGTGGAATGGTTCTAATGACAGGTGAAGAGGAGGTGAAATGCATAGATTCTGAGGGCTATGGATGCCAATGTGTATTAGTAACATGAAGTGGCAGATGATATGGTGCAATGATGGATGGATGAGATGGTGAGTGTGCTTAAGAAAAAACCTATGACGGTAGATGAATAATAACCCGAGAATTAGATGAAGGATATAAATCAATCGGAGTAATATCACGTCTATAAGGGAGTGGATATATATATCTCTCATATGAGTGATATCCAAAGGAAATGATGCCATTATCTTCTAATTGTTGCAATCAATCATGAAGGGTGTAAATTTTATTTTTCATATGGCTATCGATACGGTGATAGTTGCAATAGGGTGTATCACACTAGTGTTGCAAGCAATGTGGGGGTTGGTGTTGATTTGAAGGTAAGTGAATTAAACACTTGTCAAGTAGGGAACATAGTACATCATGAGTTATAGCATGATGAGAAAAATTTAATGGTCCTTATGAAATAGGTCTAGAAAACTAATGTGTATCTTGATGCGGAGTTGGAGATGGAGGATGCCTATGTAATGGAGTAGACTTAACATTTTTATGAGGTAGAGAATATGGACACCGTATAGGATGCTCAAAATATAGGAGTAGAGAATAACCAGATGATGTAACAGTAGTAGTAATAAGAGAAGGCAGCTGATTTCATGATTGGGAGCATATTCCATTTGATCCTACTTGCAATGACACTATATGTACACATGAGGGCTTTATTCAACTAGGATTTTCTTTTGAGGACCTCTATCCTCCACCGCATGCTCCTCATCTCTATCATGTGTTTGTTAGCATCACTGCCACTTATGGCCTCCACGTCTTTCACCTCATGGTCTTCCTTGCATGTGATCCTTAGTCTACACCACTTACATTAGGGTAATCACAGCTTGATTACATTGGGGGGTACTCTAGATCCTGATAATCCAGACATATCTTTCAACATGCCTTTTGGTCGTGTCTTTGTTTGTAATAGTTCCTTTCTTGGCTATACACAGAACCTTACTCATTTTTATGCACACGGTTTTCCAATTCCTCCATTCACTAATGAGGAATATGTCATGGTTATGTACAATTTTCACCTCAATGGCTCGTTATGGGATCAACCAAGCACTATTTCTTATCAAGTAACTAATGCTTATCCATTCAACGATGACCTTGAAAGCGATAACCTTGTAGATGACATTACATGATTACGTTTGTTATCTCACATGCTTGAGGGGCATAGCATCCACACATATACCCCCACCTTAACATTATCACACCTCTCGTCTTCACATTATCATACATCAATCTCATCACATAGGCATATTCATCTACACTATAGCATAATCATTACCTGATGACACGCTCTTGTGCTTCGGTTCACACTTGACTATTGACAGAATACAACACATGAATGCCACACATTGCATGATAAGCACTACACATTGCATCTCTTCACACATCTTGCATCATATGTCTTACGTATTACATCCTATATTTTACATTTAGCCAACATCATTTTCATATGTTGATACTTGTGCATCTACACATCATACCTCTTCTACACATCCTTCCAATATTCATCTCATAGGTGTCACACTCCTATTGTTCATGAGTCTAGCATTACATAATATTCATCCTACATAGCATGCATTTCACACTATTAGGATATCTACACATCCTATCTTGCATTCTACACATTGTATATTTACACATTTAACTCATCACATGGTTGTCTCTTATCACCACATCTTCCTCTATGCGTTGCACTCACTACCCGATGACACACTCTAGTCTCATGGTCCATACTAGACTGTTGAGGGTATATATTAAAAATGGACCTCATCACATTTGCACTTTCATCATTAAACCTTCTATCATGTGACATCCCTAGGTTAGTGACATATGATATAGGCTAAATGGTCGCCTATTCCATCATCTTGTAGTGGTAAAGAATTTAGGATACTTCACCACTCCCTCTATTAATATTGTAGTGATATACACTTTAGGATACATCATCACTCCTTTGATCATCTTGTTGTGATATACGCCTTATTTATAAGGTCAAGCACACATCATCTCTAGGTGGAATATCATCAACACACATACACACTCATCACAACATAATACACACAACACACAATTTGACCATTTCCCAATGATGCACTCTTGTTTATGGTTCATTTTTTACTATTGAGGGGGAAAACCAAATTAACCTCATTGCATACAAATCCTTTCACTCCGGGGGCATGCCGCTCCTATCATCCATCCACAACATGTTACATATCTAGGTTTATTCTACTCTTGATTGAATTTGTTTGTATATGTTCGTTTTACTACACATTCTAGATGGATCTCTTGTATGTCATTATATTTACCATACATGCATGCGCGTTCACGTCCTTCTCTAGATATGATCGTAGATACAGGTATTTTACATGTAGCATGGATGTTTGGCTACTACCAGTCCCATAGTAGTTACTAGGGGCATCCATATTCACATATTATAGGTGTTATTGCTTCCTTTTATACTTAGCACACTACTTTATTGGTTATACATGTTTTTGACATTTGGTTATCTTTCTAAAATGCTAACAGGTGCTTCATGTGTAGCATTGTTTTTGCAAGATTACTTTCTTCTATGGATATCTGTCTGTTTTCCTACTATTTTTTGTCTCTTATTTTCTATTGTTTGCGGGCTCTACCCTTTGTTTGGTGTGCACACTTATTTTTTTGTATGTGGCCACTACAACCTTTAGTTTTTTCTGACATCATGAGTGATGTCCCATGTTTGCAAGCCACCTTTCACAGTCTATGATTGTCTTCTTGGGTATTTACATTATCATTTATCTTACTTGCTTCTACATTATCTGCATAGCTTACACTTATCTTTTGCATGCATGTTTATTCGTACTAACACTTTTTTTCTAGCCACTTGTTTGTGTGCACCTTGGTTTCTACCAAACACATTCCCTTCCCCCTATATGGCACATTTTACATGGTCGATCCTCTTTTGGGGCTGCATCTGCATATCTGTGATGTTGCATGTGCCCTCAAATAGATGGGGACATCATTTTAGTTTACACACTATATAGCACCTGCACCAGTACATTTCAGTTTAGTTTTCCATCCTTAACATAGTAGGTTATACAATGAATGGGTTCAGACCAGTCTATGAACCCCATATATAGTGGATTTTACAAGACATGTTGTCTTTAGCATTTTAGGGAGCAATTACAAGTTAGAGGATACAAGACTTTCCTCCCTACACTACTTCGGCCAGCAACATCGGATCACCCAAAAAACCAAACAATATAGATATCTCTTCATACATTCTCAAAGAAGCGGTTACAGGTTGGAGAATAACTCAGTTTTCTCCCTACACATCTTTGGCCACAATGACCAAAAAACTCGCACGTCACCGACAGTTACAAGATATTATTTTCTACCCCCTTTTCTCTCATCACAGATTAGGTGCACATGTTCCTTTTGCATTTTTCATACTTCCATTACAGATTTTTTAATATGCACATGCAGTTTTTACATATATACTTGTATATTTGACTACTTGATTGTCTTCTCCTTTGCAAGTTTGTCTGTATGGGAAGCAAGTAGTCAACAACAATAACAAACTACAATAACGATGTAAAAAACAACAAAAAAATCATTCAACAGTCCATACCTCATACCAACATACAAGTACCACACACATATTGGCAACTACATGCGGGTTTCCACCTTAGGATCACTCTCATCACTTTTTTCTCTTTTGCATCTTTTGTCTCCATACTCCATATTTTTTTCACTCCAAACTTTGTCTAGTCCATCAACACACTTACTGCATCACTCTACATGGATATCAGGTATGCATCAATGTCTACTTTATGTTACCGAGCATTTCGATCACTAACATAAAGTAGGGGAAAATTTAGATACAAAATCACGTACTTTGGGTATCCTTTAGTCTCGGTTTAATACTACTATTCATATAGTTTTTTATTGAAGAAATTATTAATTATCCCATGTCCTTTGGCCATTTTACTTTGCTTTCTATCATCACTTCCGAGCTTCCACATGTATTTGGGGCACCCCGATTCTCTTTATAATTTGCTTCCATCTTTTGGGCACTTTCTAGTTGTTTAAGCTTTCCATATTTTTAGTGGTCAGACTTTTTAGGGTTAATTACTAAATTAGAGTAAGAGAACCATATAACTATAAAGTTATGAGACCATAATGAGGGACCAAGCACTAAGAACTTATTATCACCACCTAATGTTGTATCCATCCAAGGCATCTAAAGCTCCACTTTCATCCATCTAACTCCATCACAAGGGACAAGTCTGGTTCATCTGCATCACACTACATAGGAGGGGATTTTATTCTATTCCATCCACCATTTATTTAAATTTCTACATATATTAAGCACTCTCTACTTCACAAAGTGTGACTGAAAAAAGAGTACCTAGAGCATGATTTTCACACACACACACCTAAAAGTACATTTGAGTTTGAAATGTAGTTTAGTGCTCAGTTAGTAAGACCATCCATTTGGTAGCTGAGGATAGTGTGACCCTTTCATATGCATCTTTATTTTTTAGGGTTTTGGTGTTTGGCTTGTGGTTTTGTAGGTCTCTTCTTCATATCTGATTTATAGAGACATCTAGTGTAGTCTAGGGACATCAATGCAACAAGAAGTGAAGGTAGATGATAACTCAACGAAACCTTAAAGGAGGTTCCCTAGTCATTTTTGCAAACCATGGAACCCATATCTCATACTAGGGAACCCCAGGTGATCCCATCCCTTTCTAGTCACCCCACTATACTCAGAAAACTCGTATATGTACTTTCTGGATCTCCTCTGTGGTTGTTTATATATTATGCTCATCCAGAAATCATTGCGACATAGTCTCGACAAGTCTCTGAATCAGCTAAGCACTTCATAACCCCCTTTGTTGGTTAGGGTTTTACATTTTTGCTTACTTAGTTGCTTGGATCATTACATGTATTTACTTAGTTGTTATTTACTACTTTGCATAGCATTAGATTAAACTAAATTAGGCCCCCATATTCCATTTTAGTTTAATCAGATATCATTAAGCTTATCGTCGACATAGAATGAGGCAGGAGGGGAATTAGTATGTGATGCATTATGAGAAGAATTTTCAAAAATAGAAGAAGTATGAGATGCTGCTAAAGTATTATCCTAGGTAGTATGAGAATCATCATGCACATGTTTATTATCATCAAAGCCAAGCATGAAACTAATAATAGAATTATATTAAGTTTTTATTAGAAATTTCAAAAGGAGGAGTGTGGCTAACTGTATAACAAGGTGTATGATGAGTACAAATCGTTGGATATGAAATGATGCTAATAGTAGAATTATCAAAGTTGGTAGGAACATTGCATTCGTTAGCTAAAATGTTTTACTAAGTATCATCTGGAAGAGTAACATCACGATATAGGGTAGTGATTTCAGTGATGGTTGCTTCATCATAAATAGGATTGATACTCATATGAGGCATGACTAGCCAACAGGGAGAAGAGCTGTCCTTAGCCATTAGGGTTTTAGTGGATCCTAGGGAAAATAGTTCTAAGTTACAAGTTCACTAAAATGATTCAATAAAAATCTGATTATTTAATATGAATCTAAATGCACAGCCATGATATAAATGATATACAATAAAATGTGACTACTAAACAATTTATATAATTTTATTGATGAAAGGAAATAAGAGGGATAAGGTGCTTACCTTGATTTTTCTTACCTCATAGTGACTTGGGGCTGGGTAGAGTGATGAAATAGAAGTAAAGATCATCACAATGACCCATATAAAAATGGATAAGAGGTGGAACTGGATGGACTGGGTCACCCGCAAGCGCCCTAGTCTTGTTTCTGAGAATCTGGGTCTGCAAAAAAGGTCAAAACTTGGTTCCAATATGGTCGTTAGGGCTTTGCACTTATTTTCCTTTAGTCGCGTGTATGTTACACTCAGGTCGATGAGGTACCTGTAAACCTGCACATAAACATCCTCCTATAAAACCCTCAAAGTGACATCAAATCCTAAAAAAAGATGCAAAATGAGGGGTCAAACTATCCTCAACCACCACAATGGTGGAATTACAACTAGCACTACACTACATCTCATACCCAATGTAGTTTTGTGTTCTTTTGTCTGTAATAGTTCTCTTAGGTCTCCCTTGCACCAATGATACCAAGATGGCAGGAAGTTACTAGATAAAATGCAAAATGTGTGGATGCAAATAATAGAGTCCCCTTCCTATGTTGTCTGTGATGCAAAATAATTTCCAAATGCAGTCCCTTGATGTATGCAGATAGATAGCCCTTGATAATAATAGTCCTCCCCTATAATTTTATGTATGTTGGGTTTATATAGGGATCTCTTGTTTGAATTACAGCACTAATAACCTGACATGCTGACTAGTACCTTGGGAGGTGAGAGGGAAAACCAAAAAGACCGACCTCAAACGTCAAAAATAAAACCAAATACAAAGAGGACAAGGGCACCCATGATGGATAGGGGTGTCTAGCGTTGTTGTCCAACCTTGAGCGCTAGTGTCCAAAGACCAGTGTCGATAAATGAGTGAGAACTGACAGACAGGGATCCCTGAGACCTGACTAGAACTATATGTATGAGTGACAAGTGTGCAAGAAAAATAGAAAAAAAGACCATCAATTCAAATGAATAGACCATGGAATGGGTCATCAATGGATACTTTTCTAACACAATATCCATATTTTTTTAAAGGTAAAAAAAGGTTGAGAGGACCCTACCCCCAACACAGACACCTCTCCATGAGAGCAGATAAATACATTACCACACCATTAAAAATTTGATAATATAACAGTTCATAATAATACGAGCTCCCCTAGGAGCTAGAGTAGTGAAATAACAACAACAAAAAAACATAGTGGAACTAACATTAGCGAAGAAACTAATAGCTAAAAAGCTACATATACAATAAATAAAACAAAAACACCCCTCCCCAGATCATTTATAGGATTTTTCAAGCCCCTCCAACACCTTAGCCCATTCCTTAGCCAGAGCATCTATGTTACCAGCCAAAGACACCAATTTGAAACCATCGGAAGTCACCTTTTGTTTCCTTCCCTGACTATCCATAGCACTATAGGCATTAGCGAGCTGACCCAGAGTTTGGAGATGCTGCAGAGTATATTTCTCCATGACTACACTCCACTCCATGTAGCTATGGAGAATAGCACAAACATGATCCAACTCATTGGTTATGAAACCATAGTTGGCTTTTAAAACCTCAATCTCTCTACAATGCCCATTGCTGACCGCTTCATCAACCTGCACTTTCATCTTATGGTAGTCGTTGAAAAAAAATTACACCGAGCTCTTGGTGAGCTGCATCTCTCCCTTGAGTTCCTCAATATCCTCTATCATCTTTTCCAAATGGTCCTCCCCTTTCACAAGTCCAACATGTCCCATAGCCTTGAATTGTTGTTCTAATTTCACATTAATAGGAGTTGGAAGATCTTGTTTACTAGACTCCCCCTCAATTTTCAAAGGGACATTAGGAGCCTACTTAGATTTCATTTCCCTAAGATTATGAGCTGCCACAATCTCAACCTCATCTTTATCCTCTTCCGAGTCACCTTCCTGAGATTCATAATATTCACTCGAGTCTTCTTCCTCCGATTATGAGTTGAATCCATCCACATAAGCTTCTAGAGATTTAGTTAGGGAGTCAGTCTTGTCAATATCCAGGGAAGCTCTTTTAACAAGGGCGAGAATAAAACCTTGATGGAGTGGGAAAGAGACGCTTATGGTTTTGAAATGAGAGATAGAGGCACATAGGGAACAATAAAGAAAGTAGGGGAAGCTAAAATCCTAGCCACATCTGAAATAATTAAACATAGGCAAGGGTAGGTGTAAATACATTTGTGGCAGCCCTCAAGAGAGATAAATTAGATAATGGTCAGAGCCACCTCGTTATATGGATTAGGTAAAGAAAGAAGAAGATAACCAGCAAAATGGGAAGTGAGATTTTCATTACCTTTGAAAAATAGGTTTAGCTCTTCGAAGGCTTATTTTTTAGGTTTATAGACCTCCCTCCTGACCACAGGAATACCCATCACTTAGGCGACTAAATCCACAGTAATCTCCATGTTTATACCCTTCATTTCAACCACTGCACCTTTTTTAGTAGTCTTCTAGGTGTTGGTGAGATCTTTGCTAATATTTTCAAAATGACCTTTGAAAATTTTTAGGAAGGGGGTAAAACCCTTGCTATCAAATAGAGCCATGGCTTTAGGCATCACACCTTCGAGATTAGCAGGTTCAGTTTTAACAAAATTACCACCCATTTGGCCGCACAAAAAACTGTTCACGAAAAATCCCAAATTCTAGGTAGCTAGAGGATTACATGCAGGCCCAAAAATGAAATTTCTCTAGGCATGGGAAGAATCAAAATATTTCCAGACACACGAGCAGATCCCCTCCCCGATCTTCACATTATTTAGAAATAAATGCACATTATTCCTACGGAAAATGACCATGATGAATTTGACACACCATGAGGTGACATTATTTTTTGATGTGTCCATTTATGTCATTATGTAAGTGTGCTCACACCTTGGGATCAAGAGCTTCCACTTCATTGATAAGTGTCAACTCATCACAATTAACCTACATATTAGCAAAACAATCCGCTACAAAGTTAGCCTCCATATAAACATGCTTGAAGGTAATAAATTCAAATAAATTTGACATTTCCTTAATACTCTTAATAGAGTTATGAATGGAAATAGAGATGGAACCTTTGCCATTTATGTTTTTAATTATGTTTAGAGATTCTCCTTCCACCTCCAAATTTGTAAAATTGTGTTTGAGAGCTATAGACAACCCCAAAAAAAAACCCGCTGCTTTGGCAACATGGTTTATTTGAGTACCCAGGTTGTGATGGTACCCAAGAATATAGCTTCCTTTAGAATCCTAGAAAACCCCACCACAACCAACTCTACCAGGGTTTCCTTTAGATGCACCATCAAAGTTCAATTTAAAACAGTCCTTGCTAGGTTTCACCCATCTTTTGAGTCTAGGATTTAGAGAAGGGGTACTAGTAGATGTGGATCCCAAACCCCACTTTAAGGACAATTTGGATTCATTTTGAATGATAGACTTCTTTTGATGGTTCATATTAGAGAAATTAGCCAGAATGGTTTTAGAACAATGGGCTCCAACTTTCTTGGAAGACTCTTTCTTGCCTTTGAATATTCTTCTATTTCTCTCCTTCCATATCTCCCAAGCTAAATGCATAATAGAAAAGGTCCAAAAATATTTTAACCCTTGGCTCTTAAAAGGATTAAACCATTAGGACCACAACAGTTTTATGAAATCAGGGAAAACCCAATTGACTTCAAAAATATTGAGAATGGTCTTCCTAACCGAGACTAGAAAGGGGTAGCTGAGAAAAATGTGTGAGGAGTCTTCACACTCATATTCAACACGCATCTATTTACCATATGGAAATTTCTCTTGTTTAGGTTGTTGAAAGTTAGAATCTTATCATGGATAACCAACCACCAAAACATATTAATCTTGGGGATTAACTCTTTGACCCAAACACTTCCCCAATTGAATTTTTCTATTTCCCCCACCTCAGAAAAAAAGGAGTTTTAGGCACTTCTGACCAAGAAGACTCCAATGTCCTCCTTAGACCAATAAATACTATCCTCTTCTAAGCTCTCCTTATTAACAATAACACCTCTTAATTTTTTGTTAATAGAATAAATCTTGATGTTGTTAGAATCATCCAGATCCAATAGTTTTCCATTGTCCCAGGGGTTCATCAAAGTTGAAAAAATATCTAACCTTGGTCCCATATTTGGTCATAGAATCTCTATAGACCATGGGGTAAATGATCTTAAGAGGGAGGTTCCCTAACCATTTTTCCTCCCAAAAGTTGATTGTTCGCCCATTGCCAACCATCCATATGCTACCCTTAGAGACTATATGTTTAGTCCAATTTATAGATTTCCAAAAACAAGAAGAACCAATAGAATCCTGGATGTAGAAGCACCATTCATTGGCGGATAGATTTGTCCAATATTTACCTCTGATAATAGAATTCCAAACAATCTCTTCCTCGACCAGTCTCCAGCTCATTTTTGACAGCATTGCTTTATTCATTTTGGTCCAATCTCTTATACCAAGACCTCCAAGTTTTTTGGGGGTGCAAACCTTTTCCCAAGCAATTAGAGGAGTTCTATCTTTGGGTTTGATCCATATAAATATTTTTTGAATACTCTCTAGCTTACTAGCAATTGAGAAGGGTAACCTATATATAGACATTGTATAAACAACTAAATTATGAATCGAGCATTTGAGGAGGATAGCCTTGCTAGCTTAAGATAATAGAGAACCTTTCCAACCTTAAAGTTTCTTCAAAAACCTATCAATTAAGAAATTTCAATCAGCATTCTTAGGTTTTTCCACTTTAATAAGCATGTCTAGATACCTAGTTGGGAGGGTTTTAGACACACAACCAAGAATATCAAAAAATTTATTGCATCTTCTTTCTGGGGTGTTGATAAATAAAATTGAGATTTTACTAGGATTGATTAATTGATCAAACACCTCCTCATAATCACCCATTAACTGTTTGAATTCCATAGCCTCTAGGACAGAAGCTTCACCAACCAACATAGTGTCATCAACAAAATGTTGGTGATTAACCCTATTATAGTTAATAGTAGGATAAATACCTCTGATCTTACCATCTAAGGAAGCCTTATTTAGAGCTCTACTAAGGGTCTAAGCCATTATAATGAAAAGAAAGGGAGAAATAGGATCACCTTGTCTTAATCCACGTGTGCTGTTAAAAAAACCACAAGGGGGCCCATTAATCAGGACCGAGAACTTATCTATGGAAATACATGAAAGAATCATCATCTTAAAGTCTTCACCAAATCCAAACCTACTAATAACCTTCATAAGGAAGGGCCAAGAGACTCTATCATAGGATTTTTCCATATCAAGTTTAGTACACATGACTTCCTTCTTATTCTACTTAGCCGAATGAAGGGTCTCCTGAATAGTGACTATACCATCATGGATTTGTCTTCCCATAACAAAGCCTCCATGCTACTTAGAGATGATTGAAGGCAAGAAAAATTGAATTCTTAAATCTAAGATTTTGGAGCACATTTTGTAAACACGGTTACATAGGCTTATAGGTATAAAAAAAATTAAATCTCTAGGATCATGATTCTTAGGGATCAAGGCTAGAAAAGTGTTATTTAACTCTTGAAGCATATTTTTATTCTTAAATAATTCTTGAATAGCATTGCAAGTATCATCCTTCACAATCTAATAGAAATTTTGGAAAAAGAGAGCTGGAAACCCATCTGGTCCTGGAGCTTTGTTATGATTTAGGGATTTCATCATAAATTCAATTTCTTCTAGAGCGAAGGGATTTTGGTGAGCATACAATTATCTTCTACATTAATCAATCAGGGAATACAATCCAGAAACGGATCTTCATTAATGTTGTTAGAAGCTCTGGAAGAAGCCAAAAGCCTGCTGAAAAAATAACTCACAGCTTGTTAGATTTCCTTAATGTCATTGAGCAACACTCCCTCTTCATTCTTGATACAGAGAATTCTATTAGAGCTCCTTCTTTTTAGAGTTGAGATATGAAATAACTTCGTGTTCTTCTCACCTTCCTTGAGCCATTGGACCCTTGATTTTTGTTTCCAAAAAATTTCCTCCTTCAGGAGAATTTTATGATACTCAACTAATGATTCCTTCTCTCTTTTTTTATCGAGCAATAGATTTTCCTCAACAGAGGATTTCATATTGCCTTGGAGGGATGATATCTCATTATCTATAGACTTATTTTTCTCAAAAATGTTACCAGAACTTCTTTTATTCCATCCTTTCAGATTTTTTTTCACTTGAGCTAGCTTTTTAGCAATCCTAAATAAATTTGTTCCTTTGATTTTCACATTCCACTAGCCCTTGACTAAATCAAAAATATCCTCATCTTGCAGCCACATCTTCTCACATCCGAAGGGGGTCCTCCTCCTCTCTTTATCCTTGATCTAGAAGAGGATAGGATTGTGGTCAAACCTGATGCGTGGAAGGTAGAATAGACCAAATTCTTTGTTCAACCATCCCCATGAAATCATAGCTCTATCAAGTTTAACTTGAATCAACTGATCAAATTTTCTTCTTTTTGACCAATTAAATCTACTACCCCGAAACTCAATATCCATAAGGTTATTGAGAGAGATGAAATCTTGAAGGTCTTCCATACTTTCAGTAAAATCAATATTTCCCCCCTTCTTTTCTCTGGGACACAAAGGGGTGTTAAAATCCCCCAAAATCACCCATTTCATCCCTTTAATAACATATTGGAATTTAGAAATATTTGCCCAGAGCTTTTTTCTTTCACCTTTAATATTTGGGGTGTAAATATTATATAAGATCCAGAACTCCTTGGACTTCTTGTCTTGAAAAAGCATAATCATATGGTTATTTCTACTAAGAAGCTTCATTCCTTTGAGTTTTTCTTCATTCCATAATTTCCATTCCACCAGCAGTACCAATCGAACTAACAACAAAACCCCTAAAAAAAATTACTAGCCTCCAATAAAGGACCCTCCTCCATCTTGGTTTCCTGCAGAGCCAAAATTCCAAAATTTTGAGTCACCTCCAAATCATTTATCATCCTCCATTGAACAAGTTTTTTAAACCCCCTGACATTCCATGATATAATATTCATCTAACCACTTGGTTCTTTGTTCTTCTAAAGCTCCTAAGATCAAGTTTAGATTGGGTTCCATCATCTATTTCCTTTTGACTTTTTTTCTTCCTTGTAACCTACTTGGAGGGATGCCCAGAGCCAGTTTTTTTCTCTTTTGGTGTCACCTCATATGTTTCCCCTTTGAAAGGAATAACCAAAGAATTCTCATTTTCAACTTGATTGGGGTCTCCCTTTTCAGAATCCTTCAGCTCAGAGAGCAGATCTGTTTGAGTGGAGACAACTCCCTGGATAATGTTATAAATGTTGTTAAAATCCTGTTGGTTTTCATTTCCTAGTGTCAAAACAACATTTTCACTTTCTAGCAGATTTTCCAATGGATTAGAAAACGTTTCTATAGATTCATTGATGCTTATTCCATCCATTTCTTTTGACTGGATATTTTCCTTAGCAACTTCCTTAAGCAGATTATCTAGTTTTTTTTAGGATAAAACTTTTTCATCTTGAACGTGGAGCTTAGCCTTCTAAAATTGGGGTTCTAACAGAGCTTTCCATTGGGTCTTTTTATTCCTGACTTCTATAAATCTCTCTTCATCTAAAATCTTGAGTGCTTAGGCGTTGTTTACATTAGATCCATCTCCATTGTTTTCCATTATTTTAATACCTTTATTAGAGTTAACATTCTTGGGAGTGTTAGTAACCATTTAAGAAGTTTCTTTACCTTTGTCTAGTTCTTTGGTATGCTTCTCCTAGTATGCCTTTAAGACAGTCAACGTGCACTGTTGCTTTACATGCCCCCAGCCCTAGAATTCCTCACATCTTTGAGGGCAGTTTTTTAACTCTATTTTTTGTTCCCATCTTCCCAATCTCGAACACAAAGAGATTAATTTAGGTAGAGACAACCCCATCAAGGAGTATATACACAATCTCACACAAACCGCTCTTGATTTAATAAGCATCACGTTATCCACAGCAATAAAGTTTTCAAGAGTGTTTGTAACTCCTTTAATAATATCAACATCCCATAGTTCCAAAGGTAAACCTAGGAGTCTCACCCAGACAGGAAACTGATTAATATTCTCTTTATCAAGGTTGAACCTAGGAGTCCATTTCCTCAAAAAGAGGCCAAGTTTCCCAAGGAACCATAGGCCATCATTGAGGATCCTCTAAGGGTCTTTAGAGTTGTTGAAGCTAAATAGGAATAAGCCATTTGGAAGGGTTGTGACATCCATATGCCCCTTGGATTTCCATTTCAAGACAAACCAAGATCTAATGGAATCAATATTAGGCCTTCCCCCTACTAGTTTACCTATCAAGGCATTCTCCATTTTTCTCAGATTCTGATCTATTATGATATCAGGGATATCTAAGAACTTACCTATTCCATCTTGTTTAAGCTGGGGAATTATTTCTAAGCTTTTTTCCTTATCAAAGTTCAAAATATTCACATACGATTTAAGGGACCCATTTTCCACATGACTCCCATCCACAGATAAAGTCTCACACGTACCTTTCTCCCTCGAAGACTGATCCAGATCATTTGTCTTCTCTCCCAAAGGGATTTGTCTACTATCAATTTCCCACCCATCATTTTTCAGACCCTCATCCTCCTTGTCTTGTTCACCTTTCCTGCTCACTTTTTCACCTTTCCCGCCCATCGTTAAGTTCCATATGCAATATACATATATAAAACAACATGCTTTGTGGTATAATAATAGTAGTAAGTGCGTGATTTTATGTCTACAGAAATGACAAGTTTAAATTTGATCTTATACTATTATCTATGCTCACATTCTAATTCTAATCGACATATAATTCTATCACCCACATGAATGTTTTAACTCTACACATTTCTTTGTCTCTTACTCATTTAGTTTCATGTATCTAAATCAATATATCAGTCCTTAACATATCACCTAGAATCTCGGCTAAACATCATTGATTAATTGTATCAAACCATATATTTTTGGACCATGTCATACTATGGTTTGGGCCAACCCACATAGTCCTATATCCTACCTCCTAAATTCTCTTTTCTTAATTAATATCTTTTATAAGTTGTTTCATATCATATAGATGGGCCTTCATGTAATGTGCAACCTAAGAAATCCTATATGCATAAGTTTGATTCACTATACATTTTACCTAGCATTCTCAAGAGAATACATTACAAATTACACTCCAAAAGCACTAAAGTATCTCATATATATTCTAAAGTAGAATCAAATATATTCAAGTAGCCACCATATAGGTCTAAAACACTTTAAAAAGTATAAATAATCTAGAACCCTCCATTACCAAGCCTTCAAAGGTCCTAGAGCCATGCCTTAGCAAGAACAAGTCACACAAAGCATTATTAAATATATTAAAGGAAAAAAGGATTCAATTTAACGTTTAAAACACATCACACTACATCACTACCATTCAAGGTACATATCTATTATATCTAGAGTTATGAACGATACTCATTATGTTAAGAAACACAAGGGCATGATATTAGGTTGGCTTATATTTGCATACATTAGTGCACCTACACTAGGAGAACTAAATTGATTTTTCTCCCATATTAGAGGGAATGAATTGCAATGCCTAGATTGGTTTAGTAGGGGTTGAGATCTAGGTTCATTCCAACTCCATGCACACATGGATTTATTTCTTTTTTATCTAACCATGTTCATGAATTGTTAGCACATGTGTCATAGATTATATTTATTAAATACCATCATAAGAAGGTTTCACACAATTGGGAGCCCTATAAATAGACAACAAAGAATTTTTCCAGGCCACCTAAGATCACCTAAATTTGAAGAACCACAGCATTTTCTATTCCAATACTATATAACCCAAGATCAAATTATACTACACCGTAGTAGATGTACAATTTGATATAAGATATGTTTATAGGAATAGTCCCATATAAATGAAGCATTTTAAGATCTTAACTAGTCTATATATCTATTGTGCACACCTAGATCATGTATGTACCTCTTTTATTAGCTAAATATTCATCCCTCTTTGTGTTTTAAGTAATAATTTCATTTTCCTATCACTTTGTCATCATGTACTATATGAATAGTTATATTTTGAGTTGGGTGATTAATGTGGATTAATTAATTCAAAATATTATTCCTGTAAAATTCTTACACGTAATAATAAGTGAGGAAATAACTCATATCAAACCCTTATTTATTTATTTTAAGGAGTAAATAGTGACCAAGAATATGTACCAAGTGTTCTTGCTTATAAAATCATAAGGTTAATAAAATGATCTAGGGTACACATTTGTTAAAAGGTTGCATTATGTTCTTCTCCATTGAAATCTAAGTGGTGGCACCACTTTGTAAAAAAATCCAATTGTGGAAAAACCACATGATAGTGAATCTCTTGATACATTATAAGCACATCTCTATTCACAATTCATAGAAACATTCACTTCATAATGGAAATATAAAAAATACAATTATCTCCATTTATTATATGTTATTATTACCAAAGGTAATGATGATTCCTTTCCAAATATGTATTTAGGAAAAATGAACATGAATGCATACATTATATTGGATTCACACCATCATCCATCACAAAAAAAAAGGAGTAATGAACATAGTATTTACCAGAGCTAAGAATATATGACCTGGAGAAAACCTAAGTTTTGAAGAGAATCATCTTAATAGAGTTCATAAGAGAATCCTTAGGAATAAGGAAGTAAATAAGAATATGAAATTTGTTTTACATAAACAACAAGGCAATATAGATAAAATATACATACTTTTTTAAGCCCTTGATGATTTACTTATGATAAATATCATCATGAAATGGTACTCAGAAAAGGTATCTATGAGATCCAGTGCACCTATGGCATCCCTTATGTTTATGAAAAAGGAAAATATTTCCAGAAAAAAACTAGATATAATATCATCGACATTCAACAAGATAGAGGGGTGAAAACATGGTAATGGGGCGCACTGTTATATAGTTAAGTGACATATTTTTTATTTACAAGAAGAGTTTATGTAAGTTTGTGTGATGATAAATGATATCAGTTTAGAATGCTATGATGGTGTAAATAGACAATCGTTTATTTGTGCAAAACATAATATTGAGTGAAAAACATACACACTTGTGTTTGATAGTGAAAATTAATTATTTTAAAATAGTTTTTTTGAAAATATAATGTATTTTCAAAACTATGGTTCCTTTTTTTTTTTTTTTTTGGATAAATGTGTAACATTTTTTTTATTTTATAAACAAAAATATATAAAAATTTAATAATATTTTTTGTCATGTGCTCACTATCTCAAGATTATAATCACTATAGTTTTAAAATAACATATGGTTGCATCAAGCTCTATTTTTCCTAAAACTGGGTATTTTTTTCCAAAATATAATAGTTTACATATTTTTTAATTATATACCAAATAGGAGTAAAAATATTAAAACAACATCAATTTGATTGAAAATTAAACAAGAAAACTAATATTTTTTGTTTAAATAGTGTTCAATATAGTGAAATGTGAACTACAAAACATATCCTTTATATTTTACTTAGAGTACCCAAAAATTATTTTATGAAGAACTGATGTGGCATCTCTATGGAAAACGTATGCTTATAGCATTTAAGGCCATTTTTTATTTCCACTAGTGTGCCACATAATTGCTAATATGAATTTACATTTGTAAAGAGTTATAACTGTCCAAAGAGTCATGACCGTAAGTGTTACAACTGTAAAATTTATGACCATAAGTAGTTATTCTCTTCAGTCTCCAAAATTTAAATAGTTTATGATGGTGGAACGTGAAATTCACTCTAACAATGCTATCCAAATTGTAAATTCCAAATATTTTTCCATTTGGCTTGACATTAGAAAACTAAAGGAATAAGAGAAGTTATTGAGATTGAAAAGCATTTTCATTAGCTAAATGGGGATGATGGATGGATACCCAATCACTCATAGAAACCATTATTGCATAAAATCTTTCATTTTAATTCTTATTTTTCATCTTTACTACAAGTTTCAAATTAATTAAGTAGTCATATTATTAATTGATTTATTAATTAATAGTTTAAACTATTATAATAAGTCATTTATGATTTTAATTACTATAATGCAATATGTGGCTCTACATTTACAAGACTTAAAATATTCGATAAAATAATTTTTATTTTTTTATCTAGAAAAATATTACAATGTTAATTTAGCCCAAACTTCTAACTCAAAAGATAAATTATAATCATATATATACTCAAATTTTCAATTAAAGTATGAATAAATACCTAGCATAATTTTCTAGAGTGAAAACTCTCTTTTTCATTTCGAAAGAAAGAAATATAATTATTTTTGTTGACATTTTTTGTTCTACTTTTAACAAATTTATAATTATCTCAAATATATATATATATGAACTCTCTACATAGAATTGGGATCCTCTTCGACATAATTTCCATGGCTAAATTTTTTAATCTCTCCACATAGAATATTTCCAAAGGAAACTTAATTTGATGACTAATATACTTAGAAGGCATCACAAAATAAAAACAATGCTACTAACAATTGAAATCCCATACTTGAAATTGATAACATACCCAGTAAACATTGGAGAAAACCAAATACCTTACCCCACATCATCAAGTGTGTGAGCTCTTGGATCAATAAAGGGGTGCCTAAAACACCTTAGTTTGTATAAACTATATTAGTTTTAGGTGGAAATCAATTTAATATATAAATAATTGTAAACGTCGACTACTTTTCACATTTTCCCCTTGTAATAAGCCATTTTTAAAAGGAATATGGTCATTTATATATGAATGATTCCTTATAACATGATCTTTCATATGAAAGGCTAAATTAAAAATTATAACCAAAGTGACTTTTTTTTATTTAAATGTATAATAACATTAAGTCAATTTGGTGATTTCCATTCTAAACTCAATTTGATTTGAATTTATTAATTATTGAGTTGAATTTTTAAAGTCACAAATTCTACTTCAATTCATTATTTGATTTAAAATTGTCAAATGAATTTTAAATTAAAATGATTAAGCATTTATATCATTTTATTTTAATTCTATTATTGGTTACATATATTAAATGTTGTTCAAAAGAAATTAAATTGGAATAGTTCAAAAGGGAGAATTGTAAAAGTGGATATACTATGCATAATGCCAGGCTAAGTTAGCCACATTAAATAAGAGCATAAATTTAAAAATAAAATAAATATGACACTACAACAACTAATTTAATGTGTGTTGTTAAATTTAAAAGTGTACATTATTACATTATTAAAAGAAGAAAAGATGTGAAATCTAGACAATAGCTTTATATTGTTAGTAATTTCAAGAGAAACCAATATATGTTTATTGAAAATGCGTATGTATGTAAATTATCTATGTTTGTAATATTTTTTATTGTGATATTTTTAGTATTATGTGGTTCGTGTAATAGTTATGTATAACAAAATATAATTTGATTATGGTTGTAATTTTTTGATTGAGTATGAAGATTTATATGGGTTAAGTGCATAAAATTCTTACTCTTAGTTGTTATGGACTAAGGGGTTTCCATCCTACCAAATTCACTTGATACACAATTCTTGGTTCATCCCTTATTGCTTGTTATTTCTTAGGATTTAAACCTTACTGGATGCCTAGGAAGTTCACCTTTTACGTATCATACGGGTAAGTGCACCAATATGGGGGGACCAAAAAGTGGACACAAATGTGAAAATAAGAAAAACATGTACACATTTTGTAATAACGTGTACGCGTTATGTTTTTTGGTTTGGTAATTCATGAAGCCAAAACACGTACGCGTTATAACATGTATGCTTTATGTGAATCTATAAAATAAAATAAAAACCAATCCCTTCCTCATTTTCATTTCCCCCAAAAGTGAATTTGAGAGAAAACCCTATAGTCAGGTTTCATATTCAACCAGTTAGCTCCCAAGATCATCTGCAAATCACCAAAATATTGGAATCGACAATGGCACCATAGAGAAGAGCGAGAAGAGGTAAGGAAAATTGTTTTTCTTTGAATTACATTGAAATTTGGTAATTATATTGTAGATTTTAATTAAATAAATGTTTTCTAATTGTTATAGTTCTACAACAACCACAACAAAACCCTTCAAATCTTGTCAACCCTCCTAAACCTCCTAAAATTGTTGAACATCCCCCAAGTAGTCAGAAGAATTTAGCAGCCCATATAATGGAAAATAAAATTGAAATTGAGGAATTAATTAAAACAATGAGGGATCCCCATTCTACAAACCCCCGTTGTGCCTCACTTGTAAACACATTAGAGGCATTATTGGCTCAGGTTGATGCGGAAATGAGTCAAATCGATCATTGGACATCTGATAGAGAGCATTGTATGAAATATTACACTAATAAATTATCATATGCTGATGTAAAGAAAAAACAAATTACAAAAGACCACATATGTGCATTATTCACAGACCCCAAAACCAATTTTCATGTGTCGTTGTCATGCAAATGGTTTCCAATCCACTGGTGTAATAATGATATGATAAAAAATAATTTTTGGGACTGATGGTGGATGGTATTTGATATTCCACCTTGCAATAACAATGAGGTTCCCCTATACTTTTTAAGGAAACTCTATTGTGATTTTATCCTCAACGAGATCCCGATCTATTTTAACTACCATGAGTTTCAGGCCTGAGGAAAAGGCTCGGCATAGGATAGACCGGGTGCACAATGTGTACCTATTTATCATGGTAGAGTCCCCACACAAAATCTCCCTCATCCTGAGACTGTCCTTGCAACAGTGAAGGAGACAATAGAGATTAATACACTACACACGCTTCAGGCACTCTTTGATACCCTTGTGTGACATACGAGGGAGATTTTTGATACTGATGTTGGTGGAGGTAGATAGAGTATTCCTCCAGGTAGTAGTAGGATGAGGATACTTGCACGTTTTGTGGCAGCATATGTTTGGGACCCAATGAGGATGATACTTTCATGCATCCTAGTGTTGGTGGAGTTGACGTTGTTGGTACACATGATAATGTGGCTATGTCTGACACTTTTTTTAGTGATACATTTGGATTTCAGACATCTACAACACCTTCACAGTATTTTTTTTTTTTTAATTAAATGTTACAAAAAGATTTGAGTACTTGATTTACTTATATATGTTAAATTTTTAAAATACTTGTATTTGAACTTGGTCAATTTTTTTAACTTACACATACATATGTACATGTATGCATTAATATTACAGCGCACGGGAGGGACATCATCATCCCAACCACAAGTTGCAAGCACCACAGCTATGCATACATTCACAGAGGTAATTTAGAATGTTAATCATGTAAAATTATCATGTATGTAAATATATATAACTTTTGAACTCAAATATATGTCTATATATGTATGTTCTTGTATATATATTATAAATTCTCAACTAACTTGACATGATATATTTTTTATAAAGTTGATGACCTCACTAGACACACCACCATCTCTACGAGGAGTAGAGAAAGGTGTTTCCGTTGCGATTTCATCTGCGCAACAACTCACTGAGGTATACAAACTATGTATTTTTGTTAAATAGCTCATGTAATTCATATTATGTTCAATTATTTTAATAATTTCCTTCATTGTAGCATCATGTTGATAATCAACATGACTGCATTGTGTATACACAGGAGTTACCTGTGACAGGTAGAAGACCTATTCATATGATTCATAGGCGTGGTGCGGTAGAAAAATAGTTGTATATTGATGAAATTAGTTAAAATATTTTCATGACACATACATGTACTTAGTCGATGTAAATGTTTAGATATGCATTCAAATATTTTATTATTAATATAGTTCTATAAGCTAATTATGATGTTTGATGTTTGATGCTGTAATCTTATGTTTATGTAGGGTTCTATCCCTTCCACTTTTACTTCGAGGGCGTGGACTCCCCAAGATCATCATTTGATACCCATCTTCGTGATACAATATCTCTCGTCGACTCATCTGAGCATGAGATGCAGATTCAACATGACCAGAGATTGTGGTAAGTGTGTGTACATGTAAATAGTTTCATTAGCATGGTCTTATACATGTTGAAAACCTATACATTAATTTTTGACAAAAAAAAAAGTTTGCATTTACAGGTTCAACTACAGTTGAGTTTTGAGTGTAAGAGGACTCGTAGTCATGCCATGGAGGATCCAAAGTCATCTCACAGATCTCCATCTACATATAAGGGACAGCCTTCTTTGAGTAAGGCAAAGAGAGGGATAGAATTTGATAATGTGTGTGTGTGTGTGTGTGTGTGTGTGTGTGTGTGTGTGTGTGTGTGTGTGTGTGTGTGTGTGTGTGTGTGTGTGTGTGTGTGTGTGTGTCTTATGACATTTATTTTGTATGCCTATGTGCATGGCATTGTATGCACGTTCAACATTGTATGTATGCCTATATGGCATTGACTTGATATTATATGACCTATTCACATTTTTATATTTATTGTGCACGTTAATACTATTTGGAACTCGATATTTTTTTATGAGACCTTACATTTTTTAGATTATAATTATATCCAAACTGATATGATGTGCACTTGACAATATAAGACATTATGGATATTTTTTCATTTAATGGTCTTGTATACTAGAGTTTTTGATGTATAATATTCATGAAACTTTGGAAATCAATATTTATATAACATGTATAAAGAGTTATCTAATCTGAGTAATTATTCATTCAATTTATCAATGTGTATATGTTTAGAGAACCTTTTCTAAACCTAGGTTCAAAGTTTCAATTCAAATTAAATAAGATATATTACTAAATTTTTATAAATTGTTTGTGGTTTCATTAGAGTGGTTTCATAATAATAACATGACTAAGTATCCATATTCATTATTTATGTGATTGTGATTTTCATACAACACTTACTCTTGTATTTACCTTACTTGCGCTTCTTCTTACTCTTGGTCTCTTTGTACTAGTTCATGTCTTATCATGCACTTACTACCTTCTTCAATGCTTCTTAGTCTTCTCCCCTATTTTAACACATTAGAAAATCATTAGGACCATCACTAACTTGATTCATAAGGCTCCAAACACCAATGTTGTTCATATTGCCAAAACCATCAACTATGCCTCTTAAGACAATGTATCTTGCAAAAAGCATAGATAGATGGATCTAAGGATACCCATAAATTCTTACAATCTTAATTAATTCAATTTTTGCATCCCTAAGGTTCTCCCAAAATCTCAGACTCCAACTCCTTCTACAAATCCTTAGAGCCCACCTTTTCACTTTTTTCTCTTGAAGCACTTACTAGCCTTGTCCCACTATACTCATAAGGAAATCTCACTCTTCCACCAATGAAACTCAAAAATTATTCTTTTAACAGTTGAGGGACCTATTAAATATTTTTCCTTCTAAATCTTATGCAAGAATTCCTTGATTTCATGCTTCAAGACTACAAACCCTACTAAACCTTGACTATGGTTCACTGTGGATCCCGAGAGGCAAAATTTGGCTATCAAAAAGTTGGTTTTTGGTTCCAAGACCTCAAAAATAATTCTTATGATCTTCATCATTCCTTTTTGATTCGTATCTTACTAATAAATTTGTACAATGAACTCAATGGCTTGAATCAACAATCCTATGCTCGCTCATACGTTGGTTCTACAGTTTGCATTTATCACTTGATCATTAAAACATGCAACAAGAGTTATCCAAAAGGGTAATACATCATCATTCCAGAGTTGTATCACTTACTTTCACTCCAATGCAATAATATTCAAAGAAAACACAGTTCTGGTCTTACACACAAGTCTATTCATGTTCCATTGCACGCTAAAATAGAGAACAAATTAGCTTACATAGAGAGTCTATTCATCTCTTTCAAACAAAATTAATACAGAGCATATTTAGGAAAGTAAAAAATTCATCACCAAGAGTGAGAGAGAAAGGAAAAGAAAGTGAGAGAGAGATAAATAGATAGATAGATAAAGAGAGGGGAGAGAGAGAAAAAAAAAGTGATGAGAATAAAAGTAAACATTAGCTTTTACTCAAACTCTAATGCAAGGTTACTGATGCAATATTTTGTAAAGAAACACTGTTGGCACCAAACCAATTACACACACACATCAGGATGGCCTGGAAAACACTTAGGGAGGTGTTGTTTCAATGCCAAATGATCTTAGTGCTTCCAGGCTAATTCGTCTTGACATAGTCCCTTGAGAGCCCTAAGAGCAAAAAAGGCTATAATTTCCCTAGGTGATTTCTCAATATCCATAACACCTTGAAAGGTCTCATATGATCCTACACCTCTACATTGATACCCTCTAAAAAAATTGTCTCAGTTTTCTCAATCTCAATTTGGTCTTCTCGTGGTCCTTTTGTTTGTAACTACACCAAATAGTTCAGTGATAGTCAGTATAAGGTTGTCGAATGCTATATTTTACAAATGGAAGCTCATGGCACCAAAATGACTACGCACATGCATTAGGATCGTTTGGTTAATGGTTGGGGAGGAATTGCTTTAGTTCCCAATTATTCTGGTGCTTTCAGGCTACTTAAACCAGACGTAGTCCCTTAAGATCCCTGAGAGTGAAAACAACTCTAAGTTCCCTTGGTGATTTCTTGATCTCCATGGCACCTTGAAAGGTCTCATCTAATCCTAAACCTCCACATTGGTACCCTATAAAAAATGTGTCTCAGTTTTCTCCATCTCAATTTGGTCTTCTCATGGTCCTTTTTTTGTAACTGTGCCAAATAGTTCAGTTTGAGTCAGTGTAAGGTTGTCGGATGATATATTTTACAAACAAAATCTTGTGGCACCAAACCGACTGTGCACACACATCAAGATGTCCTAGTAAATGTTTTGGGGAGGCATCATAATTTTGTTCCAAATGATATCTGGATGCTTCCAGGTTACTTCGTCTGGGCGTAGTCCCTTAAGAGCCTTGAGAAAAAAAAACTATAAATTTCCCTGGGTGATTTCTTAGACACCATGGCACCTTGAAAGGTCTCATCTAATCCTACACCTCTGCATTAGTACCCTCTAAAAAAATTGTCTCAATTTTCTCCATCTCAATTCGGTCTTCTCGTGGTCCTTTTGTTTGTAACTACGTTGAATAGTTTAGTGATAGTCAGTGTAAGGTTGTCTGATGCTATATTTTGTAAATAGAAGATCGTGGCACCAAACCAACTGCATACACATGTCAGGATGGCTTGGTAAATGATTTATGAGGTTTCATTTCGGTGCCAAACGATCCCAATGCTTCTGGGCTACTTCGTCTGGGTAGTCCCTTAAGAGCCCTGAGAGAAAAAAGGCTATAAGTTCCCTGGGTGATTTCTCGGTCTCCATGGCACCTTGAAAGGTCTCATATGATCCTACACCTATCCATGTTGGTACCCTATAAAAAAAATATTGCTCGGTTTTCTCCATCTCAATTCGTTCTTCTCATGCTATTTTTGTTTGTATTTGCACCGAATAGTTCAGTGGTAGTCAGTGTAAAGCTATCGGATGCTATATTTTACAGACGGAAGCTTGTGGTAGTAAACTGACTATGCACACACATTGAGGATGACCTATTATATGCTTAGGGAGGCATCATTTTGGTGCTCAAATATCCCAGTGCTTCTCATGCTACTTCACTCGGGCATAGTCCCTTAAGAGCCCTAAGAGAAAAAAATGATATAAGTTCGTCAGGTGATATCTCAGACACCGTGGCACCTTGAAAGGTCTCATATGATCCTACACCTCAACATTGATACCCTTTTAAAAATTCTATCTCGGTTTTCTCCATCTCAATTCGGTCTTCATATGGTCCTTTTGTTTGTAACTGCGTCGAATAGTTCAGTTTGAGTCAATATAAGGTTGTCAAATGCTATATTTTACAAACGGAAGCTCATGGCATGAAATCGATTATGTACATGCATCAGGATGGCCTAGTAAATTCTTAGGGGGGCATCATTTTTATGCCCAATGATCCTAGTGATTTTGGGCTACTTCTTCTGGGCATAGTCCCTTAAGAGACTTGAGAGCAAAAAAGGCTATAAGTTCGTCAAGTGATATCTCAGACATAGTAACCCCTTGAAAGGTCTCGTCTAATCCTACACCTCAGAATTGGTACCCTCTAAAAAATAATGTCTTGGTTTTATCTAGATAAATTGGTCTTCTCGTGGTCCTAGTGTTTGCAAAAGCATTGAATAGTATAGTTTGAGTCAGTGTATGGCTATCAGATGCTATATGTTACAAATGGAAGCTCTTGGCACCAAATCGATTGTGCACACACATCCAGGTTTCCTGGTAAATGTTCAGAGAGGCTTATTTTTTGTGCTCAATGGTCCCAATGCTTCTAGGATACTTCATTTGGGCGTAGTCCCTTAAGAACCCTGAGAGAAAAAAATGTTATAATTTCGTCGAGTGATATCTCGGTCACCGTGGAACCTAGAAAAGTCTCGTTTAATCCTACACCTCTGCATTGGTACCCTCTACAAAACACCTTCTTGGTTTTCTCCATCTTAATCTTTTCCTCTCGTTGTCCTATTGTTTGTAAAAGCGTCAAATAGTCCAGTTTGAGTTAGTGTAAGGCTATCGGATGTTATATTTTACAAATAGAAGCTCATGGCACCAAACCTACTACACACATCCATCGAGGTGGCATAGTAAATGATGATTAAGGATTTTTTTTGTGCCCAACGGTTCCAGAGTTTCCGGGCTACTTTTTCCAAGTGTAGTCCCTTAAGATCCTTGAGAGAAAAAAAATGTTATAAGTTCATCGAGTGATATCTCAGTCACCGTGGCACCTAGAAAGGTCTCATCTAATCCTATACCTCCACATTGGTACCTTCTAAAAAATTCCATCTCATTTTTCTCCATCTCAATTCATTCCTCTCATTGTCCTATTGTTTGAAAAAGCGTCGAATAGTCCAATTTGAGTCAATGTAAGGTTGGCTGATGTTATATTTTGCAAACAGAATCTCATGGCACCAAACCGACTAATAACACGCGTTGAGGTGGAAAAATAAATGGTTAGTGAGGCTTCATTTCAGTGCCAAAAATCATTCAGCGTGAAAAAAGTAGTAGGAAGCATGTTAAGAAGAGATGTTTCATATAATATAGGTGGTGAAATGTGAATTTATGCTTATTTTTCCTTTCTAATATTTAATTTTCGTTAGCTTCTCTTATCTTTGAGAATAATAAATTCTCTACTAACAGGGCCAATCATGTGAAGGTGGAAGCTTTTTTGGCACCAATAACCTACGTAAACATGTTAGTAAGCAATTAAATAGAATTTTAAAACCTACAAAATTTAAACAAAATAATTAAAGTAAATATTCAAATTAAATTCATGTACATGTACATCTAATCTTAAGTGAACATACCTTTGGAAATTCAATCCAATGAACCACAAGGATCGACTCTACTCCTGACAGTAGCAAGAATTGCTTCATGATCAGATTCACGAACCTTCCACAAATTCTTGTTTGATGGCCTACCTTGATATTTGATCAATTGAATATTTGTTGTAAGAACCAAATGTGAATAGTGAAGTATCTTTCTATGTACTTCAGTCTTCAAAAAACCAAGTATTTGATTTTTTGATAGAATATTGTCGAAGCCAAGTTCTAATGACTACTACTGACCCATTGGGATACTTAATGTCTTCACCAACAATGAATGTGGAAGTCAATTTTTTCCCCACTACACAACGATACAAAAAGTAGTATGTTCCCTCTTCATTAAATTTTGTCGCAATAACTGTAAAAACATGCCCTGCATCACAAAGTAAAACTCAAGTCAAATTTATTATACATTAAGAGTTGATCATTTAATAATTTATAAATTTATAGCATGACACACATATATACCTTTTTGTACTAAATCAGAGACTTGGTCAAAGTTAGGTGATGTTGTCATATGATCTGAAGACACTGTAATTTTTAATGCTCGTGGAACTTGATATGTGTCAAGTGGAATTAGAGGTCCAAAATTCCATTCATCCACTCACTAAGTTATGACTCATAAGGGTAAAAGCACAGTAAAATGTCCCACTTTTTGGTATGGTTTGTACCTTAGTAAACATGAATTTTCAGTTTAATTGATTTTCTAAAGGTAATAGCCACAAAACCGTACACATTCATGAAATTCCACAAACTAACGAAATGTTGTGTTTAGAGTGTAGAATACATGTATATTTTTTTTAAAAATATTTGGCAAAAAATCTAGTATTTTTCTTAATTTTATTCATATGTTGTTTCTTATGTTATTAAAGAGGAATGACTGTCCCTTGGTGGTTTTTTAAAATGAAAACTTATCTTTTTACTATGAAATTTTAGATATATGTTCAAGATTATAATTTTAACGTGCAGTCAAAATTTCATATTTTTTTGACTTATATTTTTTTTTTAATTAATTATTTAGTAACTATATTTTAAAATAAATGGCGTCCATATTTCAATGCCAATAACTTTTAATATTTATATCAAAATTAAAAAAAAAATTCACAGGTAAGAAGAAGAATTCAACAAATACTAAGTATATTTTTTTCAATTTTTTTTGATATATTGTACTATTTTTCAAATTTGGTTGATTGTGTACTATTGATTGTCCTAAAATACCGTATGTTAGTAAAAATTAAAAAATAAATAGCAAAACAGATTTTTAAAAAATGAAAATTGCATTTTTAGAAAGCCAATAAAAATATGAATTTTGTGTCAAAATTTTGTTAGTTAACTATTTCGTTTACCCTAATTACGTGGCACCCGAGTGGCAGATTTTGGCTCACAATTGTCCCCCAAAAGGATTTGGAGCCAAAATGTGCCACCCAGGGCACCATGTCACTGCCACTCAGCGGGGTTCACGCGAACCATGGTTCGCGCGAACCACATTCGCGCGAACCCTAGTTCGCGCGAACCCTTTCTGCGCCACCAAAACGCCGCCAAAACGTCTCCTCCTAGCTTTAATGATTCGCAATTGTGTCTCCCCTTCTAAATTTAATATTTTACAGGTTACTTATTTAATATTGTTCACTTTTTATGTTTTAAATTTAGTTTTTTACATATTTTTTGTGTTTTAAACTAAGTGTGTTTTTTTTTAAATTGTTTTTAACCAAAAATATGTAATATTAAATTAGAAAAGTTGTTTTACATATTAAATATAAATTCTATTAAAATTAGAAAAGTTGTTTTAAAGTTATAGAAAACTAAAATTAAAAATAACATAATTTCTACTGAGATTTGTATATAAATAGAGTTGCATGCATGCATGCACATATAGTTTTGTATCAAGTTTACTCTTACACATTCAGATTTGTATCAAGTGTGCAGGTGAAATTTATTGAAGTGGATGAATCATGGGAAATGCAAAGAATGAGAAATGAAAATATACCGAGGAAGAGAATGCAGAGAAGAATGCTAGAAGATCTATTCGTAGGAGGGCACAAAGAGAGAGAGAGAGAGAGAGAAGACACAACAAGTGAAAGACAACGCTGCAAAAATTGGTACATATGTATAGAAACCCTTGATAGATCCTAAATTTTTTTTAGTTCTAAGGTTTAAATATGATAATTTATGTTTTTTAGATTGGGTAAAGGCAAAGGTTTTGATAGGATCCCATGTGTATGTTTATGGACACAGATCATGATGCGCAACATTATGCTGAAGTGATATCAAAAGTTATGGAATTACTTCCCAAGAAAAATGTGAAACACTTGGTGAAGATAGATTTACAAAAATTAAAAGAATTTTCCCAACAAGAACCACTATCACGAAAGAAAACAACAAAAAGTGTAGAGATAATATATGGTGAATTTGTTAATTTGACTACAGTTGCTAGAGCACATTTGTTGGTTACATTCTTGAATCATGTTGATATGAAGGAAACATTAGAATTGTTGGGTGTTGATTTTGGACAGAAAAATTCAAAACGTGTAGAAGAAGAATTTGTTGGGAATGTTTCTAAAGGAATAAGTTCTTTGGGTACAAAAACTAGGTTTGATGATAAGAGTATTTCTCGTAGAGCAATATTAACTTCAGTTGTAAGTGAAGATACAACAAATAATCGTCATGTTACCGCATTTGCCAAGGCATTGGGTTTATCTAGAAAGACGGTTAGCAGGTATGCAAAAAGGAGGAAGACATTGGATGACTCTACTATGGAAGGAAATTGGGCACTAATGTGTAGAAATCCACGTTCTGATAAAATAGAGGATAATATTGTGAAGATAGTTTCTAATTTTTGGACTGAAAGGACTCGTCCTTCTCCGAATGTGAGGGATGTTTTAAAACATAGGATAACTCGCAATAACTATGATGAACATATAAAACATTGGCTTGAAATAACTCAACATGAGATGTACATAAAGTTTACAGAAGAAAATCCAGATGTTAAGATTGGAAAACGAATGTTTGAAAATTTGAAGCCTTGGTATGTGTGAGCTGATAAAGTCCTTGACACATATTGTTGTCGCTATCACGTTGAGTTTGATTATCACTATCAGGTACATAAAAATTTATAGATTCAATGTATATATATTTTGAGGTGTGCTTTCATTTATATCTATATATTTGAAATTTGTTTAAATATAATTTTTTGAGATGTGATTTAAAATTAATGTATTTCAAAATCTATGTTTTTTTCAGGTGTATAGAAAGTTATGAGAAGAAATTGCCCCACCTAAATGTGTCAGTGAATTCATAACTTCAATTCTTTGCAACATATCCGATGATCATGTCAATGATCATATGACTTGCATCAAAGGTGTCTGTGACAAGTGTGGGGACTTGAAATTATTGCCAAAAACAAATGAAGATTTGGACACAGTTAACCTGGTTTCTTGCAAGAGGTGATATATAAAAATTTATGTTTTTAAATTTGGATGTTAGATTTTATTTTTATTTTTATTTTACTGCAAATGAATACATGACAATTTGTCCATGTTATGAATTGATTTTGTAGGTTCAAATACATAAAATATTCAACAAGGCTTGGAAAAGATGCAACCAGGTTGAATTTGGTAGAAGAGGAAATCCCCATTGCTACATTCATGCAAAGTTTCCGAAGTTTAATTAGTCCGTACATCAAACATTCTCATTATTCAAAGTGGCAGGCTACACAATTCAAGACTAATAGGGACACATTCCCTATTGGTTCCATATTGTATAAAATGTGGTTGATTTTGTTGAGAATTACTCATTTTCTCATCAAAAAGAAATTCAAACACAGTATTATCATACTGACCAGGTTACTATCATGGTTCAAGTATTTTATAGGCATGCACAATTGGATTTGGATGGGGTTGAAAGTACATATGTGAAGCGAATGATCAAGAAGGAGTATCAATTCTATACATAAGTGATGACAAGGAACATGACACCCACTTTGTGCAACATTGTTTTGGTTTGTTCTTTCAATATCTTAGTCAGCAAGGAATACAAATAGATCAACATTTTGTTTGGTCAGATGGTTGTGCATCACAATTCAAATCCTCTCGCCCTTTCTTTGCACTCAGTTGTTATCATCGTCATCACAAAATTCCTCATATATGGAGTTTTTTTGAGAGTGGTCATGGGAAGGGAGAACACGATGGTGCGGGTGCATGCATCAAACGTGCTCTAAAGAAACAAAGCTTTAATTATGAGGGAGATCGATTGATTGATGCCCACACTGTTGTTGAATGGTGTAAGAAACATTTTACAGTTCAGGTTTCAACCTCACAGGCTTCAACCTCATAGGCTTCAAAATCACATGCTTTAACCCCACAGGGTTCAACCCCACATAGATTTTTTTAGGAGATAGCAGGTACATGCACATTTAAAACATAGATATGTAGATCTTGATGTGATTTATTAAGTGAACTACAAGTTACTAACTTTAATTTTTTTTATTCTGATTTTTGTTGTTTGTTTTAAACTTATTGATCTTTTGAGCATGATTAAATGAATGTATTGATCGAAGGACAAAGTATGGATGTGAAAGGATTCCCAATTCTAGGTCTTTGCACTCTTTGATACAAAACTATGGATAGTAATAACTGGACAATCTGTACAAGAGATTATTCTTGTTTTTGTTATGAATGCATGAACAAATCATATTCAGAGTGCAATATTAAAAAACATGGGTATGTAGGTGAGTGGAAGCAACTTCCTTTAGTTGTGGATGACACATATGGATCAGATCATGATGATAGTTTTGAAGATGTGCCATTAATTTCAACTGATTATGACCGCATATCTGGATTGGTTAAACAAGGTATGTTTTATTTGAAAGGATCAAGTATAATTTGATAATTAAATATATATGTATATAATTTATACTATACATTCGATCATTGAATGTTTCTTTGCATTTTGTTGTAGGAGATGTATTTGCAGTCATTGCTCAAGAAGCCAATATTGAGAAAGTGGACTACTACTTGTTGCATTGCACAGAAGAGAGAGCAAAGCTAACATGTGAAATAACAAGTGAAGTGACAACATTTTTTACTGGCTCGGTTGTAGTGCAGGGAACATACTTACAAAATTTTGACACAAAATTCATATTTTTATTGGCTTTCTAAAAATGTAATTTTAATTTTTTAAAAATCTGTTTTACTTTTTATTTTTTAATTTTTACTAACATACGGTAGTTTAGGACAATCAATAGTACACAATACACCAAATTTGAAAAAAAAGTACAATATATCAAAAAAATTGGAAAAAATATACTTAGTATTTGTTGAATTTTTCTTCTTACCTATGAAAAAAATAATAATTTCGATATAAATATTAAAAGTTATTGGCAATGAAATATGGATGCCATTTATTTTAAAATATAGTTACTAAATAATTAATTAAAAAAAAAATAAGTGAAAAAATATGAAAATTTGACAGCACGTCAAAATTATAATCTTGAACATATATCTAAAATTTCATAGTGAAAAGATAAGTTTTCATTTTAAAAAACCACCGGGGGACAGTCATTCCTCTTTAATTTTGTAACAATAACTGTAAACAACATGCCCTGAATCACAAATTAAGAAACTCAACTCAATATTTGTTATGCATTAATTAGTTGATTTTTTAATAATTTATACATGTATAGCATGACACTCATAAACACAACTTTTCGTACTAAGTTTGTGGAATTGGTCATGAATGTATACGGTGATGTTGTGGCATATTACCTTTAGACACTGTCATTTTTAATGCTCGTGGAAAATTGATATGTGTCAAGTGGAACTAGAGGTACAAAATTCCATTCATCCACTCACTAAGTTGGGACATTTTATAGGGTAAAAAGCACAATAAAATGTCACACTTTTTGGTATGGTTTGTACCTTAGTAAACATGAATTTTTAGTTTAATTGATTTTCTACAGGTAATAGCCCACAAAACTGTATACATTCATGAAATTCCATAAACTAACGAAATGTTGTTGTTTAGATTGTAGAATACATGTATATTTTTTGAAAAAAATAATTGGCAAAAAATATAGTGTGTTTCTTAATTTTATTCATATGTTGTTTCTTATGTTATTAAAGACGAATGACTGCCCCCCGATGGTTTTTTAAAAATGAAAACTTATCTTTTGACTATGAAATTTTAGATATATGTTCAAGATTATAATTTTGACGTGTTGTCAAAATGTTCATATTTTTTTTCACTTATATTTTTTTTTTAATTAATTATTTAGTAACTATATTTTAAAATAAATGGCGTCCATATTTCATTGCCAATAAGTTTTAATATTTTTGTCGAAATTAATTTTTTTTTTCACAGGGAAGAAAAAGAATTCAACAAATAGTAAGTATATATTTTTCAAATTTTTTTGATGATATTGTACTATTTTTCAAATTTGGTTGATTGTGTACTATTCATTGTCCTAAAATACCGTATGTTAGTAAAAATTAAAAAATAAATAGAAAAATAGAATTAAAAAAAATTGAAAATTACATTTTTAGAAAGCCAATAAAAATATGAATTTTGTGTCAAAATTTTGTAAGTTAACTATTTCATTTACCCTAATTACATGGCACCCGAGTGGCATATTTTGGCTCACAATTGTCCCCCAAAAGGATTTGGAGAAAAAATGTGCCACTTGGGGCGCCACGCTCACTGCCACTCAGAGGGGTTCGCGTGAATGATTGGTTTCACAGCAGAACCCCGTTCGCCGTGAACCCTGGTTCACGCAAATCCCTTTCAGCGCCCACCAAAGTGCCGCCAAAACATCTCCTTCTAGATTTAATGATTCGCAATTGCATCTCCCGTTCTAAATTTAATGTTTTACAAGTTACTTATTTAATATTGTTCACTTTTTTATGTTTTAAATTTATTTTTTTACATATTTTTTTTGTTTTAAACTAAGTGTGTTTTTTTAAAACTGTTTTTAACCAAAAATATGTAATATTAAATTAAAGAAAAGTTGTTTTTACATATTAAATATAAATTCTATTAAAATTAGAAAAGTTATTTTAAAGTTATAGAAAACTAAAATTAAAAATTACCTAATTTTTACTAAGACTTTGTATTTAAATAGAGTTGCATGCATGCATGCACATATAGTTTTGCATCGAGTTTACTCTTAGAAATTTAGATCTATCACGATATTATTTGTGCGGGTTAAAATTATTGAAGTGGATGAATAATGGGAAATGCAAAGAATGAGAAATGAAAATATACCGAGGAAGAAAATGGAGAGAAGAATGCTAGAAGATCTGTTCGTAGGAGGGCACAAAGAGAGAGAGAGAGAGAGAGAAGAGAAGACACAACAAGTGAAAGAAAATGCTGCAAAAATTGGTACATATGTATAGAAACCCTTGATAGATCCTATTTATTTTTTTAGTTCTAAGGTTTAAATATGATAATTTATGTTTTTTACATTGGGTGAAGGAAAGTGTTTTGATAGGATCCCATGTGTATGTTTATGGACACATATCATGATGCGCAACATTATGCTGAAGTGATATCAAAAGTTATGGAATTACTTCCCAAAAAGAATGTGAAACACTTCGTGAAGATGGATTTACAAAAATTAAAAGAATTTTCCGAACAAAGAACCACTATCAACGAAAGAAAACAGCAAAAAGTGTAGAGATAATATATGGTGAATTTGTTAATTTGACTACAGTTGCTAGAGCACATTTGTTGGTTACATTCTTGAATCATGTTGATATGAAGGAAACATTAGAATTGTTAGGTGTTGATTTTGGACAGAAAAATTCAAAACGTGTAGAAGAAGAATTTGTTGGGAAATGTTTTTTAAAGGAATAAGTTCTTTGGGTACAAAAACTAGGTCTGCTGATAAGAGTATTTCTCGTAGAGCAATATTAACTTCAGGTGTAAGTGAAGATACAACAAAAAATCGTCATGTTACCGCATTTGCCAAGGCATTGGGTTTATCTAGAAAGACGGTTAGCAAGTATGCAAAAAGGAGGAAGACATTGGATGACTCTACTATGGAAGGAAATTGGGCACTAATGTGTAGAAATCCACGTTCTGATAAAATAGAGGATAATATTGTGAAGATAGTTTCTGATTTTTGGACTGAAAGGACTCGTCCTTCTCTGAATGTGAGGGATGTTTTAAAACATAGGGTAACTCGCAATAACTATGACGAACATATAAAACATTGGCTTGAAATAACTCAACACGAGATGTACATAAAGTTTACAGAAGAAAATCCAGATGTTAAGATTGGACAACGAATGTTTGAAAATTTGAAGCCTTGGTATGTGCGAGCTGATAAAGTCCTTGACACATGTTGTTGTCGCTATCACGTTGAGTTTGATTATCACTATCAGGTACATAAAAATTTATAGATTCAATGTATATATATTTTGAGGCGTGCTTTCATTTATATCTATATATTTAAAATTTGTTTAAATATCATTTTTTGAGACATGTGATTTAAAATTAATGTATTTCAAAATCTATGTTTTTTTCAGGTGTATAGAAAGTTACGAGAAGAAATTGCCCCACCTACACGTGTCAGTGAATTCATAACTTCAATTATTTGCAACGTATCTGATGATCATGTTGATGATCGTATGACTTGCATCAAAGGTGTCTGTGACAAGTGTGGGGACTTGAAATTATTGCCAAAAACAAATGAACATTTGGACACAGTTAACCTGGTTGCTTGCAAGAGGTGATATATATAAATTTATGTTTTTAAATTTGGATGTTAGATTTTATTTTGATTTTTATTTTACTGCAAATGAATACATGACAATTTGTCCATGTTATGAATTGATTTTGTAGGTTCAAATACATAAAATATTCAACAAGGCTTGGAAAAGATGCAACCAGGTTGGATTTGGTAGAGAGAGAGAAATCCCCATTGCTACATTCATGCAAAGTTTCCGAAGTTTAATTAGTCCGTACATCAAACATTCTCATTATTCAAAGTGGCAGGCTACACAATTCAAGACTAATAGGGACACATTCCCTATTGGTTCCATATTGTCCGTAGTTGATTTTGCTGAGAATTACTCATTTTCTCATCAAAAAGAAATCCAAACACTGTATTATCATACTGACCAGGTTACTATCATGGTTCAAGTATTTTATAGGCATGCACAATTGGATTTGGATGGGGTTGAAAGTACATATGTGAAGCGAATGATCAAGAAGGAGTATCACTTCTATATAAGTGATGACAAAGAACATGACACCCACTTTGGTGCAACATTGTTTTGGTTTGTTCTTTCAATATCTTCATCAGCGAGGAATACAGATAGATCACCATTTTGTTTGGTCAGATGGTTGCGCATCACACAATTCAAATCCTCTCGCCCTTTCTTTGCACTCATTCGTTATCATCGTCATCACAAAATTCCTCATTTATGGAGTTTTTTTGAGAGTGGTCATGGGAAGGGAGAACACGATGGTGCGGGTGCATGCATCAAACGTGCTCTAAAGAAACAAAGCTTTGATTATGAGGGGAGATCGATTGATTGATGCCCACATAGTTGTTGAATGGTGTAAGAAACATTTTGCAGTTCAGGTTTCAACCTCACAGGCTTCAACCTCACATGTTTCAACCCCGCACAGAGTATTTTGGGAGATAAAAGGTACATGCACATTTAAAACATAGATATGTAAATCTTTATGTGATTTATTAAGTGAACTACAAGTTACTAACTTTAAATTTTTTATTCTGATTTTTATTGTTTGTTTTAAAATTTATTGATCTTTTGAGCATGATTAAATGAAGGTATTGATCGGCAGGACAAAGTATGGATGTGAAAGGATTCCCAATTCTAGGTCTTTGCACTCTTTGATAACTATGGATAGTAATAACTGGACAATCTGTACAAGAGATTATTCTTGTTTTTGTTATGAATGCATGAACAAATCATATCCAGAGTGCAATAGTCAAAAACATGGGTATGTAGGTGAGTGGAAGCAAGTTCCTTTAGTTGTGGATGACACATATGGATCAGATCATGGTGATAGTTTTGAAGATGTGCCATTAATTTCAATTGATTATGACCACATATCTGGACTGGTTAAACAAGGTATGTTTTATTTGAAAGGATCAAGTATAATTTGATAATTAAATATATATATATATGTATATATAATTTATACCTATACATCCGATCATTGAATGTTTCTTTGCATTTTGTTGTAGGAGATGTATTTGCAGTCATTGCTGAAGAAGCCAATATTGAGAAAGTGGAGTACTACTTGTTGCATTGCACAGAGGAGGAGAACAAAGCTAACATGTGAAATAACAAGTGAAGTGACAACATTTTTTACTGGCTCAGTTGTAGTGCAGGGAACATACTTACAACAAGTGAAAGCCCCTCCAAAGTGGGATTCACTTTGTTGATTACAAACCAGACAAAAAGGTGTATCATTACACCCATCACATAATTGCTACAGGGTTACAATTGCAGCAGGTGAAGACTACAAATAGTAAACGCAAAAAATGGAGACTAGATGTAGAAGACCATGAAAAACTTTTACAAGTCATTGAACAATGAGCAGAGCCACTTGGTATTATATAGAAGGACATGGAATAAATTACTAAACCTTGTTGGTAATAAACTATTAACCTAGATAGCATTGTATTTTCTACTTGAAGGGACTATGGAGACCACTATACAATAAAGTTGTTTAATACTTGTGATTCTTACTTGTTGTGAGATGGTTTATGGTTTACAAGTATTGTGATATGGTTGTTACATGGAAGTATGTATGGTATAAACATGATTTATTGACTCATGATAGGCTGATTATGGATCAATTACAACATTACATTTTACTATTACATCATGATAGTCTACTGTATGTTACTATTTACTATCCATTATGAATAATAATATACAAATGTGATCCTTGTGACCAAGACCAACCATAACCCAATAACACCTGAAATTGTTTCATTTGACAGAGTTGAATTTACTGTATAAAAATTGTCAAGTTTTTAAAATAGAAAAGAAAAGGGAGTCATATAGCAAAGAGTTCATGCTAGGGTTTTGCCTCATCCAGGACATACATTCTAGCTTGACTTATGTTCATCTTAATTGTCCCTGTGCCATTCCAGAGTTCCTCATTCCACTGACAATTACTTGAAGATCCAGTATATCTAGAGACAGGAAATGAAATTTTGTTTCCCCAGTCCCCTCTTTCTGACAGATGCAAATGAGATTCAGAGCTTCCACATTCTCTATGCATATGGATGCATCGGAGAAGAAAGAAAGCATTGAGTCCAATCTTTTTTTAATTGAAAAGATACTTCATATATTCACAAAAAAAAATTACAAAAAAATTGAAAGCCTGTAAAGTGGCAAGGTATATACAAAAAATTACAATCCCTTCGTCAACGTAACAAGGACAGAGATAAAATCCGAATACTTGTTAGGCTCAAAAGATTTTGCTTCCTTGATCAGTAAATACCCTTCAGTCAACAACTGCATATGAACCTCCTCTTTCTACGTTAAGGATAAAACATAAGCAAGCCTAATCTTATCAGAGAGCAGAAACTGATAGTGATTATTTGCATGCTTTAGATGAAAGCCAAATCCTCCAATTGGACAACAATTATGTACTACAAATTAACTCAGAATATAATAAACGTATGCCCAAACTTGTATCTTAGAATTGAATCAGCAGTTACCAAAAAGTATTAATCTATAAACAGAAGGCCTCAAATAGATTATGAATGCATTAATGCGTACGATTTAGATGTAAATACTGCCATTGACATGGGCATTCATTTAGATATTTTCCATCAGCTGGAGAACTGTACAATATTAATTAGGTTTCAAACAACGGATTTGACATGCCAATAAAGAAATTTCCAGCCAAGGCTAAAAGAAGAAATGCTTCCAAACCAGTAGCCATTTTTTAATGCGTGCAGGATTTCCAAAGTGCAACACTATCATATATCCTTCTTCAGGATTAACTGCATGGAGCATTTAGTACACCAAATCATTCACAATAACCCTTTTCTCATGAGCTTTAATGGTCCACTTGGCACTAAATGCATTAAGTGATGCTCACGTGGGTGATGAGGTGGGATTGAAACAAAGAAAAATCAGCCTTTCGATAGGATCAATCATCAGTGCCAAGACTTGTAACTGGTACCCAAGGCTTGCTGAATTTGTCACCCATCCTAGAGCTACTCACCGTATGAAACAAGATGCAAGGAAACTGAGGAAAGAACTATATATTGCAATCGTAAGCTACAAAACATACAATTAGATTTTACTAACGGAGAATTATTGCCACCCTCCACTGACCTTACTAGCAAGGCCCTCTTTTAGAAAATACCGCTGATGCCCCCCTGCCTCCCTAGCAAGATCCTCTTTTAGAGAACACTGGATGATCAAAGACGGTTACAAAGAGATATGGCATATGATAAGGTTGCTTTCCATTAATTTCTTTTGGAAGACGAGATGCATGGCAACCAAGGAATGTTCTCCACCCTGCTAAAGAGATGAAAATAAGAAGGATCTAGGTTTTGCACTGAAAAACAAAAAAGAGTCAGATATCAATGTTTCTATCTTTCATAGAACAATATTTGCCACTTAGCTTCTGGCCAGTTAATGTAGTCTTTATGTTTTCTGGTGTAATATAAGCCATCTTCCTTTCCAAAAAAAATAAATTTATTTACAATACTAGCTTGACTATAGTATAAATGTTAGACATAGATACACTTGATGCATGGCAACCAAGGAAAGTTCTCCACCCTGCTAAAGAGAGATGAATATAAGAAGGATCTGGGTTTTGCACTGAAAACCAGCAAAGAGTCAAATATCAATGTTTCCAGCTTTCATAGGACAATATTTTCCACTTAGATTCTGGTCAGTTAATGTAATCTTTATTTTTTGTGGTGTAATATAAGTTGTCTTCCTTTCCCAAAATAAAACAACAAAGTTAGTTGCAATACTCGATTGAATGTAGTATAAATGTTCGGTATAGGTAGACTTGACTATGGTCAGACATAGGCATAATAGAGTACGTTGCTACAGCAATGTAATTTTAGAGACCCTATCAAAGAAATTCCAAAACTTGGAAGTTAATTTATAAATTTGTAATTATCACCAACAACATTTAATATCCTCAACTCATTGATCTAAAAGATAAAATCATAAGAAATTTAATTCCAACAGAAGAGATGGTGCGTTAGACATAAGAAACACCAAATGCCACAAACGTGGCATCTGAATTTCAAATTTATGATTTTTTTAAAAACAGTTAACGCCAATTATGAGTGGTAAGGTCTTATCAAGAAAGGCAATTAGAAATACAAAAATGGACAAGGAAACAACCCCGATGAACAACTATCTACACTGAACATATTTCTCTACAAATATTAAAAAATACACTCAAGATGGAAAAAAATTAAAAAAAGAATCCGGCAGTTCCTGACAAGAGTAATACCTCTCAAGAAGTAAATAGTACGGCTTTATGGCGGTGATGTTCTTAGGAGTATCCCCATTACCATTACATCACAACTCCTTTGCAATATCAAATGCGTTATTATTATTCTTATTTTCATTACAATTAATTTTGTGAAATTCGTAAATACCCAATCCCTCTGTAGAGTGCAATATTAAAGTTTAGGCTACCTCGTGATTGCAAAACCATGAAGAAGTGGTATATATTGTGCCAAAATCGGGCTGGAACTTGTACTCAGCATTGTCAAGTTTTTAGCTTCTATTATGCACAAATACGAGGAGCATACCCAGTATCACATGCACTCAGGTTATCATGGCAATTGCTATGCCTTAGCACTACACCACGGCCCACTTGACCATACTCCTATTCATTATTAACATTATTATGATTGCAGGTCCTCGATATTTGAATTTGGATGTAAATTAAGATCAAATTTGATAAGCATGATCCTTGTTCAGTGCTTAGGAATTCTTTAGTGTAACATCAGGTGGGTGTTCAGAATAATATTTGCCCCAACAAAATTCATTTATGCGTCTACGACTAAAGACGCAAGCTACAGAACCCTGTTAACAGGGAGGATTGAAAGGAGGAATTAAATGATAGTTAGTAGTAGTCATAACTGTATTAATCAATCAAGGGTTATAAATTGCTGTGATGTATGCCAAACAAACAGAGTATTGTTGATAGTTTTCTTTCACCATACCATGTCAACTGCCAGAGTGAAGAATCTGTTTGCAGTTCAGCTAGTGGTTACAAGGGTTAGTGTTGGAAATTTGACCCACTACAGCACCAGGGAGGGCCTTGTATGTACGCCTGTGTACACCTTTTTTTAATAATGTATTTTCTTGCTGTCTATTTAAAAAAGCAATCTACAAAAATTGATGTTAAAAAAGAGCAAATTTTGTCTTTACTATTGGTTTAATTTCAGAGGGAGAAGTTATTGAACCTCTTTTAGGGCAACTACTAAATTGTAATTTGAATGGAATAGGCTTCTAGTTTGGGTGTCTGAGACCAACAGAGCCTTGTTGTAACTGGGGTAGATCTTAGAGAAGAAACTACAGTTCTAAACATTTTATAATCTGAACTGAAAAATAGAAATCTGAAACCTATAAAGAGAAAGTTTACCTTGCTGTTGTAAAGACTGAAAAATGTGGATTTTTAAATGAAAGATCAAATTATAGAAAATGGATAGCATAAGAGGTTATGCTTCAAGTTTGTTTATGGGTGGAGGGAAGAAAGAGCTGAATTTCCTCCATTTGGTCCTTGCTGGAAAAAAACCTATATTAGTAGATGGAAGTCAATTCTCTGGTTTGTATTGGTTATTTTGTATTTGGGATGAGAATTCCATGCATACACCATTTTTTCAATCAGGGGTTGGTCTGGTATGCCCTGTGGAAGTCTCATGCACATGGCCTATATTGGTCTCAACGTTGAACCTATAGCTCCATCAGATTCCTTGGCTTTCTTATCATTGTTTTTGCATCAGATTACGTCGGAACATTGATTCAAAGTACAGATTACAGTTTAGACATTGAGAATGGATGGAGAAGCTATCTCATTTTAGATGATTTGGCACCTTCGTTAGGGGATTCACACTCTTAAAAACCAAGCATTACCAGTATCGACCTTAGTAACCACTTTTCACTTCTCGAGGGCATCTTCTTCTTTGTAATTTCTTGTAGTGCATCCACTGTACCATGAACCTTAGAATCAATAAATATTTCATCCAGTGAGAAAATATTCAGGCCTGCCTTAGAAGTGCTACGAGGATCACCAGTGTTGATGTTAAATCTTTAGAATTGTTATCCGCCAATGTGAATCTTTTTCCAAGGAGCTTTGAAACACATTGATCAATGCCTTATCACCTTATAGAATGCAATGAGTTTATATTCAAATTCACGTACCCTAATCGTTGCACCCAACAGTGGGTCAATTGGTTTGCACTAGTTGAAGTAACATTCATTTGATTAACCCCCATTCATATTCTGAGATAGACCCTGTAGCGACAGTGGAATGTAGTGTCTAGGAGTGAGGGTTCTGAGAGGTCTTCTTGTAACTTGCATTCAAACTTTGATCAACTGTTCTTGGACAAGTCTTTGTTTCCTTGCTCTCATAATATCTTTGGACCTGACCAAAGGTTCTCAAGAAATTATTACACCTACTGATAGAGCTATCCCATGAGCAGATCTTAGAGTCTGAATTGGCTAAGAATTTGTAGCAGGAGACCAACTAGGTTCTTAGGTGAGCATCATATCATCATCCTTAAGGTCACTGAGAAATGTTGAGATTATAAAGACCCTTCCATTGCTTAGCGAGGGTCGAAGGATTCTTATTGAATCGCATTGTGACTTAAATAAGGTGGCGGTTTGAGAGGGTGAAAGGAAAGACATTAACAGCATTAGAATCCATAGCCAGAAGCATTAGAATATACTTTTGAGTCACGTACCCACAAGCTCTGTGAAGCTACTTTCAACAGGTCTGCTGGAAGGATATTCTGTTCAATACTTGTACCGCAATGTAAGTATTCAAGAAACACTATGGGGGACAATCGTTGGGGAAGGAATCTTGTCTCAATGCAGAAAATGCAAAGGAGAACAAGTAGGTTATAAGGAATTTGCTGAATATGGTGTAAAGATGTACTAAAATTTCCTAATTCTGATATTTAATCAATTGTGTGCTTTCTTTTTAAGGTTGTGAACCTTACCAGCTTTGAGAAACATGCTGGTAGTGCAGAAAAATGCCCCAGTGACTACATACGGTTTGAAAATAAAACATCTTTCACTCAGCTCATGAGGGCTGTCAGTAATACTCCATTGGACAGTGATATATATGACACTTGACCTAAAAAGTGATCTTCAAACTCAATTTGCTGGGAAAGCTTAAAACATTAGATCATTAAAACATTTAATCAGCAGTCTTTACCATCTACCATAATTATGATAGCTCAATTACACATTTATTGGCAATGTATACTACAAACCAGATGGAGTGAGATCAGTTATCAATTACGCAAACTATGTATCCAGTAAATAAGAATGGAGCTGGTGAACGTACTATCTTGAATTGCAAATTGCAACAAAATGATATATTTCCATAATAAATTGTTGAACACTGAGCAATATATTCAGCTGTCACATAAGGGGGTGTCTTATATTCACATCCATAATTGTAAATACACGTGTCTAAGACATATATCAAAATATAATAATAATGTCTAGAATGAGTATGAATATATATACATGTCTAAAATCTCCAGAAGTATGTCTAAAATGTTTGAAATCTATAAAATATCACTGAAGTCTCCTCCGTGCACTAGGGCGAGTGCCAGACCCCTCACTACGCTCTGCTGCACCCTGCATGTTAAAAAAAAGGAATATACATGTCATAAACTATATATAGCATGTACCATATATTAAAATATATAAGCAGAAATCTACAACAATTTCTTAAATAATTCAATACATTATATAACTGATATGTACAATTGATTACCTCAGTATTTGTCCCTACGCGGATGTTGGGAGTATCTACGCTACCCGTAGATCTCTGTCTCGTAGATCCCTGTGAAACAAAATAAATAAAATGTAAGAAGTTGATAAATAAGTTTTTTTGAATAAAGTTCATTAATTTCTAACATTTCAATTTAGATTAAATATTAATTATATTAAAACACATGTATTTATACCTCTGCGGAACGCGTCTCCAAATGTATGGGATTGTCATCCACGACCTCAACACTAGCAAATATCTCGCCAACTAAGCCAAGTTGACTCAAACCCAGAACATCAAGATCCATGTTGTGCTCAGTCAAGAGCTGTGTGTATGTGACACGGGTAGATGGTGTGGGCTGTGAAGCTCCACACACTGGAGCAGAAGCCTAAACACAAAAGTACATGTTTAATTTTAATATTAATAAATTGTAAAGTAATGATCAATTAAAATAAATTTTAATTATATTAAAGGTTTAATTTTCACACACCGGAACAGAAATGTGCTGAACATCATGTGTGACAATCCCAGCTACAGGAAGTCTATCTGTAGCAGCGGCAGTAGTACCCTGACTAGAAGATACACTCCCACTCTGCTCTATAAAATCTAAAACCCCCGATAGTGGAATGCTGCAATGTCGAGCAATCACCTCATACGCACGCAACAAGTCAGCAGCCATGATGCGTCCTAGCCGACGTGCCTGAGCGGGATCTGTAACTAGCTCAAAGTCATCTGGGGAAATCAAAGATGCACGAGCGTATACCTCGCTGCGTGCATCACTGGTGCTACTAGCACCTCCACTGCTAGTATCACGTCTCTGAAGGTACTGACCCACACGGTCAGAAGAGATCAATTGGGTCTCGCAAGCAATGCCAGCAAGACCCTCGATAGCACCCTCATGTGCAGTCATAACGACAGGTGCTGCGACATCCTGAAAGCCTGATAAGAATGGTTGTGGCCTTGGTACAAGCTGATGCATGTCAACAACTGCAGGAGCTCCCTCCTTTCTATATGCCTGCCTGTGGCTAATACGGCCACGCCCCTGCCCCAAATAACTAGGGATGTCTAAATAGTTCACCTTTAGGTTTAAGTGAACCTCAGCATGTAGCATCATTATGAAGTATAACAGTAATTGGTCATTATTTGGAAATTGGCCTTGAGAGGCCACAAATCTAGGATAAATCAAAGGGGCACATAAAGGACATGAACATTTGTTTACATAATAGGCCCTTATTTTCCGTTTGTCTGCATTAAAAACTCCAACAAGACCTCTTAACGACTTCCTTATCGGAAAGTCGTGATGTAATCTCATTATAACCTACATCTCCTGAGACACTTGATTTTAGTGAATCCATAAATTTTGTTATTGATTCAGAATCAAATGGATTATATGTTTTCAAACTTGTCTCTATTCTACGAAGATCAACCAGTATTCTTTCACAATGGGCTTTATACTGCCCAACTGTAGTTGGATTTTCGAGAATAGATTGCAATTTTGCAATCTCTAAATCGGTCCTCTCAAACAAATTAGGAGTTCCAGAAGAAGCCGTGACTATAAAAAAAAATGAAAGTAAAATTCTAATCAATAGTACTTTTTATTAAAAAAAATTCCTAAGATATTCTCCTATATTAATGAAAACAGAAATATGAACTTTTCAAGCTTCAATAAATTACATAAATTACAAATCATTTGATAACAAAATATACCAAGTGATGTTGCAGAGTTCAGAAATGAAAAGTTTTGAATACATTTAGATGATCTTAAAGTCAAAGCAATGTTTGTAGAAGAGAATGTAAGTTTACCTGGGCACAAACCATTATCAAAGCAGAACAATTGAGTGGGATTCACCTTTCCCTGAAACACATTTTTTGTGCATATGATACAGAATTAGCGCAATCAAATAGAACACCAATCCAAATTTAAACAACAAAACACATCGGTAAAAGACATGTCTAATGCATATATTTAAACAACAAAAGACATCGGTAAAACATTGAAATAGAGACACAAGGTTCAATAATTCTTTTTGGGCATAAAAACCAATCTCATGGCAGTAGTATTAAGGTTTGTGAAAATGGAATATCTCCATGATATGCATTATTCTGGCAGTGCACTCTGCAATCTCGGCTCCAATCAACAATTATGCCACTATTGGGATCTTAGTATGGCATAGGTAGCTATGAGCTACACAATATACTCATTTTTCTAGAAACTAAAAAGATCCTTCATGTTACAATTTGCAGCACATAAAAGAAGCCCTTCAAAAAAATACATTGAACAACGGGGGCAACCAAGAGGACCTTGGAAAAATGTACAGGTAACAGCCATATGAATTCTTCCTTAGTTGTGGATCAAAGCTAATAGAAATAAAGCTAGATAAAATTAGCTTGAAACTACAGTATAATCGTCCATTGTAAAAAACAAGTTTCTCTGAACCTGGTAAAAGAATACTTTTTATTGTCTGATTGGACGTACATAATGGAAGGGTATAAATATTGCCTATTGCCCTCAGAGTTTCTCAAAGAGACCATTTACAAGTAATAAGGATGTAGCATACAAAACGGCCAACCAGGTTTTTCAGAGTTGACCTTCACATTCAATTCATTTCTAGGAGAAAAAAAATGCTGAGCAATATGAATCGTTTCATTCTGCACCGTAATAAACCTTCATCTCCTGATTCAGGGAAATTTTATGAAGCCTTGAATAGCGTGACTCCAATCCATCGTACACGGCAGTGAATATTTGTTTCCTGCAATCAATCAATATGGCATTGCAAACTTCTCATTTAGGTGACAAAGGAATGATTATTTTACTCGTGAACATCATTCAGAAATCTTGAATCGAAAAATACCCTGTTGCCTCCATCTCGTGGGTAATTGTTAGTGCGATCTATCTCCTCCACAAAAAGTATGAATCATTCTATGGTCTTCATACATAGAATTAAACCAAATTCAAATCATAGGATGGTCTTCATCCATAGGCTTAAACCAACATCTATAGGGATTGACCTTGCCACCATGATTACACTTAACTCTCGTCAATAATCGTTAAGTTTGTTGTAGTGTAATCAGAATTGTTTTTAGCTTTTCAGCTCAACTACTTTATATTCAAGCTTAACCCAACATTTTTGAAAAGAATGGTTTTACCACAATGCTCACGGTTCTTCCTTATTATATAACACTTGTAGTAAGAATGTTTTGGCTTTGCCATAATAAGCACAATCATACCTTCCAAACGATGAGAAAATACCATTACCAATAAAGACCTAATGCCGCCATGATGATGACCTAGGTTCATGCCCATAACATGTCAATAGACACCCTTAAGACTGATTCTTGGCCAAAGAGCCCCTTGGTATTTTGGCAGTGCATTCTGCAATTTTGGCTCCAATCAAAAATTATGCCACTATTGGGATCTTAGTATGGCATGGGTAGCTGTGAGCTACACAATATACTCATTTTTCCAGAAACTAAAAAGATCCAAAAATGTTACAATTTGCAACACATAAAAGAAACCCTTCAAAAAAATACATTGAACAACTACTGGGGCAACTAAGAGGACCTTGGAAAAATGTACAGGTAACACCCATATGAATTCTTCCTTAGTCGTGGATCAAAGCTAATACTAAGATAAAAATTAGCTTGAAACTACAGTACAATCGTCCATTGCAAAAACAAGTTTCTCTGAACCTGGTAAAAGAATACTTCTTATTGTCTGATTGGATGTACATAATGGAAGGGTATAAATATTGCCTATTGCCCTCAAGTTTCTCAAAGAGACCATTTACAAGTAACAAGGATGTAGCATACAAAACGGGTCCAACCAGGTATTTTCAGAGTAGACCTTCACATTCAATTTCATTTCTACAGAGAAAAAATGGGGTTTTACCAAAAAAAACTTTGCTAGGGTTTTGCAAAAAATGGTATTTTAGTGGCTACATACCTGGGCTCGTCGTTGCTCACCTTCGTCGCTGGTGGGCTCTCAGCTGGTGTGGTGGGCTCTTTGGTCGGTTCCACAGACTTCGCGCGAAGGAGGCGGGGCGGAGGAAAATGATTTTCTCCGCAGCGCCTCCAATATGTGAACAGGGGGGTTCGCGCGAACAGCTTTCGCGTGAACACCGTTCGCGCGAACATGTTGTTCGCGCGAACACTTTCAATTTCACCACGCGGCAACACTAACGGCTTACGTGTCTCTTCACGCGAAACGGGTTCGCGCGAATGGAGTGTTCACGCGAACCCTCATTGGAAACCGCGCACTTCTCATTTTGCATCACATTTTTGGGACAACAAGTGGGACACAACACCATGCATTGACCCATAATCATTCCACACAAAATCAATGCATGATATACAAAAACATCGCATACACCTAGTATGAATAGTGCAAGAGCTTGCATTTGAACTATAGAATGAGTGCATGTAACTTTCATACAATATTCACATCTTGTCAAATGTTGTTCCTCTATCAAATAGAAATATATACAAACTGTTAAACTCTCTTGAGATTCATGGCCCATGTTCTTGACACACTAATCAACAATGTTTCTACACCTGTGAATTTAGCACCATCTTTAAACTTTAACTCTTTTCTTACAAGGGATCTTTTCACACATGCTCTTGCACCATCATGCTCTCTTTTCCCTTTTCATGCCTCAGTAAAAATCTAGATATGTTGTACACTTGTTTCTTTGTGCATTCTACTTAACCAATGAAACATTTGTGCATTCTTGAATTGTGATGTACATTTTTCCGACCAAATGTAATGTTGATTGAAAACAATGATCGTCTCATTCAAATTTGCATAAAATAATTAGAAACACCCTTGTAAATATTATGTAGAATATTTACGATCATCACTGATGTAGAAATGACTCTCTTAATATCTTTTGATTTTGCTCGATGCTTTCCGGAGAGTGTACGAATTTTATATGCATGAAAATAGCAACTTGCTTAACTTAAATTGTTCATCCAACTATCGAGCTCTATGTGTGTGCCTTGCATACTCATAAACAATTTTCTATTTGAATTTGACCATATATTTTGGTACAAGTAATTGTTTTATAACAAGCTCACACCTCTCAGATTCTTTTCCATCTTTTAATTCATATGCCACAAAATTATATTTGTTGAAATCAACTAATTATTTTCCTAATGAATGTGTACTCTCCTCACATATACAATTTTTTGATTTTAGAAATCCACCACATACGTTACACGTTCCATCCAAACATTTTTTTGTTATAGAAAACTATCCATTTTATATTTCACAAAATATCTTAGGAATAAATTTCATTGCATATTTTGGTGGGATATTTTATCCACACTCCTACAAAATGATGTCAGTATGTAAAACATAATGTACTTGAAAAAAACATCATAATGCATTGAAAATAAAACATGATTCTTGTAACAACAAGTGGTACATGAGTGATTCATTTTCACATAAAACAGTTTGTTCATTTCACAAAATCTTTAGCTTATATTAATTTATGGATTTTCATTCTTAAACTTAGAGAACAATTTGTTTGAGTCATATCCAAGAAATGTTTTGCACATGATTCATGATTACAAGAATCTATTCTTCTTTTTATTGTATCTCTTTTATTCAGTGATACCCTTGTGTTCTCATTGCAAAACTTTACAACTAATTCTCTTAGAATATCATATGTATCCTTGTCTTTTTGTGGCAGTCTAGTAGAGAATGCCCAATAGTCAGTTTTATTGGCTGACTCAAGACTTTTGCATCTCCTTATTACTTTCATTAGTGTTTTTATGTTTACCTTCAAAACTCTACTTGTTTTTCTAATCAAGCGTTTATTAACTATTTTATCACTTACTATACAGTTAGTACTTGTACACTGTGTAACATTATTATCTTTGATACATCTATTGACACCTACAGTTTGGTATGCTTTATGTATATTTTCAACAATTGATGCATTTTGATTATCAACATTAGTTGTTATTATCCCTAGGGTCTTCATTGTAGGTCTCATCTTTATTAATTTCTTCAACGTAACAAATTATTGACATCTTTGTGTATCGTTTAAATTTTCAAAGTAATTATCCCAAATTCCCCTAGCTTTTCTTCTCACATTTCTTTCATACATTTTGTTAGGCATTGGTTTTATAATGTTTTCATCAATTTCAATTAATTCATTGGGTTTTCTATGCAAAATGGAAGGAGGCATTCTTAGAGGTAAAGATTCATTAGCAAGGTTACTTTCTTCATTCAGTGTTTCCATCAAAATTTCAAGATTAATATTTGGATTCTCGGGTAAAGGTTCAACATTTGGATTCTCAAGTAAAGGTTCAACATTTGGATTCTCAGATAAAGGTTCAACATTTGGATTCATATCAATTTTTGTATCCATACCAACATTATCATTCAATTTATTATCAATATTCATTGTAAAATCATTATTCTCTACATTTCATTATGTATTGCATCCTCATTTTCTAAAACATTAGGTGCATTTGATATAGTAGATGTACCTTTCCTATCACAAAGTTTTTACATCTGCTTCACTTTCTTCATTCTCATCTCTTCCAATTTCTCTGGTGTCTTGTTCTTGAATTTCTTATTTCCTTACATCATCTTTTATCGCCAATGATTAAAAAATATAGATAGTGGGGTACGGGACAAGCTCAACTATTCAAAATTCATGCAAGAATATTCAGGAATGTGCAGAGCAGACAAAAAGGGGACAGAAATCTCGTGAAAGATGAAAAGGAATTTTGGATGGGTATGAACTATATATAATGCAAAATGCGTACGCATTATAAGGCATACGTATTTTATGTTTTTCCTTATTCCAAGGCATGCCTCTAGGCTTGGATCTGGTTTGGATTCCTAAGCCTGAGGCATAGATCTGTAAAAACACAATAAATAGCATGTTTTTACAGAAAAATAGTAAAATAGCTATTCCGCTATAATAAATCAAACTAAAATGATTAAAAAATGTAATAAAAAATATGACTACGAGGTCGAGTAAACTTTCCTCTATTTAAAAATATGATTTTTTTCAAATTTTATGACTAATATAAGGTTGAATACTAATTATTTTCTAACTATGCTTTTTTGTAGCTTTTTTTGGAGTTTATACATGTTTATCTTTCATCGTGAATCTTTTTTTCGACTCATTGAAATTGAATAAAAATTTTACAGGCCCAAACTAGGACTAATTCTATACATTTTTTAAAAAAACTTATTTTCGATATTTTTTGAGGTAGTTAGAGGGGGCACATTTAGAGCTCCGTTATTTTTCAAAATTTAAAATTTTTGTACTTGAAAAATCATTAAAAATAATACTCGCTAAAAAAAGCTTTAAAAAAATCTAGCCCAAACTAGATACTCCTATCTATCTTTCTACCAAATAGTTTTCAAAAATACTAAATAGTGCTCAAAAAATGGTGGGGGGCACAACCGACTGTTTATTATATTTTTTAACAAAAACAGGAGCACATGTTGGTATTTTAATTATTTAACCCATTTAAAATTAACCGTTTACCAAAAAATAGTAGCTTAGAAACTAGACTCAAAATGTTACGATTCATGTTCTTATAACATCTTCCAATTTTGAGTGTAACTATTTCAAATAACTCATAGAAGTTGAAGATTTTTATTTTTTTGGAAAAAAAAGTGTCCACTTAAGACCCCCTTTTGCCCACGCCCCACCCCTCCCCCACTTAGTGCACTTACCCATACACATCATTACAGTACAACCATTTAATGTTACAACTTTTTTGGCATCCTCACCATACCCATAAATTAAAAGGATACTTATAATTTTTTATATTACTTTTATAATTCTTGTTGAGCATAAATGACTCAATTCATTTAATTTGCTATAAAAATATATTACAAGTAATAATATTTACTATTTATATTATTACAATTTATATATGTTTACCGAGTTTAAAGTTTAGACTATACTAAAATGATTTTATTTCGAGTGGTAAGGATAAGAGTGTGTTATAACATCTATCAAAATACATACATTCTTGTAAATATTTGACACAAAGACTTATGCAACTTTGATTTAGAATTGCTTCAAATTCTTTAAAATAAAAGAGGAACCAACATGTAGGCATGCCTTTTTTAAGTACTTAGATGCTACATATGGTCTTTCTTTACTAATTAGAAAATACATGTGAGGATGAAGTGTGTACCCGAAATTTATAAAGCATATTAAATGGATATATTGTTGTTGAATCATTTAAATATAAATGAAATAACTAGTACTCTCAAAATATTCATTGGATCGAAAATTTGGTCCTACTTTTGTTGGTTTGTTGGTTTAGTCTTTGGTAACATATAAACTATAATTTATCATGGCATCTTTATGCTGATAGGGGTGACACCACAATGGAAGTGATCCTCTTACTAGCATAATAATTTATTGGTTGTGGTATGAGTATTGTTTAGATGCAACTCTAAAAATACTTATTAAGTCAAAAAAGTAATCCCATAAATTGGTTGGTTGGCTTGGTCCATAAAGTCGCCCTCTTACAAACATATTGGTCGTCAAATATTTCTATTTTCTTGATCGCCCAATATATCATTATCCTTATGACAATTTGTTTCAATCATCCAATCTATTATAATCTTTATGCTAATAGGGGTGAGTATGTTTGTATGCTTGTCTTTCTCATCTCCTCCTCTATGACTTCATAATCCTACATTTTAGAATTGCTTTTATGACTCTAAAAATACTCATTGAATCAAAAAAAAAAAAAAAAAAATCCCACATTAGATAGTTGGCTTCGTCTACAATGACATATAAACCCACATAGCACAATCCTTTTACCAATAACCTAGGGCGACACTAAAGTGGGAGCATTCCTCTTACTAACATAATGGTTGATTACTTGTGGGATAAGTTTGTTTTCTTTGTTGGCCTTGCCATCTCCTCCTTTGTGACTTCATAATCCCCATAAAAATGTCATATACAATTACTTCTAAATGCATGCCTTCCCCAAATCCAATGAAAAAAGTCCTCGTTGAATAAAAAACTTAATCCCACATTGGTTGGTTTCCTTGGTTCATGGTAACATATAAACACCAATATATCATGATCTTTATACCAATAGAGGTGACATAGAATAGAAGTGGCCCTATTACTAACATAATGGTTGATTAATTGTAGGATGAGTATATTTGCTTTCTTGGCCTTACCTTTAAGTTGGATATGCCTCTTTAATGCATCTTGGAATTACTTTTATGATTCTAAAAATCATCATTGAAAAAAAGAAATAGACAATTTTAATTGTAATTATTAAATTTATCGGTATCAATTTTTTTAATAGTTACAAATTTATATTTACTAATATTTATTTTGAAGATATATTACCCAAAAACATGTTCCTATTTATAAAATGTTACAAAATAAACTAAAAATTAAACAAACATACATACATATATTGGCATATATACACATCACATATACATACACATACATATGCACATATATGTACATATACACATATATAAACTATATTTTTTATTTACCATTTTTATTCATCAATAAAAATTTGAATCTCAAATACAGTGAACATTTTAAACATTATAATATTTTTTAATTTTATATTTATTATTTATTATTTTATATTTATATTTTAGTTTTATTTTACATGATAAAAAAAATTCAAATTAAATTAAATATATACTTTTAATAATTTTTTGACATTTTATTTTGTTACTTTATTCATTCACGCCATTACTTTTCTTTCATAACATTCACTTTTATATTTTAGAAGACACTATAAAATGAAATGAAATGAAGTGAATATCCACCTATTGAAGCCATTACGTGTCTCTTCCCCTATCTAAGCTTACGTGGCTTTTAAGAGTCCCCACGTGTTTCTTCCCCTATCTTGAAAGGAACTGGTTTTTGTTGCTTTTATTTGTCATTGTCATGAATAAATTCAAATATGCACACAATCTTGAAATTTCAAATTAATTATGCTATTAACAAGGTTGTTTCTAAGGTTCCTCTAAAATAATTTAAAATATAATATTTAATAGAAAAACAATATCCACTATTAAATAATTAATAGTATTTTAAAATGATAGAACATTAACATTAATCTAAAAATGTCCACCAATCCCATACATATATAAATCTTTATGTATGCATATATTTAATAATTATATAAATCTTAAATATATTTATTTCAATTTTTTAAGATAATAATTGTAAAAAAATTAATATTTATATATATTATATTGAGTAATAATTTTTTAATTTTGTTTTTTCGAGAATTTTAATTAATTTGTAATAAATATTGTTAATTTAATTGTATCAATTTGTTGCTTACACATTTTTTTCGAGAAAAAAAGGTTTCAAACTCCATTATATGTTGAAGATATTATCATTTTTTTATTGATTTCTCAAAACTCTTAAATGATGGTAAAATGCATATTAACATAATAAAAAAATGTGTATTTTAAACATTCATAATTTATTAAAATAGTTGACTATCATGTATGTTTTAAAATACAAACAAATAATCTATAAACCATCAATTTCTAACCTATGTATACCTATTGATAAATTGTCCTTTAATAGTGTTATTTCTAAATTATATGTAAATAATTTTATTTCTTTTTAAATCTACATAATGTTTTTGAAGTAAACAATTTTTATATTGATAATTTAAATCATATTCCATGATGAATTGGTATTAATATTATTAATAATATTGCTTGTGCACATAAACAATTAAGTAAATGTGAACATATACCTAAGAAATGGGCGAGGGCTATTCTCCCCACAAAATGCACCGCATACATCAAACAAACCATGCAGTGCATCATCACGACTATCATGCCATCCGCTATCACGTGACGTAGCGTGTAGCTTCACGTAGTAAGCAACAAGCTTCATGACGCTGAAGGTCATCAGGGATGGTTTGTCGATACAGGTAGTTATAAATTGGAGTGAACCATTCGTGGTGATTCCGACTACGTATAATGGCAACCACTCATTAAAATTTAGAGAGAAAGGAAGCCGGAATCATTCGAACTGCCATTTTCTCTACTCTTTTTCACAATCTTCACATTTGCTCTTTACAAACGTAGGTTCCTACCAACCCACCTACTCCCTACCACATACCACTATGAAATTTCAATCGAATTTATAAAAACAAGAAACTTACAATATAACTGTGATATGACTACTGACGTATTAGTCCCGACTCCCACCTATACATACATGTGTAATCTCTATGGTGTATTTTATGGATCATTTTATGTATAGTGGTACATTCTGTAGGGAGAATAACTTCTAGCTAAAGAAATGAGTGTGTTGTTCCCATTCATTCAATTCCCCGAGTGGAAGAAAGCAAATAGGCACCTAATTTAACCGGATTCCCACTGCATTTGGTCAATGCTTTTCTTAGAAGGCAGCCAAATGATGTTTGAAGCTTTAAATACCCACTTCAATTTTGAACGGTGGGGATATACCTGGATATACTCTCCATCATTTGTTCCCGTGTGCCAGCCTTGTGGGGTCAATTCTTTTGTAAGTGTGCATTTCAGAGAGAAATAAATACACACTTCCATCACCATCTTCAAACGTCAAGGATGACATCAACTCTAAGATATTTGAATTTTGGACGGTCGAAAATGTAGAATATTTGAAATAATTATTGGATGCATACAGGCTGGAAATTGACAGGTTGTGGATCGTTTTTGGTGAAAAAAAATTTGATAGCTGTAAAGAATGACAGGCTGAAAATTTACAAAATTGTATAATTTTTTTAGTAGTCTTCCATAAATATATGAAAATATACAAATTTATTAAGAAGAAATCAAAAATATATATAAAGAAAATTAGAATTTGCAGTCACTCAAAAAAGCTAGGCCGTCAACAAATTTTGATGTGATATAATTTGAAATTTCAGGCCTGGATGCATATATTTTAAATGTGGCTGTCTTTTTTCATATAGATTTATATGTTATATAGATAATTAAATAAAGAAAAAATAATCTTTTATATATTTAAATAATAGTGTATAAATAATACTATTTTGTATTTGTGAAAGGTAATATTGAAAAATCGCTCTCACCTAAAAATTATTTGAAAAAAATATGCCGCCATCAAATTTAACCTGTATTAAGAGAGATTTTAAATGTGTGTATATAATACTCTTCACATTCCACATTGTTTACAAGATATAGTGCTTTTTTAATACAAAAGAAAATTGCCCTTCCTTTTTTAATTTATAAAATTGCTTGGAGCTTAGGCACTCTCAAAAAATTATGAAATTTATTTAGATAATGATGAAAATCATACAATAATTTAATAATAGAAACAAATATTGATTAATTAATATAAAGGACGAAGGATATAATATTGAAATATATTATGTTAAATAGAAAAATAACATTATAATAATATGTAATTTAATTAACTAGATTATTAATTTGATGTAATGTTGAAATCTATTTTATTGGATAGAAAAATTAACACCGTACAATGTAAATTAACTTTAAAATCTTAATTAAAATATTTACTTAATTTATGTAATTCTCGGTATAATTCCTTATATATATATATATATATATATATATATATATATATATCCACCTTCCAAAGATTAAAACAACTACAATTTAAAATATGATTAGTTATGAAGTTCACAAAAAACATTAAATTAATGTGATATATTCATAAATCAAATATGAATGAACTAACATCATAGCTATTAAAGACACCAACAGCAGATAACATAGTTTTTATAGGCCTTGACATATAGAAAATTCTTGTATCATCATGTTATTTGAAAAAAAAACACTAGCTTGACTAAATATGATTTGAATTGTTCTTTGAGAACCAGTAACAACACAACATTCATTTAGTTATGGAAAGGAAATCAATTGATTTACAACGTAAGAGATTATAGATCTTAAAATGTAAGGAATCGGACTTGAAGAACGGTTTTCTCATTAATACATGTATATTTTATTTTGAGATGACGACATTACTTAAATCCTTTGAACTATCCTCCACTTTAGATGACATAAGTGCTCTTGGATAAAATTATTTGCATGAATCCATAGTTCTTAATACCTGAAGAGAAGGGTTCTTATGGCATATGAGATAAGATTTCTTGAAGAGAAACTAAATAAAAGTGAATTTTCCTTGTGTTGGACTAAATAGCTCATAGTTTACTATGATAGGAACATTGAAAGAGTATATATAAGGTATTCTTGCAATCATTTTTACATAATGAACACAATGAAGGAACATATGTATCTCTTCTCAGATAAATTATATTGAATTAATAGTTTGTTCTAATATAACATATATGGATAGAAAGGGTTGTCTTTGGCACATTATTTTTATGCCAAAGAATACGAACACATGTGATGGTAGGAAGTTTGATACGCCAAAATTAGCAGGAACTTGAAAAGGTCATAACTTGTGTTCCGGGTGTCTGTTTGAGTCCGTTTGTTTTTCAAACCACATGTTTCGATGAGACAAACACACCTGTCAACCTGCCCTACCGGCTAGAGCAAGTTTCGGCACAGTTTTGGGCCAAAAATCCACCATCTTGAGGCCGAAAATTATGATTTAAGTTGTAATTCACTTTTTTCCTATTTTAGGGCATTAGTTAATTTTAGTCTATTAGTTGCATTATGAGTTAGAAAGTTGGAAATTCCTCTAATTTAGGCATGTAGAAGATGCGTGGAAATTTATGTGCCCGTACGAATAAGCATGCAAACTTACTAAAAATAACAAGTTCTAGTAAACTGCTAAAAATAGTAATTTCCGCCATCTAGAGTAGATTTAGTCAAAGTTAGTTAGAGTTTGCTTGGCAACTCGAATTGGGAGTTGTTTTTCTATTCAGGAAATATTGTAATTCATGATTCAATAACAAAGAAGGAGATCTATTTTCTTTAGGATTTCATTTTATTAGCAATATATTGAGTTTGTTTAGAATTTGGCTACATTATCTGGTATCAGAGCTGGTTCGAGTATTTTTTTTTAAATGGCAAGAAGAGGAAGAGGAAGAGGAGGCAGTATTACCCAAATGAATAGAAATATGCAAAAGATCTATAGAGGCAAGTTGTTGCACTTGTTGTAATGATAACCTAGAGAGGAAATCAAGGTGGAGATGACACAAATGAAGAAGAAGTTTGTGAAGAGGAGGAAACGCAAGCACCACCCTTATCTTTTGAAGAAAGGATGCTTTGAGCATTAGAAGGAAAGAATGATGGGATATGAGTTGATATTTCAGAGTATGGAGGTAGTCTAAAACCAGAGGAGTTGATAGACTAGTTGACTAGCATAGGGGGAAATTTTTTCAGTGGAAGGCTATGTCAGAAGAAAAGAAGGTAAAATTTGCATGCATGAAATTGAAAGGTCATGCTATGTTATGGTGGCATCACCTACAGAAAGAGTGGTAAAGAAAGGGGAAAGAAAGAATTAGGACATGGAGTAAGATAGAGAAGAAATTGAAAGATAAATTTCTCCCCGTGGATTATGCACAAACCCTTTACAAGAGGTTTCAGAATCTCAGACAAAACTTACAAACAGTGTAAGAATACACAGATGAGTTCTAAACTTTGTCCATCCATGTAGAGCATGAAGAAACTGAGGAATAAATGGCTGCAAGGTATGTAAATGGATTAAATTTTTCTATTCAAGATGAGATAAGTATGCACATGATTAAGAGCATGGAGGATGCCTATCAATTAGCCTTAAAGGCCGAGGAAAAACAAATTTGTCAAAGTTTTAGGAGATCACCTGGAATGAATAGGGGGGCCTCATCTTCCTTTTGGGGACTAGCTGGTTTTAGCCAAGGTAGGGGATAATCACCTCATGGAGTGGAAAAGTGAGAAGATACAAGACAAGATTACCAGAATCAACAAAGAGACAGAGGATTTTCTAGGGGCAGAGGATACGCTGGCGATAGAGGATGGGAGGCTCCTTGAAGACCATTTGTTTGTTATAGATGTGGTGAAGAGGGGCATTGGGCTTTTGAATGTCCACATTCTTATACAAATGATAAGAGGCAAGCAGATGCTCCAAGAGTAAATCTTATTGAAGCTAAACATGTAGAAGATGAACATGACCTAGAAATCCCACCAGATGTTTGAGAAAATATGATGATCAAGAGGATGATGATTGCTCTAAGAAAGGATGTCAAGGGGCATGCATGGCTGCATAAAAATATTTTCAGAACAAGATGCATTTCAAGAGGAAAGGTATGTAATGTTATTATTAATGGTGGCAGTTGTGAGAACATGGTTTCAAATGATATGGTCAAGAAATTGGGTCTGCATTATGAGAAGAATCCTAACCCTTACCGTATTGCATGGTTTAAGAAGGGTACTGAAGTTACTGTTGATAAGAGATGTTTAATAATTTTTTCTATCGGGAACAGTTACAAGGATGAGATTTGGTGTGATGTTATCCCTATGGATGTATGTCATATGATGCTAGGAAGACCATGGAAATTTGATAGAAAAGTTATTCATGACGAGGGAAAGAATACCTATACTTTCTGGAAGGATGGCACAAAAATAGTTTTGATCTCTCTTAAGGAAGAGGGGAAGGCTGAAAATATGCTTTCTACAAAGGAATTTGTGAAGGAGGTAAAGGCAACCAGTTTTTGTTATGCACTAGTCATAAATAAGGATGAACCTACAAGTGCACAAATACTAGTAGAAATAGTAGAATTAATAGAATAATTTTTTGATGTTATTCCTAATGAGCTACCAAAAAGATTACCACCCAAAAGAGTTATTCAACACCATATTGATTTGATTCCAGGGTCTTCACTCCTAAATCAAGTGGCTTATAGGATGATCCCGACATTGCATGCAGAGTTGAATAGACAAGTGGCAACGCTCATGAGAAAGGGGGCCGTAAGGGAGAGCATGAGTTCGTGTCCAATCCCAGCTTTATTAACACCAAAGAAGGATGGAACATGGAGAATGTGCATGGATAACAGAGCAATCAATAAAATTATAATCAAGTATAGGTTCCCAATACATCGCCTTGATGATATGATGGATGTGCTTGTTAGATCTAGATATTTCACAAAGATTGATCTTCGAAGTGGTTACCATGAGATTCGGATTAGAGAAGGAGACAAGTGGAAAATAGCATTCAAGACATAAAATGGATTATATAAGTGGTTGGTGATTCCATTCGGGTTATCCAATGCACCTAGTACTTTTATAAGACTGATGAACACCGTGTTATGGGAGTATAATGGTAAGTTTGTTGTGGTTTATTTTAATGATATCTTGATCTTTAGTAAAACTAAAGAAGAACATATGAGGCATATGAGGGTGATATTTGAAGTGTTAAGGAAAGAGAAAATCTATGAAAATATGAAGAAGTGCACGTTTATGCAAGAGAGTTTGGTATTCTTGGGCTTTATTATTTCAGCAGATGGGGTATAAATGGACTTAGAGAAGATAAAGGCAATTATTGAATGGCCTACTCCATGAAGTATAACAGAGGTAAGAAGATTTCATGGTCTAGCAACATTTTATAGAAATTTTATTAAAAATTTCAATAGTATTGTAGCACCTATAACAGATTGCACAAAAGGAAGGGAGTTTTTTTGGACAAAGGAATTTGAGGATAGTTTTTAGTTCTTGAAGAAGAAGGTGATAGAGGCACCCATTTTGGCACTACCAGATTTTGATAAAGTGTTTGAGGTTGATTTTTATGCCTCACATGTGGGTATTGGTGTTGTTCTAATTCAAGGTGGAAAGCTAGTAGCTTTCTTTAGTGAGAAAATGAATGGGGTAAGAAAGAACTACTCTACTTATGATGTGTAATTTTATGCAATTGTACAAGCATTGAGGCATTAGAGGAATTACTTAGTGCCTAAGGAGTTTGTGTTATTTACAGACCACATAGCCCTGAAGTATGTGAATACACAAAAGAAGTTGAATAGTAGGCATGAAAAGTGGGTATTATTTTTACAGGGTTATACTTTTTTTCTAAAACATAAATTAGGAAAATAGAATCAAGTTGCAGATGCATTGAGTAGGCGTGTGACTTTATTTACCACTATGGAAAATGAGGTGGTGGGTTTTGAAGCAATAAAGGATTTGTATTCTTCTGATTCTGAATTCAAGAATATTTTTGAAAGGTTAATTCATCCATTTTCAGACAATGCAGGAGATGTCCAAGATAAGTACATTTTACAGGATGGCTATCTATTCAAGGGACACCAACTATGTATTCTTGTTGGGTCTATGAGAGAGAATATAGTGAAAGAGTTGCGTAGAGGAGGATTGGCTGGGCATTTTGGTGAAGATAAGATGATAGCCTTGGTAGCAGAGAAATACTATTGGCCAAAGTTGAAAAGAGATGTGGTTAGATATGTGGAAAGGTGTCAAATTTGCCAAGTCCCGAAAGGCCATGCACAAAATATAAGGTTTTATATGCCATTGCCTGTTCCTAAAGGGTCATGGAAAGATCTGAGTATGGATTTTATTTTGGGATTACCAAAAACACAATGAGGTAATGACTCAATTTTTGTGGTTGTTGATAGGTTTTGTAATATGGTTCATTTCATTTCTTGCAAGAAAACAAATGATGCGACAGGCATAGCAGATTTTTTTTCAGAGAAGTTGTTTGTTTGCATGGTGTTCCAAAAACCATTATTTTAGATAGGGACACAAGGTTCTTAAGTCACTTCTGGGCAACTTTATGGAATAATTTGGGAACTTAACTATAGTTCAACAATGCCTATCATCCTCAGATCGATGGGAAAATAGAGGTGGTAAATCAGAGTTTAGAAAACCTATTAAGGTGCATCGTTGGGGAAAATACAAAACAATGGGACTTAGCATTACCATAAGTTGAGTTTGCATACAACAGTTCCAAAAATAGATCCACATGAAAATCTCCATTTTTTATTGTGTATGGGAGTAATCCAAACGTGGTGTTAGATTTGGTACATCTACTAGTTGATGGCAGATTCAGTGATGATGCAGAAGCATTTGCCAAACATATACAACAATTACAAGAAGAAGTGCGGAAGAAGCTGCAGAATACTAATGATAAGTGTAAGGAAATAGCAGATGTGCACAGACGAAGAAAGGTATTTATAATTGGTGATTTGGTAATAGTATACTTGTGGAAAGAAATGTTTTCAAAAGGAACCCATAACAAGCTGGAGTACAAGAATATTGGTCCCTGCAAAATTATGAAAAAAATAAATGATAATGCTTATGAGGTAGAATTGCCAGGGAATTTTGATATTTCTCCAGTGTTTAATGTTTTAGATTTGTATTATTTTCATGGGGATGGTGCAAAAGGGGATGTTATTGATGAAGTAGTAGATTGGAGGCAACAGGCTCTAGTGAAGAAGAAAGAAGAAGTGGATCAGATTCTAGATAAGAAAACATTGGACACGCGACATGGGAAATACAACAAATATTTGGTACATTGGAAAGTACTGAAATAAGAGGAAAATAGTTGGGTCATAGAGTGGGAGATTAAGAAGTTGGATTTAGATAAATGGAAGAAGTTTGAAGAAGACAACTTGTAGGAGTTGTTTTTTTTTCAAGTAGGGGAGAATGATGCGCCAAAATTAGCAAGAACTTGAAAAGGTCATAACTTGTGCTCCGGGTGTCTGTTTGAGTTTTTTTTTTTAAACCACATGTTTCAATGAGACAAATGCACCAATCAACCTGCCTCACCAATTGGAGCAAGTTTTGGCACATTTTCGGGCCCAAAATCTGCCATCTTGAGGCCAAAAATTAGGATTTAAGCTGTAGTTCGGTTTTTTCCTATTTTAGGGCATTAGTTAATTTTAGTTTATTATTTGCATTATGATTTGTAAAGTTGTAAATTCCTCTAATTTAGGCATATATATGATGCATGGAAAAAAAAAATCCCGTACGAATAAGCATGTGAACTTACTAAGAATAACAAGTTCTAGTAAACTCCTAAAAATAGTAATTTCCGCCACCTAGAGTAGATTTAGTAAAAGTTAGTTACAGTTTGCTTGGAAAATCGAGTTGGGAGTTGTTTTCCTATTTAGGAAACATTGTAATTCATGATTCAATAACAAAGAAGGAGATCTATTTTATTTAGGATTTCATATTATTAGCAGTATATTTAGTTTGTTTAGAATTTGGCTACATTAAATTGGAACCCATCATAGAGAGAAATTTTTCTATTCTACTTGAGATGAATACTCGAAAAGAATCATATGGGAGTGAATGATTTTTCAAAGTGTAGGGAAGCATATGATGGTATCATGGGTGACACAATGGAGGAGATGAAACTGAGTGGAAGTTGTTATTGGTCGGGTTGTGGTGGACAACTTTATTGAAAGGTGCACATAAATGCATGCAAAAGCATCTGACATTTTTTAGTGGGTAGGAAAATTAAATGCAAATAATGAAATTTCAATGAGACCAGTGCTATCCTTAGCACCATTTGAAAAGTGGGAATTTGGCTTCATAGGATCTATAACCTATGGACTATTTCTCATAAGCACGGTTCATTATCACTAGAACGGAATGTTTCACTCGATGAGCGAAATATATTCCCATAAAATACTACTACAAATATAATGGTCAATTTTTTATACTAAAATATAATCACATATCTTGGATTCTTGTTGAGATTAAAGAGTGACCAAGGAAAACATTTTGTGAATGAGGCAATTGGATCTAGGTTTTGAAACACTTTTTCAATCATAACAAAAATATTTGTGGATTCCAAAATCTAATAATATGGTGGAAGCATTTAACAAAGTGTTATAAAAATTCTTTAAAAAATATGTAATTTGAATACTTGGTTGATTAGTACTTGAAGATACTTCCACTTTATGAGGGTACTAAACTATATGTACAAAAGACTCACTGAATACTACCCATTTCAATTGGTTTATGGATTAGATGCCTCAAATATATTAGAATTTATTATTTTGATTCTATGACTGGTAGTTGCATTTAAGATTAATGAAAGAAAATTAGTTCATGAATGATTTATTCAATTAGAAAAACTTCACAAAAATGGATTCATAATAACGTATAACCAAATTTATGAAAAGTAGAAACAAAATGCATGAAATGACCACCATGGTAAACACAGAGGATTTAAGGAAGGTGGTAATGTTATATCATATGACACACATCAGAGCCCTATTGCACTTTCCCAAATTTGGGAGGACCTGATGTTGCGGCTCCTCGTCTTCCACAAGAGCTTCAAAACCCTTTTTATCCATCATTCCCCTCAACCTAAGTGACTCCTCAATGTTCTACACATGTGTCATGTCCCTCTCTCATGCTTTATTAAACATAAGCCATCTTTCCTCTCTCTATCCTTCTATCCCCAGGTCTATCATCCTTCTCCAAACCTGCTCCTGCCCCTACACACAGTGGGGGTTTATCTACCCATAGGAAATTCTATGAACAATATTTTAATGGCTACAGGTAACGTGCACAAGTATGATCCTCTAGGTTCATGTAGAAACTCAAACTCAGCTTTCTCTAGACAACAATACGTGGAAATTATGTACTCCAACATATAATTTTGCAACACTCCAGCCCACTTATGATCTAGAGCTCTGGCCCAATCCACATCTACATCAACAAGTTTCTAGTAATCTACGTGCATCCAAACCCTCGATCCATCGCCCCAAGCTCTTTTCAATTAATACGCTACTACCCATTCATATAGATCTATTGGAAAGAATTTGAATAATGTCTCATATAACTCGTGATAAAGGTTCTCTTTAACCCATCTTCATGTATTGAAATCAAGTCTAGTACCAACCATTGTGCAAACTTATTTTTTCCATCTTCCACCCAACTTTCAATGCTCTCAAGAGATAAATGATACACCATTTGCATGTAAGATCTTGGCAAAAAGCTTAAAATAGGTCCTGGAAATGGAACCAAAATGTAGTCTTTGTTTTCACTAGAATGTTATGCACATTGGCACCTCGTTTAATAAGACCTAAATTCTAACTTGAAGTGTGCATATCTACCAAGTCCCTCCTTTGTATTTTCTTTTCAAGATGTTAGCATACATATCCTTAATGGTATTCAATCAAACATACATTCAACATATTAAACCAATACATACATTTACTTGGAAACACGTGTAATAAGGAAATAGTGATTATAGATAAACCATAACTAATATTAATTACATAAACACATCTCCATACTTAGTTACATCAATGATCATAATCCAACCACAATTATCCATTAATTCTCAGAGACCGCTACATAGTAAGAAGTTGATGCATAACATCCAAAACATGTGAACATAGAGTCATGTGTGAAGATATAATAGAGCAGCATAACACCAACACAATGGTGATGACAATATATCCATAACTAGTCCTAAACTAAGTGTTTATAGGGGTGGGGACTTTCCCTTCACCAGTCATGCACCTCCCAATAATAGGCATGCTCAAATTAGCTATGCATACTTACATGCATTCTTTACAAAACATTTTATAATAATAGATTGTCTAATAATACCCTTCTCTAATACTATTAATAATTTAACTCATGTCTGTGCTTAATCTTTGTTTTACATGTACTTTCTCCAAAAATAGCCAATACTTTCTTGCCAAGGTACCCTGCTTTTATGATTTGTGTGATTAGTACTCGAATACTATTTTTAGCCCATCTAGAAAATGGTTAAGTCCTCAATCTTCTTGTGTGTGCAGTCCCACCCGTAATCATGTTCCTAACTATGCACATCATCTTGCATGCTATCCAAACTCCTCTTGCATGTGTGCATACCTGTGCGTCACCCTTTACTCCTCTTGGTACTTATTCATTTTCAGCACCCAACAGTGGATGATGTCATGCTCCAAAGTGATGGAAATAAATTTTAACGGTAACATGGAGTTGCGTATTAAAATCATGTGGAATGAGTGTGGTTGTAATTACGAGTTGACTAGTTGTCTTCATTTCATTAGATTTTGAGCAACTCAAACCTTCCCCATGACACCCATAGTGTTTATTAGTTTTATTTCCAAACTAATCTCTTTACTATAAAATTTTCAAGGATTTTCAAAATCTATGAGTTTGTTTAACAATAACAGATTGTTCTAGTGACTCTGGCACACATATTTTTCTAGTGACACTTGCATGTATAACATTTAAATAATATGCATAAATTTTCTCATTTAAATAGTCCCTATCCAATTCATTAATGTAGGTGATATTTTTTGTATGTAGTTCACTTTATATGTACCCAAAAGTGCTCTTATCCAACAAGCCCTTGATATGGCTCATCTATGGATTTTTTCTTGAATCAGCAAACATTCATATGCTCCTTTTAATTTCCTTTTCCCACCTCATGATCTATGACATTAAATTGGTGTCATGGGCGGTGCTGCCTATTTTTTACGAGAGGGCCATTTTAACTGCACTTTAGATAATTATATGCTCCCAAACAATGATCAATGATTGATCAAAAAATATAATGATAAAAAAGGTAATAACTAGCCTAGCGGTCACTAATCTCAAATGTGTGTTATATTACATCAACGTAATAAAATTAATATTGAGCTTAGATTCCCTTAGGCTTAGAATATTGTGTTAGAATGTGAAAATATTGACCTAAAGAGGTGATCTTAAGAGCGGATTGAGTATGGTTGTATTAGCAAGGTGACTGGTTGTCTATGTTTCATTCAATGTTGAACAACTCAAAACTTCCAGAAAGATTGTCACTAAAGAGATCCAAATAATTCATGCTCCCACAATACTCCAAGGCATTGGGGAATCCTCTTTCCATTGCCATTCCAAGGAGCTTGATACTTAACACTTTTCCATCATCATTGTACCAACACTATATTCCGAAAAAGTTACAGATGAAGCATGTGTTGTTATTCCCAAAATGCCACGTGAAAATAGAATCCTTTGGGTTTTCCAATTCCATTTTAGTATCAGATGGGAATTTGATGTCATCTTTTGTAAACTCAGTCATGGGTGGTGCTCTATGGCATGGAATTGAGCATAGTATCTCTACCAAACTCAACATGCCCATGGCTATCACTTTCTCCTTGTGATAGGAGGACCATATGGAGGCTTTCCCAATTCCCTTAATCCATCATAGGTGTGGGGGTTGTGTTATGCCCCGGGGTGTATTATGGCATGGCACCACCAAACTCACCACACCAATGTTTTTCATGGCCATGTCTATCACTTTTAACTTGTGACAGGAGGACCAAAATGAAGCTTTGTCAAACACCTAACAATATTTGTTCCTAATTCCCTAAATATGACTCATGATGGAGAAATGTTATATTAGATAGCTTCATGATAGCTTCATGATGGAGCAAGGTTATATTAGATGTCATTATGACCATTGCATGTATACAAAGAAATTTGGGGATGGCAGTTATATTTTCATGTGTCTATATGTGGATAACATGTTGGTTGCAGGTAAAAACATGCAGGAAATAAAAGTACTCAAGAAGCAACTAAGTGAATCCTTTTCTATGAAGGATTTTGGGGTAGCCAAATAAATCCTTGGTATGAGGATATCTCAGGATAGGAAGGAACGGAAGCTTACTTTATCTCAGGAAGATTACATTAAGAAGGTCTTGGAAAGGTTTAATATGCAGGATGCTAAACCGGTTAGGACTCCTTTGGCAAGCCATTTCAAGTTATCAAAGGAGCAGTGTCCCAAGACAGAGCAGGAGAGAAACTATATTTCCAAGGTACCTTACTCATCAGCGGTTGACAATTTGATGTATGTCATGGTGTGCACGAGGCCTGATATTTCCCATGCAATGGGAGCAGTGAGTAGATTTATGAGTGATCCAAGTAGAGATCACTGGTAGGCAGTAAAGTGGATCCTTTGGTATTTGAGAGGAACCATGGGCATAGTTTTGTGCTACAGTGGATTAGACACCACTTTATGTGGTTATGTAGATTCAGATATAGCTGGAGATGTAGACACCAGGAGGATCACGACAGGTTATGTTTACATTGTAGGTGGGATAGCAGTGAGCTGGATTTCATGACTACAGAAGTTGGTGGCTTTGTCAACCATAGAGGCTGAGTATGTCACTACCACAGAGGCAAGAAAAGAAATGATTTGGTTACAACAATTTCTTGAGAATTTTGGGCATAAGCAGGAGGAAGGAAATTTGTATATTGATAGTCAGAGTGTTATACAGCTAGCTAAGAACTCTATTTTCCACTCTAGGATGAAGCATATATAATTAAGGTGCCATTTCATCAGGAAAGCTTTGGAGGAAGAAAAATTAAAGCAAGAGAAGATTCATACCAGTCAGAATCCTACACACATGATGACCAAACTGGTCACAAGGGAAAAACTTAAGTTGTGTTTAGCTTTAGTTCGTCTTCACAGAAACTAGTGAAGGGTTGAGAAGCTTTCTCAGAGGAAAACTAGTCTCCAAGTGGGAGTTAGGTTTTAGAGCCTGTTTTTATGTGTGAAAGTGTTTAAGACTATACACTAAGAGTATTGTACACTTTCCACGGATGTCTCGCCGGGGTTCGGGGCCGGGCCAGGCCCCGAGCATGGATTTGAGGTGGCAACTCCCAGTAGCAGGGGTTTGTGAGCACAGCCCCTGAGAAAAAAAAAATTATCTTTAAAAAACGAGCCCAATATACTATGAAACATGTTTTTCTCATATGGATGGGATTTTGAACCATAGGTTTATGGGACAATTTTGGCCCATGGTTTTGATACCCACAGTTTTGTAAAATTGTTTAAGCAGTTGTCTACTTATGTGGTTTTGTGCATATGGTAGGTATGATGTAACATTTCAGATGTGTCTAAATTCATGTGTGAATTTTGTAGGGTTTGTTGAGCATAGCTCCAAACAAACCTAGGTATTGTATTGAGAGAGTAGTGGCTTATAATAAAATCTGAGCAAGTGATTCTTAGTGGACGTAGCCCAAATTGGGTGAACCGTATTAAATATTGTCTCTTTGTGTTTCTCTTTTATTATTTTGCACTTTTATTTCATATCTATAATATTTTATGCATATTAGTTTCTATTGTTGTGATTTTGTGAGGGATTATTCCGCATATTTTATCTCTTATTCCCTAACAATGGACTGGTTGAGAAAGCCAAATCTCAAATGGATGTTTCTCTGGTAGGTAAGTTTTATGGTTTCAAACCTAATGTTGAGTGGTTTCGCGAATGGGCCCGTCGGAAGTGGAGACCAAAAGGATCATTAGAAATTACTTCATATGTGAATGGGTTTTTTATAATCAACATATCTAATGCTGAGGATTGTAAAAACATACTCCTTGGAGGTCCCTGTATTTTGGGTAGATCTAGTTTGTTGGTTCAGAAATGGATCCCAGGATTTGATCCTTATAATGATAAACCAGATGAGTTTTCAGTGTGGTTTAAACTTCCAGGTCTACCTATGGAGTTTTAGGGGGAGGAAATTTTAATAACTATTGCTAATGTGATAGGTTCTTTAGTGGTTTTTGATCTGGTAACTAGAGCTCAAACAAAGTTAATGTATGCTCATTTTTGTGTAAATTTCCCTGTTGGGAACTTACTTCAAAAAGAAATGGAACTCAACTCAAATTTTGGGGTTTGGTCTCAGAAAATTGAGTATGAAGTCTCACCTCTTTTTCCCTAGAAATTATGGCAGATGGGGCATGATCAGAGACAATGTAAAGAAGCTAAGAAAGGAAAACAACAAGTTCAGTAAGCTTGGGAGAAAAAAGAAAAGGGGCCAGGGAAACATCAGGATACCTCAAGAAAAATTTCCTTAGTAAATTTTGATTTCAATATGTTATAAATTGAAGATCTTGTTATAGAGAAAAATTTTCTAGATCAAGAAAAGAATCAACCTATCATTCAGCAAATTGTTCCAGATCAATCAAAGAATCAACCTATCATTCAACAATTTTTTTAGCATCAAGTTCAAAAGGATCAAGAAAGTCAAGTTAAGATTCATGTTCAGGACATTATTAAGGAGGAGAGTTAGATTAACAAGGAAGTTTTTAAGGAGGAGGCTCCCAAAGAAATTTATCAAGAGAAGGTTCAAGACAAAGGGGAAGAAGTGTCTTCAAAAGCAGAAGTGGCTCTTGTCGACTCTGAGGTTGTGCCTTACTCCTTGAATTTGGAAAAGATTTTGGAATAAAAGAAGATTAATACTAGGAGTGCTTAGAAACAAGAAAAATATAAAGCAAATTGTGGGAAGCCCTTTTTAAAAAGAGGTAATATGTCAAAAAGGGATAGAAGGGAGAAAACAGCGGCTAAAGAAATTGATTCAGGTAAGTAATGCTCTATTGAACAAAGAATTTTTCCAAATAATATTAAATAAATCTCATTTCCTAGAATATAAGGGGTTTAAATAACCCTAATAAATAGAGTATTTTGTCAAATTTTAGGAAAACCCATAAGCTTGATATTCTTCTGATTCAAGAAACCAAGATGAAAAAAGAAAAAATGATTGATGTTAAAAATAAGTTGTGGTTTAGCTCGGATATGCAATGTGTGTCTTCTATAGGTGCTTTGGGAGGCATTGCTACTTTTTGGCTCCAAAATGACAGAGAGGTATTGGTTATTAGTAACTCATCTCATCATCTTGCCATTTTTTTAGAGACAAGGAAAATGGTTTTGCATGGATATTTATGCTCCTAAATCAATGGTTGATAGAAGAAATATTTTGGCTGAAATAGTGTAGTTTCATTCTCAGTATAAGGATTTGGATTGGATGCTTGGAGGGGGTTTTAATACTCCTTTAAGTCCAGAGGATAAATAGGGTGGTTCAAATATTTACAATGATAGCATGGGATATTTTGTTGCTTTTATTGTTGATTGTAATCTGGTGTATATTGAGTTGAGGGGTGGGAAATTTACTTGATCTAACAGGGTTTTGGGAGATGATCTTATCAAAATTAAGTTGGATATATTCCTAATCAATCCAAGTTCGTTCTCAGCTCTAAGTGATTTTTTATCTGCTTTACCCATAATTGGGTTGGATCATAGTCCTATTTGTTTTCAAACTAGTAATAATCTTGGGTTGAGAGGATGACCTTTCAAAAAATTTAAAATGTGGTTGTTATATCCTTCCTTAAAAGAGGAGATTCAATCTTGTTGGAAAATTAATGTTAAAGGTAAAGTTATGTTCAAATTGGTGTCTAATTTGAAAAATGTCAAATCCTGAATGAAAATTTGGAATAAGGAAAATTTTGGTAACATTTTTTTCTCAAAAAGAAAAAATTGTTGAGGATTTAAAAGTATTGAGGAAGTCTTGTAAGGTGGGGGTCTTGATTAGAAGCTTAGGAACAAGGATAAATCACTTTTGGTGGAGTATCATAGCCTGGAAGAAAAAGAGGAAGTGTATTGGAAACAAAATTCAAGGTCTAAAAAAAAAAATAAGGTGATAGGAACACAAATTTTTTTCATTTAATTGTTTCTATTCATAAACAGAGTAATACTATTTTGGAAATTGAGGATAATAGAGGAGTGAGGTTGAAGAATCAGTCTAATATTTCAAATGAATCTATAAGTTTCTTCACTTATTTGTTGACTGTTGGAGGAGATCCTAACTTAGCAAGGAGAGAAAAAATTTAGATTTCTTCCATCCTTTTATCACTCATTAGGAGAATGTTGATTTGGTTAAAATTCCTTATCCTCAGGAAATAAAATTTTTTGTTTTTGATTTAGAAGGGGAGAAGTCTCCTGGGCCATATGGTTTCCCTATTTTCTTCTTTTAGGAATTTTGGGACATTGTTCATAATGAATTTGAGGAAGTTTTCCAAGGATTTACATGAATGGTAAGTTATTGAAAGAGGTTAATAGTAATTTTATATCCCTGGGTGTATGCACAAAGATGGGGGGCCCAAAAGTGGACACAAATCCATTTTTTGGCCATTTTGGCCATAACTCACTCGCGTTATGGCTCGGTCATGTTATAACTTGAAAAGGAAAAATCTAGGTCACGTTATAATGCGATCGCATTATAACATGATTTCATTATAACGTGCAAGTGTTATAACACGCTCGCATTATAATGCGCTCGTGTTATGGTTTTCTATGTGTTGTTCCACTTTATGTCTCCCAAATGGACAAATTCCACATTGGAAACAAGAACACAAGTGTATTATAATGTTCTTGTGTTTCATCTTAATGGGGTTTGGAATACCCAATCCAAAGGCTTGGATATCCAAACGTGAGGTTTGGAATGTGTATTGCGTGATTAAACTGTGTTTGACAAAAAAACATCAAAATTTCACATGTGCACCCCAATATATCATGCTTTAAAACATAATATTCAAAAAAAAAAATTATACTACGATGTCAAGCTTGTTTTTACCTTTATGACAATATAACTCTTTCTAAAATCTGATTAGTTTAAGGCTTTCATCCATAATTTCTTTTACTAGTGCCTTGTTTTCTTGCAAAAACCTATGCATACATTTTGGTCCACAATTTATGATTTTTTCATACAAATTAAAAAAAGAGGTTTTTCTAAACTCCATTCTACATGCATTGAAAAAAAAATCTAGAAAATGACTTTTTTCTCAAAGTTATGGGGGTGCACAGACAAATATTTCATTTTCAGGATATGTGCACTTTGAAAATAAATAAAAAATTATATATTCATCCTAAAATTATGAAAATTTAGTGGGACCTTGTACATGGTCTTATCTCACTTTCTACCAAATTTATTTGAAAAAATATATATACAACTCAAAAAATGGTGGGACACACACACAATAAGTTCTTATCTTTTTACACAAAAATAGACATACTTTGTGTGCGGACCACATTTGATCCTCTTAATCTCAACCATTCTCAAGAAAAATTGTAGTTTAGAAACTAGATTATGAGCTCTATGGTACTTATTCTTATTACTTTGTCAAATTTTGAGCATAGGCATGCTGATTTATTTGACGAAGTTCAGGTTTCGATGATTTCAGGAAAAAGGTGTCCCTTTTTCCCCCCCATCTTTGTGCACTTACCCCCCTTGTGCCTAAGATTCCTGATGCTAATAAAGTTACTAACTTTAGACCTATTGGTTTTTGTAACACTGTCTATAAAATTATTACAAAGATAATTTCTTTCAAGATCAAAGATATGTTAGAAGGTTTTATATCTCTAAATCAGGGAGCTTTTGTTGAAGGTAGATAAATTCTCGATAGTGTTATTACTATTCATGAAACTATTCATTATGTGGATGTTTCAAAGTGGCAGGCTATGTTTCGTAAACTTGATATGAATAAGGCATATGATAAGGTGTCATGGAGATTTCTAAGAATTATTTTGTAAAGGTTAGGATTTCATGATCATTTTATAAATTTGATTATAGAATGCATTACTACTCCTAAATATTCTATGTTTATCAATGGTAGTCAGAGGGGTTCTTTTCTTTGAGGAGGGGATTGAGATAGGGGGATCGTTTGTCACATTTCTTGTATATTATTGTGGTGGAAACCTTAAGCATACTCTGTGCTGACCAAAGGTAAAAGAGGATTCTTAATGGCTTAATTATTTCAAATGGTTTGGATCCTATTGCCTTACATCATTTCATGGACTATACTTTTCTCTTGGGCAAGGAAATTATTTCAAAAGCTATGGCTTTCAAGGATATTCTTCAAGACTTTGAATAAGTCACAGGTTAGCTTATTAATTTTTGAAAAAGTTATAATATTTTTTTTGAATGTGGATGAGGAAGTTCATAATAGAACTTTTGTTGTTTTGGATTGCCCTATCATTTGTTTCCCCTCTTCTTATCTGGGTATGACCCTATTTAAGGGTAGAATGGTTTTAGATAACTAGAATGCACTTGTTACAGATTTTTAAAAAATCTAGCCACCTGGAAAGGGACTTTACTTTCACATGCTAAAAAATTACAACTTCGTCAGAGTTCTTTACGGAGTCTTCCAATTTATCTTATGTCAATTTTCAAAATGCCTACAAAGGTAAGAAATTTTATTACTTAGATTCAGCATAGATTCCTTTGGTTAGGTACTGAATTAAAGGATAGACTCCCTCTTGTGGCTTGGGATAGAGTCACTCTTCCAAAAAGTGCAGGAGGTCTAGATTTGAAGGACTTAAAAAGTATGAATTTGGCTTTAATGGCCAAAGTTTGATGAAGTCTTAAGTGGGATGATGGACTGTGGGCTAATATTCTTAAAGCTAAATGTATCAATGATGAGAAGATCTCTTTTATTTCAAATGACATCACTCCTGATGGATCGTGCTTTAGGAATGGTCTAGGTAAGTACATGGGTCTGCTGACGAAAGGGATTAAATTGGAAATTGGTGATGGATATCGGATTAATTTTTGGTAGGATTAGTGGATCTCTAAAGAACCTCTAATTAACCAAGATCCATGGAGAAATGTTGCAAACCACTTCATTTACACTATAGGTAGCCTTTTGAGAGACTATTGGATTAGAACATATTGGGGTTGGTCTTAGAGACCTCTTCAATGGGAAGGTGAAGATGATGGTAGCTATTCAAAATCTTAATACTAATCTAGGTAGTGTGTATATCCCGTCAAGACCTAAACTAGATGCTCTTCTTTGGGCAGGGACTAAGGATGGTGAGTACTCTGTGAGAATTGGATATTATATTTCCCGTAAATCTCCTCAGCCAAATCCATAGTGGAAATATCTTTGGGATAATGTTCTTATCCCAAAGGTGAATTATTTTTGTGGCATGCTATTCAAAATAAAATTCTTATTGTTGATAATTTACAGGCTAAAGGAATGATTATACCTAATAGGTGCATTTTGTGTAAATCTGATAGTCAAACTGTTCAACATTTATTCCTTTGGTGCCCCTTATCTACAAAAATTTTCTCAAATTTTCTTATATTATTCCAGGTCCTTTAGGTCTATCCGGAGACTTTTGCTAACTAGTATGAACAATGGAATTGTCCCTTTTCCTCTCAGTGTATGTCAAAATCCTGGAAGCTAGTGTTACCCCATTTTTGTGGGGAATATGGCTTGAAAAAATCATAGGATATTTTGGGAAAAAAAAAAAAGTTCAGTTGTGGTGGGGAATATGATTATGGGGGATCTGATTAGCAATCTATCCATTATTAGATTCAAGGAAGAAAGAAGTGTTCCTCAATGTGAAAATGAAATCATTCAATCTCTTGGTATAGGAAAGAGTACTCGGCATGGCTCTTTATGGAAGAATAATATTAGAGGTAATGTGAAGTGGGAAAATCCTATGGTTGGACGGATGAATCTTAATTTTTATGGGGCAGTGAAAAGTAGTCTGGGATTAGCTAGTGTGGGAGGTATTATAAGGAATGACAATGGTTCCTTCTATTTATGGACTATGTTATGCTTATTGGCAATAAAACTAGTAATTATGTGGAGGCCTATGCAATGTTGTATGGTTTAAAGTGGGCTAATCATTATCAAATAACAAAACTTTATGTGGAAGGGGACTTTTTATACATTATTAATGCTATAAAGGTAAAATTAAAACATCAATCTAATATAAATTCCATTGTGGGATATATAAGGGCATTATTATCGAATTTTGAGGAGATTCAAATTGAACATGTGTATCACCCAAGAACGTTGGCCAGTCACGAAGTACGGGATCATCATAATCCTAGATGACAAGATGATGTGGAACTCCCACCATCTACTAGGGTTTTCCTTCATGCTGAAAAGTGAATTTAATTTCAAGTGTGGGATTTGGATCCAAGAAACCCTTGTTTTCATTATCGATTGTGTGGGCTTAAATATCTACTATTTTACTTCCAGTTTGGATTTTTACGGGCAACATATTTTTGTTTTGGTTTATTTGTAGGTTTTTAATAATTCTTTTATCATGGGTGGCAACAGAGTTAGGTTGGATCCTTCATCCTATTCTACCTTGGAAAGGGATATGTCCATTTGGGATATCTTTAAAAATGGGGGTGTAACCCATTCTTTCCAAAGACTTACAGGCTATGATGAAAATGTTTTGAAGGATTTTGCGCAATTTTGGGATGAAGGGGTTATGAAAATGTGTGGAGTGAGTCTTCGGGTTTCAGAGGAATTTATTGGAAAGGTTAGTGACATGGGCTGCACTGGATGTAAGGTTTTTAAAGATAGAAAGAGGTTTCAGGAGGAAGCCTATAATTTCCTTGATATATATGAGAAGATTGTCCACATGGAAGATAGTATAGCTCGCATCTCTCTCCCATGACATTGGCCTGAGGATTTTTTTATTATCGTGAAGTATTTTACTCTTGATGGGAAGTATAGGAAGCTCCATACCCAAAATTTCATGTTGTTAAACCACTTTAGAAGAAATAGAAAGATGAACATCATGTTCTATCTTTTAAATTCACTTAAAGGGTCGATGATGGATTTCTGAGCTAAGAAATCATAGGTTCCTTTGCATCAAGGATTAATCCTTTTGTTGTTCAAGGTTGGCACTCTGATACCTAAAACTAAAAATGTTAGGATTATATATGGTGTAGACTAGGAAGAACACTTGACTCTGGCTGACATGTGTAAGCTTAATGTTTTGAAGGAGAAGACTAAGAAGGAAATATATGTGGCATCAGCACTTCAATTTTTAGCAGGTCAAAATTAGGATATGAGCACGTTGGAGGATTTGAGTGAGGGAAATACCTTGATTAATTTTCTTTCTAGAAAAATTGAAGCTCTTGAGGATGTGCTTACCCATGTGAAATCTGAGAACGTGAGTTTAATCAGAGGAGCTCAATGCTTTGGTGTAGAGTTGAGGATGCTTAGTAATATGGTTGTGCTTGATAAGGGGAAGAAATAGAAGCTGGACATTATCATCTCTGATGATGATGTTGATTTTGACAACCAGGATGCGATTGTTGGGTTGAGCTCAAGGACTCATGCCAAAAGTACCTGAGAAGTTTTTTGTGGACTTTTTGTTGACCAGTTTCTATGGTTTTTGTTGGATCATTTTGTCTAGTTAGGCATTTTTCTAGTTTTGGGTTGCTTTTGTTTGGTCGTGTTTATGCTCTGGGTGATTTAAACCCTTTTTTACTCTAGCGGGTTTTCTTTTTTGGCTTTTTTTTTTTGAATAAATGTTTTTGTTGGATGTGAGCTATCATTGTAATATCTCTTTGTATATGGCCCTTGGAGCCTTTTCTAAAATTTATCTCTCAAAAACAACATATAAACTAAATGAAAAAAACTTAAATACAATGATAAATCATTCTAGCTGAAATAAAATATATTCAAATACTTACTTACCCCAATTATCCATTAATAGATTCATATTTGTTGTCATGTAAACTGAATAGCTTAAAAATTGAAACCTTAAAGCATGACAACTAAGCCCATAGTTCATAATTATGCTTCCTTGTCACATGGAGCCCCTCTCTTGGCCAACCTGTCTTCAATGGCACCATCAACCCAAATCAAATAAATTTCCTAATGATGTCTTCAAGTTTGTCTCAGTTTGTACGAAGGGATGATTAATTTTATGGATGAATTTAGTGAAGTTATATGAAATACAAGTCCTTCTTAAGGCCTAAAAAGGCCATTATTAGTCATTCTGCAGCCAATATGCATCCTTTGGGAATGTACAAGGAATATTTACAGTGTTTGAGGGTGATGTCAAAGAGAATTGAAGGTTTTTGAAGTAATTTAGGAAAAATTAGGAAACAAAATCTCATTCAGGAGCAATCTATGCAACACTGGGTTTTCTAGGTGTAGGGAATGAACATCCCAATGGTGAAACTTGACTTCTTTGGATGATTCCGGGAGTTACATAAGGAGTTAGGAAGAAAAAAATTAGGAAACAAAAATTCATAGGAATTATCTACAATTTGGAAACATCAATTTTTCTCCAAGTCTTAAAGGTTTCCTAAAACATTTCAAAACACTACATCTACCCCACTTAGTTCCATACAAAAAAGGCCCTAAATTTTGAGTTATAGGCATAATAAAGTATTGATAATTGTTCCATTGATATTATAATGTGTTTTTGAATCAAAATCATATAATATTTGACCACAAAACATTCTTTTAAGCCTTTGAGGTGAAAAAATCAAGTTCAGTGTCCAAATTTAGACATCTAATACAAAGTCTCCTTTCCATTTTTGGCCTAGTCACACTTTGGAAAACCTTAGGGAAAAGGTTGAAATAGGAAAAAAATTAGTGGCAATTTTTTGTAAACTCGCGAATATTAGGGATTTTGGAAATTGGAAAGGGTGAATTTTAAGTAGTTGATTGCCACCCAGTTCACCTAAAATTTTGGCCAATGTGTCATTTGTATGGGTCAATTCACCTACTATTTATAGTTAAAAAGGAACTTATGCATGTATTTCACCAACATTTCTAATCAAAATGTGTAAATATTTTCTGAGGTATAATACATAGCCTAGGGGGTTGGATGGATGACCAATGGATTTCATCCAATATGCAAGTGATGGGTGTCTCACTGGCAGACCATCCAACTTAAATGGATGCATGTTTAATACATATGTCCAAAAAATTTTGGTTGGCCATCCAACCTGGGTTGGAAAACCATCCATTGTTAGATACTCTATAGCCACCAAAATGGCAATTCGATCATAACTCTTCAACCAGAAGCCCAATTGACTTGAAAATTTTCCAAAATCTCCCTCTCTAAAACGCCTTTGATAAGACTGTGACAAAAAATTCATTAATTCCCTGGATTTTTATAGTAGAAAATTGAAATATTAAACCCCAAAACCTTATTTTTATTTTCATAGAGATCTAACGGACGGAAAATAATGAAATTCGGAGCAAAATATCCCAGTGCAAAACATAAAATTTTGACATTGATTTCATTCCAACCCACCACTGGTAAGTGCACTTTCTAAAAATAGAAGGTATTCAAAATAGTAGGTTGCTAAAAAGTAGTTGGACGGTCATCCATTTTCTGTCATCCAACCCAAGTTAGATGGTAGACAATCAACGGTCGTCCAACCAAGGAAGGATGGCGGATGTCAATGGCCATTCTTTATGTGTTGTAGGTTCTACTTTTATGAAGGGAAATTCTATTCCTAGAATAGTTATGGAAATTTATTATTCTGACATGCAGGTACTTTGAATATATATAATTCTCTATGGATATGATTTTATTTTTCTACTTTGTTTTCAAATGTATCAAATCTCTTTTTCTTTAATTATCAATGAAATGTTACATATTTCTATGGAAGAGATGGTCGTCCAACCCTGCCCAGGAGAGAAAGACGTCCAACATACTTTGTTTGACGGTCATCTAACACCCTTCCAACTATGCAAAATCCAAGAAAATTGTGCCCTACCAAATCACCTTTGCCACAAAACCTTTTTTCAAAAATTCACCATCGATTCGAAATTTGATTTTGGAGATTTGCCACCCATTCTAAACTAATTTTTTTGAGAGGGGTCTTAAAATTAACCTTGGGGTGAAAACGGTTACACCAAATTATGACCTCATCCTCCTTCCCAAGTTGCACTTTGGACACCCAAGTGTCCCCATTGTCCCCTATGTTCTCGTGGTGTAAGGACAAGGGGGACACCAAAGTATGACCTCCCTCCTTATCCCAAGTTACAATTTGGTGTCCCTAGTGTCCCCCTATCCCCTTTATACATCTTACACCATTTTCAAACCCTCAGTCAGTCCATTCTAATCTTGTTCAGGATGTGTAGTTTGTGGGTGAGTTAAAAAAACATTTAAAAACTCCATTAAATCCTCATTCATCCAAAACTTAACCATTTTTTATGAATATTTTTGTCATAACAGCCTCCAAACACAATTTTCACCCAGATATGCTGCTAAAATTCTTTTAGAAACTCTATAGCCACCAAAATGGAGATTCAATCATAACTCTTCAACCAAAAGCCAGATTGACTTGAAAATTTGCCAAAATCTACCTCTTTAAAATGCCTTTGAGAAGACCGTGACAACAAATTCATTTATGCCCTATATTTTATAGTAGAAAACTGAAACATTAAACCCTAAAACCTTCTTTTTTGTTTTCATGGAGATCTAACAAATGGAAAATAATGAAATTCAGAGCAAAATATCTGAGTGCAAAACATAAAATTTTGACATTGATTTCTTTCCAACCCGACACTAATAAGTGAACCTTATAAAAATAACAGGTATTCAAAATATTAGGCTGCTAAAAATAGTAAGTTTCTCAAAACAATGGGTACTTGGCAACATTTGTAATATCTTGAATAAAAAAGAAACATCAGAAAAGGGTAATTCAAGAAACTTTTTAAAAATAGTGGTATTTAAGAAAGTGGGCATCTAAAAATAGTAAATTTCTAAAAATATTAAAACTTTAATAGTTATAATAATCCAAATGAGTTAGGGGCATCAAAGAGTAAAAAAAGAGAGAACTTACTAAAAATAACAATCATGGGCCCTACCTTCTAAAAATACAAAGTTCCATATTTGAGTACAAAAAGTTTGTGGTGACTCTAATTTTTCTCATCTCAGTTATTTTTAGAAAAATGAAGTTCAAATACTCATGTCTTGATCCCATTTCAACCCTAATTATCAAGTATCCAGGTGTGAGAGATAGTGATGTCACTCATATGGATCTTGAAAACCTAAAACTAGAATGCTTGGAGGACCTCGGGATCCAGTGGAAGAGAAAATATTTTTTATTATATTATTCTCAGTATGGGTCATCCATTATCCATTTAGAGTAATGAGTTGGTCTTAGCATGTGCACAACAATATGAACCTGACTCTAGGATAGTATGAGTAGACGACAGCTCAATTCTTGCAGTCCTCGCTCTTAAGGGTGTCTCTCAATGTTTGTAAATTATAATCAGCAATGGTATGGTCATCATCACCAAATAATTTGTATCATAAGAATGGGAAAAGACATAATGATACCTACAATTCCTTGCACTCGATTCATGGCTCATGCAGGGAAGGAAACCTTCTTGTGTGCCTAAAATCTTCTCTAGAAGTAAACTCTACAAAGATTACTCATATGATATCATTCAATTGAGAAGAGTGATGGGTGAAGATATGATAAAATATTTTTATCACTAGATGGATTAATTCATCCTTGTTTCCATTGAAGGTAACTAGGTAGTGGATTGGGGAAAAATTATAAGTGATAATATTCATCAATGGTTACTCCATTTTCCTTCTACCAAAAATTTCACTATGACCTCTTATTTGGTATATTCTCTCGCTTAAAAAATACCTTTCGAAGGCATAACTACCACTTTAAATGTCTCCCAAAAAGAACCTTCCTATGATAAATACCTATAACTCATTCACAAGGAGAGTAACCATCACTTTGTCATGGTACATGATGTATTCACCATGTTCATCATTAGACTTCTAGAAGGAAACACAGAGTTGAGGATATCCTCTTAGGTAGTTGCATTAATCGATAAATATGGGAGACACTTCACTTAATTCTCAAACTTCAACTACATCAAATTTTCGGGCTTCAATCTTGCTCCTCACATACTTCTTAGGTACCCTAGTGATAAAATGGTGATGTTTGAATTATGTAGGCATATTACTCATGTTCATAACAGATGTAGGAATAATAAAAAGAAGGGTGTTTCTTTTACCATATCTCTGGGAATCTATTCTTGCAAAATTATTATAGATGCATCAAACATTGAGGCCTTCTTTACTTCTTTTATCCTTTTCTCGTATAAATCCAAGCCCAATTTTGATATTCTTCCCGGATTGCACCATAGTTCCCAGATTAAGGAATATTGAGCCAGTTGCATTGATGAATTTGAAGTGAGAAAGAGAGACCATATGCAGATGGAATTGGATCAAATGAGGAGTTTAAATTTGATTGGTTCGTTGAAGGATTTAGAAATGATGGATCTAATTTGTTCAACCGAGAGTATAAAGAAGTAAGATATACGCCTCTTCCACCTATCTCATGAAGCATAAGAGAATCAAATGACATCAATAAAAGGATTACAGAGGTGATTCAAATATCAATGGAGTAGTTTAGGAAAAGGATAATTACCCTCATTGATTCTGATTCCCTCCTAACTGTCTCGAGACAAGCATCTCACATTTCATCCTTGAAGGCATCTGAGAAATCCATGAGCTCCACTCACTCAAGGGATTCCTCAAAGATAAATACTATGGAATAAGAACACACTAAATGATCTCACCCCAAGAGGATCCACAAGAAAACTAAATTCAGTAAAGATCCCATTAAATATCTTGAGTAAGGTGAGATTGATCCTTCACAACCTCTAGTTATGCATCAGTTCCCAAGTGTTTCCTCTTCAACAATTGATTCATCTCATTAAATGTGATATTTGATTCCTCATCATGAACATGAAATTTCCATCATGTTTAATGTTGGGCCCATACCAACAAAATATTTCCCTTGGATCCAAGAATTGATTGGGAGTGAGCCAAGGATAATGTAATAGGAATCAATGCCGTATTTTAAATCTATCTTAAGGATCATGAAAAACAAATGAGGAAATAAGGCACATGTAACTTCTCACTTTTAAAGTAGAGCTTCTAGTAATCCATATGAAGAATTTTCCTAGCTGAAATTTTTGAAACCTGTATAGGTGATGAATCGGGAATATTATGAAATGAAAAGCCTCTCTTTGGGCCAAGCTATGCATGAGGGTGATGCAAATTTTTTCAAGGAATTTTTCTCTCTCATGCTTTCCTGAAATGAGGGGTACAAACAGCTAATAGAGCAGTTAGAAGAGCTTGTGAGAACTCTCACTACTTATGTGTAGTCATTCATGGATCTTGGTGCAATGTCACCTCCCCCTGCAGAAGCCATCACTCCTATCAATAGTTTCAACCCAAAAACTATAAAGAAATCTCAAGGTTACTCAATACAGGGAAGGGCCAATGATAGGTGGGTTGACAAGATTCTTGAAAAAGGGAAAACATTATTTCCTGAGATCCTCTCATTGTTTGAGTTTTCTCTTTCCATTACTTCAAAGGTAAAATTAATTAAGGATGAGATTGAGAAGGGAAAATCTCATTGGGACAAAGTGCTTCCATTGGTTTCAAAAATGAGTAATCTTGATTCTTTTGTATTGATGGCTAGAAATGTATTCACTTCTATAATTGAGAATTTGTCTCCCATTTGGTCTCACAAAATGAGTGTCAGGTATGAAATTTTGAATGATGTTATCTCCAATCTTGACTCTTTTGAAGATTTTGTATCAAAAATTCTAGAAATTATAAGCAATGGTGTGGTGAAGCTTGGGTCACCTCTAATCAGTGAAAATTCATTAGTGGAAGAGCTTCTAAAACCATTCGAGGAATTGTTCAACAAAGAGTTGGGAGATCCCTTCTCATTCAAAATGAAGATAATTTGAATTCTCTCACAGAAATCATATGTATAATTTCCCATACTATAAAGGATCATCAGGTTTGGTTCAATCATTGCAATAACATCAATAGTAGTTTTTTAACTTGCATATCTACTTTGAGCTTCACTCACATTCCTCGAACAGAAAAAGTAGCACCTATGGCATCCCACTTCAGTGAGGAATTCAAGGGTGAATAAATCTCTCTAGGTACATTCTCAAAAGGTTCATTGGTATTCAAATCTTCATTTGATGTAGTTAATTAAAAAACACGTTTAAACATATTTTCACAAGGATTACAACAATCAATTCTCCTTTCTTTGCATGTGGAAGATCAAACAAGGTTCTTAATGTATTTACAAATAGGATTTAAAATTACAATAAATGAACTGATCATCACATGAAAGGCTCTAATGTCTCAACATGCCTTGGTTCTTACTCTGAGAATGACACCTCTTTCATCAATTAGTCATACAACTCATCCTTAATTTTCCTTTCAACAATTTTGTCCAAGATCCACCTTCATGTGCTCTTCATTCTAAAATGTCCATTCAGCCTTTGTTTTCTTCTTCTCACCTCCTTCCACCTAGCACCCTATGCACACACCCTAGACCACATTTTACCATTCACAGAATTGATGGAAAAGAGTCAAAAAAATTTACCTTTTATTACTTGCTCATATTTGTAAATTAATACCCTTAATACAATGTTTATTGGATCAACAAAGGTTGGAGTAAACTATAACCACCCACAGTGTACTAATACCATTTTTTATTATTCTTCACCATGCCCTAGGTGTCTCTAAAATCTCCATGTTGATTGGAAAAATCCAGGTCAAAAATTTTAATATATATATTTTTTTTTCTCTATGACCTTCAGACCCCTATAAGCTTGTTAAAAATTACTGTTAAGAATTACTCCGTTTTAAGTAAAACAATCCAAAATAATGCAAGAATATCAATCAAACTACACATGGATTGATTATGGAGTTTGTCAATAGCCTACGTCTCCAGGTTCTTATCGAACCGTTCCACTGGTCAAAATTTGGAAGTACAATGTTATTTCTTACAATAAATCCTAATGGAATCTCAACTTGCCTATAAAGTGTTCCAGCCTTTCAAAGAACATCAGTGATCAATTGGTTCATCCTCCACCTTCCAAGTGCCAAATAATCCTAAGGAATTTGTTCATCCTTCTTGGCGTTCGCAAGATGCCCTAAGGCACTCCGGTTCAAAACTCCAAGCTTTGCAAGTGCAAAATGTGGCTCAATGGGCCTATTGGGTAGTATTAATAACTCCTAACCATAATATTCTATATATTATCACCTAAAATAATAGGCCAATAATAATTAAAAAAATATATTGCCTTAAAATAAAGTAAGGACTTTAAATATAGTTTAATGACTATATTAAATTAAATGCCACAAATAATCCTTTTCAAAACTAAGCCCGTCCCTAACATGAAAGAAAGGGTCTTTATATAGGCCCACAAATAATGTTCATATCGCACATCCACTAGGTCATTACCAACTCACCACGGTAGGGGAATTGATTAAGTAGCATGAGTTGGAGGTGGGAGGTACAATGTTCGACGCTCATCTTCCATTTTAGTCATTGGCAGTTTGCAAAGTGATTGGATAAATCCCACATGGATCCCATGGGAGGTGGGTTTGTGATTTAAAATAGGCTCACCCAGCCCATTGCATATGTGGCTTCAACCATGATTTTTCTCCTTTTGTTTGGCCACATACGTGGTGAGCTCTCATATCTATTCCCGAGAGGAGGGCCGAGGTGGGTGTGTTTGGTTTTTCACCGAGCCTTTGATTGTGTGGTGGGTTGGTTGAATGTTGATCCCTGCGTGCATTGGTTTGACTTCTGGTTCAAGCACCGAGCTATGTTGGTTTGTTGTGGCATTGGTTGTTTAAACCCTGCATGCATATCGGAATCCACCGAGTCATGGCCTTGGTTTGATTACTAACTAATCTGTTGGTTTGTTGGTAGAGTATGTGGAAATGGCCAATGTTGTCCCTGGCAGTTACGAGGTGGGGATTTGACCACCCCACCAAGATAGAATCATAGCTCACCGAAATCGATACATAATGAAACTCATCCACATATATCCCACTTGTCAACTTTCAATAGGAAAATTGAGCAAGATCAAACTTGTGGTGACAAGCCACGTGGTGGCAAGCCACATAGTGGCTTGAGGACCCACCACGTTGGCGACAATAAAATAGTCCTCACAGCAGTTGGGCTCCCTTTTTTATAAAAGTCTAGCTTCTTATTATCGTGACCAACTTCTCACTCGTAGAAGACTGGAGGTTGCAACCAGCTTGAACAACCTTCATTTTTTTGCTTTTCACCACTCAGTTGTAATTCGCTAGTTGACCTGGTCCCGTCTAAGGTTGACCGTAACTTTGACCAGCCACCATTTACACATACGGACTCTATTTTAAACGTTCAAATAGTCAACAGAAATATCTCAAAGTCAACTTTCACACTGTGCCAATCGTGGGAGATTTAGGGAGTATGTCCTCTATAATTTCCTTTGGATCACACATTGTATTGGTCTCCCTATCTCACTTATTGCATTCTTGCTCAAACCCTCACTAGGTTTCCATAAGAAGTTTGTCATGCATAAGTTTTGTTCTAAAGAACTTCACTATAAAATGCATGAATTTTCAAGCACCCTTTAATTATTTTTCAATGTGTATAAATTTTCATTCATTAACTCCACCTCTAACCTATACTTCATTTGTAACTTACCTCCTTTCCACTAGCCTAGACTATGTTTGCACTTTTCCACTCCACAGTGTCATGAAACTCTCTGAAACTCACCCTTACTTATTCAATTTTATTTTTAAATACCTTACCTAGATTCATTGTCAATATATCTTAGAATTTTTAAATTTTATGGAGTTTATTAGGCCTTTAAAAAGGAAAACCCTAGCTCTAACTATATAAACCCTCCTAGCTTACCCGAGAAGATTTAATTAGTTATAACTTCCTTAAATATTAAATTTAAAGCATGATATTTTTACACGAGGTCTTTGATATTCCCAACTCCATTCCTATTCTAGTATTATCCTTTGATAATGAGGAAAATATTTTAAACAACTAGGGATCTACCTACCTGTACAGGTAAACAAGGGGTTTGTAAACCCCTACCCTTAGATATGAAAGAAATAAGATTCCTTGACTATTATAATCCTTAAATATGGTTTAGTGTCGCCTTAACATTAACTTAACTTATCTTTCTTGGGATTTCACTCCTCCTAATAGAGACAACAAGATTTTAATTGCTCAAATAGCATGGACATAGTCACATTATAGTTTTTCATAAAAGTCTCTAACATACAACAAAATTACCAAAGATGAAACCTTCAAACCTTGAGTAGCATTACCAACATCTCTACTACATGCATCAAAAAAAAAACATGCTTCATTAATGAAAGATATCTATTCTTCTCAATCATGTTAACCCATTGTAGCAATCACATCATTTCCTTCACTTACAATCACAATCCACGTAGGCTTCAACTATGCAATAGCATTTAGTATCAAGGTGAATGTTGTCCAATCCCTGAGTAATCTTCTCTCTACAACCAAAACCATTGGTCTCAGTTCTTAGGTTCAATATGCATTACTTAATTGTTTCTTATTATTCTAATTAATATATTGAGCACATTTATAATTTTTTGATAATTTTACAGTAACTTTCCCACTTGAGATAACAAACATATATCATCTAAACATTAAAACATTCATAAATCTTGAACATTCATTACAATGTACAATATATATTCACACACACAATTGTCCAAACAAAAGAATATTTTTAATTTGACCAAAATGAATACTACAAGCTCCATGAGCCATAGGCTCTTAAATAGAGACTCTCTTCTCATGATTTCCTTTCCTCCAAATGAATCTTCTTCTCTCTTCAAGGAATAATCACAAAACTCCCCCTTAAGACACTAACTCAACACCTAACTCTAATTATGAAAACCCTAACCAACTTAGTTGAGTGCACTCTAATTAGGTTAGCAAGCCTCTAACCTACATTAGTGGCCTATTTATGACCCCCTAGCACACCTAGGACTATTTAGACTACCTAGGACTCCATAAACACAAGATTATAATTTAAAATTTTGAATTAGACTTTTGGAGGGAAAATGTTCTACAAGGCCTAATCAACTCAAACCAGCTCCAAATGACCCTGAATTTATTCCTAGACTATTTTAGACCCCTAAGAACATTAATAAGTCCTTGAAGGAGTTAGATGCTCCTGCATCATACTCCCAAGGGTGAAAATATTTTATCCAATTGCTCAAAATGTACCATTGTTTATCACTTCTTGCATATCCTTTCTTGGACATGTCTCAACATCTTTTGCATGTATTCATTCTTGTGAACTTGAATCTTTCTCTCCTTTTCATCTTCTTTTCTTTCTTTCTCTTGATTGCCTTGAAATGCTTATTGCTTACAAACTGTCATTTCCTTATAGCTTCATGTACGTCGGAAAAGCAACAAGCGAGCGTGAGAATCAACAAGTGACTCTTCCACGTACCCGACCTCCCGAGGTCGTGCCGAGACAGCCGGTGGGGGTAGAATATGCGGACAAACTAGTTAGGGAGTCTAATGTCTTCGACACGCACTAATGGTATTTGCGAATATAAGGCAAAGAAGGCCCTTCTAACTTGGACTGGTGTGATAGATCGATCAGCGAGGATGACTGCTCGAAGGATCCAATCAATATCGAGCTCTGGCGTGATTCGATCTATGGGTTGTGGGATGCGTGGAAAATGATCCGGGATGGTTTCGTGTATTTCTCCTGATAGGGTCATATGGTGAATATAGTCAACTCTATGGACGATTCTTTGGCCTAGTCCAAAATTCTCTAGCTTTGTTAGCTGTTGTGTCTAGTAGGGACCACTGTTGAATGATGATAGGTGGAATCGGAGTAGACTGAAATACTAATGTGCGTAGGCCAGTGTCTATATCTAACTGACTTGTGGATTCGTTAGGCTATGGGATTTGTGGATCACAACCGTAGACTCTTGGTTGTTGCGGTCCTGTTATGGTCATACGTGAGATCAAGTTCTAATCCCTAGTATCCAGTAGTCGTAAGCTTTCTCAGCCTCTACGTTTAGAATCAGTAATTGTGCGATTTTCTCAGAATACCTCACAGGTGTTCTAGCAACTTGAATTCTTAAGCTGGTATCTATATCTACGAGGGTGTCTCCAGCGTCTAGCTGTGGAACTATAGGATCGCACCTGAATATTTGTTCTCTTTCAAATCCTTCTACAGTCATGCGGATGTTTTCTAGGATAACCTGTAGTTTGGTTGATTTGACCAAAATGTGTGTGCTTGGTCATCTTCTACGTTTAACCCTCTCAACTGTGACCTGATCTGTTGGAAGTCTATTGTTGTTTGGAAGACTTGTATCCTAAGGTTTTGGTCAATGTCAGTTACTGCCACTACGATATTGGGCTGGGGCACAATTGGCTCGAAAATGTATTCCCTGGGCTCCCTAGGTCTCGTAATTGTCATGCAAAAGCAGTAATGAAACAAACTATAATAAAGTAAAATCTAAGTACACTTCTAGCATATATAATTTCTTTTTTTTTTGTATTTTCTGGCAATTTATAAGAAAGCAGCTATCTAAAAATATTTAGAATTGACAACTAAACTAATAACGTAAAACAAACAAAATAGCCGAGTGTAGCTATTTGTCTGTGCAATTTTGTATATCTATTCTAAACAACGAAATAACTAATCTATTTGCAAGATTCTCGATCCTACCTTAGAAGTGAGGAATGAATCATAGTTTCTCAGAAACTATCAATCCCCACAACTTCCCTGGTAATATCGAGAATGGAAATAACTGTAATAAAGTGATTAACTACTTTATTTCATAAGTTCTAACTAAAACTTTGAAAGATGGAACCTGGATTTCGCAGAACAGTGGCGAATCCGACGGTGTGTGTGTTCTTGTCCCCTCAGTATGATCTCTTCATTCTTTGTGCTCACGTGAATCCAGAAAAGCGTGTAATGCTTGCATCAACAGGAATAGATATTTGGATCAATGGACAGCCTTCAGAATGCAGACAGAATAGAATGCGGATAGGAGAGGGATAGCGCAAGAGTACAGAGCTTGGCCTATGCAATTCCTAGTGGGGTCTACTGGGAATCATGCAACAAAAGCGTCCAGAACCTGAAACTAGTCTGTATGAAGAACAAAACCTGCAACTTGAATGGCTGCCTAAACTATTCTACTCCAAAAACAATAATATTGTTTGCACAAGTTGGATCTGTGGCTTACTAACAGCTGAGTAATGCAACTAAGCATGTAAAAAGATTTAAACTATCAAACTTAAGCAAACTAGAAGACTGAACTACTGAAAGTGGTGAGTTTTTAAACAAGAATCAGGGGCCATTTGCATGTGCACAAATCATGCATTTATAGGAATTCAAACACCCAAAGATCAAAACCAAACTGAACTCCTAAACAATAAACAAAGGAAAAACACTATTCCAGGGGACCAAAAACATTAATGCATGCTCAAGTTGGCAAGAAAAGCTGGTGAAGCGTTGAACTTTGCGTGTGTTCCGTCAAAAGAACGTTCTGGAAAATGCGTAAAGGATCGCCGCCCTGCTCAGGGCGGCGGTCATGAGACCGCCGCCCTTCAGGGTGGCAGTTTCGTCACTGAAGACCAAAAAGCAAAGAAAAGAGGAAAAAAGGGAAAACAAAGCACGCGGGGGCTAAGCGGGGCATGTGGGATGTTAGCGCATATCCGTAAAGCTTCTCTGGATCCCGAACACCTTGCGAAGAGACCTGTATCATCATTGGGGCATTTATTACACCGTTCCGCAGTACAGTACCTTACAATTTTGGGTATGTACATATTGCCCCCCTCGGAGAATCATTTTAGCCATGAAGAGGCATAAAACGGTGGGTCCGAGTATGGCCGTCCCAAAATGGGAAGTTAGAAGTTATACCTTATACGTCCGTGTGTCGAAATGACGCCATCCGAAATTCCCGCTACCTGTAAAATGAAAGGGGAACTCAAGTGCAGATAGATACAATAACTTGGAAAATAAACGCTAAAATAATAGGGGAAGAGGACATACCATTAGTGTTAGGATAGAAATTTACCTCCGTTGGCGCTCCGAACCTGTGAAAAGGGGATTTAAAACAAATTAGAGCGCTATATATATAAAAGTGGGCCCATTTTACTATTCATTTGTGCGAGTCGATTTGATAGATTTTAAGCTCTGGGGCCCACGGTAACGGTTTCTCACGCGAGTAGAGTCAAAACGTCCACAGCGAGATAGTGATCATGCCTCCACGTGTGGAACGCCACCCTGCGAGATCACAGGTTGGTTTTTCTTCAATTTTTTGTTTTTCCCTCTCCAATTTTGAAATGCTAAATTTGTTGTAATGGGGGGGGTCATTTTTGAAAATGTTAGGTTTAAAAGGTCCATCTAGGGGGGGCACCTACTGGGTAGGCTTTATTTTTAGCTAAAATGGTCATTTTTTTGCCAGTTTTTGGCTTTTTGGGGTTAAAAACCCGCGCGGGTTTTCGGACCGCAACTGCCACCCTGGCCAGGGCGGCAGTCACGAGACCGCCACCTTCAAGGCGGCGGTTACAAAACTGCCCCCCTGCCCAGGGCGGCAATTTTGCACAGAATGCAAAAGGACCTCTTTTGAAAACTTACACTTGTATTTTTAGCATTTGTGTATGTTTTTATGACTCTCTTGATATCGTTTAGATACTAACTTACTCTGTTTTGTGTGTTTTTGGGTGTATGCAGGCGAAGGAGGAGTATATTAGATGGAGCCGGGAGAGAGAGTCAGGGTTCATTTTAAGAGACCTCCTGGAAATCAGAGGTGGAGAATACCTGGCGAATATCCCCGGAACCGATTTCACGGGAAGGCGAATTTTTTGGGGGTTGTATATCAAAAATTTCGCCTGATTATCAAGCACTGCAACAGAAGGCTGCAGACGCGCGACGGGAGATTTTGCTGTCGCGCGTCAAAAAATGCATTGACGCGCGTCAATAGACCTTAGTGACGCGCGTCAATAGGTCTATTGACGCGCGTCACTAAGGTCTATTGACGCGCGTCAATGCATTTTTTGACGCGCGACAGCAAAATCTTCCGTCGCGCGTCTGCAGCCTCCGACCTCTGCTTTCTCATCAAAAAATCTCCGTGTCGCGCATCAACAAACTCTTTTTTGTGCGTCTGCTATGCGTCAATATGTGTTGTAACTCCTTGTCGCACGTCACTAAGGCCTATTGACGTGCGTCACTAAGGCCTATTGACGCGCGTCACAGGCCTTAGTGACGCGCGTCAATAGGCCTTAGTGACGTGCTTCACTAAGGCCTATTGACGCACGTCACTAAGGCCTATTGACGTGTGTCACTAAGGCCTATTGACGCGCGTCACTAAGGCCTGTTGACGCACATCAACAGGCATTAGTGACGCGCGTCAATAGGCCTTAGTGTCGCGCGTCAATAGGCCTATTGACGCGCGTCACTAAGGCCTATTGACGCGCGTCACTAAGGCCTGTGACGCGCGTCAATAGGCCTTAGTGACGCGCATCAATAGGCCTATTGACGCGCGTCACTAAGGCCTATTGACGCGCGACAGCAAATATTTTGTCGCGCGTCTGTAACCTCTGCCCTCTTCTTGCTCATCAAAAAAACTCCATGTCGCTCGTCAACAAAATCTTTGTCATGCGTCTACTATGCGTCAATATCTACAGTATCTCCTTGTCAGCAAACCTTCCTTTTCGCGCATCAATAACTTACCCCCTTGTCGCACCTCTATAATACGGGATATATCATATTGTTGAAAAATGTGAAGTAGAAGTGTTCTACCTGGCGAATAATCTAGGTTTATATAGGGGATATTTTTCAAGGGTAGGCGAAGCCGACCCCTAAAAAAAATTAAAGTGTAATTTTTAGGTGAACAGGTCACTGGCCCATGCCAAAAAATTCGCCTTTTCAAAATTTTCAAAAATGGAATATTCGCCATATTACAAATATTCGCCAGTAAAATTATCCCTGGAGAGAGTGTGACTGGCTGCCCGGGGTATTGGATGCCCTCTCAGCAGATGAGGAGGACACATTGCAGAGGGCCGGCATATTGCGGATATCGCGTGTGCCTCACGTTGCTCCGTCCAGTCACATACTCTGTGACTTGTTCTCATACTGGGATGCAGATTGGAACACTTTCCGATTGCCAGGGGTCCGTGGTGAGTGGACCATTATATTAGAGGACGTCTACCACATTCTGGGGGTCTCGATCATCGGGAGGTGACTTACATTAGAGACAGCAGGCTCACGGGCACAGATTGCACAGTGGGCGACATATATGGGAGATGCAGCTATTTCCACAGGGCCGAAGAAGGGAGTGAGAGTTAGATCCATTCCTTCTTTGCCCATCCCCGTATTTCGACAGGCCATCATGGGGATCCTTGCCTCGAGACTGATCGGGGACAAGGGAGGGGACACTTTGTTATACTGTTGGGCCCCCATCATTGCACAGATAGAGGGGCATGGCCGGATATACGCCTAGGGGGTAGACATTTTGGGGACCACCTATCACGACTTATATAGGGTGGTCCGTTTACAGGGACAGTCATTGAGCCACCCAACTCTAGTCATGAGTTGGGTGTATGAGCATTTTATTCCTTATGGCAGAGGCGTGGAGGTGGCAGATCCTGGGGCTGTGAGGGCGGCCAGATGGAGATATGTCGGTGCTTAGAGCACCTCACCAGCCAGTAGCCTCCCTCACTATAGTAGACATGGAGGCCACACCGTACCAGCTTATGGCCAGCGTATGGGGAGAGGAGGCCATGACATTGGTTTCCTGCTCCATTACAGGGCAGCTTATTGACTGTGTGGGACGGGTGGAGGTACATCCTTTCAGCAGGGTTCCTCAGCAGTTCAACCTCCCATATGTGGGCATGCTTCCTCCAGTAGCACCAGTTTACAGATCATTTCGGGAGGCTAGAGGGGGGCCTAGAGGCCATGGTTGGACAGTGGTTACCCCTGGCATTCCTATTGCAGCCAGGGGGATAGTTCGGGCCAGAGGGAGAGCTGGTGCGCCTCGGGCACCTTTACTTCGGATTACCACGGGTCCTGCTCATAGTAGCGATGACCCTATAGATATTGACTCCGATTCTGAGGAGTCCACAGAGGGAGGGTCGGAGGAGCAGACGGACGAGAGTGATCCTAAGTGGCATGATACTCAAGATATCATGCAGGCGGAGAGGGCGGAGCAGAGCGCAGAGAGAGAGACTCTGGTTTCTGAGGAGCCACTCTCCCGGGGCCATGGTGGAGATGATGAGTCCATTGCGGGGCGTCATGTTGCCCCAACTACAGGAGCAGCTCCTCAGTCGGCGGCAGCATCTGCAGCGGGTGCTGGCCCTAGTGACCCATCTTGGAGGTCCGGTGACCTGAGTAAGTTATCCTTTCTCCCTTTCAGTGTTAGTTTGATTTTTTTTTGACTTGTTTTAACTGCTATCCCTCCTTATATTTGTATCTTGTATATTTTAGCCTCTTGCCTAGTTTCTAATTCGTCTTTCTTCTTTGTTTTGCAGAGACTATTGACGAGTGGCGGGATCTAATCCGTAGGGTATGTACTGATTCTCTGATGATCCCTATGGATAAGACCCGTGCGGAGCTATCCGTAGATGCCAGGGAGCCCTCAGCAGCCGGCAGGCATACCGACGTCTTTGCTCCCATTTGGCATGTGGCCAAGATGGTGTCTACTCTCCGTACAGAGTTGGCAGGCTATAGGATAGCCGAGTGCCTTATGAGGAGCCATTCTCATGGCGAGACCACGACCGCCCCTTGAGACCCTGAGCCTTCCGTCCATTCAGAGTGCCAGCGTAGTCGTAGTCCTAGGCGAGGGCGCGCACCTTCAGCGGGATCGCGTAGGGGTTGAGAGGCCACTTGGCTCCTATGCACTTTTTGTATTATGGATTCTTTTGTGTATTACGGGCTCTTTGAGCGTTTTGACCATGCCTAGTGCATGATGGCATTGTATACAAATATTGACTATTTATATATATGCGCCGATTTTGGATCAAAACTTTGTCACTTGTGTCTTCCCTTTCTGTTTCCAGCTTTTTCGTGTATACTACGATGTATGTTTTATATGCTTTCTAGAATGTATGCAATGGAAAACAGATGATGCAAATGTTTGCTTTCTTTTTGTGTTTCATGATCCTGATACATGATATTGTAGATATATTGTGATCTTGAATCTTAACTTTTGTTTAGCAATTTGGATACCTCATGATTTGTTTTGGCAAAGTGATGAGAACAACCAGTATGATGAACAGATTGACTTGCCCCACCCTTAACTCCGCGCAACTAGTAAGATGCGAGAGCTCATCACCAAGAGCCAAGAAGGGCGCAAGTTATGAAATATGGTGAAGTGATAGTGATGAAAGACAAACGAAGCTTTGGTGGAACCAAATTGAAAACTACAAGCTTACTCTACCTGAATGACTTCATAGTTTTGGATGTAACTTACCTTGCGGTTTATCCAGACTTAGACCCGTAGATGGCCACATAGTAGACAAAATCTGGGTTTTTTAGGATTTTTAACTCTTTTTGGAATTTTGAATATCTGATTCATTCGTTTTTGACTCAAAGTTTGAATTGTTTGTTTATGACCTTTTAACATTTACTTTGTCTAGAGGACCCCCTACACTTTGCCCCGTGCTACCTGTAAGAAGCATGGGTTTATCACCATGGGCAAGGCATAGGCGAGTAAGGGCATTTCCATCCTTTCCCAACCCTACGTCACTAGTAAGAGACGCAAGCTCATCACCGAAGGTTGGTGGGGCAAGGAAATGTGTAAAATAAAATTTTCTGTTTAATCACTTCTTGACTTGTTTGTTTGAGTAAGATGTCAGTATATTCTTATTTCCAAAGAGATGTGCATATGGGATAGATGTGACACCATGAAGCTTCTATAACAGACCATAGGCAAGACACCTATCCTAAGAAGAAACCAAAGCGAGAACAAACTTGCAGAGCTTGGTATGGTTACCGTTAGGACTTCGTCATGTCTGATTTTATTAGATAAAAGATTCTGAATTGATTGATGATATCGAAGACGGAGAAGTATGATTAAAGAACTTCATGCCAAAAACATCACGAATTTGAAATAAATTGCTTTGAGAATAGATTCCTTGATCACAATTTGTGTAAGAACAAGTGGACAAAATGATCCTAATTTATATGAAAATGTGATGTAGATAGTTATATAGGCAGCGCTTGCTGCTTATGCGTAGAAACGTTTGAGGTGGAGGGAATTGACTGTTTCGCCAAACTCCTCACCTTCTAGCGTGCATAAGAGATAAGCACCATTCCCATAGTCTTTCATGACTCGGTATGGGCCTAACCATTTGGGCCGGAATTTCCTTCCTTCACCGGTCTTCTTGTCGATCCAGCTGTCTAACCTCAGAACTAGGTCACCTTCGTATATGTCACGTTCATAGACTTTCTTGTTATACTGCCGGCACATTCGGTCGGCATAGACTCTATGTCATTGTTCAGCATCTAACCTAGCTTCATCCAGGCTTTCTAATTGAGAAAGACGTGTTTCTCTATAAGCGTCCTCATCCAGAATCCCTTGTAGCGAAATGCGGAGACTGGGGATTTCAACTTCGAGTGGGAGAACTGCTTCTGACCCAAATACCAGCGAGAAAGGAGTTGCTCCTGTCGGAGTTCTTATTGAGGTTCGATGGGCCCACAAGGCCGGATATAATTTCAAATGCCAATCCCGCTTGTTTTCTTTCACTGTTTTAAGGAGAATGGCTTTCAGTGTTTTGTTCGTTGCTTCAGCCTGCCCATTGGCTTGGGGATAGTACAAGGAAGCCGTATGATGGCTGATTTTAAATTTGTTGCATAGCTCACGAACTTCTTCATTCTTGAAAGAAGTTCCATTATCTGAGATAATAATTTGTGGGATACCGTACCTGCAAATGATTTGGTTCAAAATTAACTTAGCGATTACAGAACCAGGTACAGTTGTAAGAGGCATGGCCTCTACCCATTTAGTGAAATATTCAGTGGCCGTGATTATAAAATTGTGGCCGTCTGTGGATGAGGGAGAGAACTTCCCTATCAAGTCCAGGCCCTATGTAGAAAAGGGCCACGGAGTAGCGATCGGTTGCAAAGCTTGTGCCGGCATGTGGATCTCATGAGAGAAATCCTGACATTTATGACACCTGCGTACAAACTCTATTGCGTCATGTTCTAGAGTGGGCCAGAAATAGCCCATTCGATGTATTTTTCGAGTGGTGGCGTGGCTGTCAAAGTGGCCTCCACATATACCGCTGTGAGATTCATGGAGAATCTTCTTGGACTCTTTTGTGTCAACACACCTTAAGAGCATTCCATCGAATGCTTTCCGATAGAGCACTTTCTCTATAATGACGTATTTAGCTATGATAATGCGTAACCGCCTTCTTTGTTGAGGTGTAGCTCCTTCTGGGTACCTATGGTCCATGATATAACTAATGATATCAGCGTACCAAGGGCACTCAGATATAGCAGGTCGGGTTTCGACATAGTACACGCATTCGTCTGGAAAGTCTAAGTCTACTAAGTCACCTCCGTCTAGCAGGTTATCAGCTAACCAATCTGCGATGATTTTCCCTTTAACTGACTTTTGGTTTACAAAAGTTAATTCGAACTCTCCCATTAAGGTTTTAAAGCGTCCTGCCTTTTTAGACAGGGACCCTTGTGTGAGGAAGGTTCGTAAGTGGTCAGTTTTTACCATGACCCTTGTCTCTTGATTTAGCATGTAGTGTCTTAGGCGTTTGGTTGCGAAAACTATGGCAAGGCATTCTCGTTCTGCTTGTATATAGCACGTTTCGTAGTCGAGCAATTTTCGGCTAATGAAATAAATTACACGCTCTCTCTTGTCATCGTCTTCTTGGGCTAGCATGCAAGCTAACGAAACATCGGTAGCCCGTGAGTATAGAATTAACGGGTGATCTAGCTTAGGTGGCATTAGCGTAGGTGATGACAGTAAGAAGCGTTTAACTGTGTTGAAAGATTCGTTGCAGTCTTCAGCCCAATCAATGCTATAGTCTTTCTTGAGTAAATTATTGATTGGATGAATAGCGAATCTTAAGTCCGGGATGAATCTCCAGATTGCACCCAGCTTCCCGAGAAATGATCTGATTCCAGATTCACTCGAAGGTGGGACCATTTCGAGGACAGCCTGAATTTTGGTTGGATCAACGTCGATCCCTCGTGACGATATGATGTAACCTAGGAGCTTTCCTCCTGTTACACCAAAGACGCATTTTTCCGGATTTAGCGTAACTCCGTATTCTATTAAACGTGAAATAATGACACGGAGTACTTCGGGATGGTCACAACGCTTCTTGGCTTTAGCCAACAAGTCATCTACGTAGGATTCCATGATTTTATGAATTAAATCGTGAAATATATAAGTCATAGCCCGCTGGTACGTGGCACCGGCGTTCTTGAGACCGAATGGCATAACAGCGTAGCAATAGGTTCCCCAAGGAGTTATAAAGGTGGTTTTAGCTTGATCTTGCTCGGATATTCTGATTTGATTGTATCTCAAGAATCCATCCATGAGAGACAAGAGCTCAAACCCAGCTGTTGCATCAACAATGACATCGATAGATGGCAATGGGAAGTCATCCTTAGGACATGCTTTGTTAATGTCCCGGAAATCTATGCAGATGCTTATCTTTCCATTCTTCTTGAGAACGGGAACGATGTTTGATACCCATTGGGAGTAGTCAACTGGCTTGATGAATCCTACCTAAAGGAGTTTTATTACCTCCTCTTTTACCATAAGGGCTACCTTGGGCTTCATAGGTCTTGATTTTTGCTTAATTGGCTTCGCATCTGATCTAGTGACGAGGTTGTGCACCGCAATGTGGGGTGCGACTCCTGTCATCTCTTTGTAATTAAATGCAAATGCCTTCTGATGTTCTTTGAGAACCTAAGTATGTATTTCTACTTCTTTTGGGGTTAATGAAGAACCTAGTTTCAATATCCTTGGTTCATTTTCTGTCCCAATGTTGACATCGATTGTTTCTTCGATTAAAGAGGCATTACCCTCTTCGAACTCAGGTGGTGCTGGAGGTAGATCTATATCATCCCCATTTTCTATTACATATATGCTAGGTTCCCTTTGCGAGGAAAGATCCGTTACGGGATTTCCGAAGTAGGAAGATGAATGCGGGATCAAAGATAAATCTAGTGTGTGACAGGAGCGATGTAATGCTGCATAGGCATTTAAGTAATCCAAAGTAGCCGCATCATTTCCAACATGGTCTAGGATGGTAGATTCATTTCCACTTGAAAGAGGATTTGTCATTGTTTTTATCAATGGTTCGTTACGAATGGATACTGTGAAGTGAGTATCTTCTAGCTCATTGCTTGGAGTGAAGCGTGATGCCGAAGTTGCTATTGAATCGGCGAGAAGATTTTTCTCTCGTGGGATTGCTTCAATGGATATGAAATTAAACGCTTTGCTTAAATCTAACACAGCGTCTTTGTAGAGTTGTAAATGTTTGGCTTTAGTTGCATATATTTCAGAACCTTGGTTTGTTACTAATTGCGAGTCTCCTAAAACTTTGATGTTATCAATACCAATTCTTTTGGCTAAGGTAAGGCCAAGGAGGAGAGCTTCGTACTCAGCGCCGTTGTTTGTGCATTCAAAGCTCAACTTGAAAGAGAATGGGAGGACCTTTTCCTCGGGCAAGGTAAGAATTATACCTGCCCCCGCTCCATAGCGGCATTTAGCTCCATCGAAATGGAGAGTCCAATATTTAGCCGGGAGCATAGATGTAGGTGTATCTACTGTATTTGCACATTCTAGTTCGACCATGCAAAGATCTTCTGCTAGAAGAGAGCCAACCCCTAAGGAATATCCTATACCTACCGAATCAAATGGTAAGAACATTGGTAAATCTTGTTCTATTAATTCAACGATTTTTGCAGTAGTCCCTAATGATACAGTTTCTTTAGCTTTACCGCCAGGAATTGGGGTTGTTTTGGCTACGTTGATGGTTTCGAGATCCGTCGTAGGTACCAACTTTTCTTTTGACTTTGAGTCAGTGGGTTTATTAAGTTGGTTTGTTGGAAGTTCAAATTCTGAGTGTACACCTGGTCTCTTCTTTAAATCAGCTAGGTGTACGTCAAACGGCTTTGGATCACCTTTGGCTACAAATACCTTTCCCGGATGCAAGAATCTTACTTCTTGAAACAGAGTGGAAGGGATTGCCTTCATTTGATGTATCCACGGCCGGCCGAGGATCATATTATAGTTAGTTTCTTGATCTATAATATAAAACTCAGTCAGGATTGTTTTAGGTCCCAAAGTGACCGGTAGTATTATGGTTCATATCGATGTGGCTTTAAGGCTATCGTAGCCTCTCAAGGTATTTCGAGTAGTGGAACAGTTTGTTTCACCATATCCCAATTTTTGGAGAAAAGAGAAAGGGACTATGTTAACCGCAGCTCCATCGTCAACCATTGCCCGTTTTACATAATTATTATAAACCTGTACTTACAAGTGTAGGGCTGGATCGCCTCGGCGTGTGATCTTGGCATCCGTAGGCATTTTACTTATTTCGAATATGAATTCGGCATCCCTATCCGCCTGTCCCGGAGGATAAACATCAAAGTCTATATGATTTACTTGTGCTTCTGGAGGTGGAGTGATACTAATTAAATGACCCAAACCTAACACCTCTAAAAGAGCAGCCCTGTGAGCAGGGGAATTCTTTAGTAAATCAAGGAATGAAATATGCGAGAAGGTTTTTGTTAGATCATTAATTAGATCGTAAGCACCCATAGGTTTTGCTACGGTTTGTTGGATGTTATCTGCTTCTGGCAGATGGCTTGGACTTGGTTGAGAGAAATACTCTCGTGTCCTCGTAATTTCTTCAACGGGTAATTCGGAGTCTAACTCCACTAATCCAACTACCTTAGGTCGCGGCTGACTTCCTAGTTGTGGTGTGACTAACGGATTTAGCGAAGTTGAGGCCTCGTGATCGTTTTTTCCTGTTATTGCACCTTTGTTTGTTCCAGTTGGTTTCAACCCATCGTTATCATGATTTGGGAGTGGATCATTAAAGATCTTGAGAGGGGCATTCTGAGGGGAAACTGCCCCTGCAAAGGTACTTGCCGTTGGTGACGTAGGATCTGCTAAGAACATATCCATAAAAAATTGTTTTTGTTCATTTGGCAAGCGTTGCATTAATTTGTTGTAGTCACGACACGTTCTAGTGTCATGACCCCGAATTTTATGGAAACCACAATAAGAATTGGGATTATAATTCCTGTTTTGTTGGTTTGGTGTGTATTGTGGCCTAAAATTCCGATCAAACTGTTGCCTATTAGGACCAAAGTTTTGTAATTGTTGTTTTTGGTTTTGACTTTGGTTTTGGTAACCAAATGAGTTTTGGCTTGGCCCTTGCATGGGATTTTTCCGTTGTTGTTGTGGATTCTTAAAATCCACCGTATTGACCATCGGGGTAAAATTGTTGTTTCTTTGGTTGTTTGTTTGTGACGGAGTATTAACAACATTTACCCTCTTGGGCTGGTCAATTACCCCATCTGTTGTTACCCCACGATTTTTGTTAAGGATTTTAGATCCTTGATTGACATTTGTGGTTGTTGTAGTATTTTGAGTGGAGGTGATTAACCTCCCATTTGCTCCATACGTCTTACGGCCACTATCTATTGCTGCCTGGTCTATTCGTAGAGCGCTCTCAAGTACTTCGTCATAAGTCCTTAGTGGGAACTTCTGGACTTCTTCCTTCACTTCTTTGCTAAGAGAATGAAGGAATAAATCGCATAGCTCCATCTGATCCATGTTTGGAGCGCTTGCCAAGGAATAAAGGACTGTGTGCCACCTTTGGATGAAATGGGCGACAGACTCATTATGTTCTTGCTTGATGTGCAAGAACTCCCTGATTCCTGTCCTTAATAGTTTGTTCATGTCGAAGGCTTTGATGAACTCAGACACGAGTTGTTTGAATGAATGTATGGAAGCCTCGGGTATTCTGTAATACCAATCGAGGGCAATGCCTTCCAGCGTTTTGGAGAATATTTTAGCAACGACCCCATCCCATGGGAGTAATTCTCGAATGGCTGTAGCGTAAGCTTTGATATGCGCATTCGGATCTCCTTCTCCTTTGTATTTGGGCAAATCGGGAAGAGGCCTTGGAAGCATAACGCTTCTTATGGAAAAATCTAAGGGCTCCTTTAAATATTCTGAATAATTCCCTATTGCATACGCCTCAACCATTGATGGTGCCTGTTGAGGAGGCGGTGGCAGAACGGGTTGTTGATATAGCGTAACGTACGCGTTGGCAGGGGCATAAGGCAATCCCTGCATTTGAGTAAACATGCCGGGGGATGAGTACATATCCCCTTGTGGTGATTTGGAATACATGTTTAAGTACGAAGGGGTACTATCCAGGAATGGATTGCTCTGTACCGGACCAAGAGGAACTGTGCTAGCGATAGTGGGTCTAGTTGGTACTTATTGTGAATACTGAGGAGTCATACCTACCGTGCCTACTCCTGTGAGGAGATCTACTTGGCTAGGATGGTGCAGAGGATTGGAACTCCCTGTTTGTATGAATTTCGAATTTTGATTCACTTGGGCAAGTTCTAATCCTCTAACCTTTTCTATTAGAGTTGAAATGACTTCGTTTGGTGAAGTCACGATATCATGCCTTGGTGGCGTTTGTTGTATATCCTGGTGTTGTATAGGCATGTGATAGCCTGTCATGAACTGATTGCTATCTTGCCAAGTTTCTCTGAGAGTATTTTCTATACGTGATGGCATAGAGGTATTTTCTTGAGGAGAGAACTCGGGCTGTATTTGCAAAATTCCTACAGGTGGGTACATGCCTTGAGAGCGTTGTTCATTCCTAGGATAACATATTGAGTACTCGTCATCTAGAACTGAGTATGGATCTGATTGTCTACTAATATGTGGTCTAAGTAGCACCTAAGGAGATGAAGCAGATTCTCCAGTCAATGTCATATTGTTTGAGCCTGAAGGCTTTGTTTGTGTTTGAACGAGTTGTTGCTCCAACCCCTCTGCTTGGAAGGACGAACTATATCTAGTCCTTGGCGTTTGCGTTGATAATTGATTAGTTGAATAGTTGTCGCCCCACATTGAGAGTGAGGGTGATGATTCCCTATTCTGTTGGGCATAGTATGCCCCAAGACCCAGGAGGGGTCTGCCATATGCATCGAATCCCGACATATTCGGGGGGTATATGAATACCCGCAGAATAATAGGAAGGAGCGAAGGTGATTTGTGAAGGGAAATGTGATATTTATGACTCCAAACAAGAAGGTAGGAATTTTTACGTCAGCTTCACTAATTTCATTTTTTTCACGTCGGGTTCACCAATTTTGTACGTCAGAAAAGCAACAGGTGAGCGTGAGAATCAACAAGTGACTCTTCCACGTACCCGAGCGTGGGATTTCAGTCCTCCTAATAGAGACAACAAGATTTTAATTTCTCAAATAGCATGGACATAGTCACATTATAGTTTTTCATAAAAGTCTCTAACATACAACAAAATTACCAAAGATGACACCTTCAAACCTTGAGTAGCATTACCAACATCTCTACTACATGCATCAAAAAAAAACATGCTTCATTAATGAAAGATATCTATTCTTCTCAATCATGTTAACCCATTGTAGCAATCACATCATTTCCTTCACTTACAATCACAATCCACGTAGGCTTCAACTATGCAATAGCATTTAGTATCAAGGTGAATGTTGTCCAATCCCTGAGTAATCTTCTCTCTACAACCAAAACCATTGGTCTCAGTTCTTAGGTTCAATATGCATTACTTAATTGTTTCTTATTATTCTAATTAATATATTGAGCACATTTATAATTTTTTGATAATTTTACAGTAACTTTCCCACTTGAGATAACAAACATATATCATCTAAACATTAAAACATTCATAAATCTTGAACATTCATTACAATGTACAATATAAATTCACACACACAATTGTCCAAACAAAAGAATATTTTTAATTTGACCAAAATGAATACTACAAGCTCCATGAGCCATAGGCTCTTAAATAGAGACTCTCTTCTCATGATTTCCTTTCCTCCAAATGAATCTTCTTCTCTCTTCAAGGAATAATCACAAAACTCCCCCTTAAGACACTAACTCAACACCTAACTCTAATTATGAAAACCCTAACCAACTTAGTTGAGTGCACTCTAATTAGGTTAGCAAGCCTCTAACCTACATTAGTGGCCTATTTATGACCCCCTAGCACACCTAGGACTATTTAGACTACCTAGGACTCCATAAACACAAGATTATAATTTAAAATTTTGAATTAGACTTTTGGAGGGAAAATGTTCTACAAGGCCTAATCAACTCAAACCAGCTCCAAATGACCCTGAATTTATTCCTAGACTATTTTAGACCCCTAAGAACATTAATAAGTCCTTGAAGGAGTTAGATGCTCCTGCATCATACTCCCAAGGGTGAAAATATTTTATCCAATTGCTCAAAATGTACCATTGTTTATCACTTCTTGCATATCCTTTCTTGGACATGTCTCAACATCTTTTGCATGTATTCATTCTTGTGAACTTGAATCTTTCTCTCCTTTTCATCTTCTTTTCTTTCTTTCTCTTGATTGCCTTGAAATGCTTATTGCTTACAAACTGTCATTTCCTTATAGCTTCATGTACGTCGGAAAAGCAACAAGCGAGCGTGAGAATCAACAAGTGACTCTTCCACGTACCCGACCTCCCGAGGTCGTGCCGAGACAGCCGGTGGGGGTAGAATATGCGGACAAACTAGTTAGGGAGTCTAATGTCTTCGACACGCACTAATGGTATTTGCGAATATAAGGCAAAGAAGGCCCTTCTAACTTGGACTGGTGTGATAGATCGATCAGCGAGGATGACTGCTCGAAGGATCCAATCAATATCGAGCTCTGGCGTGATTCGATCTATGGGTTGTGGGATGCGTGGAAAATGACCTCGGGATGGTTTCGTGTATTTCTCCTGATAGGGTCATATGGTGAATATAGTCAACTCTATGGACGATTCTTTGGCCTAGTCCAAAATTCTCTAGCTTTGTTAGCTGTTGTGTCTAGTAGGGACCACTGTTGAATGATGATAGGTGGAATCGGAGTAGACTGAAATACTAATGTGCGTAGGCCAGTGTCTATATCTAACTGACTTGTGGATTCGTTAGGCTATGGGATTTGTGGATCACAACCGTAGACTCTTGGTTGTTGCGGTCCTGTTATGGTCATACGTGAGATCAAGTTCTAATCCCTAGTATCCAGTAGTCGTAAGCTTTCTCAGCCTCTACGTTTAGAATCAGTAATTGTGCGATTTTCTCAGAATACCTCACAGGTGTTCTAGCAACTTGAATTCTTAAGCTGGTATCTATATCTACGAGGGTGTCTCCAGCGTCTGGCTGTGGAACTAAAGGATCGCACCTGAATATTTGTTCTCTTTCAAATCCTTCTACAGTCATGCGGATGTTTTCTAGGATAACCTGTAGTTTGGTTGATTTGACCAAAATGTGTGTGCTTGGTCATCTTCTACGTTTAACCCTCTCAACTGTGACCTGATCTGTTGGAAGTCTATTGTTGTTTGGAAGACTTGTATCCTAAGGTTTTTGTCAATGTCATTTACTGCCACTACGATATCGGGTTGGGGCACAATTGGCTCGAAAATGTATTCCCTGGGCTCCCTAGGTCCCGTAATTGTCATGCAAAAGCAGTAATGAAACAAACTATAATAAAGTAAAATCTAAGTACACTTCTAGCATATATAATTTCTTTTTTTTTTGTATTTTCTGGCAATTTATAAGAAAGCAGCTATCTAAAAATATTTAGAATTGACAACTAAACTAATAACGTAAAACAAACAAAATAGTCGAGTGTAGCTATTTGTCTGTGCAATTTTGTATATCTATTCTAAACAACGAAATAACTAATCTATTTGCAAGATTCTCGATCCTACCTTAGAAGTGAGGAATGAATCATAGTTTCTCTGAAACTATCAATCCCCACAACTTCCCTGGCAATATCAAGAATGGAAATAACTGTAATAAAGCGATTAACTACTTTATTTGATAAGTTCTAACTAAAACTTTGAAAGATGGAACCTGGATTTCGCAGAACAGTGGCGAATCCGACGGTGTGTGTGTTCTTGTCCCCTCAGTATGATCTCTTCGTTCTTTGTGCTCACGTGAATCCAGAAAAGCGTGTAATGCTTGCATCAATAGGAATATATATTTGGATCAATGGACAGCCTTCAGAATGCAGACAGAATAGAATGCGGATAGGAGAGGGATAGCGCAAGAGTACAGAGCTTGGCCTATGCAATTCCTAGCGGGGTCTACTGCGAATCATGCAACAAAAGCGTCCAGAACCTAAAACTAGTCTGTATGAAGAACAAAACCTACAACTTTAATGGCTGCCTAAACTATTCTACTCCAGAAACAATAATATTGTTTGCACAAGTTGGATCTGTGGCTTACTAACAGCTGAGTAATGCAACTAAGCATGTAAAAAGATTTAAACTATCAAACTTAAGCAAACTAGAAGACTGAACTACTGAAAGTGGTGAGTTTTTAAACAAGAATCAGGGGCCATTTGCATGTGCACAAACCATGCATTTATAGGAATTCAAACACCCAAAGATCAAAACCAAACTGAACTCCTAAACAATAAACAAAGGAAAAACACTATTCCAGGGGACCAAAAACATTAATGCATGCTCAAGTCGGCAAGAAAATCTGGTGAAGTGTTGAACTTTGCGTGCGTTCCGTCAAAAGAACATTCTGGAAAACGTGTAAAGGACCGCCGCCCTGCTCAAGGCGGCGGTTACAGGACCGCCGCCCTATTCAGGGCGGCGGTCACGAGACCGCTGCCCTTCAGGGCGGCGGTTTCATCACTGAAGACCAAAAAGCCAAGAAAAGAGGAAAAAAACGGAAAACAAAGCATGCGGGGGCTAAGCTGGGCATGTGGGATGTTAACACATATCCGTAAAGCTTCTCTGGATCCCGAACACCTTGCGAAGAGACCTGTATCATCATTGGGGCATTTATTACACCGTTCTGCAGTACAGTACCTTATAATTTTGGGTACGTACACTTCCTTTTTGCCTTTATTTATTTGCTCAAGATATTATCTTTTTGTCCACCTCATCCTTCTATCACAAAATTCTCATACCTTATTTCTCCACTTATTCAATAGCTCTTGAATCCATTTGTCCTCCACTATGGTATTTACCATTAATCTTTCTTGTTTTAGGCTCTTTCAATCACTTTTATCCTCTCATGGGTTCTTTTACAACAAAATAAAGTGACAACCTAGGATTGAATATCCTTTTATTATATTCAAGAGCAACACTAATCCTATCTTGTCTATTTATTGTTACTTACTCCATTAATGCTCAGTTTTGTCTCCCTTGTTATCAACTTGCTCAAACCATCCAAATGATGTTAAAGTAATAGAACATGGAAGAATTATATGACTGCACCAAACTTAATTCAATCATATCATCACTTTTGTTTCATGCCATTTTCAAATTTTCACAAACCTATATTCATTCATTTTGCTTGCCAAAACAAAACTTGTTCATACTTTGCCTTGTTCTTGTCTTGCTCTAACCATTATCCAAATCATGCCTTATTTTCCTTTATAAAATTTATCTTAAGGATATAATTATAATTTTAGGCACATATTAGGCTTGTACATAAAAACATAGAGCACAACTCTCAAGACAAATATAACTTCCTTTGAGAACCACCTTACCGATTATCCCCCTTAAGACCCTGTTTTCAAACTATCATCATTTGTAATGTCCGTACAATATAATATCACTAAAAAACTTAAAAATATGTTGTATATATTTTCTCAAAATATATGTTTCAAATTTCGAGACTTTTCATCCACAAAATCAAAATTTATGCTAAAATTACTTCAAAACCCTAGTTTAGGGCTTCTATGAGCCAAAAAAGTGAATTTTGACCATAACTTACTCATTTTTATATTTCAAGAGCTCGTATTTGTTTCTCTACCTCTATTTTTCAATGCTTAATATTTCTAATTCAATCATCATCCCATTATTTTGTACTATTAATTTTCTATTTCATGATTTGTCTTTGTTGGCCTTAAGCAACCTTGTTTCATTTCATCAATTTCTCTGAGTTTAACTGTACTATTTGCTTAAATTACTATTGAGACCTATTTTACACTTTATTTCATGCAATAAAATTTTTATATCCACCTTTATTTCATCATTCCATGCTTCCATTACATTCTTTTCACCTACAACTTCACTCAGTTCACAAAATTGTCCTGAAACTTTGGTCTTGCTTGTCTATTTCTAATTTTGTTCTGACTTGCATTTGGTATAGCTGGTTCTAATGCATCATTAAATATATCATAGAGGTTTAAATTCTCTCTTGATCCACACCTATAACCTTTTCTCTTTCCATTCAATAGGAATTTTAGATTCTTACCATACAATGTAAGAATCAACCTTGAACTAGTCTTGGGTAACATACCTTGACTTGTAGTCTTCTTTGGATGCTTCACCTTCTTCTTAATGCCATCCTTAACCTCTGTAATTATTTTCATTTCTTGAAATTATAACTTTTCTTGTTGTCCTACCTCTTTTTCCTCTTTTTCCTTCATCTTTTGAGTGACTTGCCTTATTATTTTAGTAGTTCTTCCAGCTATCTTTCTTCTTTGTCCATATGTACCTTCTTTCTTGTGCTTTGTCTGATTTTCTTGAATATTTTCAAGCCACTTAATCTCTAAATATATTTTTATGACTATCTTTATTTCATTTTCAAACCATATTTTCTTCACAATTTTTTATTTTTTCTTGTTTGTGCTTCCTTGGTTCAATATCACACTTAGTGTTTCAACATGCAAACCTATAAACACACATGAAAACAATGAATTAGTTTGAATAACTAGAGACACCTAGACCTCTTGATATAATCCATATCCTTCTTCCCTTATCTTATTATTTTTGAGGATTATTTTCCTATCTCTTTCACCTTTATTCTCTTTGTTCACCTCTTTCACTACCTTATCCATCCCATAGAAAACTTCAATCTTCTTAGGAGAATCTTCGTTCTCTCTAACCTCCTTATTTCTTGAGGTTTCACCTAGCTTTCTTTGATCTAGTTCATTCCATTATTCTTCACATTTCTTCTTTCTCTCATTCATCATTTCTCCTTCTTCATTCACTTTCACAAGTTCATTAGTACTCTTCTCTATTTCAACCCTCATTTCTCTTGAAGGTTTTATTACTTCTATCCACAACTCATCATATGCATTCAGAAAATATTCACAAGGAGATACTTCTTGCATTCTCACATTCCCCTTAACTTGTTGTATTGCTTTATATAAGTACTTCTTTATGGTCATCAATATAACACTTCCACCATTCTTATCTTATTCACCTTTCAAAGGTGTGAGACTAAACCAAACTCCATCCTTGCAAAATGTATACACATTAGTTTTTCCATCATATTTAGCTTATCTATCAAATTTCCAAGGTCTCCCTAACAAAAAATTTAAAACATCTATAGGTATGATATCACATAACATTGTATCTCTATACTTCACAATTTGAAAATCAGCAGAACATTGTTCACTCACCAAAATTTGATGCTTTTGTTGCACATTTTCCATGTAACAAGGCTTTAGATGTGAAAATATTCTCAATCCCAACTTCTGCACCATGTATTCTGACACAACATTGTCAGTACTACCTCCATCTATGATAACATTGCATACCTTTCCTCCTGACTTGCACCTTGTTCTAAACAAATCTCTTCTCTAGATGAGATCTATCTTTTGAAATTCAATCTTGATAAAAACTATCCTCATCAAGAGAGATTCATTCTGCATCACTTCAGTCATACCACACAACTGATTTTATTCTACCATCTACCTTTTTTCAATTAGTTTACATTAATTTACATCTCTATCATTAGCATAATTATCACAGCTTGTATATATATCATCAAATTTAGTTATACTTTTTTTTTCCGTGAATACTGAATTCTCCCTTTTGAATAGCTTTTAGACTCCATTTTTTTGTTATACTATAGAGATGACATCCTTTATTTAGCAAGAAACTCCAATGCACTTATCCTTTCCTCCATTTGTATCTTCATTTGTTTGAATTGTTCCATCAACTCTCTAACCAAGTTTTCTTGATTATTTTACAATATTTTGTACCTTTGTGCCATCATTATCATATTTTTTTTCTAATATTCCTTTAATTTTTCTTTGATACCACTAATGATGTAGTCAATTAAACAACAACACTTTTAAATCAACTATCACAAGGATTACAACAATCAATTCTCCTCTCTCTACATGTGGAATATCAAACAAGGTTCGTAATGTGTTTACAACTAGGATTTAAATTACAATAAATGAACTTATAATCACTTCAAAGGCTATAATGTCTCAACATGCCCTGGTTCTTACTCAGACAATGACACCTCTTTCATCAACTGATCATATAATTCATCCTTCATTTAACTTTCAACAATTTTGTCCAAGATCAACCTTCATGTGTTCTTCATTCCAAAATGTAAATTCTACATTTTTGTCTTCTTCTCACCTCCTTCCACCTGGAAACATGTGCACATACCCTTGACCACACTATACCATCCACAAACTTGATGGAAAAGATTCAAAACTATTTAAATTTTATTACTTACTCAGATTTGCAAATTAATGCCCTTAATAAAATGTCTATTGGATCAACAAACATTGGAGTAAACTATAAACACCCATAGTGGAATAATACCATTTTTATTTATGTTATCATGCCCTAGGTTTCCCTAAAATCTCAATATCTCACACTTTTTATTGGTCTCCCTATCACACTTATTGCATTCTTGCTCAAACCCTCACTAGGTTTCCATAAGAAGTTTTTCATGCATAAGTTTCATTCTAAAGAAATTCAATAAAAAATGAATGACTTTTCAAGCACCCTTCAATGATTTTTCAATTTGTACAATTTTTCATTCATTAACTCTACCTCTAAGTTATACTTCCTTTGTAACTTACCTCCTTTCCACTAGCCTTGACTGTGTTTGCACTTTTCCACTCCACACTGTCATGAAAATCTATGAAACTCATCCTTACTTATTTAATTTTCTTTCTCAATACCTTTGCTGGGTTCCTTGGAAATATATCTTAGAATTTTTAGATTTCTTGTAGTTGCTTATGCCTTTTAAAATTCAACCCCTAGCTTTAACTATATAAACCCTCCTAGCTTACCTGGGAAGAGTTAATTAGTTATAATATCCTTAAATCTTCAATTCAAAGAATGATATTTTTACACAAGGTCTGTGATATACCAAACTCCATTCCTATTCTAGTAGTATCCTTTGATAATGAGGAAAATATTTTCAACAACTAGGGATTTTCCTTCTTATACATGTAAACAAGGGGTTTAGAAACCCCTACCCTTGGATATGAAATAAATAAGATTCCTTGACTATTAGAATCCTCAAATATGCTTTAGAGTCACCTTAACATTCACTTAACTTATCTTTCTTGGGATTTCACTCATCCTAATAGAGACATTTCTCAAATAGCATGGACACAATCATAGTACAGTTTTTCATCAAAGTCTCAAACATGCAAAAACATTACTTAAGATAACACCTTCAAAGCTTGAGTAGCATTACCAACATCTCTACTACATGCATCAATAAAATAACATGATTTCAATCATGTCAACCCATTTCAAAAATGAAATCCTTTCCTTCACTTATAGTCATAGTCCACTCAGGTTTCAACTATGCAATAACATTTAGTATCAAGGTGAATGCTCTCCGATCCCTAAGTAATCTTCTCTCTACAACTAAAACCCTTGGTCCCGGTTTTTAGGTCCAATGTGAATTACTTAATTGTTTCTTCTCATTATAATCAATCTATTGATCCCAATTATAACTCTTTGATAATTGTACAATATCTTTCCCACCTGAGATAACATACACATATCATCTAAGCATTAAAACATTCATAAATATTAAACATTCATTACAACGTACAATATAACATCACACACATAATTTTCCAAACAAAATAAGATTTTTCATTTGACCAAAATGAATACTACAAGATCCATGAGCCATAAGATCTTATACAAAGACTCTCTTCTCCTTCTTCCTTTCCTCCAAACCTATCTTCTTCTCTCTTTGAGGAATGATCACAAAACTCCCCCTTAAGACATTAACTCAACACCTAACTCTAATTATGAAAACCCTAACCAACTTATTTGAGTGCACTCTAGTTACATTAGCAAGCCTCTAACCTATATTAGTGATCTAGTTATGACCCCTTAGCACACTTAGGACCATTTAGAATACCTAGGACTCCATAAACACAACATTACAATTTGAAATTTTGAATTAGACTTTTGGAGGGAAAATGTTCTACAAGGCCTAATCAACTCAAACCACCTCCAAATGACCCTAAATTTATTCTTAGACTATTTTAGACCCCTAAGAACATTAATAGGCCCTTTAAGGAGTTATATGCTCTTGTATCATCATCATTGGAGGCCTCATTTCCATCAAAATGATCATCTATCATCTTCTTCCTTCTTCCCTCCTTCTCTCTCTCCATGTTTTAATTCTTTATTGGGAAGGTAATTTTCACTATTTTTTCCTATTTACTTAAGTGACCTATAGTCTAACATTGTAATTATTTCTTTTCAATTAACGAAAAAAGACTCACTTTTGTTTTCTAGGAATATAAATGGTCACAATGATAAGGGGAAGTTAAAAGTCATGTGGGGGGTAGATAAAAATAATTTTTGTAAGGCTATAAATTGAAGTGACTTCTCCATTTCAAGGGGTTTTCCATTGTGAGTTTATAAGTAGATAGCTTTGCACTACTTAATACAAACAAGAGATTGCATTCTTCAATTTTTCTCTTTGTCTATTTTTTCCTCCATTCCCTCACATGCTCAACTTTGTAAACATGATGATCTTGTAAAACTAAGAAAGTTGTTAGTTCCTTTGATGAATGAATCAATTGAAATTTTTGTCTATGATTTTTTCATCCTATCTTGATCTTGAAGTTAAATTCTTCTAATTGAGTGTAGAACTATTCTGGTTAGTGTTGTGGAAATATGTAAGTTCCTATCCATAAATTTAACCCTCCATCACCACATTCTTACTCCCCTCTACCTCCTCTCTCTCTTTCAGAAAATCCATACCTTATACTAAGTGCAAGAAATTTTCCATAGGTTTAGTGGAGTTTTCATGTGTGGTATGTGGCCTCATGGCCACTTGACAGTTTGTTTTTTTTGTATTCAATAAATGGGAGCCTTTATATTACCAAGAAGAGGTACTTAGTTCCAAATCATTGGTGAAAATCCACTAATTTGTCCTTGCGAAAAAATATTTTTCCAATAGTTTTTGGTGCCCACCATGGGGAATATTTTTTTGATCTTGCACCACCTATAAAACTAAAAAAAATCCTAAAAAATCATATATCTAAAAAAAAATTTTAAAATCAGAAATTGGAAAACTTTGTGAGCCTCAATTTTCCTACCTTGCATTTTTCCCATAATGACTATCCCCAAAAAATTTCCAATTTTGCATCCTAACCTCATCTTATTCCAAGAAACTCAAGAGGATATCACAGAAGATTTGAGTAATTATATTTAGAATAATAGGTTGAATTTGAATGATTACTATGTTACTTCAAGAGTTCTAGATTCAAAAGAGGAACATGCCCAATATTTTCATTGTGCAAGAAAAGTTCTAAATCAACAAAGAAGAGCATAAAGAAATTTGTCTTCAGCTACACACAAATCCTACAAACTAGACAAATGAAGATACGCAAGGTCTAATCGAGCTAGTGGCATAGTTAACTTGGAATTTGAGGAACAATAGTAAGCTAATTTCAAGATTCCCATTATCCAAATAGCAAGGAAAACTAGTTGAGAGTACTTTCTTGAGTTTGATCCTAACATCCTTCTCAAAGGTCCTGTTGAAGAACTAGTTATTGAATTGTAAAATATCATTCCTTCGGAAGAAGAAGAAGAAGAACCAGCGGAAGAAGAAGAAAGAATGGTTGTGCTCGTGCCTTGGGGAAAAAATACATGCTCATTTGCCTTAGCTCATCCACTATATTATTTTCCAAAAGGATCTAGAAATAATTTCCCTAAGTTCATAGGAGATGGGAAGAAATATTTGGATGATCACATTGCGGTTTTAATCACAACTTGTAGTGTGTTGGGATTTCTCTACATGTCCTCGCACTTATTGCTCAAAACCATCCACCTGACCTTAATACCAAACAATATATGATTTGTAACCTAGAAATCATCCACGCCTACCTATAATATTTATACGTCTACCCTGATCCCTACCCCCCCATCCACTAGAAAAATTGGCACCTGTAGGTCTAGTAGTGCCACATCTACATCCCCGTCATCATGTTTGTAAGCCATGAAAGCCTTAGGAAAATCCTAAACTCAACCAAATATGATCAACTCAAATTGGTTGAATCATTGACCCCAAACCCATATCTCCTAATCAGTTTCCCTCATCTCCCCTATACCCTAGGCCCACACTAGAAAACATATGTATGTCCTCCAAACTACATCATTTACATGTAGTCCTACTAGGAGCTACCTATAATACCCCTCTCTTCTCACAGGCCCTGTAGCCCCAAAATATGACTACCATCTCATAAAACCCACACTATAATGTAGGCTAACCCATAAGACCCATGGTAATCCTCTCAGTCAAGCTATTTTTATGTGCTCGTATGCCCAACACTCTAGAAAAAATATATCAACCCCAAATATCCGCCCTATCCTCTAAGCCCATAACTCCCTATATGTCTAAGCTAATAAAGTAGGAGACCAAGTGAAAACCATCATATGTTCTAACATATCTCCCACCACTCTGGTCAACATACAAGAAAACCTACCACCTGCTGAATCTGGTAGGGCATAATAATTGATACCAGCCATCATCATCGTAACCAACACCTGACATTCCTCATCATCACTAAATAACAAACCATATACAAATCCCCCAGATGAATATACCACATCTAGGGAATTAGCTCCATACATACATTGTATAGTGGCATCTCTGTCCATCTCATTTATAATGTATACATGTTCACCCTACACTAGTATTCACAGGTTCCTATGAATGTCCTACAAGGTGATGGTCATCTCACCTGTCAGCAACCAGAAGCTTCTGGTAATATGATCCCAACTCTCAAATAAAGCCAAAAATAATCCCATATCCCTGTGGATACATTTTTAATGACGTATCCTTCCCAAACCAACCTCCTCTAGATGTCCCCAAGCATCCTCTAAAATATTCTCACAAACACTATCCTATAACTTTGGGATCCAATCTTGTGTAGTTAATTAATCCCTCCCATGCATAAAAAACAAAAAAATATTAAACACAACTCATCAAAATCACATAACAATTTTTAAAATCATAATTCTCATTATCAAATCACTAGACTTACCAGTGATTTTATTGAATCATTGGAGACTCCTTCTAATCACATGTGATTCTCTAAAATTGCATGTGATTTCCATGCGATTTCCTCATTTATCATAAAAAAATAAAATAGAAAAAAAAAACAAATTCAAAAATAAAAAAATTCACTTACCTCTGCTAGGGTAGGTCTCTAACGTCATTGACCACCTTTAGCTGCCTCCATCTCTCTGAAAACACTAAAATTTTATTATATCAAGGTATACCAAACATTTTTCTCTCAAAATAACAATAACACCAAATGACCCCTCGTGGGATATTTATATAAAAAAAATCCACTTCTCGGATCTCTAGCGATCTTGGCTGATCATCAGCAATTGCATAAATGTTCAAGATCCAACCCACTATCCAAAACATCCTTTTTTCAAAACTTTTCAAAACCTTGATTTTGATCATCAATCCTTTTTTATGCCTTTTAATTATTTAGAGGTCCTATGGCTTTACACATCCCTCATTAAATTACAAATTTTCAAAGTATGTACTTCCTTTTTGGGCCCCAAGACCATCTTTATAAACCATTCATCCTAGGATCATATGTTTATCAATCCTAGATTTTTTAGTCTCTCATAACCTTTTCCCTGCCGCTCCCTTCAATTCATATGTCTATAGGTCAAGAAACCAATTGTTCCCCTATCACTTGACTTCCTGGTCACGCAATCCCACCTTTATGGCAACATATTTCATACCAAGCCCATGTTTTCTGACACACTATGGATTCTGTAGCTTTTTGGGAAAAAATTCTTGTTGCATCCTTTAAGTCATACGTTTATAAATCAAAAACCCATTGGTTCCCCCTATCACTTGACTTCTCGGTTGCATAATCCAACTTTTGTGGCAATATATTTCAATTCCAATGTCAAGGCATGCTAAATCAAAATAGAACCAGTTATATGCGTAACTTTACACAAGTATTTTTTATCCACTAATCCATTCAAACCAGTGACCATTTCATTTTATCGTAATGATTGCCATTTTTAGGGGGGCCACCTATTCTGCACAAATCTAACCATTTCACTCGTTTTTGTCTAGTAGCTTGTCCATTTAAAACCACTTGACAAAAAGGGGAAAATGTACACACCATTTTTTCAAAACCCCTCAATGACCTACCTGTACAGCACATATTCATATATAAAATAGTATACCTAAGTCCTAAATCTCATTTTATACTAGAAAAACCTATTTTCTCTCGTAAATAGCCATTGATCCCTCCTAAAACCTCCTCAACCACTGAAAGTGATTTTAGCCTAATAAAGCCAAAACCTCCACAACCTTCCAACCTCATCAACATACTCATACTCATCTTAATTTCATCCTTAGCCCAAAAATCACCATTTTGGAAGCAGTTTCAACCACTCTTAGGCGAGTTTCCCCACTTTTCCTGAATCGGAGGTGATTCTAAGTAATCGCCAATGATTCTATATAAACTCAACAAATTTCTTATATGGGGATCTTCATAACTCTACACTTTGCATCATCATTTTTTCATTCTATAAGCTCAAACAACATTATTCACGATAATTTCAGCACCTCCTAGAGCCACAATAAGTCCTTAGAGAATTCAAAAATGATGTAAGGTCTCTCTACAACATTTTTTTGTTTATATTATGCATCAAAGACAAGGTATTATCACTCCTTTACATTCATTTTTGTATACACATCTTTTCAAAATCAAATCAAATCATTTATTCAAGACCAAATATGTAATTTATTCAAAACTAGTCAATCACACAATAATCACCAACGACTCCCTTGAATCACTAGTGATTCCCTCCAATTGCTAGAAATCATACTTAATCACCAGTGATCCCTAATTTTTATCCCTTTAGTCACATATCCCCTATTTATTTTCTTTCAATCTCTGTGTTTCAAAGTTTCTTTGGTCTGTAGATGACCATTCCAAGTGAAGCACACCCAATAAATATCATTTATGACCTTCCAATTATCTCCTAGACCTTTTTTGGGGATCAATACAATATTGCACAAGATTTGAACCTCTATGTCATCTTCTTGACACTTAATCCATATGACCTTAAGAATCATCTGGAGATCATCCGAGAAGAACAAAACACTTCTGAGAAAGAGTGGATCAAGTAATTTGAGGAGCTTCATCTTTTCGTAGACCTTTCCTAGGCCATCTACTACATATATTTATATATTCATATTCCTATGGAATATTGATTTATTCTACTATTTCATTATCTAAATATCACAATTCTAGTCACATTGTATACCTCATTATTTATCACTTAATTTTCCAAAATGATTTGATACATGTCAAAGGAATCCCTTTAGATCCTAGGATTGGCCTTTCCCAAGTAACTCGTCATCATAATATCTAACATCTCCTTTGTCAAGTTATATGTTTGTGTAAAGGTTTCCTTATGTGTTGGAAGGAGTCTCTTGTGCCTATTTATACTCGTACACCTTGAAATTTTTTGACATAGGTATCATTAAAAGATACTTTTTTGAGTTTTGGTAACTTATTCCATGTAATAAAGGGAGTCAAAATCTACCATAAACAATTACTTCATAAAATGGAGAAAAAGATGAATTGTTGATTGAAGAAATAGTATCTATAGAATTTGTTTTCTATGAATATACATCTTCTTTCAAAGATGAATATGAGGATTATTGGATAATTTAAACAATCATTCTTGTGTTATTTTTACAAGATCAAAAACTCTGGAAAAGGAAAATTCATCCAAACATGAAGAGGAGGAGAGAGAATACCCTAAACTGGGGACTCTACTACCAAAAAACAATAACTAAGAGAGGTTCTCTACTTTCTTCATCCTTAGAATCATCTAAAAAGAAGTCTGAAGCCACATCTCATCACGAGGCATCTCCTAATTAGGGTAAGTCAAGTACTTACACTTATTCTAAAATTATGCTTTCACTTCTGCACATTAAAAAAGTAATGAAAAATATGTAACTACTTCCTCTAGATTAAATAAAATTGTTGATAGTGTTTCTTATGCTCCTGATAACTCTTCTTTTAGCTTTGATATTATTGACCATGTGAAAAAATCCAAAGTTCATATCTTTGAATAGGAATACTTGCAAACTCATCCTAAAAATTTCCAAATCTAGTGTGACATCCACCTCCAAAGGCTTACTTCTCATACCTTAGAAAATTCAAATCAAAAAACTTATATCTCCTTCCCTATCATCTACCAATAAAATTGAACATGTCGATGTTTCCTCGTTGATTAATGGGTATCGACTTAGCAATTACATTATTTATTCTCGTACATCAGACACTTTCATGCCTGCCAAGATTGCACATACCCTCAGTTTGACTCTCTCTCAGTTATTCATCCATTGTTACTCAATGGATATAAAGGAAGTTCCACTTGTTACAAGAATCAAAGATGCACAAATTGTTTTTTTGTCCTATCCAAAAAAGAGAGTAAAAGAAACAATGCTAGTGGAAGATATGCCAACTACCTATGGGATGCTCCTTGATAGAATATTTTTTTGGGAGATGGGAGGTTAAATATAGATGGACTAGGGTTCAATCTTGATACCAATAAAATATGAAATGAATAAGCTCCTCCCTAAACCTAATATGAAATACACGGTCAAAAGTAAGATAATCCTAGAACACGTGTTCTCTTCCAAAGTATGAAATTTAGGAAATTTCTATTCAATTAAATAGGTAATGGAAACTACTTCATGAGTTTTGAATGATTCAAATAGATTACCTTTCTTGAGGAAAGGCCAACATATATTCCAATGAAATTTTTAGTATGGAATTTGATAAAAGTTGTTTGATAACTAGCTCATGTGCAGATATAGTCATATCTTCTCTGCAAGGAAATTTGTTCCCTTTTGCATACAATATGTAATTATCCAACACCAAAAATACTACCGAGTATGAATTCTTGTTGCTTGGATTATGATTTTCTGAAGAAATGGGGATCAAGAAGCTCATAGTGCAAGGAGATGTAGAGTTGATCGTGAAACAATTTAGAGATGTATTACAAGTAAATAAATCCCATCTTCATCACTATAGGAATAGAGTTTGGGATTTCCTAGAAGCTTTTGGTGCATTTGATATCAAGGAGGTTCCTTAAGATCAAAACACCAGGGGTGACTCATTTCCATTTTCCTCCTCTTTGATGATTCTACATCCCAATTTTGGTGGGAAAAGTTTTTGTTGGAAATTATTTTCTGCCCGAGTGTGTCAAACAATGCAGAGAGCTAGCAAGTGGTTAATGACAATGAAAAAATTCTATCCTTCTTACAGGAAACCAAATATTTCACATCTTTATACTTTGAATGAAGTGACTCACTCCTATGGATATTACTATAAATGATGGTGACAATACCATGAATGACTGAGTAGATGAACATGGAGTAATCCAATTAAAAGGCAATAGAATTACAAAGGGAATAGTATCAATGGAGGAATTATTTGTAAAGAATGATAGGTTTATCCACAATAAAGCCAAGGACCAACCTATATCTTCATCCAAACATGAGAAAAGAAACATTGGTATAAGTGAGAAGCTAAGGATTCTAAACCTAAACAAGTGTTGTTCACCTTAGGAATGTAGAAACTTATCAACCTTGTTGAATAATTATTTGATGTACTACTATATTCATATGATGATCTCAAATCCTTCCAACCAAAATCAATGCAACACTTCATCCCCTTAAAACTAGATGCGAAGGCCTTTCAGAAAAAGAAAAGATAGTACAATCTGAAGATTGTTGGGACCATTAAATAAGAAGTTGAGAAACTACTCAATTCCCACATCATCTTCCCTATCCATCACTCAACATAGATAGCTAAAATTTTATTGGTCTGATAGAAGAATGGTGAAATACAAAATCTAAAGAAATCATCCCTAAAAAATAACTACCCCTTTCCAATCATGGATCATATCCTACAAGCAATGAATGGTTCAGAAATGATGTTTATGCTTGACGCATTCTCTGGATATAACCAAATTAAGTAAGCTAAGGAAGATTATTTTAAGACTAATTTCACCACTTCTTAGGGAACATTTACATATCATTGTATTCCCTTCATGCTAATCAATGCAGGTTTCACCTTTCATGGGTCTATGGACTTAGTTTTCAAGGATTTTAGGGGGAAATTCTAGTGGTGTATCTTGATAATCTCAAGGTGTACTCAAAGAAGAAAGGAAAAAACTTAAAATAGTTGGAGAAGGTTTTCATTTTCTATACGAGGCATCACATCTCTCTCAATTCAAATAATTTGATCCTTAGTGTTACTAAAATAAATCTCCTTGGTCACATTATGAGTAAGGAAGGTATAAAAATTGACCTAGAGAGAGTAAAATCCATTCAAATATTGTCTTTTCCTAAAAAGTAATCTAGATGTGCACTCATTCTTTAGAAAATTAAATTTCTAAAGAAGGTTTGTTCCAAAAAAAATTGAGATTACAAAAGAAATCATCCATATGATGAAACCCAAGGAATATTTCAAGTGGATTAAAGAAAAGACAAAGGATTTCAAGTCAATCAAATTTGTTATTGTAAAATCACCCTCTTTGGTCCGCTTAGATTTCAAAAAATAGTTTATTATGTATTGATATGCTTCAGAGCATACTATTTCAGTTGTCCTCATTCAAGAAAATGGTGATAAAATCTAGTCACTCATTGCATTCTTGAGTGCTCCTTCAAAGGCATATGAACTCAACTATTCATAACATGAGAACCATGTCTATGCAATGGTCATAGCTTTGAAGAACTTCAGGTTTTACCTATTAAACTCACATACTTTTTTCATGGTCCCTAGCCCAGTTGTGAAATCCATTTTGATGCATCAATATCTCGGTGTAAAGAGAGGGAATTGGGTGTCAAAATTGCAAGATCATGACCTTGACATTAAACCTTCCAAATTAGTACAAGGTAATGGCCTCTATGAACTCCTTTCTCAATGAAAATGGGAATATTGTTCCAACTATTTTGAGTGCTTGATCAATAATCTTCCTCTCGTGCTCTTTGTAAGCACCACCATTCCTTAGTACTCATACATAGCATATTTTCTAACCTATGATGATTTCCCTTCGGAACTGAATTATAAGAAAATGTGTACTCTTTATCTCAAAACAAAAAAATATGTTAATTGGGAGAACATAGTATTTAAGAAAGGACTGGATGGCACTTCCTAAGTTGCATTAAGGAAGAACTACATTAAAATATTTTCAATGCATACAATGATTAAACATGCAAAGGTCATTTCTTAGCAATGGTAACAACCCAAAAAAAATTGAGAGGTGGCTATTATTAGCCTACCATATTCCAAGATGCATACAAATGGGTGTAGAAACGTGATCTATGTCAGTAATTTGTAGGGAAACCAAGGCTTGTTGATTTACCTCTCAGGCCCATAATCATTGAGGAACCCTCCAATAGTGGGGTTTGGAGTTCATTGGTGTATTGAACCCACACTCTAATGTGAGTAATATGTATTTCTTGACCACTACTGATTACTTCACAAAGTGGGTGGAATATATTCCAACTAAGCATGCCAACTTTGAAACAGTATGCAACTTCTTGAAGGAGAATATCATTGTTAGATTCAGGGTACCAAAAAAAATAGTACCCAGAAATGCTACTTTCTTCTCTTCTGATAAATTGATGGATTTTTTCCACAACCATGGTATTTTACTATCACACTCTATTTATTACTACCTGCAAGGAAATTTCTAGGAAGGTTCTAGTAACAAAAATAATGTTACTATTGTTTGAAAACTAGTGGATGCCAATCAAAGGGATTGGAATAAGAAACAATATGATACATTGTGGGCTGATCAAATAACACCCAAGAATGCCATCAACACTTCTCCTTTCCAATTTTTAAATTGAATCAAAGCTCAAATCCCAATTTCTCTAGAGTTACTTGCCTTGAAACTAGTGAATGCAGTAGAAAATGGAGAATACTCAGATGATCATGATGAGAGGATTTGTTACTTAGATAAATTGAATGAATACATGCAAGTAGTAGGTTACGTGTTAAGAAGACACCAATCGAAAGTGATGAGTATTTTTATCAAAAGACACAAGATATAATATTTTTAATTGGAGACCTTGTCGTAGTCTAGGAAAATAGGATATATCCCAAAGGAATCCATGGAAAGTTTGACTCTCTTTGGCTTAGCCCCTGTAATATTAGGAATTTCTATGGAGATAACACATACTATCTTGCTTACCTTTACGGGACCCCATTGGAGTTACCTCATAGTATGAAACATTTGAAGCTCTGAAAGTAATAAGGTTATTTTTCCCTAACCATGCACCATAGTTTCCATTTCCATTGTGTGTTTCCTTTCCATTTTTATTGTATTTCTCTTCCTGTCGTGTGTGTTTTATTTTTCCCTTATGTATGTTTATCATTTGTGTTAGTTGGTGAAGGAGTGAATTTATTTCCCAAATATTAAGGCTTTGATATTCTTACCAAGAGAGTTATAAGGTCTTCCATTTCCCCTTACAACTCAATGTCCCCAAGTTAGAGCCAGTTGTTGTCATGTTAAATGTCTAGCATGAAAAATTAAAAAAATCATCCTTGACAAAAATCCCCCCTTCCTCTAGCCAGCATGTCCCTAGTCTCACCCCCATTTTGACTCAGAGGAATTTGCTAACAAAATTTGTAAGTATGTTTAATGTGTAGATATTTATGCCTAAGGTGATGGAAAAATTTAGTGATATTTAAGGAAGAACAACTTCCCTTGGAGGCCTAAAAAGGGCCATTTTTGGTCATTTTACAACTAGTGAACACCCTCATGAATCTTATAAGGAAGATTTAAACCATCTCAGAGTCGTATAGGAGAACAATGAATTTATCCAAGGTATTTTAGGGAAGCTTTATGGAAGAAACTGATGTCAAGGATAAAGCAACCAAGATAGAGTCATTTTGGGCACAGGGAATGAAGGCTCTAATGGTGAAAGAAAACTTGTCTGAATGATTTTGGTATTTTTGGAAGGATTTGGGAGGGAGAAAATTAATTAATAGAAATATCTCAAAACCCTCTACATGATATTCAAATCATGTTTGTTCCAAGACTTAAAAATTTTCAGTGATAACCTATATGGTCATATGGGTGATATTTTTATGATGTTCTTATGATGTTAAAAGTGTTTTGACTTCATCATGTCTAACCCACGTGTTTTCTAATGAAGAGATATGTATAAAAGTAGATTAGAAAGTTTAGTTGTGCTAGTTTTATATGAGGAAGGAAAATACCGCCTAGAGGGGAACTTGTGGAGGTGTGAGAGGTATTTGTGACCTATAAGAGATGGAAAAAAGATGTGAATACATTCTAGAGAGAGATCAAATGATGGTGAGCTAGGGAAAGTATGAAATTAACTTGAAGAAGAATATTTTGAGCAAGGAGGTATAGAGGGAAGATTTGAAGAAGAAGGAAAGAAAGTGAGATTCATGGTGTCATCTTCAAATGTAGAAGCAACAAATCAATGATGGAAAACACATTTAGGTTGTTGAGTTGGTGTTTGGTCATCCTAGGGGGTTGTAGCCTACTTGTGGGGTTGGTTCCTCACTAAATTAGGCGTTAGTGCTCCTTGTAGGATTGGTTTCCAACTAAACTAGGGGTTAGTGCTCCTTGTAAAGGTTTTACTTCACTAAATTTCCTTTTTGTTGTGTAATATGTGCAAATGTTTAGTGGGTTTTCTTCCCCTTTAGGGTTCCCCACTTCATATCTAGTGTTCTTATGTTCTCTCTTATCTCTTTCACTTGTGGATGGTTGTAAAACACTTAATAAGCTCACAATTGATTATGTATGTTGAATGGTTTATTTGAATGATGAATGTGTCCTATGAAAAATGAAAGAAATTTGTTTTATAAATGATTCATCCCCCTCTCTCATCCATTTTTCTTCTACCAACCAGTATCAGAGCTAGGTCTTTGTGAAGTGATTATAACAATTGAAGGAGATCCTTACAACACAATGGATAAAATCATCAGATGTTGATACTACATTGATGAATTTAAAAAAGAAGTATGAAATTACAAATTCCCTGATCCATGGATTACGAGAAAAAATAAATTACATGCAGGTTGAGCATAATCAGGCCATAAAAGAGTTGGAATCCCAAGTCAGAAGTGTGATAAAATCCTTAAAAAGAAAACAGGTAGAATGCATCAAGTATGAAGATTAGTTGAGATCTTTGAAATCAAAATTGGAACAATCATCTAGCAGGTTGAAGACCTATGAGAGGTTGGATAAGATCTCTGAGTCTCTAGATGATATATTGAATAACCAGAGATCAACTAGTGACAAAATAGGCCTAGGCTTCAAGGGAGAGCACATAGTAATTGTGAAGATAATAAGGTTGGTCTAAGTACCTATGAATTCATGAAGGAGACAAAGAAAATTGGTTCAAAGAATTCTAACCCTATTAGATAACCAAATGAAATGAGGTATGGTTCATCTTTCAATGGTTATTTTTTATGTTTATCATGAATTTGGCCATAGAGCTAGAGATTGGAAGAAAAGGTCCTCAAGGATTAAGTAATCATGGAATTATGAAGGTTCTTTTAAAGATCAGTGTTATTCATGTTGTGAATATGGTCATAAATTTTTGGATTATGGTTGGAACCTCATCTCATATCAATCAAGAGGTATGGATGGTGTTTTATACTATAATTTTCATAATTCATGTCATGTTGCTAGATACTGCTATCAAAACAAAACTCTTGAGTACAACAATAGGTTTCAAGCTTCTAAAAAAAGACATAAAAGTATTCAAAAGGAAGATCAGTCCTAAGAATGAGTCTAATGTATTTTCTATGGATAAGAGGGATGATCTTAAGCATGAGTATAATAAAGAAGAGCCAAATTATGTCATAAATATCAAGAAGGAAGACAAACAAAGTCATGTTGGTGTATTTTTCATATCCATCTAGTAGCAAAGGTGAAGTGGTTACAAAAATTGTGTCCAAGGATAAAAAGGGAGGAAATCAATATTATTAATCCTAAATATGGTACAAGAAAAAGGGGATTATTAGACCTAATTGAGAATGAATTTGTGGTTAAAGAAAACCATATATGTTTATCATATTTTTAACTAGTAGAAGAATGGATGGTAGATGAAATCATCATGCCTAAAAATCAATCCAAGAAGAATGAGAGGACCTTAAAGGCTAAGTGCAATATAGATAAAATAGAAGGTGGATTCTCTGGGTTCTTTTGATGATTTTATACCATTCTAGTGGCATAATAAGCTAGGGTGTCTTCATTTGGCCTCCTGAAGGCATTCCTCTCTCATGAGAAGTATTAAAGGATAAATGATGGGTAAGAAGCATGAAATGACCTAAAAATAAGGTAAGGGATCTTTTTTTATTCAATAATTCATATAGCTAGCTCCTAAAATGTATACAAGGTGTCAGAAGTTGATTCAGGTAGAATTGAATAGGTAAAGACTTGGTTTTTCATGTCTCAAATCATAAAAAAGTTTTGGCATCATGTGATTCAACAGGTGTGTGTGTGTGTGTGTGTGTGTGTGTGTGTGTGTGTGTGTGTGTGTGTGTGTGTGTGTGTGCGCGCGCGCGCATGCGTGCGTGCGTGCGTGTGTGTGTGTGTAAAGAAGGCATGAACTTAGAAAAATTAATTTTGAAGAGTGGCACCATGTTGAAGGTATGTCTACAAGAGTAATAAGGTTATGTGATATATCATGCTCACTTAGAAAATTCTGAAGATTCTGAAGTATGTCTTCACTGTGAAATGATTATACTTTCATTTTTATCCCATGAAGGAGTTGTCTATAGGAAAACAATTTGACATGATCTATATTGACTTTTTGATGGTGCATATTTTTTATCCATGAAGAAAGATAGCAAGTGTCTTATTAAGTGTTCTTTCATGGTTCATCAAATGTGATTGTGTAAGGATATTACTTGTATAAATCAGAACATATACAGCAGAATAACATGAGAGAACACCAACATATAGATAAATGATGACAATATGCTCATATAATAGCTTTTCCACTTCTAGGGGGCAACCTCCAATACCACTTCAAGGGGTAACCTCCAAAACCATACAATAACACTCCAATACTCAATATGATGATTAACTACAACCTTCTAACCCCTATATATACCATTCTAATCTATGGCCAATACTGAGGCCGACCTCCTAAGCATAATAAATCATAAATGAATGATATAATAAGATAAGGGGATGTGTGCCACATGTCGGCATCTCCATCAATATATATACATCATAACATCCTTTCCCTAGGTGCATAGCATTCCTTCCCTCCTTGACATGTTTCATCCCCGAAACATAAGAAGAAACCATGTAATGAGTGTGTTGTAAATTTTTACACACTTTGCACCATGATTGATCATCCATCCATATGTGATCCTGGTAGATGATAGATATCTGAACTAATATCCATATTCTGTTGCGCTACTCTGATTCCATTCATGACCATATTTTATCATCCTTGGAATCCATGCATAACATACATAAGGATTCAATGCATAACCATAATAAGGATTCCATGTATAACCATAATAAGGATTCCATGCTTCATAATTGTTGCTCCATTGATCCCTTGTATAAATAAAGTGATTATTCCTCCAATTACCTATATATCTATATTGGTTGGAAATATCATGTGCTCTGGGATATCTCCATGATTATTTTCTCTCATGTTGACGTGGATTTCCATATGCTACAGTTGTAGTATCCTCAACCTTATCAACCTATTTCTGAACTTTCTTTTCTTCTTCCACCTTTGCATTTGATATTTTCTTTTTATCTTGAGTAGATGAATCATCATTTCCTTCTTTTTCTTCATGTTCCTCTTTTGAATCATCCTTATTCCCTTCTTCTTGATATTCTAAATCATCCTCATGGTCTATATTGACTTTTCTTTGATTTCCATTAAGCTTGATATCCTATAAAGTGACCTTCTTCTTTTTGTACCAAATCTTTATAAACTTATTTTTCATATTAATATTAATTGTCCCCAATATTAATTGTCCCCAATGTCTCTAACCAAGGATACCCAAGAAAAATATCCAAACCATCCATATATAAGGCAAAAAAAATTGAATGTAAAGTATATTTTTCCATAGTAAGTTTTAAATCTTCAAAAACTTGAATTTTCTTACCATTCACTTGAGCTTCTTTGATATTACTTTCTTGAATATGTAGATGTTGAGCCATATCCTTGTTGATGAAGTTATACTTGCTATTAGGTTTTATGGAAACAATTATTTTATTCCTTTGAATGCATCCATGAAACTGAAATATGGTATCTTCCTTCTTGGGAGCTATAATATCTTCTTCTGCATCAATATCTTGTTTTTCTTTTTCTTCTTCATAGTTTTCTTCAACTTCTACATTTGATTCTTCAATATATGTTGCACCATCATCTTCCCTTGAATCTTCTTCACCTTCCTCTTCATCTTCTTTCTCTCTTGATTCTTCAATATATTCTTCCTCGTCATCTTCCTTTGACTCTTCTTCCTCTTTGTGGTCCCATCTATCCATAAAAAGTTGTTCCATTTCCTCCCAAGACCAATCCTTCCTGTCATTTTTTAACTCAGAAAACCAAATCCATGCAGGACCACCAAGATAATGTGAAAACCTATTCCTTGTCATGAAATATGAGAAATATATATTCTTAAATTTTATCCACCATTCTTTAGCATCCATCGCACCATTTCCATAAAAAATTGTTATCCCCGTGATCATGAATAGGGTTTAGGAATTCTGAAAATATTTCGGCAGATGGATAAAATCACAAAGAACAAATCCTAACTGAAATTTCAAGAGCTTTCCGAAAATATAAATTTTGCTAAAAAATACCACAATTTACTTCCTAAAAAGTGAATTTATGAAAATTCTTAAAACACCAATAACATCCGCAAAACAAATCCAATGGAGCTGAAATTTTCAGATATTCTTACTTAGAGTGTTTCCAAATTATGATGCAAAAATTGGGGAAAAAATTCGATACCCTCTTCAAGATATACTCGAAATAAAAAATTAGGGTTTTTACCCTAATTTTGGTCGAAATCACTGCTCTGATACCACTTGTAAGGATATTACTTTTATAAATCAGAACATATACAGCATAATAACATGAGAGAACACAAAAATATAGATAAATGATGAAAATATGCTCATATAATAGCTCTTGGTCCACTTCGATGTGACGTTCCAAATACCACTTCGAGGGGGTAACCTCCAAACCATACAATAACACTCCAATACTCAATATGATGATTAAGTACAACCTTCTAACCCCTATATATACCATTCTAACCTATGGCCAATACTAATGCCAACCTCCTAAGCATAATAAATCATAAATGAATGATATAATAAGATAAGGGGATGTGTGCCACATGTCGGCATCTCCATCAATACATATACATCATAACATCCTTTCCCTAGGTGCATAGCAGATTAAGGAGTGACACCAGTCATATTGTTGCTTTGATGGTTATTTATTCATGAAGTGGTTTGTGTGATCTCTTAAATTTATAATCATGCTTAGGAAAGCAGTGAGTGGTCATCAATTAAAAGTATGTCAGTTCAATAAGAAGGAATTTTCTTTATGCATGCAAGAAGGTTCAAAAAATTTCATGAATAATTGATGAGACAGTTGAAACCTCTGAGGGTCTGGTATTAGGTGTACCATGAGTAAAAGACAAGATGTTTGATTTTAATGAGTATAGTAGAACCTAAGCTTGTAAGGATGAATGAAAAACTTTTCCTGATTCTATGAAGCCATCAATAAGGATTATGAGAGGTAGGATAATAAGACTAATTCTAAAGATTGAATCTTCTCCAAAGAGACTAGGCATGATGAAAATTCTATGAATTTCTAGGAGGCAAAGAATCAAATGACAAGATTGAAAATCATGAAGTCAAAGTTGAAGAATTCATAACAAGGTTTGTATGATTTTGAATTGACTCTAAAAGGATCTTTGAATACCTAATCTTGATACTAAAGGTATTTATAACATTCATAATCATTATTGGCTTAAGGTTAGATTTGAAAAGTGGATTTTGAGGTTTTAATTAGTGCAAATAGAGGTGCTCTCAGTCTCATGGGGGTCAGTGATGATCTCAAGGTCTGAATGACATCAAGGTATGTTTTGTTATGTATCTACTATGAGTTCAAGATAGCATTTATACATAGTAAATTAGTAAAAGGTTTGTGGAATTAAGATGGTATGTATGATCTAAATGGGATATTTTTGTTCTAATTACGTGATAGTATCATCATGAAAATCCACTAAAACTGGTAAGAGAATATGCTAGCATCATGAAGAGGCCAATAAGTAGGTATGATATGTTGTCTATTATGTCTATAATCCTTAGTTGTATGTTCTAAGATAAGGACTAAGTTTGAAGGTCTGGATTAGGATATTAGTTCATGTAAGTAGAAATCTGAGTATTAATATCAAGGATAAATATTTCCACAAAGCTATTGGTATCTTGAACATGACATATCAAGTTAGTAGCATCAAGATGTATGGAGGAGGTTTTCTAGGTGGGGTAACTCTATAAAGAAACAAGTGTCAAAGACAAGGGAAGTAGAGTTTCTCCATGGAAAAGGAAAACACGGATTCAAGAAGGTGTTTACATGATTAAGGTACAGGTGATTCAAGCATGAAGATATTCTTTAAAGGCTTTGTTATAGAAAAGAAATGACCATGATGAGGTTCAAGCCTTTAATAGTTGAGCATGTATAGTCTAGAAGAGAATTTTGCAGTAAATCACGGGGAGTATCATGTTCTTGGGTATATACTCTTAGGATACAATCTGGAATTACTTCTCAAGCATGAGTAAAGGTATGAAAAACTATGAAATCAGTTATATGATGATTTGAAGACTTTGCAAGAAGATATATTATGCCAAGAAGGTATTAATTGGATTAGAGCATGAAGAAGAATTGTTGTTGGTATTGTTACGGTGAACACAGGGTATGGTGTTGTGTAAGTTTTTTTAAGATGATTTCAGGAGTTTCAAAGGACATCAAGAAGGTATGATTGATCTATGTTGAAGTTGATATAATATAGTGAGTATCAAGAGGTTATAAGAAGTCTATAGGAATGGTGGACTATCATGAAAGGTGTTTGAAGGATATTTGAAGGTTTGTAAGCAAGTTAAGGTAGTATTAGGATGGAGTGTAATATATATTAGGAGGTTGAGTTTAATTTATGGGTTTGATTGTCATGAAATGAGACCCTTGAAGATGATTAAATCTTGTGAATCTATTCATGTCAAGATGACAGATCGGTGATACATTTTGGTATGATTCACATCAGTGTTTGAATATTTCTTCATTTAGAGCCTCAAAGGTATGTGTTCATTTTGAGACCTTCATAAATTCTTGTGGCAAGCCGTGAGTGCTAATCAGAGCAAGTTTGTATTATCAACTAAGTGGGATCTTAAAGATCCATGAGAATTTGGAACAAAAAAACTAATAGTTTGTTCTAAGGGAAGAGTATGGTCTTGTGTTTACTGATATGAGTGCATCATAACAATAGGGAGCTTGATATCTTAGTGGTGTATGAGACCCAAGCGGGAGTATGTGTTTATATGCTTCCTTATGCATAGATTTTTTTGTTTCCCTAAGAAGAAGATGTCATGACAGTCTTAGCGATGCATGTTGAGCTCAATATTTTCTCATAAGCAAGGTATGATTCCAAAAATCGTTACTTATCTTGTTTTTCATCAGTTATGTGAAGATGAGCGTGATTTAAGTTATGACTCAGTTTTTGAAGTAAGCATGTGCTAAGGAGGAGCCATAAGGGGGAACAAGTAAGTATAAAGTTGTGTGTTGTTGTTTTTGTTTCAAGTAAAGTAGCCTTTTTCATAGATTTCAAAGGGGGGGAATGAGCTCAGAAACATGAAGTTTTAATTCTAAAGGTGTTTGCATGATTAGTTTTCATTAATATTTCTTATGATGGTTATCATCAATGACAAAGGGGGAGATTGTTGGACATTGTGTCTTGTTGTTGTCATTGATTTCAAGTGTCATTAATGGAAAATGGTGTCTATGTTATAGAGAATTCAGTATGAGGTGTCATTCATCAAGAAACATGAAGGTTGATTGCTAGTGTTAAGTCAAGGTGAGTTTCTTATTGAGATTACATGGTGTTGTATGGGATTTAGAGCAGTATAGTGACTTGTTGGAGTGTGATGATAGATTGTAAAGGTGTGGATATTGTTGTGTTGATTTCATGAGGTGTTTTGAGGTTCCTAATAGGTGTACAATGTTTTCCAAGGTGATTTAAGGTCAGAATTGGAGAAACAAGCATGTTTTAGGGGCTTGTTTGTGAGGCCTAGAAAGTAGAATTAGGCATAGTAAGGTGAATTGAATCATCTATCAGATATATAAGAATGTTAATCATGTATATGAGGTTTAGAAACACTCACAAGTGTTTGAGAGTGTAGGTATAGGTGTTTTATGTGGTTTCAAGGTTTGTTCTAGACCTAATCCTTAAGAAAACGTGCCCTAGAGAAGTGAGTTGGAATATTTGCATAATGGTAGTGAAAAATTGATACTTGGAGTTTTTTTTCAGGTTTACTTAGAGATGTGGTGCAAATTTTAGGTTTTGGTTTGAAGGTATGTGCAATATATTGAGTTTTTACCAAAATTGTGTTGTGAAGGTGAGAAACCAAGGCTTAATTTTGACTTTTAGATGATTTTTGGGGAGTATGTGCTTTACATGGAGACCCAAGATCCTAGGGGTAGTTGATTAGGTTAGTTATAAATATTTTTCAATTGGAATGAAGTTGTTTTATTTTCATAGTTTTATGAACAATTGTTAAGAATCTAAAGAGCTTTTAAACCCTCTTAAAACCCTAAGCTTTGGAGTGACTTGAGAGATATTGAGTATACTGACCCATAATTGATTTTTTGAGAAATATTTATGATTTTATTTTATAGCGGACTATTCCATATTTCCATTTATGTATTTTAGAGCTTGTGATAATATGTGGGCCCCACACAAAAAGGAAAGTTTCTAGAAAGTTTTAGTTTTTGCAAAAGCTTCCCATTTGACCTATTGACTAAATTACCATTTATTGAAGCATGGGAGTTACAATATATGTCCATGAATGTTGTAGGTCAATTTTTTTCCTTTAAAATGCAAAGTGTGCTCTATTTATGAGGACTATTTTTTAGGCAGTTTGGAGTAGTCTGGGAACATAGCAGTTTTAGAGGTTCTACAGGTGGTTCAATGGATTTTTTTGAATTTTTTTATGATTTTTACATCAATATATTTCTAATGGTATATAAAAATATATTTTTTGTTCATATTTGAGCAAGTTATGACCTATTCTTTGAAGGCATATTTTGAGGGTGCTAGGTTGTGCATGCTCAAATAAGGGTTTCATGGTGTGATGATTTTTCTGAGTTGTTTTCATGATTGTTGGAGATTTATAAAGGCTTAAAAAACATGTCTAAGTGTGTGGAATTTCTTGGTTAATTTTTTTTCTCTTTTTTACTCCTTGGTTGGTGAGTTGCTCATTTTGGTGTTTTAGGGCTTGTTGTGTCCTAATGGAGGTCTATAAGGGTTTATGTGATCTTGGAGACCTACATGGTCATATGGGTGATATTTTTATGATGTTATTATGTTGTGGAAAGTTTTTTTAATTCATCATGTCTTACTCACATGTTTTATAATGAACATACAGTTATAAAAGCATATTAGAAAGTTCATTTGTGTTAGTTGTGTATGAGGAAGAAAAGTGCAACCTAGAGGGAAACTTGTGGAGGTGTGAGAGGCCTTTTTGACTTGTAATATATGGTAATGAATATTTTAATACATTCTATATATATATATATATATATATATATATATATATATATATATATATATATATATATATATATATATATATATATATATATATATCAGATGATGGGGAGCTAGGGAAAGTATGAAATCATCTCTTGAAGAAGAAGATTTTGAGCAAGGAGGTCTAGAGGGCAGATTTGAAGAAGAAGGGAGGAAAGTGAGCTTCATGGTGCCATCTTCAATTACAGCAGAAAAAAATAAGTGGTGACAAACACATTTAGGTGGCTAAGTTGGTGCTTGGCCATCCTAGGGAGTTATAGCCTCCTTGGGGGGTTGGTGCCTCACTAAAATAGAGGTTGGTGCTCCTTGTAGGATTGGTGTCCTACTTAACTAGGGGTTGGTGCTCCTTGTGAATTTGGTGCTTCACTAAATTTCCTTTGTGTTGTGTAATATATGTAAATTTTTATGGGTTTTCTTCCCCTTGAGGTTTTCCTACTTCATATCTGGTGTTCTTGTGTTTTCTCTTGTCTCTTGCACTTGTGGATGGTTACAAAACACTTAATAAGCTCACAATTGATAATGTATGTTGAATGGTTAATTTTAATGATGAATGTATGCTATGAAAAATGAAATAAAAAATTTTGTATGACTGATTCACCCACCTCTCTTAGTCATTATGTTTATAACATTTATCCCATGTCCCCTTCAAAGTCTCGCACGTGTGTGAAATGCAAAAATACATCCATTTCACCATAACATAATATGATCATGCCTAGCTGGAGCTTGACAGGAAGTTACTTCTTAAAAGAATGAAGAGACAGAAATAATATAATACAAGGGTAATGTAAATGTGATTATATACAAATGGATTAGGATTTCATGCTTCTCAATGACCGATAAGGCCATCACGTTTTTCACAGCCAGTTGCACAATCAAATGATATACTTGGATCAACCTTATTAAATCAATACATCAATAATGGAGAGAGTGGTAGGGCTATGGGTGAAAGGACATTCAGCTCTATATAAAAATAATATTCTAATGCAATAAGGTGTGAGATTGATGGGAGTTATAATGACCAAAAAAGGGGTACGCATCAGTGAAATGAAGAGTAATATTTTAAGGTATGCAGCTAAAGCCATTTATTTGAAAATGTATCATACCAATAGGGAAGATGGTGCCCATGCCACAAGTGCAACAATAGCCCTAGAGATGATTATGACCCAGTATGAGTATAACCTGTTTGAAGTTTTTGCGACTGAGTTTCATGAAAAAATAAGAAATATTAAGGAGGGAAAACACACTTTCTGTTATGGGTCACTCCTCTTATGCTTAGCCATGTATTTCACAAATACCCTTCTAGGAAAAACAAAGAAAGTGCAATGGAACTCAATCACACCCATAGCAGAACAAATTCTAGTACATATGAATACTCATAGAACAAATAAACTTCACTAATTGGATGGATGGAGAAAGTTTTAGTTAAACATGCGTTTCCAACAAATCTATGTTTTTTTGAAAAAGACATAGTAGCAAAAAGTATGAAGAAAGAGGTTGTTTCTCATTGTCAGACACTGAAGTACACATTCCTTCATAGCTTTCATTACTAAGGGTTTCCCAATATTGCCACAACTCCCAATATGAATCATCATAATGAATTAATAGAAACCAAAATTTAGGTAATTGGAGATCTACTAATTGATAGCAATAAACAAGTGCTTCCAAGTATTGATAACTTAACTACAAAAACATGGGAAGAATTAAAGAAGAAGCAATATCATGAGGTATTTCACACAAGAGGCCATGGGATTAGGAGAAATCATCTATACATTCTAGATAGATCAAAAATGGGGCTAGAAAAACTAAAAACGAAGGCCCAAGAGAAAGCAAGACCAAAATTTTGCAAAAGAAGGAAAAAATAATTTCCCAAAACAAAAAACATTGACCAGGCCTATAAGAGGAAGAAACTAGAAGCTATACAAAAGTCTTCTTCACAGCCTTCCACTAAAAGACAGAAGACTAGGGTGTCTAGAAAACTAGTTATAAAACAAGACACAAGTGAAAAATTAGAAAAATTGGGGGAAAAGAGGCAACAAAAATCATAGACTCGGATAGTGAAGAGCCATGCAACATTTAACACCTCCTTCACAATAAATGAAAAAAAGAAGAATATTTGGACCCGAAAGTTCACATGAGCCATTAAATCCTCTAGAGGAACCACAACTTGACAAGGTCTACACACAGAATTTTATAATATTTGACTAAAACTATGGAGGGATAGGACATGTTTCCACAACAAGTTTGACTACTATGCTCAGTAACTCAAAAAAAATTCATAGTGGAGGCATATTTCATTACTTGAATAATGTTTTGTCTAGTAACACTAGAAGACATCATACACCTACTTCCATATTCTTTATTCTACACTCTTTTACTAAAGGATATAGAGCTGGAAAATACCATATATACTAACAAGAGAAAATCACATTGGAAAGCATTTTGAGGAAGTACTCACAGTAGATAAGAAATAAAGAAAAAGAAAACAACTAAGTGGATTAAAAACCACATAAAATAAAATACATGAGTTGTACTGGTTATAAATAGAAAAATAACAAAATAAATAAGCAATAAGAAAGGGGAACAAAGATAAAACTAGAGATTAAATCATAAGACAAGAGAGGAAGAAGTAGGAATAATGATAAGATGCAACAAGATTAGGAATAGAAAATGAAGGAAACGCAGGAGAAAAGAGAAAGCACAAGGAAGAGGTAGACAGAGGAGAAGAATAAAAGTAGAGAAGAATAAATAAGATGAGAAAAATAAATAGAGAAGAGAGATAGATGACATAGAAGAGGATAGAAAGAGAATAAGAAGAGGAGAAGAGTAAAGAAGAAGAAATTATAAGGAAGAAGAAGAGAAAAGAAGGAGAAGAGGAGAAGATGAGAGGAGAGGAGAGGAGAGGATGAAAAATAAACCAAGAAGTGGGAAGGAAGGGGATAAGAAAATGAGTAAGATGACGAGAAGATAGAGAAAAGAGGAAATGAAGATAAATAGTGAGGAGAACAATAAAAAAGAGAAGAGGAAGCAAGAGAAGAAGAAAAAGGTGAGGAGAGAAAAATAGAGGAAGATGAAGAAAAGAAGAAGAGAAAAGAGGGAAAGAGGAAAAGAAAGAATAAGAGGAGAAGAAATAATAAGAAGAGGAAAATAAGAAAACATAAAAGCAAAAAATAGAGAGAAAAGAGAACAAAAAAAGAGGATGGTGAGAAAAAATAAAAAGGAAGAGAGGGAGAAAATAGATCAAAAAAAAATAAAAAGAAGTAGAAAAATAAAAAATTGCTACATAAACTTCCTCAACAAAGGATAGAATGTCAGGGACTTCAAGCACAAATACACTAGTTGAGTATTCCACAGATCTCTACTCAAACTGATCCTCCTAAGGGATCCACTAAAACTCATCAAAAAGGCATTGCAACAGCAATAAAGAGGCATCAAATCCTCCAATTACAACATGGGTTTGTGGAGCAAACATAAGAAGGGTACATTGTACACTTAGACAAACTCACACCCTTGCAGAAATCTATATACAGCACACTCTTGAAGTAAAGTGCAAAATAATAATGGGTGAAAATATGTGTAGACATGGAGGAAACAATAAACGGAATGAAAACATCCATGAAAGTAGCTAAACCTCACCTCATTATAGATTCTACCATTCCATTCCAAAAGGTAGTAGAAAAATCCTTAAATTAAATATTAGAGGAAATCTCGAATTTGGATGAGGATACAAAGAAGTAAATCCACAACAACGTTGTGGAAGAATTAAAGGCACAAATCACACAACACCATTTGACAGAGAGAAAACAGTGGCATATGAAATTTGAACAATCCTTGAAAACATTAGAAACATAAGTAGAAAATTTAGTTGCATATTATGCTTATTCTATGGGTTGGCCAAGACTTACTCAGCAAGAAAAAATGGAATCTAGAACAAGTTGGAAACATGAGTTGAATAAATAATTCTACTTAGATATGATAGCTAAAGATATACTAATAGAACACAAAGAATAAAATTTGATAGACTTAGGCCATAAAAATACCACATAATAACAACAATAAAGGCCGAGAAATTATACGAATATGGAAGAATACTCAACCATGGATAGATCCATCACATGGATGCAACATGAAGATATTGACACCAATGACACGCCAAAGATATACTCCAATCTAATCAAATAGAAAGACACCCACAAATGTAATTTCTCTCATTCAATAAAATACTAAGTTACAAATGTGGGTGAAAGAAATCCAAGAACACTTATCTACATGACATACATTTGAAAACAAACTCATAACAAAGTATGAAAAATATATTCCAAGTGTGATTCCTTAGAATCATAAGAAACATTAGTGGGAAGCCATAGTGTCTGTAAATCTATCTAGGATGAGTCAAGCGAGGGAATCATCTCCCTATGCCAGATGTTTAAGTTATAGTAAGTTGATGTTTTTGTTTTCCAAGCCTAGACAGATGACATAAAGGACATCAATAAATAATAAGGTAGAAATTAGAGATGGCCCAAACAAAAATAAAAAATAAGTAGATGTGGTTCTTCATCAATTGGTTGTCTTGAAGACAAGACAACGTTTTAAGTTCGGGGATGATGTTGACAAGGTTATTCATTTATTTTGGAGACTAAAGTAGAAATAAAGAAGAAGTCATGGAATACTTCAAAATCCACATAACACTATAAAAGAATACTATATATTCCATGAAAATCTGTAAAATTCATGGAACACTATAAAATTTGTTGAATACTATGAAAATTTGTGGAAGCTTACTACAGAAGTTGCCAAAGATACAAAAATAATATTTAAGCACATACCAAGTAGACAGATTCACCACCAAAATAAGTGACTTTTGGATAATTAACATAACAAGATACTTATTGTACTTGAATGTAATAACTAGATATATAATGAGCATACTCATAATAAGAATGATATGGATAGAGATAGAATATATAGGATAAAGAATGAATAAATGATGTAATGAGAGTATGTGAGATTGATGTGAAAGATATATGTAATATTTATATTGAATGATTAAAGAGAGATGGTTAATGTAATGAGAAATATGTATTTTTGTTCTTTTATTTCTTTAAGCTTTACTTTATAATTTGGGTTCCACTCCTAGTAGATCCTTAACAAGAGGGTGAACTACTTAACCCTCACATTCATGTTGAGGCTTAAGGTCAACAAGGATATTACATAGCCAAGAGTTGAATATTATGTAAAATGAGTCCTAGAAAAAGGACCGAAGAGCGCAGATGATTGGTCAGAGGAAAATATCCTAGAGGAAAGACATAGGGGATGGGAAGCTAGGTTTCTAAGAAAGGAGGGCCTAATGGAAAGGTCTAAGGCACATAGGAATGTGTGTGGAAATGAGAGCACACTTACAAAGGAAATAGAGGAAGGAGAGGAATATGTTACCCTAAATTCAACTGAAGTTGAAAATCACATAAAGGATTTCCTATGACAGTGCATATGAATTTAGCACATTAGAAGTATGAGAATTAGTAGTCCATGACATATCTAATAAGATGAACTGTGTAGAGTAATACATCAAATGAGCCTAGTGTCAAAACTGGAGTTAGATGTGTGTGAAATCAGAAGTTAAAGTGGCATATAACCAAGGTTATTATGGTAGTGTGGATAATTGGACGGTGCAACATAGTTGAACTTCGATAGAACTTTTAACACATTAAAAAATAAAGTAGCGTGATAGTTTTCTTGGTGAAATTGAATCAGGAGATATTGAGGTGTGATATATGATATATGGTAAAGGTTCAAGCTATGGAAAATTATAAGACAAAACTAGGTAATTAATATGTGGTTATATAGGAGATACATTATGGCATATTATATTGCATATTGAAGAAGCACACTTATAGATTTCAATGTTGTTAGGCTCTAGTCATCACCCTTTTTGTTAATTTTAGATGTTGGTCATGACCCTACATCATTAACCCTATTAGAAGTAAGATGCTAATACAAGTGGTTAATTTGAGGATCGAAGTGAAGGATAATTCTGTGACCTAAAACCTTACGGATAAGTATAGAATTTGAAGTGGAACTCCACCTAAAATGAGTAAATTTTTATTTTCTCTTTTGTTATTTCTGAGTGCTCGGATGAAGTAAATGCTTTGTGTAACATAAACCTTATGCATAGAATTTTCAATCCTTCTATAGAGAAGGATACTAATTTATATACCTCTATTAACTCATTTTTTACTAGTTTCCATTAGAGAATGGTAACCTTTATGTGTTGAGCATTAAATTATTTTGAACATCATGGAGAACAAGTGTAGTAGATGATGTTAATGAACATTAATTGTGTGGGAAGCATAACATTGTTAGGAAGTTTTCTTAATTTACTCATAGTTATAAATACAGTCGATGTTACAACTTAGTTAGGGTTCAATGAGAACATGAAATGGGATAAGTAATTACATACATGAACAAATGTATAGTGAAACACCCTTGAGAGTTTGATATCCTTACCCCTGTACAATGATAATGTAGAAGAAAAAGTCTATTCATAGGCAAAGGAGATGTTGTACCCACCAGTTTCCCACTCTATTTTTTTATCAAGCTGACTCAATGTAATATTCGAAAGATTAAGTTTATGTAGACTTATAAATTCACCAGTGTTATTTAATACCAGATATACATTATTTCATCGTCACATTATCATTATGTGTTAAGGATTTCAGTGCCATGTGGATTGTATTTATCATAGTGAAGTTGATACTGGCATGATTATTATCATTAGTATCTTATCCTTCAGAATGATGATTGTTTACATGGATCTCATGAGACTTGTGCTAGAGATAGAATTTTTCTTGTATTAAAATGTAGAATTGTGTCACATATGAATTTCATGAGATTATAGATAACATTGGGGGATGAGGTCAATAGATATGATTCTTTTGTAATCTCACCAAGGTTGATTAGTGTAGCATGACTTGATTTCTTGATATAGTGGATTATGGCTTTGTGTAGTATTTTTCTAGAAGAAGCACGGTATGGTGAAATTGCAATTGAGTGTACATGTTGACATGTTTACACCACATGAAAATGTGGGTATTCTGATTCCAACAAATGTTGAAGGGTAGTCCTACCACTCGATAAATTATAATTTCAGAGTCACAACGAAATAGATATTTAAGTACCTTGGGTATATATGATGACCTAGGAGCGTCCTAAGTTCAAGGTAAATTTTAAACCCTAAGTGTAAGACAAAGAGTAACTTAATTAGCTAATATTCACAATAATCCCAGAAGCTATACATGAGCTAGAAAACTGATGGAACAAGAAGGCATGTAGACTATGTGTTCTAATGAAAGGTTACAAAGGCTATGGACATGGGGTGAGAATCACTCAAGAAGACCCAAATCTTCTGTGCAAAACCGAGTCAATTGATCATCAAGTCAAGAAGTAAACAAGGATTCCTCACTTTGCATGTATTAAGTTTGAAAGCAAACAAGCTAATCTTAACAAATATAATTACCCTCTATTCTTAAAAGCTTAAGTAAATGAGCCTAATAAGGATCTAAGCAATCATTTAATGCTTCAAGAGAATGGGAACTCGCCATTAATGGCTTCAAGGCCAATGGTTCCTCTCATTTACTCCATGCTTGGTGTGCAGTGAAATGTAAAAGATTAATAGCTCAATAGCTAATTAAAATGAAATAAAACTCCTAAATCCTAAGCAATAATACTATAGTTTATGTTAGAGAAGAAGAAGTGTTCTTGTAAATGAGAGGGGGGTAGTGGGATATTTATAGTTTTATATTTGGGAAATGGGAGGATTTTTGGTGCATGTGGGACTAAAAGGGAGTCAATAAGCTAATTATTAAGTAAAAGTAAGATTTGACTAGGTTTAGAAGAGGTTGATCATGATTTAGGACTAGATTAACCTAGGTTAGACTAATTAATCTTGTTTAGAGAGGAATTTAGGGTTTTGGGAGAGTTCTTGAAAGGCCTAATCAATCCAATGAAATGGATTGATAGTCTAGGAAGCTAATATAAGTGGTAAAGAAGAGGGTGATAAGATAGTTAAGCCAAGAAGAGGCTATAATAGCCTTTTTAATTGACTTATAAGAGGGATTAGACCAGAAGAGTGTCGTAAAAGGGGAGTTAGATAGATCTAACTGACAATGTGTCGTCAATTTGTGAGGAAGAGAATATTTAGTGCAATAATAGAGATAATAGTGCTTTCATCAAACTACAGGTGTCTACATTTGCCCCCTTTTGGGGTGACGTAAGCTACGTCACTTCAAAGAAAGTAGATAAGTATAAACTAGTAGAATTTTTTTGAAGGGGTAGAAAAAATATTTATAGGATGAAGGTAGGATGAACGATGCCCCCTCGAGTGTTGTTTAGGTGATAGAACAACTTGATCGAAGATTGAAAAGAGAACAAAAGGAAGAAAAAGTGCAAGGAGGAGATGAGAAAAAGAACAAGAAAATGGGATATTAAGCTATCCGTAAACCAGTGCCAACAACTTTTAAATCATCATTTTGCTTAGAATCCTCATCATCGGCCCTTATTAAGATGTAAGCATACGACGGAAGTGTAAAATGACATGAAAAATCCATGATACAAACAACTATCCATTACTAAAATAAAAACTCCATGCAACATATAAACATGCAATGTAATACGAGAAGTAAACAAACTCTTTTAACAGGAAATGAGTACAATCACACACACTCAAACCAATAACGTTCAAGATAGTTGCACAAATATTTTGTTATCAAGTTGTAATCCCCAATGTTTTGATAAATGAAAAGGGTAAAGGACGATGCCCGAAGAAATTTTATATGCAAGGGAAACGATGGAGGACACTTTCATCCAATGAAAAAGAAATGTGCGAGATGAAAATAGTACCAGGCAACTGATAATGTCCCAGAGTACAGATGAAGTAAAAAATGTAGATTTTGTAGATGATTGAAGATTCAAATGATCTGTGAGTTGTTGTTTCAAATTTTTTGAAAATGTTAGCAAGATACGAGATGAATGCCATGCAAGAGACACATATTTCAGCTGCAAATGAGCTTTTTACCAATTTTAGTCCATTTTCTAAGTGTTTATGATTTTTTTGGATTTTTGGATGATTTTTAGGATTTTTGGATTTTTAGATTTTTGACCAGTCAGAGGAATTTAGGAAAAGGAAGGTCACCTAAAAGCACGTGAAAATTCCCCAAGGTAAAGAGAATGGGTGTCAGGTGGCAAAAAAATTCCCCAGCGAGAAGACAAACGGGCCAACAATAATTATTTAAAAATAATCATGGTCATAGATAAAAATAGAAGACAAGAAGCACCTGGAAATATTTAAAAATGCCTTAGGCTGAAGAGATAAGCGATTGGTGGAAAATAGTGTCCAAGGATGGCTGTGATGATATCATTTGGGAGATGATATTATATTATATTAGTGTAGGGGGTAGATTTGTGATTATGTGCAACCCCTCTTGCCCCCATTGATGATATGATATGTGATGATTATCTTAATATACATACATGATGTAAAACTTAGCATTTTTGTATGTATGATGTATCAGATGATGCTATATGTGATGGCTAAAGAACCTCCAAGCTTAACTAACTCATCCATGCACCATGAGATAAGAGCTAAACAATAGTTAATCATATACATGCATCATAACTTTGAAAAAAACATCAAAACCTAGAATATATGCTACTCTCTACTCTTTAGACTATTACTTAAACATTAAACCTAAGAAGATAAACATAGCAATCAAAGGTGTGATTAGTTTTTTATGGTTTTCAATCTTTCAAGAATGTAGTCTCACCATTAATGGCTTCAAGGCCAATGGTTCTGTCCATATTAAGGAAATGCTAGGTGTAAACATGTTTAGTTGTCTACATTTTCCCCTCTTTGGGGTGACGTATGTGACGTCACTTCAAAGAAAGTAGACAAGCGTAAACAAGTAGAAAATTTTGAAGGGATATAATAAAAATGAGTAGAATGAAGGATGCCCCCTTGATTGTTGATGGGGTGATATAAGAACTCGATCGATGATCGAAAAAATGAAGGAAATAGAATAGAAAAAAGAATAGTGTGAAGAAAAGAAAGGGGATATAGAATAAAAGAAGTATGAGGAAGGGGAAATGAGCTAACATCCATCCAGTGCCTTTTAAACAACTTTAGTATTCATCATATTGCTAATGATCTTCATCATCGGTCCTTATTGGAAGGAATGAACAAAAGTATAGTATGATATGAAAAGCCATATACGAACAAATGTCCATTTCTAAAAATGCCAACTCCATGCAACATACAAAATGCAATGCAATACGATAAAGTAAACAAGCTAACCTAATAGAGAAATAAGTACAATGTCTTTTTTATCGAGCTTCAGTTCCAGCCTATTTGAATTAACGATAAGGGTTAATGATGGTTCCCCAAGAAAAGGATACACGTAAGGGGAATAACGGAGGACACTTGGGTCCAATGAAAAATTATTATGTGCACTACAAAATAGTACCAGGTAACTCATTGTGCCCCAGAGTATAGATGAAGTAAGTAGCCTAGATTTGGTTAATGGAGGTAGATCAAGATAATCCACGAGTCGTTTATGACAAGAAAAAGCAAGAACCAAAGAGCGACATTTTGTAGGATGATTTATATTGTTTTTGATGTTTCCATAAATATATTTGAATGTTTTTTTTATTTTGAAAGTTTTCTGAAGCTATGTACAGGAAGACAAGGAAACATGGATTCCCCTAACGATAGATGGGATGTACAAGAGAAAAAGGCCATGTGCTTACAAGAAAGGTGAAGATGTGAAAATGCCCCAGCGATTAAGCGGAAGTATTCAAAGGAAAACTCTTCACACACTGATGAGAACGGGGGATCAAGGCCATTATGGATAGGTTCAACGTGATGATGAATGTAAACCAATGAAGTGCTGGGAAGAAGCAAGGATGGCCCCAACATAAGATGGCCTAAAATCATATGATAGAAAGGAAGGGGAAGATTGTTTTTTAGAAAGGGACAAAAGTGTCTGAAAACAATGGAAAAAAGGAAATACCATACCCATGAATGTTATGAACAAAGTAGAAGAATGATGTGAATGATATGAATGTAGCTCAGAAGCCTAATGATGAAAAGGTGATTAGCATAAGGCACAATTCATGATACGTGATATGTACTAAAGGAAGAGTTTGAACAAGGTCCAAAAAAAAGATACTTGGTAACATACTAATCCTACTTCACTTATAGATATCCAGTGTGTGCATGTGGAATTTATTACCTCTTGAAGGGAAGGTTTAATAGACAACAAGTGAAGACAACCTAGCCAATGTATAGGAATGATCTGATAGTTTCAAAGGCAATGATTTGTGAATGGAGGGTGGAAGGAGAGACTGTACATTTCTCACTTTGCCAGTCAGGATTCCATATCCTCGATGGAGATGTATTTGATTCTAATCAAAAACATTTTTTGCTTCTAGTCTGCCATTCAATAGGATCCATAGCCCCGATAGAGATTATTAGAAATACCCCAAGAGAGAGTTATATATCAATTTTATTTTGCTTTTAGCTTTTGCTTTTAGCTTTTAGCTTTTGATTTTAGCTTTTAGCTTTTGATTTTTTTGCTCTCCAAAAAATTATTTCAGCTCTCTTTTTGACAAGGGGTTAAGAACCATTGATGGCTTGATGAAAGGAGGTAGAAGTGATTGTGATGATGACATTGGCTAGTGTCAACAAATATGTCCAAAATTTCTTCACAAATTTTTTATTAGATGTTGAATGTGATAGGATCTCTAAGAGGTCAGTCGTTCTTTAATTTACCAAGGTGATGAAAGACCAAGGTCAAACAGATACCATAGAGATAAATGTCGCAAAATGCATACAAATATTGTAACCATAATATCACTGAAGGGATGAAAATGGTAGGAAGACTTGCAGAAGAATAACAAGGAAGGGAAGAAAGAAACATCCATGTGTACACAATACCTGATTGCAATGTTTGATCTTTGTACCTTTGATTTTTTTTTATACTTTCTCAATTTTTTTGTATTTTTGAATTGATTTGATTTTCATATTTTTGATATTTTTTGCAAATTTGGGACTAACAAAGTCACTCTATGTGATAAGATCCAACAAAAATGTTTGTGACTTACTTAATAAGGGAGACTAGGCGTGTTTTTTTATTAAGAGTCATGTTATCCCTGATCTCAATGATCGATGTGAGCTCATACTCAACAAATGACTATGATTTATCCTAAAACAAGGATTTTTCATGTGGGAGCTTGAGTTCCCTATTCATAGGTTTATGCACTTTACGACATATATGATGGTTGTGTTGGTGTGCATTCTTGAATCGCCCTTGATTTTTAACGTTAAGATCGTTGGAATTGTTGGGAACTTTGGAGCTCTTAGAAATTTTGACCTAAGCTTGGTTAAGGAACTATTTGGGTTTCTTATAAGCTAACGCATGACCTATGTAATCTCGAGAAGGAGAAGAAAGCGAGTGTGGATGTTTAGACCTGATGTGAGAAATCACCGTGGGATTACCACAACCATTTATATAAGAAATGTGTGATGGATGAAAAGGATACAGTCCAAGAATTGAATAGGATGGGCTACCAGGAGGTGAGCCACTGATATAAGATGATGAAGGGCTGCTATAATATGGATTTAAGATGGAATAATTTTGGCTACAAGGACATGTCCCAAGAATATAAGAAGATGATGAAGGGCCGGTAGGGTGTGGCCCAAGTATAGATGAGGAGGGAGTACTGGGAGGGGTCCTATAGATAGAAGAGGAAGGGCTACTAGGATGTGGCCCAAGAATAGAATGTAATGAGCTACCAAGAGTTGAACCACAAGTAGAAAATGGAGGGCTACCAGAGGGTGGCTTCGTCATAGAAGAAAACGATGAGATACTCAGCAGTGACCCAAGGAGAGATTTTAATTGAGGAATGATGATAGATAAGGAATTATTTGGTAATGAGAAGATAGGCCATGGATCAATGTTAGACCTTGACATCTCATCATGCTCAAAAGAAGGTGAATATGGAATGCCAGAAGAAGAATCAAGCTCCATGACCTTAGGCTTTTCCTCTATGTTATGATAAAAGGGATCAACTTCTTCCTCCCCATATGTAAGCGTATCGAGTTCTAGAAAGAATCCTTGTTTGCAATCCTCTAAAGGGATATCATCATGTAGTCTAATTGTTCCTTCATTCTTAGAGAAATCAATCTGTAGAGGTTGTTTTTCTTCGACTATTGGAGGTTGACTAGAAGGAATGGGTTTGATAAGTAGGGAAGATTGATTGATAGAATAAGATGAAGATGCTCGATGATGTAGGTGAGGGGAAGGCCTAGCCTTATCACTCCCATGAATGGTTTTGATAGTGATTTGAAAAGATATTTGATCACATGGATTCTTTCTAATGGTTTGATGTGGTCACAGACATTGATCTTTAAAAGATGGATGAGGAAATGGTACGATATGGTTGAAAGGGATCAAGGGCCGAAGAAAGATTAAAGTTAGACTGATAGCAGAAGATGATTCATGAAAGGAAGTAGGCTTGGAGGCAGGCATCTCATGAATGGATGATTTGGATCTGGACCCAGATCATTTTTCTATAAGATGACGTAATGTAGGTTGGAAAGTAAGATCGTATAGCCATCTCTTAAGTTACGACGTAGGATTCAAATTAGATGATTAACTAGAGGGAATCCGAGTCATGGAACTCTTTGACAGAGGAAGGGGTCGTCGAGATGACTGATGAAGGAGGTCCTGTAAAGAAAGGGAGGACCGTGACTCAAGAACCGTATTAGATGTTTGATCGACAGAACTTGGAGTTGCACAAGTCTTCAAAGGAGGAAGACATTATTGATGTGATTTTTAATGAAGGTCCTTAGAAGAAAGGGAGGACCATGATTCAAGATTTAATCTAGGGGTATCTAAATTATAGTTGGGATCTTAATCTTCAAAAGAAGAGTGGGAATCTAAAAAATAGTTTGGATCTGAATCAGAAGAAGAGTGGGGGGAACCTGAATAATAATTCGGATTCGAAGCATCCAAACCATACCACCGACTATGAGCTGAAGGTGGGGAATAGGGTACCCACATGGGCCCTCTAGCATGAAGAACCAAACAAGGCTTAGTCGTAATGGGAATATTTTGATTTGAATTCCTAAACCTAGGTTTTGTATTTTTGTAAGTGTGAGAAACTGCGTGATAGTCAGTCATTATTGGAATCGTTTAGGTACAAATTCCTAGACTTATCTAGTGTGATCAAACTCCTTCAAAGTGAAGAAAGTTCCATGTTAATTCAGGTATAATAATGGCAACCAACAAGACATCTCGTAAATATGGAGATGTGTGCATGAATTTTCGAAGAAGGTCTAAGGAAAATAGACATCATGATGACACGATCTTGATGAGATCAAAAAGGATTGTCCTAGAAAACAAGTTTTCCAAATGAATAATCACAAGCAACAATCATGCAATTGTGAAACACAAAGCCAATCAATAAAGAAATACTCCCTATGTAAAATGTGTGTGCAAAATGATATTTCGATGCAAAGATGATCAACACAATGTTAGTCCTTACGTCAAGCTCAAAATGAACAAGGCGTGAATATTAACAAAGGGTAAATACAATTCCCACGTAAAGGATACTACGACCAATTTAGAGACAAGGAAGGCCTAAACGTCAAAGGGCAAGGATTACAAATATAAGCCACGTAACCACACCAATTGGACACGTCTATTAAGCTTTGCTAAGAAGCAAGATATTAGTGTCAAATTGGTACTGAAACAACACAAAATAAAGTAAGCAACACCCGTCAAGGTTTTAAGCAATGTTTGAATTTAAACCAAATCAAAGTATACTAAGGATGTGCTAAAATATGCAAAGTGTAACGCCACAATGTGGATACTTAGATTATGTTTACGAAAAACACGACCTAAGTATCTTAATTTTGTCGAGGTAATGTGAACAAGGTAACACATCAAAGGGGATCAAATGATGAACCAATCCTAACTATGAATATGATCTTGAAATCAAAATCAAAGGACTATCAAAGATATGAAAATGTACTTACGCACTTTATATGTTTAACAACCCAGCTGCAAACATGGATGGGTGCAAACAGATAAAAAAGTGGTGAATACCATCTTTGATAAGAATCACGAGGTATGCTTCCTTCTCACCCTGAAAATGGGTGGCAAGAATGTAAGGGTATAAATTAAAAGATGAAATAAACTAACTGCCACTTGGGTAGAGTTTTTCCTCGTCCAAAGGTGAGAATTAAACCAATCTAAGTGAGATGTCGTTTAATTTTGTGATGAAATGCACTTAGTTCTAACTTACATGGGCTCTTTTCCTTGTTCAAAAAACAATATTCAGACTCCAAGTAATTCGTCACTTCATGATGGCTTGATGCGACAACGGACTAGTGAAGTGGGCTCAAGACAAAATGGCTTCCCTAATAGGATCTCTCAACTAGGTATCACAACTTTTCTAGTAATGAGCTCAATTTTCCAAAAGAGTCACACTGACTAATTTGTGAGTATCTCGGTTTTACTTTACCCCCTTCAAATACGATGAGACACTAGTGCGTTCACACGTATTCTCATTGGGGTCGCTATATGGACAGCTTTGACTCTAACTTATAATGTGAAATCTAGTCAAGTAGGTAAGCGGGGTGCTTCCTATTTCATCCACGAGGTTACTCAGTGGTGGATTACTTTAGGGTTCTTGGAACCACCCCTATTGTTGTAGCTTAAGGTGTTATGCCAAAGGGGTTATGTTCCAGTTGAGCGGATAGGGACGTACCCTTTTCTAAAACCTACAACATAGTGTGAAGTGAAATGGTGTGTTTTTAATCTTTTTTAACTTAATGAGGTTTTAAGTAGCACAACATTTGGCAGGCTATATGAAAACACGTATATTCTAATTTTTTGTTCTGTCTCGACTTCTTATTTCTTTGACAAGCATTAGGATCTACATGCAAGGAGTTAGTAATTTTCCATCAAATAAGAAAGAGAGTTTTCACGTTGTTTTTTTTTCCTAAGGTCACCAAAAAGGCGTGAAGGAAGAGCATACACAACGTAAAAACCCTGTTAAAATAAGCCTTTGTGAAAAATACTTCAAAAGGTAGATTTCGTTTTAGCCAACTTTGAAAGATCAATCCAATTATTTAAATGTAAAGTAAGTGTTTTTTAAAGTGACAAGAAGTTTTTAGAAGTGTTTTTGATTCCCAAGATGGCCTAGAAGGTGCGAAAGAAGAGCATACACACTTCGAAAATCCCCTTTTAACTAGGAAAATGAAACACTTAAACTACTTTAGTCAAATAAAACCAAAAAGAAACCTGCAATCACTTGTTAGAACCTGTAAACAAGTTAGAATACCAAGAAAAATTAGGAAATTCCATAAATATATTTTTAGCAGTTTTTCAATGGTTTTTAGTATTTTGCATTTTTGGAGGTCTCCGGGGTAATTTGGGAGTTTTGTGATAGAATTAATGATACCAAATTTATATTACTATGAGAATTTCCCTCACAAATTTCACTTTGTTCTCTTTTTGATGCCTATTTAAACTCTGAAAATGGTTCAACGGGTCAAAAGATATGACCCAACTAGGAGCACTAAAAATCATATGAATAAATCTAGAGAAAACAGAGATACATGCACACCCTTCAAGGTGTATGCACATCGTTTTGGGTATGTGCACATGGGTTATGGTTCCTACGTCCCTCTATGTAAACCTAATAGATCTACAGGGTACCTGTGTTACCTAAGAGATGCCTATGCTAGCGTAAGTGTACCTGCACTAAAGAATAGGTGCCTACGCTAGGGGAGTGAAAAATGGTAAAAGCTATGATAGTGCATTTACACTGACAGAGGGGTGCTTGTGCCATAAAAAGGGTGTATGCACCATGGTTTGGGCATGTGCGTGCCTAGTAAAAAAAATTGACAAAGGGCCAAGAATACACAAGGTGCTTGCACGTGAGCTTGGGTACCTACTTTCCTAGTAAAAATGATAGGTTATAGGATGTCTACACTGGCAGAAGGGAATGTGCACCATGATTTGTGCATGTGCACCTACTTTCTGGTACTTGCGCATGGTTTTGGGTGCTTGTGCCCCTCTACTAAAAATGACAGTCTGAATGCCCCTGTGCTGGCAGAAAGGTGTATGCACCCCTACCTAAGAAACCACCAAAAACATAGAAAATGAAATTTTAAAAGTGTGAACAGATTAGAAATTTAACCATTAAATGAAATTTCTAACATTATCTTAACAAAGAAGCATGAAAATGAAGGTTAACTACATAAAACCTATCTAAAAATCCTAAAGCAAAATATTTAACCCTACAAAAACATGTAAAAAGTTAGAAACTGAAATAAGAGCTTCAAAATGACTCCATTAATAGAGGATGGACTTCATGTCCCACCGATCATGGCAAATGTGTTCAATGAAAAGTTGTAAAATCCATGGACATGGGGTAATAATCTCTAAAGAAACCCCAAAGGCTATTAAAAAACTAGTTAGTGGACCATCAGATAAGAAATAAACAAGGATTCATCACTTTGCATGCATTAAACTTGAAAGAAACAAGCAACCTAACATATTTAGTAATCCTCTATTCTTGAAAGATTTAAAATGAACCCAGTAAGGATTCTAAGCAATCAGTTTGTGCTTATGAGAATTGTAGCTCACCATTAATGGTTTCAAGTCCAATGGTTCTTCCCATTTACTCAATGTTTGGTGTGTAGTGCAATGGCAAAAGCAATAGCTCAATAAAATAAATGAAATAAGCTCTAAACCCTAAGCAAAATGCTATAGTTTGTGTTAGGAAGAAGGAGAGTTCTTAGAAATAAGAAGGGGGTAGTGGGCTATTTATAGTTTTCCATTTGGGAAAGTGGGGGAATTTTGGTGCATGTGGGACTAAAGGATAAGCCAAAAATTTGATTAGGGAGTCAAAGTAATATTTGACTAGGTTTAGAAGAGGTTAATCATGGTTATGACTAGTTAAACTAGGTTAGGCTAGTTAATCTTGTTTAGAGAGGAATCATGGTTTCAAGAGGGTTTCGAAAAGTCTAATCAATCCAATGAAATAGATTGATAGTCTAGGTAGTTAGTAAAAGTGGTATAGAAGAGGGTGAGAAGATGGTTTAGTGAATAAGAGGCTATGCTAGCCTGTTTAATTGATTTACAAGAGGAATACGACCAAAAGAGTGTCGTAAGAGGGGAGTTAGATAGGTCTAACTAACGGTATGTCGTCAATTTGCGAGGAGTGAGAATAGTTAGTGCAATATTAAGAATAATAGTGCTTTGATCAAACTACAGGTGTCTACAATGATAATAGTGCACGGATATGTTTTGGCATAGAGTAGATGATTGGAGGTGTGTAAGGAATGTGAAGGATTTTATCTCATGGAAGGAATTTGTGAAGGATGTGTGGTAGGATTGAGAAAGGATGATGGAGTAGAGTTGGCAGAAGAGAAATAAGGCACAATGATGTGTATGGGATTTTGGAGTACAATAATAGGTTTTTGACTCAACCAAGGAAAATTGAACGTGTGTGGATGTTTTGATGAAGGGCCTAACAGTGCATGTGAGAACTTAAATGGTGTAGTTCAAACATATGAGCATGCAATAGAATTGTGAAGTGGATCAGAATAGGATGAAAAAAGTGTGTGGAAAATTAGGTGGTTGGTAGAAAGCAACAAGGGTAGTCATAATTGTTTGACAAAGGCATCTGACAGTGACTTAAATGTCAAAGGAGTCTATTGAATAGGTTAATATGGCACAAAAAGGATGTACGAATGGTGCAGAAGTAGATCAAATAATTTATGATCTCAAATACCAACTCTGAGTTTTAGTGGGAAATATAGAAGCATCTAGAAGAAGTCAACAATGAGAGGTAAGCAAAAAGGTGCAACAATAAAAGAAGGTCAAGTTCTCCATTCAAAGAGGTTGGCACAAAAATATAAAAATTTTGAATAGATTGAGATACGAAGTTGTTAAATGTGTTTGGATGCACAAGGTAACCAATATATGTTAGGTCCCTAAGAGTGACACTAAACTATTATGTAATACTCCATTAGAGAGTTTGTAAGCTCCTTGAGAGTAGTTGCAGGTAGATGTCATGAATACCATTATATAATCTAAGATAAACCTTAGTGTTTTATACGTTGTGTGGGAATCTGTAAACATCTCGAGGTCATCTCAATCCCGTGTCACCATTAATTCCCATGACCTTATCAAGGATGAGGCATAACATATTACATTTTTATTACAATACAATCTTTCTAATATTTACATACTTCTATATATTTTATGTGATTAAACTAAACATACTTCACTATCTAATATAGAGACATCTACGGTGCATGCATCAATGGGGGCACCTAATATTCCATCACATAGAGTCTCTATCTCTATTCCTATGACTATTTTTTTCCATACATGCAATCACAGTGGTTTGCATGCTTCTTATTCTAGCATGTAAGCTCTTGAAACCCTTGTTCACACTTTACAAGCTCAAATATTATAATTATAACAAGTAACATGCACTTCCTCTCATAATATGGATTCTACTCAATTACTTCATAACCCACTTACACCCAAAGTTTATTTTTTTCCTTTGCCTCTTGGTTTTGTTTCTCCTAAGCTTCGTATTTATGATGGTGAGGGTGACCTCATATAATAGCCTTGATTATTTCACATTTCTTTATTTGACTATGTATCTAATGATATCATACTTACCAAGATCTTACCTACAACTCTCAAGGACTTTTCTCTACAATGTTTCTATGATCCCCACATATTTGGTGCAATATTTTACCACTTGGAAAATCAATTTCTTGCACAATTTTCTATCAATATTTGGGATAAATTTTCTTATGCTCAGATGTCTAAAATATGACAAGGGCCTAATGATCACATCAGTGATTATAATTTATGCTACAATATTATTCTTACTAGAATGGACAATATTTTGGTTGATAGTTAACTTCAATATATCTTTACACATATATTTTTTCTTTTTTTTGAATTGGTTATATTCGATAAATCCCCCTCATTTGATCATCTATGTGACACATTGAAATAACTTGAATCTAAGTTATTAGATACGAATAAGATTAAATATGTTTCTATCATTTCTACTACATCTCATATCAAATTTCCAAGAAAATATACATTCAAATACAAGATTAATGACAATAAGGCTACTACTAGAGACATTGTTAACATAGTAGCTCAACCTATTAAGCTTCAATTAAAAACTACGCAAAGTAAATTCACTTTTTTACTATGTGATCCACATATTGTGATTAATCAAATATTTGAGCGTAATATCATGTCTCCCTCCACCACTTGAGGTTTATGTGAGTAAGCCTTATGGTAATATTTTTTATTCTTAAACAAATACTTGAGTGTAATATCAAGTCTCCCTCCGCCACTTGAGGTTTATGTGAGTAAGCCTTATGGTAAGGTTTTCTATGTTAATTTTTATTGTGACTATCATAGATTTATTGGTCACCTCATTGATTGATGTATCAAGCTCCATTACGTTCTACAAAATCTCATTGATACAAATGAAATCGAATGGGATGATCCCACCACATCCTTTAAGCCTACTAATGATAATGTAAAACTAAAAATATTCATTGATCCACTTCCTAATCATAACACTAATGAATCTCCTTCATAAGTGCATAATTCTCATCATGTGGTACTACCTCTACCTTCTTATGATCGCCCATTATATGCAATGATTAGTATTATCTTTCCTATGCCACCTTCTCCACCAATTATTAAATTTTATGAATCTGATTTGGATGAGACTTGTGTCTCATAGACTTTGTATATTTTTGTTTCTATTAATAAGTATCTATACATAGTGTTTTGGTTTGTCCATGTAATAAGCATAATCCATTTACTTTCAAGCTATTTCATTCTCTTTGCTATACTAAAAACAAATTGTACGTGATTCTAATCCCGAATTCAAACATATTATTGTCAGCTTTTGTTACTACACAGGTTCCATTTCTAGTGGCCTCTACTCTTATCTTAGATTACATGTATTTATGTATTCCTTGGTTACATGTTCTTAGGGTTATTCCATCTATCTTACACTAATATTTCAAGTTTATTCACCAACAAAAATTTATCACAATTTGGGGTATTCCCTTTGAGGATCCTCTTCCTAGGTTTCCTAGTAAATCTTCTATAGTTTCTACTCCTACTCCTAGGTCTCTAGATATACCTTCTACTTCGCATGTTTATCTAGTGGCTCTCTCTCTCCTATGATTCCCCATAGGTATTATAGCACACAAGCTATATCTACTAGCTCCCACCCTACTAGGATTCCTCATAGGTCTTCTAGTGCACCCTTTACCTCTACAGGATATTTCTCTTTGAGTCCTCTTCATCAGTTGTTTACATCACACACTTCTCATGTATCTATTCCACCTAGTTCTCATCTCAATACTAATATGCCACATATTATCACTTGTGTACCACTCAAACATGGGCATCATTATTTGGCACAATTGAGGACCAAACTTCCCTGTTCTTCAGGATTCGATTCATCTCCTCATGAGAATATCTTTGGGTAGCTCTTGTGATACCCATCTCCTTCTCCATAGTTAAATTTAAAAATACAAAAACATTAAAATATTTGCAAAAATAAAAAATCAAGACCTATATGCATAGCTTGAAATGTTACCACTTTACATGACAGATGTTGTTTAGTAGTATGGTTTGATAGAAAGCATATTTTCTATACACTCTTTACACACATTCATGCACGAGGTATATTGAACTTGATGCAGGACACACAGAGAGCATTACACGATGGCAGGTGTCATCCAAGCCATTCCTAGATACCAGGATAATCTAGGGGCATCTTCTATACATTATATATAGGTGTAATTATTTTATTATAGTTATACTTCCTTCCTATGCTTGATTACATATATTGTGTACATACTATCTTTTGAGATAATAGTACTAATACATGTGCCTTGAGAAATGCTTACATATATTGTTTTATGGACTTCTTTACTACTTGCTATGATGTTTTTATCATTTTTTATACATATTTGTTACTTGTTTGTGTCACTAATTGTATGCTTCATTGTATGTGTCCTGAGACCCTTGATTTTCTTAAGACCATAAGTAGCCCATGTTTATGGCTATATTCCTTTCTTGCATGAAATTTCTTCTCTTGTATGCGGCATAAGTTCCTTGATTTTTTTTGACACCATGGGTTTCCCATGTTTACAATTCTATGACTTAATGTCGCTCTTTTCTACATTTATTGCCTATGTTTTCTCACTAAACTATTGTTATATTACACATGATTTGATGTTAAAATTGTTATTGTTACAATTTTTATTTGTTTCATTGTGTGGCATGGTCTCCACCATGTGTATCCCCTTTACAGGAATGGGATCCCATTGGAGGCCACCACTACATCCTTTTATACATTCCTATGTAGATTATCAAGCTTCTCAGATAAGGATACACATTTTTATTTTAATTCATGTGTTGATTTACCACACATACCCCAAAAGAGGGGGCATTCATCAGGGTATATTATACACCTACTAAGATATTTTTGAGTTTAGATAAAAAAATTCACAAAGAATGGGTCCTAATAAATATCTTCAAACACCAAAATTGGGGGAATATGTATAGGCTCAAAAACATATAGAACAATTAGGACCATACAGAAATTCCTTATCCTCCCACACATTTATTCCCTGAGGAATTTATACTGTATTTATCTACATTTTCATAATTCTACTTACAAATATATATTTTTGACATGTTTTTAGAATCATCTGACACATTTTGGAGAAGTTTATAAGAGGCGTGAATATTTCACACCTTCTCCAGTTCAGTATTCAATTTCAATTATGGATACAAGATTTTGTGGGTATGGGTCTCTTTCTCCATCATCATCTTGACATATTAAAAACTCTTACTTGCCTATGCAACACACATGGAGGGCATGGGATCACCCATTCTCTTTTATAATTTGTATGTATATAAACAAAATTGGGCCTAGATCCATCTACAACAATGTTGTTTGTGGGGTTAAGTAAGGTATAAAAGTGGCTAAGTTATTCATAGAAATTCCTTCATGTCCTCTTACACATTCAAAGGGCAGGGTATCATGGTTACTAAAAGCTTTGATACAAGGTCTTCATCCTTCGCAGGGAGATTCACTACCTCTTTCTTCTTCTCTCAGTCTTCTATTTGGTGTCAGGTTACATGTACCCAATACTCTAATTTCTCCTTCAAAAAAAATGGGGGTTGATCACTCCCAATCTCTCGGCAAGTTCATAAATAAAATTGAATCTCCAAGTGCAAGCAAAGAATGGGAGCCCTTCCTTTCACATAAAAATAGGTGTATTCCTTCTATTGTTTGTATCTTTTTATTTCACTTTGTGCAAATTCAAATTTTAAATTTACATTTGAGTTATAGATAAAATTCTATTATGAAAATTGAACACAATTATTGTAAGTTTCACTATAGAGCATGCCAACACTAATACACTTGGAAAATAAAAAACTTTGAGAAAAGACAAAATGTTTCTACACACTCGGGTATCTTTTTCTTCAATCATGTATGTTTCATTTCATACTTAAAGGGGGGAAATTTAGAAACTCAAATTTGGAAATTTACCATTTGAAATTTTTATTTATGATAATGTTCCTTGTTAAGACAAATATCCACATTTTATCCCCGCTTAGTACATATTACTATCTCTCTCCCAGCTTGTTTATTTCTACACACTAAAGTGTCATCATATTTTGAATATAAATGCATAAAATTAGTATTTCTCCTTTGTTTGTCATGATACATATTTTAGACTACATGCAATGTCACCCTGTCCAAAATTGTACGGCTTGATCAGGATGTCAAATCCGTTCCTAGCCAACTTATAAGGTCCTAAACTGACACATCATCTAAGTATGTTTTCAATTCATTTATCTTTGTTAGATCATTTCATCCTCTTGGGTTGGGCTTGTCATATTAAATTACCTTCGAAACCCTATATAAGCAAGTTAATATCACTTAAATTAGATATCATTACAAATACTAACACTGAAGGCACTCAAGACTCCCTAAATATCAATAATATGATGTACATTCATTAGGGTAGTCATTATTAAAGTTTTGAAGCACTCACTTAGGTCAAGTAATTCAACTTACCTCATTTCCAAACATCTAAATATCTCAATGCAATGTCTTAGCAAAAGAAAATAATCCCAAGAATTTTCAAAGTGGTTCAAGTTTCCAAACTAGGTGTGTGTGTGTGTGTGTGTGCGCACGCGCGCGTGTGCGTGTGTGCGTGTGTGCGTGCATGTGTGTGTGTGCGTGCACGCGTGCGTGCGTGTGTGTGTGTGTGTCACCTTCTAGTAGAGAACTATGTGTGATTTGAGGCCTCTTTAGAGTAGTTTTAATATAGGCAATGCATGGATTGCACTTCAACACAAACATTAATGTTTTTTTAAGGTATTTCATTTATAGTTAAGGTTTGAGTTTGATTAAAATTATTTAGATGATTTTTTAGTTGTGTGATACTTATATTTTTACAGTGACATACATTTCTAGGAAAGTGAAGGTCACATGAAGTTATAGAGCCACACTTTGAGCAGGTTTAAAACCATACAATATTGTCAATACCATACAAATTTTCCTAGAAGAACTATATAGTTCCATATTAGGGAATTTTCCATCTAAAATATCAATAACAAATAATCTTCAGGTTCATTACTCCCAAATTCTCCAATCTAGGCACCTATATCTCTTTTGTTTCACTTTGTACAACTAAGTACATTTCTCTTCTTGTATTTAGGAGCTTATAGCATATCATTATTGCTAGTTACAAGTATTAATGTGATGTTATGATATTTTATTTGTGAATTTAATTAATCATAATAAACCTTGTAGCAAACCTTACATCCTTTTTTAGTTCATTCATCATATTATTGATTTAATTAGGGTGTAAACAATGACAAAATGTCAAGTTCATCAAAGAACAAGTCAAGTCACCCATAAACCATAGTGTCATAACTAGTATGTCTATCAGAAGGTCAGAGGATTTTACTCAATACATGTATACACCATTTCAAAGGTAGATGGTCTACTTAAATGATGATTTTGAAATTATGCGAGCATGCATGCCATCCTTCCTTACAATCTAGAAGTTAATATCCAAGCTTATTCTTGAATCCTTGGCAGTTTTTAATGAATATCTTCCTTCATGTAGAGTATATTATGACATGACAGGTGCTCATAGAAGGATAACTTGGCATTCAATATGATTGCACTATGCATCTACCATGTAATTAATTTCTTTAACGTGGTGATCACAAGTCAGTTCGTTGGGCATATTTTTCCTATATCTCTAAAAATCATTACAATATAATAGAGGACTCCAATATATTTCTTACACTTATCTGAATGTGTGAAATGGACTCCATTTGAGAAAGATACCATCCGCAAAACTTTCCAGTTGGAGGAGAAAAAAAGGGGCAGCAGACTAATCAGAATGTGACACGTGGCAATAAAAAATAATAAAAATAGTAAAAGGGTGTTTTTGGTTTTCTCCTCCGGTCTTTAACACTCAATTTTGGATAAGTGGGCCCCATTATTTGTTGGCTAGGAGCCCTCATCTAGGGTAGACACACTATTTTTAAGGAGGGGTGCCTTTTCTAAATTTTCTTTATATTACCATTATCACATTTTTGTATTTATATGCCTCTCATTGTAATTATATAGTGCATGTGGTATTATTTGCAATGGATTGGTAAAGTTCCATGTGATGGGTCCACAGGCCACCATGTGGCCTAACACCTCAATGACCTAGTTCGCCATGTGGCCAACTCAACTTGCTTGCACTCCAATCTTGGAAACCACTATAGACACCCTAAATTACACACTTGTTCCCAATTTTTTCCCAATACAAACTATTATTCACCCATTTGTGATTAATTGATTAAATCAATTAAATCACACACATTGCACCCTTTGGATTAATTAAATTAATCCCTAGTTCCCCCCTTTTGCTATTTTGATTATCATTTATTAATTAAATGATTAATTCATTAATTAGTGTGCACATCCTAATCAACTTCCACTCATATTCTCATTCAACAGCCACTTGGACTCTGCATCCTTATCCTAGTCAACTACACTTCTAGAATCCTAGAAAGGTAGAGGCAATTGAATTGCACGTACAACCACCTTTTTGGATGTAACTTCTGCTAATAAATTCCATTATTACCCCTGAATGGAATTTAACTTACCAGAACTACTGTAACTTCCTCAAGTGCTAAAAATAGTATATGCATTCATTTGTGTGCAACAAACTTCCAACCACTTTTTCCTCTATAAAATGTAGGCTTATCCTATCCAAAATCCTCCTAGATTGTTTGTAAGTAAACTCTTTCAATTTACATATTGAATATTTCTAAGCCAACTGCTCATAGAAATTTGCATCCCCATTTACAAACCATTCAAGAGCACCCACAATTCCACAAGTTTCTACAACTCAAAGCTCTCTCAACCTTCATTTGAGATTTATTTTGGAGGACTACAGGAAGGTTTGTTATGATTGTTTATTTTTCATTTGTACTTAGTTTTCCATAGTATACATTTTGGCACGCCCGGTAGGACTCACACCCCATCTTCATTTACTCTTATTTCATTTATTATTTACATTGATAGTAGAATTTCATTTTCCAAAATCAACATTGTTTTTTTTATTATTAATCTCTGTGTGTGATAGTTTTACAAGTTGAAATTGGAAATCTGGAATTAATTGTCAATTAATTACAGAAATCTAGGTGTTTATTTTTCATTGTCTTACACTTCCCCCTGATCCCACCCTAGAAAGCTACACCCCCCATGACTTTTCTTACTGCCTAACCCACTACTACCCCACAGAGTTCGCCATACCCAATCCCCAACTCCCCAACTCTCCCCTCATCTCGTATCTTGCTTGGTGACTCAGACAGAGCCAAGCACCCCATCCCCTGAACACCCCAACTCCCGTGGGCCACACACTCACCTCACCCTTTCTCTCAAACTCCTTGTGCATCGTTCATCCTAGATCCATCCCTCCCTACACAATGTGTTGCTCGCCGTTCTTCATTTGTTGCTCGCCATTACTTCGGCCATGCACACACACATCCCACACAAAAAAAAATCCAACCATAACGCACAACACACAATAGGTTTAGGTTTAGGTTTTTCTTTTCCTATCTAAACTTTAGTTTAACTTAGGGTTCTTTTATTTTTTCATTTCTTTATTTATTTATTTTTTTAAAAACAAAACTTTGGTTTACACTTAAGTGTAAACTTTAGGTTAATCTTTAGTTTAGTTTACGCTTTAGTTTAGTTTAACATATTAATTTCTTAACTTTCGATTATCTTGTAATTAATTATTTTAACCTATTTGAATTTGTTAATTAGTTTAGTTCATTATTTAGGTCCCATCACTTAAATTAGGACCTTTTTCTTTTTATTATTTTTCTTTAATTTTGTTCATTAGACTAATCATGTTACTCACTCTTGCAAGGCTCTCAGGCATTTCAAATACAGTTTATATATCACTTTTGAGACTTTTTGTCAACTTTTACTAGCTTCGAACCCCCTTTTCACTCACGTTTTCTGTCATTTTCTTCTAATTATCCTAATTGTAAATGTTGTTAATCTAGGGTTATTGGACGTTCCGATCCAGTTCTTTTTTTTTCCTTTCCATTGTCATTTTTTTCCATTTTTGTGAGGTTAAATCACTTTGCGATCACATGTATGCTCTTCCCTAGCACTTTCAAAGTGATCTTGGGAATCATAAACGTGATTGTTTCTCATTTTGTTTTTGGGAATTAACTCCTTTCACTTAATCAAATTCATCCCACTCATATGCTCTTTCCTTGCACTTTCTAAGCAATATTGGAAATTAGAAACGTGGGTTCGCTTCTGTTGTCTTGTCTTTTACCTACCTCAGGAGAACATTCTAATATTTTCTTACAAGTCCCACTCTCACAAAGGTTTATAAAACACTTAAAATTACTAATTGTATGTTTCCTTTGATCATGAGCTTCAAACTACTCATTCTTATGTGCAAGGAATTGCTGATAAATAAGATAAAATGAAAATTTCTACACACTGTATTTGCATGTTTGGATAAGGGTAAAAACATGTTCACATAACAATGGTAATTGCCTTGGCATAAGCCATAAAAATCATTTGAGGATTACCACAGGAACCCCAAAATATTCAGCACATTAAGGGAACTGGATGAAAAAATGGGTACTACCATCCCAACTGACTAGTAAAGTCTTGTGAGTTAAAGTCACAGATATCTAGTAGTGGTGACCCCCAGTGTAATTCATTCTGAGAAATATCTTTGCTCAGGGTTTCAAAGGGGGTAAAGTAAAGTTGGACAGCTAGCAATATCACCATGCTTGCTTAGTATACTACTGCTAACACCTAGTTGAAAGAGCCACCTAGGAAGCCAAACATTGTCCAAGCCAAGCTAAGGTAGAGTTTGAAAACAAACAGAAAAACAAAAAATCTCTTTCTTTTATTTCTCTTTATTTTTTTATTATTTATCCACACTCACTTTTTCCCAAACACTCCTTGTTTGGGATCCATCTTTCACGATCGTATCTTCTCGTAATTTTCAAACAATCCTTGTTTAAATTCATCCTTTGCATTCGTACATTTTCTTCATTTCTAAGAACTTATTTTTTGGACTCATACTTTCATCCTCTTTTCATCTTCCCAAGTACTCTTTACTTGGATTATTTTTCACCTTCTTTTCGATACCCCAAATACTCCTTATTTGGGATCATTTTCTATTTTGTTCGCTATCTCAAAATTTATCCTTATTTGGACTTGTCATTCACTTCTTTTTCTCTTCATCTTCAGTCATTCACTATCTTAAGTTTTACTCTTTTTGGAGCTTTTGTCTCTTTTTCATCCTTTCAATCTTTTCATCCCCATTACGCTTTCCATTTGATGTTCTTTCATTCCTCTATAATTCTCACTTACCTGTTTGAGCCTTCCTACTTCGAGATCATAAAATTTCCTTATCTTTTGGACTTACTTCATCTTAAGTTTATCTCCCCTTTTATCCTCGACTTAAACATTTGGATTACTTTTCCCAAAGTTTGAGTTTCCACTTATTTTCCAACATCAAGTCTTGATTTGTGGATATCCACATCCTCACTCAATCATTTTCATCTTACCAATCACGTCTTGACATTGTTGTATCCCACTTTGTCATGATCAATTCCATTGTGTCTTATCTTTCCTCAAAGATTTGATACTTTCATCCTCTTCTTACGTCCTTTAGTTTGACATCATCATTGTTAAACTACACATGTTTTTTTCTTCACATCTCTAATTTAACAAACTCTTTGTTAAGTTTTAGACACTTCATTATATCATTTCCCAATGTTTACGTTTTCGATACTTGAGTCTTATGCCCTAATTGGTCTCCTCCTTAACTATTTATTTTTAAAGATTAAGCATATCACATATGATTTGACTCCTTCATATCCTCTTCCATTCTAACATTTACATTATTATAGGTTGAGCGTGCAATGAAACCTTAATTGCAAAAACCCTCTTCCCATCTAGCATTCACTTTACTAGTGGTAGAGGACATTCGACATCAATCATTCCTCACTCCTCCATTCTAACATTTACATTGTTAGTGGTTGAGCACATTTGAGCTTTTATCACTATAATCCTCCTCCCATATAGCATTCACATTTTCTAGAGGACGATAAATTTCACCACATTGAACCCCTCTTCCATCTTGGCATTCACTTTGCCAAGGGTTGAGTTTATCAATCACTCTCACACGCTTCCATCTTGACATTCACTTTGTTAAGGGTTGTGTCATTCATATCTTCTAAACATCTTGTCCATCTTAGCATTCACTTTGTTAAGGGACAAGTTATTACCAAACTTAATCACACACCTCTCTTCCATCGTAGCATTCACATTGCTATGGGTTGAGTTATCTTTCGCATCTCTTTCCCCCCTCCCCCCTCTTTTAAAATTTTTAGGAACACAACAAAGAGATTATATTCCTTTTGGAAGAAACAAATGACTTCAAAATCCTTTTGGAAATTTTGATAGTGACAATGACCAACACTCTGAGGATAATCATAATGAAATCTCTCCTAAAACAATCCCATGTTGAAACTATCTTATGTATGAATAAAGACCAATTTTTGCTTCATCTCCTTGAGATGAGAGAAAAATTACCCTTCGATTTCGATGAGGATGTTCTATGAACATTACTTGGCAAACCAAAAACCAAGAAAGGTGACCCATTCATTTCGATAAACAATGACGATAAGTCTTTCCCTAGCCATTCAAACCACGAGGATAAAGGCAAGTCCACCTCAAACAATGAAAATGATGATGGATCAAACCCTGAAAAATTCACATGTTGGGAATAAGGGAAAATATATTGACTCTACCACCGATCCTACTAAGGTTCTTATGGATCAAATCAATGAGATGGCTAAGAAATTAGCTCTCATATCCTCCAAAGTCACTACCAAACCTCATAACAAAGATTCTACAAAAAATAGTGACAACTCATCTAAGAGCCATATTGTGACTAACAAAGAGAAAAACCAACCTAAGAATGATGGCTCATCATCATCCATTTTACACCATGACTCACCATTTTCTCGTGAATGAAAACTTATGAAAGACACAATCTCAGGGGTATGCAACACCAACATAAATAATTCAACTTTGATGAGTTGTGTCCTTACCCATTTGATAAGGGCATCTTATGCATACCCTTTCCTAAATCATTCAAAACACCCAAGTTTGAAAAATACAAGGGAAAAAATGATCCTACAGAACATTTCAAGGAACTCTATATAGTTTGCCAAGAGGTGGCCGATGGTGATATCTTTTTAATGCATATCTTCCCACGATGTCTAGGTGGGTAAGCCTTGGATTGGTTTTTACACCTCCCCGAGGGTTCTATACATACCTTTTCAGACCTCTTAGAGAATTTTGTCAAACATTTATCGCTCAATCAAACCATGGACTTGTGTAATGCTAAACAACATTCTGATAAAACCCTTACACAATTCTTACAAAGATGGTGTGGAATCGCAAGCCAATTCCCATGCTCAATTCTTGAAAAACAATTAGTGAGTATTTTCATTCCAAATCTCACTGGAGAGTTATCCTTTCACATGCAAATGCACTACCTCAATACTTTTGAGGAAGTTATCGAGAAAGGATCCTAAATTGAAAAGGCCCTTGTCGCAAAAGGTTTGATAAGACCTCATTCAAAGGACAGGGGGCATCACAATAATCATAATAGCTCTCATCACGATAAATCCAAAAACATTAATCAAAATCACAATGTTTTCAATGACGGTATCACAGATAATCAAAACGTGCACAACATTCAGAATAATCAAGAAAAGTCTAACAAAGCTAAACAACCACTCGTTGTTGCAACTAAAGAGGCTTCCCCATCTCGCGAATCAAAGCGATGTCATTTCACCCCTTTGGGGGAACCTATCTCAAATGTCCTACAACAAATCGTTAACACCAACATGGTGACCTATCCCATCACAAGACCTTGGGTTGAAGGAGAACCCAAGCCCACTTGGTACAAAGCCGACACTTACTGTGACTTTCATCACATTGATGGTCACACAACGGATCGATGCTTTCACTTATGTCACTTTTTCCAAGACCTCATCGGCAGTGAGGATATCACCGTTGAAGAACCTTCACCAAAAAAAACACCCAATGAAAATCTCAAGGTGTTCTCAAACCCATTTCCCAAACATGGTGCTGACAATAACAAATCTGACAAAGGTCACTCCGCCAATAACACTTACTACAGTTCAATTATTTCCTTTATTGAGGAAGTCCCTTCGGCATTAACGACCATTAAATTCAAACCTCTAAGTAATGTCATATTCATACGCCAAAATAAGATGTGGGTTCCTGCAGAAAACCAACCATCTACTTCTTCTACATAGCCTCAAACGTCCAAAACGGTGGCTCCCTCAAGTCAAAATTTAACCTCTAATGCCAAATCTTCCACCCCTGGTCAATATGACCTCATCAAACAACTAGAAACCACACCAACACATATCTCTCTGATGGAACTATTAAAAGAGTCACCTAACCTTTAGGATATCCTCACTTGTGCTCTTCATGAAGCACACGCTCCTCCAACCCTTAATATTTAACATTTTTAAGCTATGATTGCAAACCTTACACCTGAAAGTCTTATCTTGTCTTTTGGCCCTTAAGATATGTTGAACCCTAACCTCCAAAACAATAACTCTTTGTACATTGAAGTGTATATAACAAACCAAAAGGTCAAAAGAGTTCTTATTGACAATGGAGCAACTCTTAACATCTGCTCTATAAAAAATGCTTCACTTCCTTGGTCATACAACAAACAACTTAGATTATAATGTTATTACCATTTGTGGTTATGATAATAGTGAGCGCCAGTCCTCTGGTACCATTACTCTTCCCATACAAGTGGGCCCACAACTCCTCAAAACCATATGTCATGTTGTTGACGTGGACACGTCATATAACCTCCTTCTGGGTAGACCTTGGATACATGTGATGCAAGCCATGCCTTCCAAATTCCATCAATTCATAAAATTCCCCCATAATGGTAAATATTTCACCTTTCTCGGCGATGTTAACCCATTTGAGTATTGTAATTTTTTCGAGGCAAATTACCAAAATGCAAATTATTGTCCATTTGTTGATGGCCTATCTAAACCTCGTGTCATCCCTATTGCTACCAACCACTTTGATCCCAAAATATTGTTGCATCCTCATACATCCCTGTCTTCTTCTGAAGCATCTACATCTAAGGTATCACCCGAGATTAAATTCTCCCATAAAGGTCTAGGTGAGTACACGCTTGAAAATGCATTTCTTGTTGGCAAACTCCCATCATCACCTCGTAGCTATGGGCACCCTAACGCTCACCATCTATGAGAACCTATAGCTTACTATTTGGGAAATATTATTTGGAGACGATATGGATATCTATAAGATGAACATATTCAAATCTTTGATGGCTCTTGGTTGTATGAAGACAAGATGGTTGAATGTTACAAATCCACCAACTAAACCAAGGCCTATAGAATGATGAAAAACATGAACTGGAAAGGAAGAGGCCTTGGCCCACAAGGACATGGCATTATTGAACCTATGGAAATCAAATCTAACCTTTACATGCATGGTCTAGGATATGAGACCTTTGAGAAGAGACCACTCATATTCGATATATTAACTAACGATGAGGACTCAAATTCTAAATTTGAGACCGGTTCCACACATAGCCTCTTCGAAGACCTCGTTGAAACTATGATTTTCCTCAAAAACCTATCCATTCAAACCCTTGATGTTGTTTACCCTTCCCTCATTTATCAAGACCAACAGTGTCATATTTCCATGGACCTCTTTAAAAATGATGAGGTCATTCAAGAGTTACTTGGGGGTGGAGACCCTTTTCCCTTTTCAAATCATAAGAAGGGTTTTGATATAAACCTTGATGTTATTGCATACTTTGGTGAAAAACTTGAAATATCCAATACTAAAGAAAAATAAATTAAATACAGAATAAATAAAAATCATATCTCGCATAGTGAAAACCTTTCTGAGGTGTTATGCGAGCAAACAAAAAATGAAAAAGAAAAAGAAAGAAAAGGATGCATCTCCTAGTGAAAACCTTTCAGAGGTGCTAGAGAGAGGAGATTTGGATCCATAAATATTAGAAAACCTACAAAAACCTACATTATCATTTCAAGATAATGACACTTCTAAGTTGTTGGTAGAAGAAACGACAACTATCAACATTGGGACTGAAGACCAACCAAAACTATTACAACTAGGTGCCAATTTATCAGAAATTGAAATCAAGGCCTTCATAGCACTTCTAATCTAGTTTCAAGATGTATTCACTTGGTCCTACAAATACATGTCTATCCTTGATCCATCTCTTGTGGTTCATCACCTTGTGGTACGCCCAAATGCTAAGCTTGTAAAGAAAAAGCTGTGTAAGATGCACCCCAAGGTTGCATTATTCGTTAAGGCCGAACTACAAAAATTACTAGATGCAAGCTTCATACGGTCTATTGAATATTTAGAGTGGATATCTAATATAGTACCAGTTGTGAAGAAGACCCCCATAATCTATATTTACATATATTTTCGTGACATTAACAAGGCATGTCCCAAGGATGACTTCCCTTTGTACAACATCAACATGATTGTCGATTCCACCGTGGGCCATGAGATGTTATCTCTTATGGACAGCTTTTCGGGATATAACCAAATTCAAATTTCTAAAGAAGACTAGCATAATACAGCTTTCACAACCCCATGGGGGAAATTTTTCTATAAGTTCATTCCTTTTGGCCTTCAAAACTCTGACGTAACTTATCAAAGTGTAATGACTATTATCTTTCATGACCTTCTTCACGACATAATGGAGGATTATGTTGATGATATTCTTTCTAAATAAAGTACCAGAGTGGATCATCCAGTAGTTCTTGTGTGTATCTTTGAGTGATTAAGGGAATATAGGGTTCTCCTTAATCCAGCAAATGTGTCTTTGGTGTCACTTCGGGAAAACTTCTGGGATTCTTTATCTAACAAAGAGAAATTGAAGTGGAGCATACCAAGGTCAAAGCTATAATGGATATGTTTCCTCATCATAACATTCGACAACTAAGAGGCCTACAAGGAAAAATACATTATATATGTCGATTCATTTCTCAATTGGCAGACAAGTGCCATCACTTTAACCAACTACTTAAGAAGGATGTTCAATTCAAATGGACACAAGAATGTCAAGAATCCTTTGCTAAATTGAAAGAATATTTGTCCTCTCCACACGGTGATCATGCCACCAATACATGACAAGCCTATGTTGTTGTACACTTCTACAATAGAACATGTCATTGGGGCATTATTGGCACAACACAATGACAAGGGTCAGGAACAAGATGTGTATTATTTGAGAAGGACTCTTCTTGAACATGAATGTAAGTACTCGCAAGTTAAAAAGGCTCACTTATCTTTCGCTTACACTTTTGGTAAATTGTGACATTACTTGTTGAATCATACTACCAAGTTAATTTCAAGGGTCAACCCTCTAAAGTACCTACTTTCAAGACAAGTCATAATAGGTTGGATGTCCAACTCGATTGCACTTCTCAGTGAGTTTGACATTGAAATTTTCAATCAGAATGCTATAAAAGGTAAAACACTGGTAGATAAACTGGCTGCAACTCCACTTCTAGGTTCACAACCGTTAAAATTTGAATTTCCTGATGAAGACCTATTATACATAGAAGAAATCCCCTCATGGACATTATTCTTTGATGGATCTTGCAACATCCATGGTTCTGGAGCAGGAATTATCTTATGTACATGTAATGGGGACCTCATACCTAAATCTTATCGCATTTAATTCCCTTGCACAAACAACATATCCAAGTACAAAGCATTGATAACAAGCTTAGGATTTGCTATCTCCTGGCACCTACAAGAATTACTAGTTTTTGGTGATTCCCTTCTCATCATTAATCAATTTAATAGAGAATATCAAGTCAAAGATGAGAATATCTTACCCTATAAAAGAATGGTTGATAGTCTTAAAGGGTATTTCTGGATTATCAATTTTGAACAAGTTCCTCATGTACAAAACAAAGTAGCAGATGCCATGACAACTATCACATCCCTTCTTTCATTCGACACTAATCAAACTCACAATGAGTTCCTTGTTGAACATCTTTTGGTGCTTGCATATGAATTTTTGGATTCCATCATGGTTTGTGAGATTGTTGGTCCTGATCATCCTTGGTATCAAGATATATATATCTTTATTCAAACTAAATCGTACCCTCCTAATTTAAATTCATCCAATAAAATAGCCTTGGCACAACATTTTTTGCGCTACGCTCTTCTTGTTGACACCTTGTATTGAAGAGGCTTTGATGGGACTCTCTTAAGAAGTCTTAATTAGGATGAAACTAATTAGACACTAGTTGAAGTACACTTAGGTATTTGCAGTGCACACAACAATGGAATGGTTCTTGTGAAGAAGATCTTCCACGTTGGATACTACTAGCCAACAATGGAGACAGATGCATGTAACTATGTGAAGAAATGTCATGCTTTCCAAAAACATGGTAATCTCATTCATGCACCTTCCCAAGCCTTGCAGTCTATCACTTCACCTTGGCCTTTCTCAAAATGGGGGCTCGATCTAATTGGAAAAATAAATCCCACATCTTTTGATGGTCATACATTCATAATATTGTCCACTGATAATTTCACCAAGTGGGTTGAGGTTATGCCTCTTACCTACATTTCTAGGTGCAATATTTCTAAATTCATCTTCAACCATATTATCTATCATTTTGGCATTCCCATTTCTATTGTCACTGATAATGGTGGTTCCTTCAAAAATAAGAATGTCAAGGCCCTAGCTAAAAAATATAATATCCACCTGAAATGGGCTACACCCTACTACCCGTAATGTAATGGTCAATCTGAGGCGTCTAACAAGACTATCAAATCCATTCTAGAAAATTTGGTCAATAAACATGGATGTAACTGACATACGTAGTTGTATCCCACCCTTTGGGCCTACCATACTTCCTTTCGTACTTTTATAGGAGCTACCTCATTCTCCCTAGCATATGTCTCTAAATCCATATTACATATCGAATTTGAACTGACTTCACTTCATGTCTCCCTATAACACCTAATTCATGAAGAAGATTACCATGTTGCACACCTTGTAAAGCTAGAACTACTAGACGAGAGACATCTTCACGCCTTGGATCATTTTTAGGTATATCAGAATTGACTGCACCATAGTTATAACCACAAGATCAAACCTCAACAGTTTGAAATTGGTGACTTAGTTCTAAAAGAAAATCAGAAGAACACAACCAAACCATGAGAAAAATAGGGAAAATTTGAGCCTAATTGGTTGGGTCCTTATGTTATAACTACTAAATTTGGGTCTAGCGCATATAAACTATCTACTGAGGATGGAAAAGAGTTAAAGGATCCTATGAATGCCATTCATCTGAAGAATTTCTACTCTTGAGTCTCTGAAGAGTAACCCTTGTGCTGGGGGCATATCAACATGTTCACTTATTTCATCATTTCACCTTGTCTCTCACTTGTATCTTTTGGCCTCACCTTATGTTGCATGTTCTCCTTGTCATGTCGTCATTCATATAGTATACCACTCTTGTTTGCCTTCCATTCTATTTTTGTCCACTATATTCATGCGTAACGTGTTGATTACGGCTTGGGAATTCCTTTTTCCTTCTTCTTTGGTGTGTGGTTCAAAATTCTAAAAAAGACCAAAAATATTCACATATGTCTCACAAAATAACCAAAAACAATATAAAATTGTTCAAAATCCCAAAAACAATATAAAATTGTTCAGAAAATACAACCGACAAAACTCCATCCACAAAATGTTTTGAAAATGCTCAACTGTTTGTTGTTTCTCTACATAAAAAAATTTTCATAAAACTATGTATACCAAAAATATATACAAAATGTTTCAAAAATTCTCAACAAAAACATTCACAACTACGTACCTTAGCTCTCCAATTTCATCATCTGATTGTTCCCAATCATCTGAATTCTTCCAATCAATCAAACCACTCTTTTCAATGTAACTTTGCTTACGGACACCACTCGATTTGGCCTTATACAGATCATACTTCAATGGGATCCAACAAGAGTATCTTTTGGAGTATCTAAGCATCACTCCACTCTTTGGCCTAATTCAATCCTCTCAAGTTCTCAGCTATCATTTGGGGGAAAATTGGCATATATCTATCTATTCATTGTGGAACACATTAGGAATGTCTTTGGACATTGTTATTGTGAATTGTGTTATATTTTTGCTTACTTTTTAGTTTTAACATTGGTGTGCATTGTTCACTAGCTTGTTTGTAATCTTTACTTGTCTGTTGTTTGTACATATAGAATGATGTCTTATATATTCTTATCTTAGTCTATTGTTTCTTTAGTTAGAATAACCAGTGCTTTGTGTATCTGGAATGATGTTGCGATTATAGACCAATTGCAGGAAATTTATTCACATCTTAGTTCACATATAACTTTGGTGTGGATCCTTCCTGTTCATATTGGGTTTGTTTACATTGTTTGTTTTATGTCTTTTTTTCACTTGCATGTGTTGTGTTTTCTCTCCTAGTTTATTCACTAAGCCATGGAGTGTTTTCATTTTTTATATGTTTTCATGTTTGTTTAATTTTTTTGCATTTTTTCACACTTCTTAAAAACTCATTAAAAAAATCATATATTTCAAAAATCCAAAAAATAAAAAATAAAAAATCATAAAAAATTACAATATTTTCAAACAAACATTCACTTATCATAGAAATCCTACAATTGGAAAACCCTTGAAGTGAATATTTCAACATCTCAACACAATCTTAGTAAAGACACACTTTTTATCTATTATTATAATGACCTTTCCAATCTTACCGATATCACTTTCTTCCCTTTGCACAATTTCAGCTTGGGACAAGTCATAAAATTGTTTTTCCTTCACAATATAACTTCACCTGGGATAATTTTAACTCTGACACAATGGATATGACATGAGTGTCATGAGGAGTCACTTCATTCCACTCTTCCAATCTAATTTTATTCCCCCTTTGGGAGTCATTTGCATCTACTTAATCATCATTGTGGCATGCATTAGGGGCATAACTAATTGTCTTCTTTTTTAGCTTTGTGTTGCATTGTTGATGTTTAATTTTTTGGACCATTTTTAAGTAGTGTGATTACATCTTGGTTCCTTTATAACCTTGATGTATACATCTAATATGTATTTTGGTTCCACTTTCTTTTTTTATTTTCTATTTTTTGTGTCTATTTGTTTACATACATCTAGGTTGACCATCTTGATTCTTTCATAATCATGGTGAGAACTCTATTATGCAATAGCAAAAATAAGGTTTCTCCAAAATTATTCTCCAAATAACGTTCATGCTACAAGCACAGTTTTTTCCCATCCTTGTTCTAATCCCTTATTTTCCTTCGTATTAAGCAGTTTTCCACCTCTTTACTGCGTCACCCACCCACTTGAGGGGGAATTCCTCTACCATTCTACTCGTTGTGGCATCCAAATGCTTCACCACTTCCTACTTGCTGGGAAATCCAAATGTTTCACAGCTTTCCACTCACTGATTTACATGTGTCTATTATTTTCAAAGCACTATTACTTCATAATATCACTTTAAATAAGGGAAAATATAAACACCCTAAATTACATACTTGTTCCTAATCATATCCCAGTACATTGCACCCTTGCACCCTTGAATCATACACATTGCACTTAGATAGTATTAAACATTTGAAATCAGAGCTAGAGACCAATGATGAGTTCTTGTTCATATTATAGTGTGGTGAGAAGATGAAGGATTTTCCTTCCACTTTAGATGTAAGAAATATGACAGATGAGTGCACTATAATTTTATCACCATATTTTTCTTCATCCCACTCAGATTTGAATATTCAAGTAATGTTTTTGGAGAATTTGAAAAACATCTTAAGGGCATTGGATCTAGATTATTGCTTAAAATTGGATTTGATGAAAGAGGCCTTGGTAAGAATGGCCAAGATATTTCTAACCCAATACATGTAAAGGATCATCCTCATTTTGTAGGTTTGGGTTATTCTAGTGCGGGGAGAGTGCTATAGAACTCTGAAGGGAGACAAGCTTCGACAACCAAGTGATTACCCCACTAGTCCTACAAGAAGACTCTTTGTAGGAAATTGTTGATTCATTGTCACATATTGATGAAGGATTGGGTAAGAAATTTAAGAGAAGAGGTAATGATATTCCACATCCTCATTCTTACACAAGTCATAATCATACGCATAAGATAAATTGTAAAACTTCTGATGATGTACTCTTTCAGCTTAAACAATATGGTTTTGATATATAAAAAATGGTGTATGCTTTTCTGTGAAATTTTTGTGGGTTAAGTAATCATTTTGATTCCTTTTGTTAGAAGAGAAATTCTTTTTTGCATAGGTGGTTTCCTAATGAGCTCAGTGCTAAAGACCAATCTCATCATGTCAAGGTGATAAATGGAAAACAAGTTTCCTCTCCTAGGAAGAGGAATTTTTGCACTCATTTTCGTATGAGTGGACATAGGGTTGAAAGATGTTGGAAACTTCATCTAACGCGCCATCCAAAAAATGGTAAGAAGAAGTTTTTTTATAAGGTAAAACAAAAAGAAGTTGTTAATCCACCAATAAAAAATAAGACAACCTTGGATGTAGCCACAGATTGTCCACGGATGAGTCCATTTTATTTTGATATGGATAATGAAAAATCATTTGTTTTAATGGATATATTTATATAGCATTATTGATACTGATGAATAGTATTCTTTTAATTCATTTTGTTACCTTTACTTTTGAGATTCTGGTTGATTGTGATAAAGGAATTAAACCCAAAAAAAAATTAAAAACATTTAAAAGGGTAAAAGAATTTTGGAGTTATCAAATTCATGAGGGAACTGAGAGACAGGTTCATCATGCTCATATATCTTCTTATATTTGAAAATTTGGAAAATACTCCATTTGAATCTCATGTTTAGCATTTTGATTTATTGAAACAGTTTGGGGTAAAAAAGAATTAAACTCATATTTTCAGCTTTGGATATTTTTGACAACAGTTTACATAGGTTGGTGAACACATTGGCAATGTTTAGTTTTACATACTTGCATTTCAAATTAATTGTTATCTTGTGAATGCATCTATTTTTTACATATAAATGTTGGATGCATTTTAAGACCCATATTTTGGGCAGTGTTTGTAATTATAATCACAATGTGAAATTTTGTGTTTCCATACTTTCAAATCATATGTTTTGTAAGACCCATGTGGGTAATAAATGTGATTTCCAAATATGCTCACAACATTAGAATGTATTTTGATTACACTAACAAACATATTTTCAGTTGCAATGAACTGACAGTTTCATAGGGTTAGTGGACATTAGACTAGTTGTTAGCATTTTGGTGTCTATTTATCACTAATTTATTTTGAGTGAGATTGTATTTATAGAGATTAGATATGTAACAAGAAATCAGTTTGACTTTTTCCTCTTTTGGAATTTTATTATCTATTTTTAAACTGATTAATTTTGCGATGGAAGTTGTAGTCATTATGGTTTGAAAACTCTACGGGGATTCAATTATACATTCGCCTAGTGCTGGTATTTGTTTGTCTTTTCAAATTGATCGATGTTGTTTTTAGAGATTGGAAGATTCACATGGAATCAGTCAAGACCCTAACCTCTTTTTAGCAAGTATATTTTTTAGTTTAAACTAATAAATTTTGGTGATATTCTTTTCAATAATTTATAGTAAAAAATTTCCTACAATGTTATTTCTATGGATTTTGTGTGTTTTTGATATACAGAAAGATGATTGGTAGTTTCAATGGGTGAAAACAACTTTTTGTGGAACAAAATCCTTCTCAGTGGGGAGGTGTGATCCAGAGGTCAGTTACGTGGAAAAAAATTCCCTAGATCTCCCAAAATCATTATAGTATGGTAGAGGACTCCAAGAGATTTCTGACACATATTTGAATGCGTGAAATAGACTCCATTTGAGAAAAATATTGTCCGCAGAAGTTCCCAGTTGGAGGAGAAAAAATAGGGGTAGCAAACCAACTGAAATGTGACACATTGCAATACAAAAATAATAAAAATAGTAAATGGGTGTTTTGGGTTTTCACCTCCAGTATTTGACAATATAGTTCAGACAAGTGGGCCCTACTATTTTCTAACTGGGGGTCCTAAACCAGGGTTGACACACTCTTTTTAAGTAGGGGTGCCTTTGCGACTTTTCTTCATATTACCATTGTCACATTTTTGTACTTATATGCCTCTCATTTTAATTATATGGTGCATGTGGGATTATTTGCAATGGATTGGTAAATTTCCATGTGGTGGGTCTTCATACCACCACGTGGCCTAACACCTTAATGACCCAACTCGCCATGCAACCAAATCAAACCACCCGCACTCTAGCCTTGGTGATCACCGACATGCCAACAACTCAATACATGGCACCAACTCCAAACGAGCTAGCACATCTCGCGTGCCACAATAGCTCACTGACTCCCCAACTAATTCTAAACATGGTGGGCCTTTTAACTCAAGAGACAAAGCAAACAATGACTTCACCTTAGCTACGTGAATATAGGGCAGTAGAAGCCTTATTAAAGGCTTAAATAAACTTATATCCTGCTAAAGTGGGATATTATTCCCATATACAGAAAAACATGGGTCGTAGGAGGTTGCAGTGAATTGAACCCCCAACCTCACCTTTACCAAAATAATCCTTAGTCATTGATCCATATAATCAACTCAATGCTATATGTATGCGAGTTGATATTTGAACAGGGTTGAGCAGAAGATTGTGTATTCTTTGTAACAGAGCGGTTTTAAAGAATTGAATTTTTTAGTAGCTTAGGGGCATTTTCAGATCTTAGTGTAAACTGGAAAGTTGTCTAGAATTCTGAGATGTTCTTGGTGCATCCATAATTTTCTAAATTTAGAGTTCTTTTTATGTCGTTTTAAAGTGTGAAAGTTTATTTTGATAGAGAATAAAGGGATGAGACAGTACATGTTCTTCAGGAAAGTGGAGGATGAACATTGATCATCTTCAGAGTCTTTTGAAGGTCTGAGATCACAAACTTGTAGGCTTTTTATCCATATTTGTTAATTGTAATTTTAACATATTTTAATGGATCAGTTCGTATGAACTCGGAGACATATGCATTTTTCAAACTCCGTAAACAATTTTGGTGTCGTCTTTATTTGATTTTTACTTTCTCATTTTCTGATATATTTTTTGTGTAATTAAATCAAATGTTAATTCACATAAGAAAATTTTTAATCAGTTACAACATTTTATATAAATTGATTAAAATTAAATCTGGATGGTTTTGATCAAACTGTGAATAAATTTGATTTTAGGAATCTTGAAATCAGTTCTAGATCAGTTAATAAAGTTGTAAAATTCAGATTTTAACCAGTTTTAGATTCATACAAATTACGAAGTCTAATAAGTTTAATTGATTGTGTTGTAAATAATCAAAAATTTAGGGGTCTATTGTTGTTTACAGATCACTTGGGTTGTGATAGATCCTACTCCCATTAATGCTTGTAAACACTATTCATCACCTGGGATTCTTTATAAATTCTTAGACTAAACTCTTTGTAAAGGTCCTAGAATTTGGAATAGAAAAGCTTCTGATAATTTTCATGCATTTGCTTTGTCTCACTTTAATTTCCTTGTTTCTGGCATAAGTCAACATTTGTACATGTTTTATTTCATTTTGATTAATTGTTAAGGACCCCCTTTGTTGATTAGTTACAATATCCTCTATTTTAGAAACTAAAAAATTAAAATGTCAATCTTGTGCATATGATGGCGTTGCACTCAAATCTTGGTTGTTTCAACCCTTCCCTCAAAATCTTGCACCTACATGTGCATTAATCGAGTGCATATTGGTTTGAGCACTCGTATGGTTTTGACAAATCTTGGAATTCAAGTGAGCTAGAGCTTCCTTGTAAATTTGATACTTATTTATCTTTCTACCCTACCCTAGTCACTTTTGTATGTTTTTTACAAAAAAATTATAAGTAGGACAAAGCTTGTAATCCTCATCTAAATATCACTCTTTACATTACAAGTGATACTCATAGTTGAACATCTATGTCAATAAATTTCATGCACTAAATAAGTAATGAATGAATGATGGTCAGTTGTTTTTATTTGCAGCGTCCTTTAAACTAATCCTTAGTGATTGATTCCCAAGCCATTAATTTCCTTTGGTTAGGCATGAACCAACAAATGACCTCATGAAAATCATATTAACCACTATCCAATCTTGAACTATTACTAAAAACAATTATGGCCACCAATACCTGGTGAAACAAAACCTTGGGGCTATCCCCACATGTTCATCCCATGATGAAGTCACCTTATCCACGTGCACACCCTCCTTTCAAGAGAGGCATCACCCTATTTGTACAAATTCCTACCTATTTTTACTCGTGCTCACATACATGCCCCTTTTCTAGTGAATACCAATGTCTTTGGCACAATGAGCGTGATATAAAATGGAACAACAAATAATTTCCTTATATGTAGGATCACTACATCATATTTATATTTGTAATAATCTTCAAAGGTTAGTGTGGGATTTCAATACTATATTATTATTTTATAATATGATCTGATAGTTTACATTTATCTAAGATATTATTCCTAGTCACAAAGGTAGGATCACAAATAAGAATCCATTCCTATTCATAGAGGTGTGATCATAAAATTTTGATTGTTGATCTCGAACTCAAAGATGCATATAATTTAGGTAGTTGGAACCATATTCATATCAAAGTAATAGAGGCAGAAATCAGCAACAAAGATTGAATAAATGCCTAGGCATTTATGTCTATATTGGGTGAATTTTTCCTAAACTCAATTTCAACGCTCCATGTTTTATAAACACTCTATACAACCCAATTATATAGTCTCGGTCCTTTGTTCATCTTCCAAATATTTTATAACAAAGCAATATTTCTAACCATAACCCCAATTTCAATTTTAACGAGCTCTCAAGAGTTTCATATTTTTTTTATTTTCATCATTACATGATTTAGGATATTTTTATTTACTATATTTTTATTCTAAATCAATATTTACACATAAGTAATTAGTCTTAATTATATTAACCCTAATTTTGTACTTACAAGTAATGACCTAGTCAAAAAATGTTATACTTGGTTACCATCCATTTTTTGTTATTATTTATTGTGGTTGTAACGAACCATTACACCAAAACCTCGAGGCGTTAGTGAAATCCATACATGAGGATCATAACATCCCACCATGCTTCTGTAGCCTGGACCCCAAGCTAGATTTGCACTCGTATAGCGAGACCCCGCCCTGCCCTATATGAGCCCCAGGCAAACACTGCAATGCCAGCGTAGCTACCCGTGCCGGGACTCGAACCTGGGTGGTCGCTCTGATACCAAATGTAATGAACCATCACACCAAAACCTCGAGGCATTAGTGAAATCCACACATGAGGATCATAACATCCCACCACACTTCCGTAGAGCCCGACTCGAGCTAGGTTTGCGCCCGCACTCCCATATGTATGAGCCCCACTTCACCAACGTTTAGGTGCCCCACAGGCCCAGGCTACACGGCATAACTAACCGAATGGGATTCGAACATGGGTGGTTGCTCTGATACCAAATGTAACGAACCGTTACACCAAAACCTCGAGGCATTAGTGAAATCCACACATGAGGATCATAACAGTGGTACATTAATATTGGACTTAAGATGTGAGTTACTATGCTTTTTTTACCCCTCATATAACTTTATAATACTTGAATTTTATGGTAGGCATGATAGTCAAGTTATTTTTTAATAAGTATAAAATGGCATTGTTACATCCGTGACCTTCAAAAAGATATATATTTGATTTTATATCTTAACACTTGAATGGAATTTGGCTCTCTAAACCCTATAATTGAATTCTTCACATGTAAACTATTAGGAACGTCAAGGATTCGTTGAATCGAAGAGTGCACCAATGAAAAATGTGATACATGAATTACACAAAGGCAAGAATAGACATACACACACAAAATTGCAAGTTATGAAGAACCATGAGATAATTACAATACAACAAGAAATGGCTCCATCTCAATACTCTGCTCCATATCAATACACTTCTCCATATATTGGTTCAATAATTAGATGCACATATATACGAGGAGGAAATTGAAACTACCACCTAGATCAGTGGTGAATAGCTCTTACTAACTGATATTGGCAGTAGAGTTGACTCCACACAACTAATAAGCTAAGTCAACATAATTGGTAAGTTAACTCAACACAATTGATATACCTAAGCAAGCTAACATAACAAGTGTAGAGTTAACACAAGTGCAAGATTTATCCTAATAAACAAATAAAAGGATAAAGAATGACCTACACTAACACCCCCGTAAGCACAACTTAGGTGGGCAGAAAATAAGGTGGGTCCTGAAAATAGGTCTTGATGAGGTACTCTCCTACAATAACTAGGAAAAAGGCAACACCGCAAGGTACCCAAAACCATTAATAACAAAGTAGAGGGAGAAAAAACTGTTTTAATGCATCCAAGACGTACGACTCCAAAAACTCATACAATGTTGAAGAATTTTGGTGTGTACTATGGTCTAAATCCATTTCTCGATCACAAAACTAAAAAATAAATAACACTGGGCTTCACCAGAATATCTCCATACAAGGAGAGTATCAATGGAGTGATGTTGAAAGTGCAAAAAACACCAAACATAATTTTATCAACTACTACAAATAGGTGTGACAGGATCCAAGAACAACAACTAGGGAAACAAGGAAAGGACACAAGATCCAAAGTAATAGGAGTGCCATGATCCAAGAATAGCCAAGGTAAAAATGCAAGGACACAACACCCAAAGATGTAGGATCAGCACCACACCCTCCCATACTGTTGATGGGTGCAGTGACACTACAAATTTGTATGATTTGTCAAAATAGCTACTCAAACACTAATAAATGAACACTTGGTTTCACCAAAATATTTCCCCCACGTGAGAGACTGTCAACATACTGAAAAGAGTCAAAAATACATATATAAAATCCCTCAACAAACAAGAGATATACACTACACCTACTAAATAAAATTTCTCAAAACAAGGAGCATTACAATGCAGATGGTATAGAAAGTGAAGCAAGAAGTTAAATCATGGAGGAGTCATGCCTGTAGAGTCCTCTCAACAAATTCCTATGTTGCCACCATGAGTGATCATAAATATACCCCAAATCAACATGTATGGATGATGGAGATTCCTGTATATGATTCGGTGTGAAATGTATAATAGGATCATGTAAATGAACATTAAAATATGTGCTAGGTCGATCATGTCTGACAGCTGAAATCTTAGGTTTCTCAAGCTTGGGTGAAGGTGCAGAACTCATGTGTAGCTCTCATTACTCAAAAAGAGCCAAGTAAACAAAAATAGGAGATTTTTTAATGTGTGATCCCAATGAATTACCTACTCAAAAACCAATTTCATGGTGAGAATTTTGCTTAACATGATGAATAGGGGAAGCAAAACCTTGTGGATGTATGTCAATACCTCTGTTAATGAAACCCATAGAACAGAGCATGCAAGAACCAAATCTAATGGTATGCTTCTCAAAAGAGCCAGGCATGTCAATAGAAGTCACTGAATAGGGATACACAAAATGTGCTACTGCAATAGGCATGGGTGTGGAACAATAACATGCAGTAACAAGTATAATAGGCTAAGGAACATCATATGCAGAAGCTCAGAAATTGGCAAAATAAGGTCTGTGGGTATAGGAGCAATATATGCAAGTGGAATAGGAACAGGAGTACGGGTATAAAATTCCAAAATGTGAGGATGATGTTGTAAGTGAGCAAGTGTCTACTATAGGGAGGGTATTAGTTTATCCTTGTCATAAATGAGGTTATGAAGAAGAGATTTTTTCTTTTTTAAGTGATCAATTTTCTTCCACAAATTTTACCATGTCCTCCTGAAGGCCACACACTTCAAAGAAAATCATCTCATTCTCTAATGGGTAAGAAAGAATCCATGATAGCAGAGAGACCCTCAAAAATTTAGGACATCGACCTCAGCCAAAAATGTGTCTACATGCAATTACAACACCCCTTCCCAAATTTTGGCATTTTATAAAGTAGTTTGTTTTACAAAATAAATAGGACCAATGCATGAGAAATTATAAAATATGAACTTTTTCAAAAGACATCACTTAATTTCGAGCTACTAATCAAAAGTTATTACAAAAATGATTTCCTATACAAAAGGCCTATTTTAAATAAAATTACACTCAAGCATTAAAAAAATGCACTAAATAAGGAATAACCTAGCCTTACAACCATTCATTAGAATCGGCATAGAATTTAGAAGAGATTGGTTTAGTTTGTGAGGGGGAATTGGCCTCCTTCCAACCCAAGCCTCACCCTTTTTCTTTGATAGGCAAAAAAACAAGGACTAAATGACTATTCCTCCCTTAATACAAAATTATCCCCAAATCAACTTGTACCCAAAAAGGGCATAAAAAAATTATTATTTTTTAATGAAAATTTCACATTGGAGTTAAACAATGCAGTGTTTATCTTGGACCTTGCGAGATCCACACGTGGGAGAGTAAGTTAATGAAAGTTGATTTTAGGTTTGGAAACCCTAGAAATCCTTGTACTTTATGTTCTTTGACTCTTATTTGGTTCCACCAGGGATAACAACACATCAATTTGCAGCTTTAGATGGCTCTATGGAATTTTTTGCAGGATTATGGGGACGTTGGAAGGTTACAAGTCCAATGTAGGAGTCTATTGTGTATGGAGAGGTAAAAACACATTAATCTTTGCTTGGAACCACCATCTTGTTATTTCATACCAAAATAAACATTTTCCGGTTGAAAAGGAGCATAATGAAGAGGCATTTAAGGAAGGTAATGGTTACATATTGGAGAGAAAACCTCAGTAGAATTATTAGTTATATCGGTATGCCAAATAGAGACAAATCTATAACACATTAGGACAAAAAATAGCATGTGCATGTGGAGATAGTTATTGGAGATGTCAAGATACTACAAGAACTTAGATAAATATGTTGGAAGGTGTTTCTATAACTGTAACACACTATAGGGGCCAGAAAAAACTCACCCAGGGAGCCTGGACACCAAGTATGAGTTATCCAACTCCTTTAGGGGCGTGAAACTGGAGTATAACGCCTTCCAAATGGTTGTAGAAACCAATTTTTAGAGATTGCAAAAAAGATAATGGGATTTCAAACCTCCTTCTACATCTCAGAATACCCTATACACAAATGAAAACACCTCTAGGATCTTGCAAATTGATTGTACCAACACTAACCAAAAAAATCTATCTAATGCAAATAATGATCTCAATTTAAATAACTTGCATGATAAAACCAGACACACTTAATAACAGCATTGCTTTAATATCATATTGGGAACACCATGGATCCTTTGAATCAAAAAGTGCACCGGTGATAAATGTGACATGTGAACTGCAAAATGACAAGAATAGACATACACACAAAACTGTAATTTATGAAGAATAATGAGATAATTCCAATACAACAAGAATTGGATCCATCTCAATACTTTGCTCCATATCAATACAATGCTCCATATATTAGCTCAATAATAATATGTACATATATAGGAGGAGGAAAGTGAAACTACCACCTAGATCAGTGTTGAATAACTCTCACTAACTGATATTGGCAGTAGAGTTGACTCCACACAACTAGTAAGGTAGCTCAACACAACTGGTAAACTAACTTAACACAACTGGTACACCTTAGAAAGCTAACATAACAAGTGTAGAGCTACCATGAGTGCAATAATTATCCTAATAAACAAATAAAAGGATAAAGAGTTGCATGATAATCTATTATCTTGTCAGAGCTATTGTGAGAAAGCATAGAAACATGTAATTTTTGGGAACTAATTTGAGCACTTGTGATGATGGATATTGAATCATCCTATTTTTTGGAAATGTATGTGAGTGTGTTATTTGATAATAACTCTAAAGATTGGGAAAAAGAAGAGTTGTATAGGATTCGGCGGAAATTGCATTGAGGAAGTCTTAAGTAAGGATTGAGTATTTGATTGTAAGCGTTACTGGTAGTATGATTTGATGTAATTGGTTATTAGAAATGAGTATAATCCTTTTGAGAATTGGCTATGAGTATAATAAACTATAGTTAGTAAAGTCTATCATTTTTTAAATGTACGTCCTTTTTTCTTGAAGTAACTTGCAAAATGTTAGTTTCCTTGATTGTAAGATAGTCATGTTCTACTTGTAAAACTCATTAAATTGCCTCCTTTGAGACTTTGTATATATTAATATGAGTGCTGAGCACAACAATGCAGCGAATTATGATTTAAAAGTATTATTACTTTCTTGATAGCTCAAAGTTATTGAAGTGGTGAGTAATATTTATAGGGTTAAAATATATACCCTTGTACTCTTAAGACACTGGGAATAAAGACTTGGACAATATATCTTTTTATCAGGATTTATAAAAGTATCCTAATTAGTAGCACTAAACTAAATTGCTACTAATGTTTACATTATGAGACGGTACATTTTTGTCCACGCCCTATAAAGGAAAATACCATGGGGTATATTGGGTTTAAGTGACTATAAATTTGAATGTATTCTAAGGAATAAAATATTCCTTTATTTGAATAATCATTGCAATGTTGATTACTTGATTTGATTGGTATCTGATATGAAAATCCTACAACGAAGATTATCCTAATTTTTATGTTATGGAGCATGTTTTCATTTGTGGAAGAGTTAAAGACTATTTTTTGGCCTCAAAAAACGTGCTCAATACCTTAAGAGACGTGTTCTTCTCATATGGGTAGTATTCTGACCCATAGGTTTATGGGGTGGATTTGGCCCATGGTTTTGGTATCCACTGTATTGTAAAACTACTTAAGAAGTTTTCTATTGATGTGTTTTTTTTTGCATATGGTAGGGTAGTAGTAATATGGTATATGTGCAAGTTTAAGTGTGAATTCAGGAGAGTTTGTTGAGAACAGCTCCAAACAGATATGGGTATTGTATGAGAGAAGGAGGTGGTTTGTAATAAAATCTAAGAAAGTGATTACTAGTGGACGTAGCCCAAATTGGGTGAACCACATTAAATATTGTCTCTGTGTTGTGTTCTTTTATTTTCTACACTTTTATTTCAGATCTATGATATTATTCTGCATATTAGTTTTTACTATTGTGATTCTATGTGGGATTGTTCCACATTTTTATCCCTTATATCATAACACTAATACACTCCCAGGTTTTTATAAGTTTTAATACTATCCATATTATAATTATGATTATAATTCTTAACCTACTATGAATTTTTGATCCATTCCATAACTTTGAGTTATATTGTTGTGGTAAAATGAAGTTTGATATTCCATTTTTAGGTATTTAATGGGTTATAACCTTCATAATGTAACCATTGTATTGTTAGAAATTGATTAGTTCTATATAATCAAATGCTTTCTTATTTATCTTGTTTTAATTAACAAGGATCTATCGAGTCTTGGATTGAAAACGTGTATCCTAGATAAGATCGTGCTCTAAGGAGTCCCTAAATGACTTGTGCAGAGTATATTGTCTTGTTGAGAAGAGATAAAATTATGTCGGAGTTGAGGAGATTACCACCTACCAGAGAAAACATTCCTTTTCCAAATATTGGTAATTGGATGGATCAATGATGTACATTAATTGGACTAAACATCGAACCTCTAGTGGAACACTTGTGGGTAAAACATATTTTCATGATTAATTTCAGAGAAGTTTGATTGTTCATCATTACAGTCATTAATATTTATGATGATTGATATAAGATCTTAATCGTAATGTATCATTTTTTATTGATCATAGTACACCACCTCAAGAATCAAACCCTGTGAGATAAAATGGTATGATGAACCCTATGCCTCTCATCTAGCTAGTATGGTCTATAGATTTTATTGGCTTTAATGTTGGATGTTTAGCTCTTTAATTAAATTAAATATTTGGGAATCAAACCCTTTATACACGTATGTATGTATACATGTATTGGTCAACATACCCTCTCTTGTATACTTTTATATAGGGATATATTTCACATTATCCCTTGAGATCATGTTCTCCCTCTTGATTATAGGTTTTGACTATAAAGTATTGGAAATATAAGGATATAATATTTTTTAGGTTGAGAACAACCTTCCTTGTTATAACAAATGTAACAAGGGCTCTTATGGCTATCATATGAATGTATACAAACTATATGCTTAGGATCCTTGACTATGCTATAAGTAGTAGCATGTTTGTTACAAAGGTAGCAGATTTTATTAAAATAAATTAAATCAACATGCATTATAGATTAATCAAAATAAATTTATCTAGTAAAACTAACATCAATATTAAATTTGAAATTTATTAACCCCATGAATATTCCAAATTCATCTAATATAACATGTCTTATCAAACTCAAAGTATAAAATTTCAATATATAATCATTTGTATAAAAATGTATTTTTCCTTAAAAGAAAAAATAATAATATGGTATTAGATAGATGTTTCAAATAAATATATGATATTAATTTTTTGGGAAGTGAATCTTTCATTCCTTTTTAAGTTTTAAATGTTTTAACTAAACATGCATAAAAAGGATGGATATTATTAGAGGTTGATATTATGTTATTAATAAATTCTAACATTAATTACATAAATCAGAATAATGCTTTTTAAAGTGACGATTGATCTAGCAACTATCAAAATAAAAGGGAAATATCACACTTAGATTATTATGTGTAAATCTGGAAGAGTTTGGGTGGTCTAAGTTTAGGAACAGGTAGATTTAGAACTGAAAATGATTTGTTGTTGAAATTGTAACCTGAAACTAAGCCTAATCAAAATCTTACAACTCGGTCCAAAGCATCCATGTGGTGTTGACCCTTCTGTACGTTATTGGACCTTTTTGGAATTTAGTTTTGTAACTTCCTAAGCACTTCATTTTACTGGAAATAAATATGGATGTGTGGTGGTCTTCTTCACTTGCCTTCATAATGGCTCTATAAACTCTACTCAAACGTTAGAACTCTTGTAGTACAAGGAGTTCTGTTAAAACAAATTCAGGTGGGTTTTGGGAAACTCTATGCACCGTCAACCTCACCACTACTCCAAAGATGGCTCAAACCACACATCATTCTCCTAGCATGTGATATTTACCATAGTACAATCAGAACTTGACAACCGTGTTTTGACACTGCTTCAACTTGAGTTTCACACTTGCTCAAATACGTGGGAAGGCTCACTTTTCTTACTTGTATAAAGAAGATGGAGAATCCTAGATCTAAAATGATACTTTGTACCTATAGATGGTGTTTCTCTAATGGATGTGCATGAGCTATTTTGCAGTTTAGAGAGCGTGGAGTGCATTTTTTGCTTACTTGTACATGAGGAGCTATTAAAGTGCTAGGTTATCAAATGAGGTATGATTTACTTGATTATATATGCTTCTGAAGGTTATTGTGTCCTGAAATGATGACTAAGTGGATGTATTTTCTCATAAGAGTGTCATATAATCAGAAGAATTATCCCAAAGTATGTCGGTCCAAAACCGTATGGTAGGGTCAACTTGTAGAATTATACAAACCGATCAAAAATGGTGGTCTTGAAGGGGATGGAAAATGCATATTTTGAATTTATGAGTCAAAGGATAGATGTTTTTTTTAACTTTAGAAACTAAAGACAAAGAGGTTTGAAAAGATAAGAAAGTATTCAAAGAGCTATTAGGGTGTGCTAATAAAAAGTGAGGAGAGTGCATTTGTACATGCAAGTGTGTAATGTCAAGATCAACAGTGTCAAAGGATAGATTGTCAAATTTGAGTGTCTAAATTCCTCCCCCCCGCCTTATGAAATGAAATTACATGCTTAAGGAAAAATATACCTAAGTGTGTAGACACACTTTTTCTTTACTCATAATAACCTTGTTTTGATGTTTCTTGTAGTGTTGGTGTTGGCATGCTCCAAAATGAACCCTGCAACGTAGAGTGTAGTCAATAGCCAAGATAAGAAATTTAACTTTAACTCAAAATGTAATGAAAGTACTGTAAAGAAATTTGCAACAATAAATTCAAAAAGAGATGCAAAACATGGAAGGAATACACCTGTTTATTTTACAGAGGGAATGTGCTCCCGCTATTGTGCCTTGGAGATCCTAGATTTTTTAACTCTAACAAATAATTGGGGGTGATCAATCCTCAATTTTGTTTTGAGGAGAATTCGATGTGTTAGGTGTACCAATCTAGCACATGAATGCTAAAGTGAAGAACCAAAAATAGGATCCAAAGCACCCCACCAAGGAAGAAGACCGTGTATCAAAGTCATTCAACAACTTTGACATCTTCCCCTTAAGTGTGGGAGGATAGGAAATTGTTGCCTTTAAATAACTTAGTTGCTTTGATACCTTCCATAACTCCATGGAACATACCACTAAAAATGGATATAATCCCAATTTTATAATTTAGGCCACACAGTAGCAAATAGAAATAAGTACCCTCATACTCTTCCCATGTGTTGTGCAACTGAGTAGCAACTGAATAGAATTGATTTTATATTGAAATATGAGTGGAAAAAGGAGACACATGCCCCAATGTTCCCCAAACTAAAGATGAAACTGAGTACCATGGAGAAAGAGAGAATGAAATACTTCATGCCCCCTGAATATGTGCCAAATTGAGTCAATCTGAGTATAAATCCATATGAAAATGTTGTACCAGTGATGAAAAACTTGATAATGTTGGATTTGGAGAAAACACCCTTGGGAAAAACTTGTTAGTAGGGAGGATATTCATATTTTCCTTGTTTGTATGTTTTACCCTACTTAGAGCTTTGCTAAACTCATGGGGGTCCAATTCTTGCTTAGGTCATTTTGGTTGTCCTTGAGCATATGTTTTACCTAGAAAGTTTTGTTAAGTTAGCTTACTAGTTATGTAGGGTCAACTCTACTTCTAGGAGTGCATTATCATTTTCCATTCACATTGCATTTGGACTCAACCACATCTGACATCGGATTTTTTGCATTGATGAACAAAGATAAAGTCGAGAATAGGTATTTAGCCTCACTGTTGTTTTGTTATTGGTATGTTTATCTCCTCCCTTTTGCATGCAGAACTCTAGGAAACTACAAACGGAACACTTTCTTTGTGTTTGGTCTCTAACTCTCACAGTGGTCTCACCTTCCGATGAAACCCTAGTTCATCTCCACACATGTCCATGCCTTAGCTTGACTCCTTTACCATCTTGTCAATAGTGCCCTAATTCACTCAGTTTTATCGCTTCTAACTCTAGTCACCTTGACCAGTCAACAAGGTCAAGTTAGAAATCTCTCTCATTTTCAAAGGAAATTTGGATTTTGTTTTGCATGGTATTGTAAAGGGAGGGTTGAAGGGATTTTAGTTGTTAGTTAATAATAGGCTTAGTAGCCTATGGTGCTTGGAGTTTATGTAAAAGGGGGGTTGCTTACTTTTATTGTTTTTTGTATTAAAAAAATATTATTGGCATTGTAAAGGAGAGGACTATTATTGTTTTGTTTTTTTAAAACCTTATATCTTCGCTCAATGAAGACGAAGGGTGAGGCCTAGGTTAGTAGGAGGCCAATTCCCCCTTATAAGGTAAATCATTACATTCCTCATTCTTTTCCAGTTCCAACGAGTATACGCACAACTCCCTTTCCTCTCATTTCCATAATTTTTTTAATCAGTTTTCAAAATTTTAATTAAATAAGCCAATATTTATGAGAAATTGTATTTACCTTAACTTTTGATCGGTGGCTTGGATTTGAGCTGGTATGTTCTAGTCAAAATTGGATGTTTTCTCATGTTCTACATGATGGCTGGAATTAGATTTTGCCATAAATGCATCATTACTTTATAAAGTACTGCATTTAGGGGATTCTTACATAACTCTATGGGGACTTGTACTTGTTTCACTAAGTTAGAAAGTGCCACATTTTGAGAGGATTTTTTTATAATGGATGATGAAGAAGACAATGATCACTTGGTTCATTTTCTAGAAATATTTTTTGAATACCAGAGGGTGGAGCTCAGTTTGGTATCTTCTTTATGCAATAAGCACATGTAGTGCATGTGTTTGTCTTGAGAAGAATTTTGAGATAATGCATTGTACAGGATGGGTGATCTAAAAATGATGCCTATTATTGGAACCCATATTGAGGATCATTGTGTCTGCCTTGTATCAGTTGTGGATTCATATAGTACTCTTTAAGCATGGCATGCTCACACCAACTTCTCCATTCCTCTGCAGTGTCGACTTTGTCCTCTATTTTTTGTGTCTGCTTTCCCAACTGATGGTTTTTAAAACAATATTGGACATATTTTTTTCGTGTAAATTCTATTTATTAGAGGGTGGTCTTTGGATCAAGTTCTACTTGTTGGAGATTCTTTATCAATTCCTCATCCAATTTTGGATTCCTATTGGGTTGTCTTATTTATTCCCATTTTATCTTTTTATGTACTTGGGTACCTAACATGGCCTTGTTGCCAAGACCCAATTTTTAATCCACATCAGTAACTTCATCATCTTTGGGGGGGATTTTAGCCTTTTTCACTTCTTCATTTCTCTCTTTAGGGGGGAGTTTTTTCCCACTAGGTTTTTTTCTTTTCTCCAATTTATGAGATATTTACATTGTATGTAGGTACCTCATCAGGCCTTGTTATCAGGACCCACTTTCCTTTTCACTTCCCACCTAATTTGTGATTATGGGGGGGTGTTTTTAGGATATTAATTTTCCTTGTATTTTTTTATTTACTTGGAGCCTTCCTACACTCATGGGATATCCTTGCTTAGGTGTACCAGTTGTGTTGAGTTAGCTTACCAGTTGTGTTAAGTTAGGTTACTAGTTGTGTGGAGTCAACTCTACTTCTAGTATCAGTTAGTGAGATTTATTCACCGTTGATCTAGGAGGAGGTTACACATTCACCTCCTATATGTACATGACTTATATTAATCTATCCAATGGAGCATATGGAGCATTGAGTTGATTTGGACCATTCTTGTCTTGTGAGTTCATGATCATATTGCATTTTATTGTTAGCTATTTGATTTTTGTAATAAAATTGTATGATAGGATCAAAACCATCTGTATGGTCCTAACTAAGTTATACGGTCTTAAAACTTGTATATTTTCATGATTTTTGTGCCTAATTCCAATTCTGACGCATTTTTTCCTACCCCTACATATGTTTGTGCCTATAAAAACGCATATGTCTATTGGAAATGTAGAATGAAACCCTGGATGTTTTCTCCCTCTTTTGAGGCATGTGTAATGAATAATTTGAGCAGGTGGATTAAAATAAAAGATGTATACCCATGCCTAAAATGTTAAGAACCTGTAGATAACCTCCAAGAAGTTGATGTGGTGGCCACTAAGAATAAATTTAACCTACATGGGGGATGCACATGGTAGAAACAATGACGTAAAAAAAGTGTAACTAAACCAAGAACACAATAACAAGAACAATGCCAATGTAACAAAATATTAGTAACAACAGTAGAAGGTGATGTGTTAGTATAAAATAAGTACATATAATGTAGAAACAAGTGAAAATAAGGCAAGTCATGTCACACAAAGGAAAAAATGTCTGCAAATATGGGAAACCCACGATGTTGCAAGATAATCAAGGCCCTTAGGCCTACAAACAAGATATATATAACCACACAAAAGGCATGATTCCGTAAACATGGGACACCCACGGTGTCACAAGACAATCAAGGCCCCTAGGCCATAATCAAAATAAAAAAGGAGTGCACGCGCGCGCGCGCGCGCACACGCACACACACACACACACACACACACACACACACACACACACACACACACACACACACACACACACACACACACACACACACACACTAACAAGCATGTATGAAAATTAATCAAAATGTGATGAAAGGCACATAGCATATGATATAAAAGAGCTAGCAATAATTTTATACATTGCACAAGATACATGTGTTAGCCTTATTAGTCTAAAAGATAGAAAATACACAATATAGATATGTAACCAAGTGTAATGAGGAAAGAAAGGAACTATAATGGAAATATAGCACCTGGAGATAGTATGTAAAAGTATATGGCCCCAAAGGTTAGCAACCTGGGTAAATGGAAAGCCAACACCTATCATCATGTATCATTCTATGAATTTCCTTCATCATATTCAATATACCACGTGAATGCTTGTGTGAAAATAAAAAATGTTATATATCAAACCAAAGGAATAAACAACATGTATAATGTAAAGTGCAAACAATATATATGCTATGAAAACAAGTCCTAATTTTGTATTATTGCAAATATTTTAATGTTTTTAAAATTTAAGCCTCCCTGAGGGCATAGATGAAAACCTATTCTTTGAAGAGAAGGAAGGGTGATCCAATAATTCCACCATATATGGGAATAGATAGAGATTGTGCAACTCAAGATGGCAATCCAGATTGCCCCCTGGTGTGTGTGGGTGCAAAGTGAGGTTCAAGTGTGATGCAAGAGCATCCAAGAAGAATACAAAGTCTAATTTTGGACTTCAATGTCAATCTTCATGATGAGTAACTTAGGAGGTCATTTTTAGTGTTTTTATATGGATCCCAACTTATTTGGGTCCCTCCATTGGTGTAATAAGATCTAGGGGAGTTTCCCTCCAAAATACCAACTTTAAATATTTGAATAAATAGTATTTGGGGGTCATGAGTTAGTGGTGTCATTAAGAGGATGATGAAAATGTTATATAAGAGAAAAATAACTTGTAATCAAGTTTCCTAACGTTCTCAAGTGAGGTTGTAGTTAGAAATACACTCTAGCTAGGTGGCTATGAGTTATGGTAAATTCTCCATATTTATGCATATGAAGAGATATTTGAAAGGGATAGAAAAAAAAAGTCAGTTCTTAGGAATATATGGATTCAGTTAGTAGGATGAGAAAAGAGGTAGAAGAGCCTTGAAGGCTTAGGAATCTAGAGAAATACCCAAGTTGATATCAATTTGCAATATTTTTAAAGATAACCCTTGTAAATATGAAGACAATGTATATATTCTATGAATAAAGAGATTCAATCATGTTGTTTTGAATATATTGTGATGATTTCAAGTTTAGAACATTTTGAAAAAATATTGTCAATATAAATGAATGATGTTAAAACCCTATAACATAGGAAAAACACATAATAGTATGCACTTGTAGGTAAGAACTTATTATGGTGTTTCTTGTGTGAATGATGACTATATATGTTTGAGATAACTCTTTAAATCTCCCAATGAATGGATGAGTTATAAATATTTGTAAATGCATGCTTAGAAGGAGTGTATCAAATTCTTAATTGGTAAAAGTTCCAAAAACCTAGTACTCAAAAAACTCAGTCATTACAAGACTGTAAGTGGTATTTTTGAATATTTTCAAGTAAAGTTGATGAGGAAAACACTTTGAAGTACTTATAGGATGTTTCCAAGGTTCTACAAAATATTTTTAAGCCTTGAAAAAATTTTATAACTTAAAAAATCTAAAATAATCTAAAAATAGAGCTCTCATGTCTGAGAAACCCTAAGTTAGGGTTAGAGGAAGAAAAAAATACACAATTCCATTTTTCACTATGGGAAAATTCTAAAACTTTTATGGTAGTTATATTTTTGTGGAAAGAAAGTGTTTCATGAGTTTTAAGTTGAAGAATTGAGATTTTGGGGATGGAAACATTAAAACTCAGATAAAATGTCTCAGGTATCCAGTCTTGGGAGCTAGTTATAGTAGTTTGCATAGTAAGAGGTGAAAACTCATGCAAAATTAGTACAAAATGATGGAATAAGTAAGATAAAATTAATCAAATGATGCACAAGATCTGTGGAAGGGTTTAAGGGTAGATAATTTTAAGTCCTAGTTAACAGTCATGATGACATTTCAAGAATCGCGTCTTGAAGGGTTTGATAACAAGAAATGAGTACATCCCAAAAGTTAACCTATAAAATCTTATGAATATTTTTAATAGGGTGGATAGAAGATTTAAGAATATGTGGACATGGTCAAATGAGGAAATACAAGGTTTTAGGGGAAAATGTTTGAAAACACAGTCAACTACCCTGTCATTTAGCAGTCAAGGAACTAGTTTGAGGAGTAATTAATTTAAGAACCTTATCTTGTGATGAAGGACTAATCTATATGATGTATTATGATTTATGATAGGTGTTGAAATTCAAAGAGAGTTAATAATGGGTCTTAAGAATTTGTAAATGAAAATTCTTCATGACAATACTACAAGTAAATGCACTAAAAACATAATACAGAGTAACTCAGAAGGTTTTATAATGGATTATGTGATGTTAGAACTTTGTTACAAGGTGATAAATATGTTACAAAGATTTATCAAGTCTAAGAAGAGTCTGAATCTCACAAAGTTGTCTAGAAGGATAAAAGGGAGGATGCATGATGACATTCCTAGTTACCAGTCAAAGGGGTGAAATACCCCATCTAATCCATTGTTTTGTAATGGAGTTCACTCGGGAGATTTGAGCCTTAGGTGAGTATTTTAATTTGGATGACCAATTAAGATGTTATATTGTTAGGTCAAGTCTCAAGATTAAAACCTAGGATTGTCAGATAAAAATCTTGAGAAGAGGGTAGATTCATTGGTTAAGAAAGGTGTTCTTTTTTGTAACTTGAATGAGTAAACTAATTAAATTTTAGTGGTATAGTGAATGCAAGATTTGATAGGGTTTAAGAAATCCAAGTGGACAACACAAGATCTTTGAGTAAGTAAAAAATACCTTGAACTAGAGAAGTTAATACAAATCTAAGATATGTGTTATGTGGCTATAGAAAGGTATTGAATAATCTTAAAAAGCTAAAGACAACTGTGAGCTTGGTTCATTACATTGGTTTGGTATTAAGGAGACAAGGATGAATCATGTGCAAAATAAAAAAAAACTAAAGAGTTTAAATAGAGCAAGCTAAGTCTAATATGAACCATATTTACATGGTGAACTATGTTATTGGGTTTCCAAGGTATGTATGAGCAAGGTATAAATTTGAGGTTGGATTAAGGGAGAAAAACATGATAAAATGGTTAGAAATGTCAACCAAAGGTTTTTTAATGATCTTTTTTCTTAGAAATTGATTAAAAATCTTGTAAATATTTTTGCATGGTTTGGTATAAATGAATCTAACTTGTGATTGTCAAGGTGGTTAAAGGTTTTCTCTACATCAAGTGGTATCATAGCAGGAAGATATTTATTAGTGGAAGTTAATTATGCTAACAAGTTTTGTGAAACTTTGTACAGGTGTGTGATGAATTTTTTGACAATTTATAAGGTAGCAAGAAGATGGATAGAAAGTGGAAGAGCAAGCTCAAAAAGTGTAAGATTGCAAGTGTGAAGGATAATACAGTTAAGATAGGTTAATGTGAAGATGATAGAGCTCATGGAAGCTCATATTGTACCCAGAAATTAGGGGTGGGTTATGAGAAGAATATCTTGTTGATAAGAGATAAGAGTAGAAATAATCTTGGTGGGTCAAATTAAATAGTGGAAATGAAGTTTGTAAGAAACTCAAGAAGAAATAATCCATGGTGAAAAAGACTTCGAGACCTATAAGGTGAAAGAGACTTATTTGCAAAATAAGAAAAGAAGTATAGAGGAAAGGTTGTTGATAGAGAGTCCATGCCAGGAATAAATATGGAAATTGGTGTACAAGAGGACCAATTTGAAGAGATGATGAGGTTTTGGAAAGACGTGGATGAAAGGATAATAGTAGAGGAAGAGAAAGTAAAGAGGGAACAAGCCTTGATCCTGAAAAAAGAGCTTGAAGACATAAGAACAATGATAGTGAAGTTAACTAGCCTTCTAGAAGAAAAGTTGGAGGCAGCTATGGAGGAAGAGTATGAAGATGAGGAAGATACAATTTTAGAAGTAGAAGATGAATGGGAAAGTGAAGAGTAAAATGATGAGGAATATAGTGAATAAGAGGTAGATCTATGCCACCCTGAATAAGGTGAGATGCTTGGAGATGGTGATCAATTGATTGTAGATAATGAAGATAGTGCAAGTGTAGCAGTAGGACATCATGAATGTGAAGTATTAGAACAAAACTACATGCAAAAATAAGGGTTCCTATTTGAGGGTATACAAGGAGAAAAAGGAATCAGAGTTGAAGACCCCAACTTTGATGAAGATAAAGGAGAGTTAGATGATCTCTTGTTGGAAGAATAGTTGAAGGTTCTTGAGAAAATGTTCAATCCTCATAATAGCATATTGACTATAGGTATACATAGAGAAAAATCAAAGGAATAATTGAAGAGGAATGAAAAATTATTCATGTTAAAAGGTGAATTGACAGAAGGACTAACTTGTAGCAGTAGCAAGGGAGAAGGTTTCATGGAAGAACTTCAAAAAGAATGAATGATAGAAGAAAATAGATCTCATGAAAGGTGTAATATTTCAAATGATGAGTTAAATTTACATAACAAAGAAGTCGTTGAGATGGTTGGACAGTTATGTGTGAAGGAGAATAACTATGGAGACAATGAAAGAAAGGAAGAGGTTGAAGATAATAATGAAGGAGATTATGTTTTTCTTGACATTTGTGTATCTTATGCAGGTAAAGAAGAGAGAAAGCATGGTGAATAAGGTATCAAAGAATATGATGATTCAAATGAACCAATCATGAAAAGAAAAGAGAAGTTTAAGGAGAATCTCAAGTGTGAAGAACTTAAAATTAGTGTTTGTTATCCGAAAAGTGATGAATTATTGGAGGAAAATAACATAGTTGAAAAGGAGAAGCTGATAATGCTCATTGAGGGATTAAAAGAAGAATAATTTGTGATAAATGAAGGATAATCATTTTTTTTGTATAAAAGTGTAGAACAACTAGAGGTTGGGATAAAAGCTCTTGAAAAAACTTTGTATAGTGATGGAATGAAGTGTGTTGAAGCCCTAGCTGAAGGTGTTTGAGAGAACTAAAAATGAAGGAAGAAAACAAGTCAAATTAGTTGTTGAAACATATTGCAAGGTGGAGAAGAAATAAAATGTGTAAGGAGCACATGAAGAGACTCAAGGGTCTCTATATTTTTCATCTAATATTTTGTGGGATTGTGTTTGTACAAGTGTGCTAGCTAAGGAGGTGAAAGTTATTGAAGAAGAATATATTAAGAGAGATCAAAAAAAGAAAATGCAAGATGGCATCCTCATCTTAAAGGAAAAATCCATGAAAAAGAAGATGAAAGAGAGATATGAAGGACATTGTAGGCAAGATGAGCAGAGATCACCTAAAGGAAGAAGAATTTCAAATATGCTACATAATTGGAAGAAGAGGAAGAAGACCATTATTTAAGGTGGAATTCACATTTCTCCCACCTGGGGTGATTGATGCAAGAGTATCCAAGAAGCATAATAAGTTTAATTTTGGATTTCAATGTCAATATTCATTATGAGTAACTTAGGAGGTCAGTTTTAGTGTTTTTGTATGGATCCTAACTTATTTGGGTTCCTCTAAGGGTGTAATAAGGTCTAGTGGGGTTTCCCTCGAAAAGGAAAAGTTTAAATATTTGAATTTATTAAGTAGTATTAGGGGGGTCATGAGTTAGTGGTGTCATTAGCAAGATGATGCAAATGTTATAGAAGAGACAAAAACTTTTTATCAAGATTCCTAACCCACTAAAGTGAGGTTGTTGTTAGAAATACACTCTAGTTAGGTAGTTATCAATTATGGTAACTACTCCATCTTGGTGCATATGAAGAGATATTCTAATGGGATAAAAAAAGGAGTCAATTTTTTGGAAGGTGGGGAGTTAGTTAGTTGGGTGAGAAGAGAGGTAGAATATCCTTGAAGGCTAATGAATCCAAATAAATACCCAAGTCGTTATCAGTTTATAGGATTCTTGAAGATAAATCTTGTAAATATGAAGACAACGTATATATTCTATGAATAAAGAGGTTGAATCATGTTGTTTTGAATATATTGTGATGATTTCAAGTTTGGAACATTGTGAAGAATTATTTTCAATATAAATGAACGATGTTAAAACCATAGAACAGAGGAAGAACACATAATGGTAGACACTTGTAGGTGAGAACTTATTATGTTGTTTCTTGTGTGAATGATGACTAGATATGTTTGAGATAACTCTCTAAATATCCTAATGAATGCATGACTTATAAATATGTGTAAATTCATTCTTAGAAGGAGTGTATCAAATTCTTCATTGGTAAAAGTTCCAAAAACCTAGTACTCAAAAAACTCAATAATTACAAGATTGTAAGTGGTCTTTTTGAAGAGTTTTAAGTAAATGTGATAATAAAAACACTTTTGAGTACTTAAAGGAGGTAGCCAAGGTTCTGTAGAAGAGGCTTAAGCCTTGGCATAGTTTAGAACTCAAGAAATCAAAAATAATCTAAAAAGAGAGCTCTCGGGTTTGAGAACCCCTGAGCTAGGGTTAGAGGAAGAAAAAGAGACGTAATTCCATTTTTCACCATGGGAAAATTCTATAACTTTGATGGTAATTAGATATGTGTGGAAATAAAGTTTTTCATTATTTTTAAGTTGAATGATTGAGATTTGGGGGATGAAAACAATAAAACTTGGATAAATTATCACATGTATCCAGTATTGGGAGCTAGTTATAGTAGTTGGCATAGTAAGAGGTGACAACTCATGCAAAATTGGTACAAAATGATGGAATAAGTAAGATAAAAGTAATCAAACGATGCGCAAGCTCTGTGGAATGGATTAAGGGTAACTAATTTGAAGTCCTAGTTAACAATCGTGGTGATATTTCAAGAAGCTAGTTTTGAAGGGTTTAATAACAAGAAATGAGTGCATCCCAAAAGTTAACCTATAAACTCTTCTTAAACTTGGTAATATGGTAGATAGACTATTTAAGAAGATGTGGTCATGGTCAAAGGAGGAAAAACAAGGTTTTTAGGGGGAAAAATTTTAAAACAAAGTCAATTGCCCTGTCATCTAGCAGTTAAGGAACTAGTTTGAGGAGTAATTGATTTAAGAACATTATATCATGATGGAATAATTTAGATGATGTATTATGATGGATGATAGATGTTGAAAGTCAGAGAAAGTTAATAATGGATCTTAAGAGTTTTTAAATGAAACTTCTTCATGACATTGCTATAAGTAAATGCACTTAAAACATAGTACAAAGTAAGTGAGAAGGTTGTATGATGGAGTATATGATGTTAGAACATTGTTACAAGGTGAGAAAGATGTTATAATGAGTTATCAAGTCTAAAAGGGTCTAGAGTTTGCAGAGTTGTCTAGAAGGATAAAAGGGAGGATGCACAGTGACAGTCCTAGTTATTAGTCAAGGGGCTAGAGTATCCCATCTATTCCACTATCTTGTAATGGAGTGCACTTATGAGATTTGAGCCTTAAGGGAGGATTGTGATAACCTCTGAGAATGTGGATGACCAATTAAGATGCTCTATTGTTAGGTCAAGTGTCAAGATTAAAACTAAAGGTTTGTTGCAGGATTGTCAAATAAAAAGCTTGAGAACATGGTACATTAGTTATGAAAGGTATTCTTTTTGTAACTTGAATGAGGAAATCAATTAAATGTGAGTGTTATAGTGAATGCAAGAGTTAATAGGGTTTAAGAAAGCCAAGTGGACAACACAAGATCCTTTAGTAAGTAGAAAAGGCCTTGAAATAGAGAAGCTAATGAAAACCTAAGATATGAGTTATAAGGTTATAGGAAGCTTATATTAAATGCAAGAGTTGTAGGGGTTTAAAAAATCCAAGTGGAAAACACAAGATCTTTGAGTAAGTAGAAAAGACCTTGAACTAGAGAAGCTAATGAAAACCTAAGATATGAGTTATAAGGTTATAGGAAGGTATGGAAGAATATTAAGAAGCTAAAAATAACAGTGAGCCTAGTTTTTGTAGTCTCTATTTACCTCTATCTTCTCTTCAAACCCCAAACGCGCCAACATATCACCCAGCCTAACTATAAGCTCACCCGAGGCACACGCATGTGCTGAGCCCCTCATTTATATGAGCTTTGCAAGAATCTTTATCACCATAAGAGGAACAATGCACAGATATAATTGTATGCATTATAAGACAGACACAAGGAAGCTAGATCTAAGCATAAATGCACCATATTATAGATGTGAACATCACAATAACAAGGAATAATCAGATCCAAACCATGATCATTAACAAGAACACAAGGGTTTGGATCCATAAGCATGAAAGAAAATATACAAATCAAGACCATAACACAGATGTTCATAACCTCTTCATTGTATTAACTCATCACATTACAGTAGCCAACAATACATTAAAGATTCCATGAATGGAGGTCATACAACAACAGAGTCTCAATATGCTTCTACAATAACTTTATTACAGAGCTTACAATTACATGTTACACTCTATCCCTCTCTCAAATTACATTCTCTCCTTCTCATCTTACTACCTCCTTCTACTAGTGTCGTGCATATCAATATATAAGAGAGAACAAGGAAGGAATCTCCTCTAACTGAATCATCATTACCCATCAACATGTCAAATGTCATCATGTCTTTCCCTAATTGAGTATCCTTAGCATGCAAGTGTCAACTAGCCCATAACAACCTCAACTCTTTATCCTATTATGATAATCGTAATGATACCTTGGAATATGTTTTCTTGAGCCGTAAGTCTCCATAGCCTAACGTTATCCATAATTGTACCTAGTCACTTTTCCATTTGCTCCCTAAGCGCGACTTTCCTCATAGTCCAAAACAACTAAGTCTCGAATCCATCCTTCCTAAGCGCGAGCCATCACACATCCCCAAAAGTTACTTCCACGCGTGCCTCTACGCCTTGTTCCTGCGCACCACATTCCTTTGCACCTCAGGTACTTGGTCATTTTAGGGGCTTAATAGTTTGTTATGTTAGTTTGGTATTAAAGAGACAAGGGTGAATCACATGCAAAAGAAACAAGACCTAAAGAATCCAAACAGAGCAAGCTAAGGCTAATATGAACCATTGTTTACATGATGAACTATGTTAATTGTTTTCCAAGGTATGCATGAGCAAGGTACGAATTTTAGGTTGCATTAAGGCCTAAAAACATGATGAAATTGTTGGAAACATCAACCAAAGGTTTTGAAATGATCTTTGTTCTTATAAATTGATTGAAAAGCTTGTAAAGATTTTGCATGGTTTAGTATAAATGAATCTAATTTGTGATTGTCAAGGTGGCTAAAGGTTTTCTCTGCATCATGGTGTAAAACTACTACCTCAACAGTCAAGTTGTACCTATAAACAAAGTGTGTCATCAAGAAATTAGGGGAGGGAGTATCGGGACAGGTATTGATCATGTGCAAATGGAGGGGGCCCAAGAAGATCTGGAGGCCTAGGTTGTAAATTCATATCTCAAAAATGGGCAATGGGGGTGAAATTTACAACCATGAAGGAGTAGGTTGAATGCCAATGAAAGTGCTAGATATAACATGATGATCATAATAGGGGTCATGCCCAAAATATATCAAAGGTGCATCCTTTTCATGAGGAGTGTCGAAAAAAAATTTATAGATGTATCACTAGTAGTGCATGGTGTATAAGCATTTGCAATGACTGTGATCATGGAAGATGGTGCAACCAAAGTACGATGAGTGAGAGTAGCCTCATGATACGTGGACATATAACTAGTGTCATGCCATATAATAGAGCTAAAATCCATAGTTAGTGCAAGATCTTGTAATGGTATGGGAGATGTGTGCACCATAGATGAAGCGCTAGAAGAAACAGGAGAAGTAATCCATAAATTATCCAATTGAAATGTGGCAATAGATGAGGAGGAGGAGTCCCGGTGAAACATGCAAATCAATTAGATCTTGAATAATATGTTGCAATGAGGCACATCGATCAGTATGGTGTCCAATGTAGCGATGAAAATTACAATACCGATTAGCGTTAAAATTCTAACTGGGAGGGTGGATAATATCAACCTCAAACATTAGAGGGAGAGACACAAAACCACCCTTGATAAATGGTTTCAATACAAGATGTGGTGGACAAGGTAAATGTGGGAATTATTGTTTTCAAAGAGCAAAAGAGAGATGTGGATGTACTAGAGGAACCTCGGGATTGACAAGAGTGATATTGGAAAGGAGAAGGATCCCATTTGTATAAGTTGGTAGAGTCCTGATGAGAAAATTGCAACCCTGTAGGTTCTAAAGTAATGTGTGTGGCATGCACCCAAGGAAGTCTTAGAACAATGTTATAAGTGGGATGATCAAGAACAACATAATAAAGTGCATCAAAGGCTTTGTGACCAAGAGTAATGGGGATAGTGATAGAACCAAAAACCTTGTGAGGGACATTATCATATGCACGAATGTTAATATTAGAAGGAGCCAAGGTGTTAATAAGAATACCTAATCCATGTACAAAAGAGATAGTACACACATTGAGGTCATATGCTTTGTCAATAAGAACAGGGTTAACCAAATATGTATGCATCATAACTTGAACATATAGGGGAAGCCCTTTGTTAAGAAGGAGTTGCGGAGGAAAAGCCTCAATGAGAGAAGAGAGAGCCTTGTGAAGAAGAGCATCTACATACTCCCTAGATGCATTAGGGAGGGCATTATCTTACTCAAGATATCAAAAAGTGTAACCTTACATGCAGGGTTACACCTAATGTACTCAAATAATGATATAGATGGAACACTAGAGGAATTCATTGATGCAAACAAATCAAACTTGAATATCAGATGAAACCCTAAGGCCATTAGGGTTAGGGTTATGTTGTTTGATTAGATCGGATCGGGTTTACCAAATGATCTCACTTTTTTGGGAAGTGAATATTTCATTCCTTTTTAAGTTTTAAATGTTTTAACTAAACATACATAAAAAGGATAAATATTGTTACTAAGTGGATATTCTAATTTAATCAACTTCCAACATTAATTGCACAAATAAGAGTAATGTTTTTCAAAGTGACGATTGATCTAGCAACTATCAAACAATAGGGACAGAGTGCACTTAGATGATTCTATGTAGATTTTGAAGAGTCTGGGTGGTCTGAGTGTATAAACAAGCAAATCTAGAATAGATAATACTTTGTTGTTAAAACTATAACCTAAAACTAAGCCTTGTCAAAATCGTACAACTTAGTCCAAAATACGATCTTGGACCTGCTTGGAATCTGGGTCTGCAACTTCCTAAGCACTTCGTCTGCCTAGAAATGAGTATCGTTGTGTGTCGGTCTTCTTCACTCATCTTCATAATAGCTCTATAAACTCTGCTCAAACCCTAAAACCCTTGCAGTGTAAGGAGTTCCTGCAAAACAACGTTAGGTGGGTTGTGGTGACCCAAGTGCACTGTGGACATCGCCACTACTCCAAACAGAGCTTAAACCACACGTCGTTCTCCTGGTATGTGATATCTACCATAGTGTAATCAAAAGTTGACAATCATGCTTTGACAATGCTTCACTTGAGTTTCACACTTGCTTAAATACTTGGCAAGGGTCACTTTGTTTGTTTGTAGAAAGAAGATGGAGACTCCTAGATCTAGAAGGAGACTTCAGACCTATAGAGGGTGTTGCCCTAATGGATGTGGATGAGTTGCTTTGCAATTTAGGGAGCTTGGAGTGCCTTTTGTGTTTGCCTTTACACGAGGAGTTATTAAAGTGTCAGGGTATCAACTGAGGTATGCGTTACTTGTTTATATATGCTTTTAAGGGTTATTATGTTGTGAAAGGCCAACCAAGGGGATGTATTTGCTCATAAGAATGTGATAGAATCAAAATAATTAGCTTAAAATATGTCAATCCAAAATCGTATAATAGGGTCAAGTTGTAGAATTGTACAAACCGACCGAATATGGCAAATTTAAAGAGGGGGGAAAGCATACTTTGACTTTATGAGTTGGAGAATAGATGTTTCGAGATGTTTTTATGTTGTTAAAATTCATAAACTGACGACTAAGAGGTGTGCAAAGCTAAACAAGTAGTCAAATAGCTATCAAAGTGTACTAAGCAAAAGTGAGGAGAGTGCATTTGTACATGCAAGTGTGCAATGTCAAGATCAACAATGTCAAATGATAGATTGTCAAATTTGAGTGTCTACATTTGCCTGAAATTGCATGCTTGAAGGAAAAGATACCCTAGCTGTGTAGACACACTTTGTCTTTGCTCACAATAACTTTGTTTTGCAGTGTCCCATAGTGTTTTAGCATATCATCAAATTTAATAGGAATTTGACCTAGTTACGAGCGCCATAACATATCTTCCACATTAAAAATGTGTTTTGTTGGGAGATTCCAAACATTTAGGTTAGATAATTGTCGTTTTAGTTTAATTTGTTTTAGGAGAGAGGTGTATGAATGCATTGATGAGATGTAAAATATTTTAATAGCTACATAACAATATTTAGTGTAGCTAGTGTACATTTTCTTCTTTAGATGTCAGTACTCTGATCTTTAGTTTTTCTTTTCATTCATTTATAAAGTGTTAAATATACTTATATTGAATTATCTTGATAGTTGCAATGGTGAAAATATTTGTGACTTAATGTCTCAACAAGAACGAAAACTTAATGTGGTATTCAACCTTGGGAGTTACTAAAGCAATAGTCTTTAAGCTACACAGATGTTACCTCTTGAGATCTTTTTGTTCGACCACATTTTCCTTCTCACTAAAAAGTTTCAAAACTTCTAGATTTAATGTCTATATCATTTTTTTTGTTGGAATAACTAATATACTTGCAAATTTGTAATGGAATGCATTCCATCTGTTTTGTATGTTCCTATCTAAAATGAAGTTTATGTCAAGACCTTTGCTTAGGATTTGAATTTATACAAATAGAGATAAGGATATACAACATAAATATCTCAAATGATGGTAAACAACCCTCCCTTGATACATTTATTTCTCACTCAATTCAATGAATGAACAATATATGGTTGTGGGTAATACTACCCAAAGGCCATTTTATTGCTTTGACATCATTACCATAAATGATAGATGTGTTAACAATCTTTAAAATTATAAATGACAAAGCCATATTTGAATTTGGGTATTAGATTATACAATTTCACCAAAGCTAAAATACCGAGGGCATTTCGTATTTCCTTAATTGGAAGAATGAGAGAGAGCATATTGGATTTGGGTATTGGAAGAATGAGAGCATTTTGATCATCATTTTGTCCTACCAAATTCACAATTGAAAACAAGATCATATGGCCATATGGGTAATGAAAAATTAAAATGAGGAACTTCGCATTTTGTCCTATTATATTAGGACAACATTAAAATCAAAGTTAACACTAGTTATTTTTATTTGGATATTGTAAAAATGGGAGGACATCGAAAAGTACATATTATATTTACTAACATTAACCTTCAATATTCCTCACTATAATACAAGACTATCATAATAATTTTAAAAAAATTAAAACCAAATCCAGTTTTTGATTGGTGTATTGAATATGTTTTTGTGTTTACAATATTTTGAAATGTATGTTTAAAATGAAGCAGAGCAGGTTCATTTTGGCTGGGAGGATAGTTGACTTTTCCTAGGCCTGGCATAGTTAGTTCATGACTCATACCACCCACTTTTTTTTTTGTTGAATTATCTTGTATTATTTTACTTATGAATTTAATATAAGATCTTCTTCATCAATATACATATATATATATCAAAAAAAGACGGAATTTTTCGGAGCCTATTATCCAGTATATGATTACACCTTTGATATTTTTATAGAGTAATCAAGATAGACCATTGTCACAATGATGAACCTTAAAATTAAATAAAATTGCCACGATGATGACCCAAAGATTAAATTTCACCCCAAATACTGTAAACATGCTCCAATAAATGCCCTGTTTGTGTGCTGTGGCTGTTAGGTTGCTGTGGTTGATAGATCTACCACCTTCAACCGACCAACCACTAGATAGAAAAACCTATATCCTGTCCTCAAGAATTGTTTTTAAATTGAAAGAAAAAAATCAAACTAAAAAAGATTGTCTAGCCATTCTATTTTTGTTCACAAATTTGAACTCGCTGGAGATGTTTTTGTAAATTGAGCAATTAATTCTCTTTCAATTCATGATCCACTACTTACCAGAATTAACCCCAACAATTATCTACCAAACCAAACTCTTGCAGATGTTCAATGAAGTCCCGCCTTTACAGCAGTTCAGCTCTTGCAGATGTTCAATGGAAACCCAATCTTTAGGGTGCTACATCTTTAGGGTGCTACAAGTAATGCAGCTAAAATAATAAAGCTTTACACATTTACATAATGCTAGTAATAATTGGAATACTGAATAATTGATTCTACATTTGTCACTTCCAATAGTTTTTTATTTGTTTCATGTCTGATCGATCTAAAGCAAAGAAGCTGAATCACAGCCTCTTTGAAAAAAATAGATTGATGACGCTACACATGAAACACGACTATCATTTTGAAAGGAGACATCAATTTCTCCGTAAAAATGCAGCAACATCCAAAACACAAGTGCTGTTGCATGCAATATACAATCCATTCTAATCATGGGGAACAACATCTGCAATCAATATAAACACTCCACCTTGTTCTTTAGATGGGAATCATGAAACTCCCCTCTTTCTTAATTAACTGTAGGAGCTGGAAAAAATGTTACATTGTACATTAGGTAAAATCCAACTTTGTAGATTCAAGTCACGGCGTAAAAGATGAGTTTTTTTCCCTTCACAACTGCCATTTTTAACACCCCACCTCATTCAACTAAAATCAAACTACGTTTCCCTTTCACCATTGAGAATCAATTCCTAGCAGCCCATCAAATCCTCATGTCATGCATAAGCATAAATAAATAACCACCAAACAAATATAAACATCTACTTGAGACCTTGCAAATAATGAAACAGTAAAATTATGCATACAATTTGAACTGTTTTCAACTTCCAAGACAATTAAGATCCCATTCTTAAGTTGTAGGACATCCTGACTGCATCCATCTACATACTATTTTTATCAGATTGAAGAAAAGAAAACAATTCCCTAAAATCACATCTCATCCGTATGTCTCCCCCCCAAATTCTAGAACTTTGCTGATGTTTAACTATCTAGCAGCAGTTTTTTATTGGACTGACAACAAAATTGCAAATTTCCATGGTGTAGATAAGTGATTCAATTCCTGCAACGTGAGAGCAATATATGAAGGCCCTCTAAACAAAATATATGTACACTTACTTAATATATTAGTCTGCAGTTAAATGTCGTTGAATCTATTTTTTTGTATGCAGATATCACTTTCCTAATGATTTTACACCATAATTTGATCACTGTACATTTTCTTATTTTTAAAATTGAATTACCTATCAAAGACCTGGTGGCAGAATCATATGAACATAAAAGGCCTATAATAATAAAAGCACAGATATCAAGTGATTAAGGCAAGGCAAGGAATGATGTTGTATTTTGAACTCAACTTTAATATAAAAAATAAATAAAACAAGAAATGAAGCATCTCACATATACTTGTGTCATTGAAAAACCCGTGTTCCAGTTAAATTGTTTCCACTATTCAAAGTTCGAGTTCATAGGCTGCATTCAGTATACTTGGGCCTTCAGGTCCTTCGAAAATCCTTACATAGGCTAAGGGTCCTTCAATAAATCACAGACATTAAAACAACTTGATGAGAGTGGGGCTTGAAGTTCTACGGACAAGTTTCCCAACCTATATATGTACTGTCAATAAACCACCCCCATAGTTGAATTATCACCATCTCAAAAAAGTCAGTCTATGTAATTTTCAACTCAGCCTGCATACCATCTTGTATACACACTAGCTACCCTGCCATGAACCTTAATAAATTTGATTTAAAATATCTGTTTTCTGATTATAACTTAATACAACAGGGCTGCATTCTTTGTATGATTTAGCACCCAAGTAAGAATGATCCGCAAAACCAAGCTGCAATTTTCGGGTACAACAAAATCCACCGTAAGGAAATATGACCACAATGCTTCCAAACATTTCCTCACTATTCCCTTATCTTTTGAACCATCCATGAATCCTAGCCATCAAAAAACTTCAGGCTCCTTAAGGGCAAAAAAAGATACCAGGATCATAACAGATTGACAGTAAAACCTAGAGGCTAAGTCCAAGTTGTATGCAATGCCTCTTTGCATGCTCTGGAACCAGCTTCTGTAGAAGCTCAGGAGTTGCCCCCCTCAATTCTGCAATAGAACCATACATAATAACATATGATGTGTGAATAGTCAGTACCATCATTACCAGAAAAAAGTAAATAGCCAGGACCGTTACCATAAAAGCACACTCACCAACAAATCAGCTTTATGAAATCCTATTAATCACATTTCTTGAAGATGAAAATAGGAACAAATTTGTAAGAAAAGAATAGGAGCAAATTTTTTTGAAGTCATAAAGGTACATCATACCCTCTGGCTTGAAGTCAAAAAGTGCAGGCACAGGACGACCATTTGGCAAGCGTATATTAGGATCGCGAAGTTCATCAAAAAATGGATGCACACAAGCTTCAAGCTGGCATTTAAACAGAGATCACCATACCATTAGAGCAATGAAATGTCAGTTACAATGTCCGAAAAAAACAAGTTAATATCATCATATATGCATTAGAAATATTAAATACCCAGAGCTTTTGAACTAAACAAGTATAATGTGTTAGCTGGTAATCCCAAAAGTTTAAGTGCCTCTGATCTGACATAATTACTTACAGCAGTACAACGAAGATTTGGTGAGTATTGAAGCAACCTCGAGACAAGATCAACAGCCTCCAATGGCATACGCTTGTGGAAAACCTGCAGAGAACAACCTTTTGAGTCCCACAATCAAGAAATCCCACATAAATATCATTAAGACTTTCCTTGGAAGTTTATAACACCAACCTTGTGCCATGGGTGAGCCTTTATGTGGGGAAACTTGAATTCTGTGTAATTAGGATTCATACACTTAATTTCCTCGCGTGTTGGAGTTCCAAGAACCTGAAGCAAGAAAGAAAGAATGATTTTTTTGCCCCCCTCCACTCATTTAAACATTAAGGGACATTAAAAAAATATATAATGCAGATCTAATATAAAATAAGTTTAATTTCACCTTGATGATCTCTACAAGCTGGTCAACTGAACTCTCGCCAGGAAACAAAGGCTGTTAAGAATTCATTAAACAAAAGATAAATATAATTCTGGAATAACATAGCCACCACAAACATTTGAGTCCCAATTGCAGGTAATTCATGCTTACGAAACATCGAGGGAAAACAGATCTAGATCACGAACCTGGCCCAAGAGAAGCTCGGCAAGGACACATCCTGCTGACCACATATCAATAGCAGTTGTGTACTCGGTGGCTCCAAAAATGAGCTCTGGAGCTCGATAATACCGTGAGCATATATAGGAGATATTTGGTTCGCCCTTGACCTGTCAGAGATTGACCAATTCAATCAAGCATGTTTGATGAAAAAAGGGATTAAAAGGATGCACATCATTTTAATAGGAACTATTGATGTAAAATGTTGCCACAAAATCTGCATGTGTATCCTCATATTCTACACAATTCAATCAAGCATGTTTGATGAAAAAAGGATACATCATTTTAATAACTATAGATGTAACATTTTGCCACAAAAACTGCATGCATATCGTCATATTCTACACAATTTAAGCTCACATATGCAAGCGGATATTTTTTATCTCACTGTCCTAGAGAGTAAGAATGCCAGTACAGAATATTGTATGAAAGATCTGCTACTAGAAGGTTTCATCCACTAGCAACTTTTAAAAACATACTGTATCTTTATAATCGGCATCCAGAGGCTTGGAATTCGGGGCTTACATATTTTTGTTTGAAACTGAAAATAACAAATCAACCAGATTTAACCATTCTAATTGAATGGTTGCATAAGAATAAATTACAACCATTCTAGTTGGGGTAAAGAACCAAAATCAGCCATTTTACTTCAAGTTCTTAATTTGAAACCCTCCACATATGGTTTGGTATTTTGCACATCAAAAATTAACCCCTTCTAAAATATTTGACAGAAGAAACAATGTTGTGAGTTCCTAGAACTTTCTAGATATGTATAATCAACTTTTAATGCAGAGAGAAAAAAACTACACACCAAAGTAGCTTATAGACAAAAACTATGGGCTCAGTGACTCAGAAAACAAACATAAGAGTTTGCAGGAAACAAAAGAACAAAATGAGCAGTTCTGATTGGAAGAGTAAGCCCTCCAAATTAGTTATTAATTTAGCAAGGAAAATTGCAACAAGGTGAAGAGCTGAAAAGATAACTAACTAGTGCAAGAATTTCCCTAGAGTAACAAAGAAACCAGAATAACTTTCAACATATGATTCTTAAACTTAATTGGGTTTACAAAACTACATAACTCGGAGAAAGGAGAGACATCAGGCCAAGGAAAATAAAAATGAGAAGATTTTCTGACTTTTCCTCAAGCTATTGAACAATACAGCTTGATGAAGGGATAAAACACCAAAGATTCAAGATTTTTCAAGAGTTCAAAATAAACAGCACTTAGTTGCATACTCCAGTCTTTCAATGAAACCAAGGTTCAAGATTCTTCAATTGTTGAAAATAAGGAGCACTTAGTTTCATACTACAGCCTTTCGATGAGAGATATGGGGAAAAAGGACCGGAGAGCTTAAAACTGTGAATAAGTATGAAATGATCACCTCCAACTCCATTTACTAAGAATCATCTTTAAAATCTATGATTGATCTTGTGTAACTCCATATCATCTTTAAGAAAGCCAGTGAGAATTTCTTCAAGCTACAAACACATCTTAGTTTTATTTTCTATTCCATCTCTCTACAAACTTCAGATATTCTAGCCCTTAAAATCTACAAATACTAAAGATGGTAAATATGTACAGTCAGCTTTAACACATAACAAAACAAACAACCAAAAGGTTATACTCAACATTAGCAACCACACAGGCCTCAATATTATAAATAATCTTATGCATCTCTAAACCTAAACTCATAAATTGCACAGAGGAACAATCAGAGATCCAATCAATTAAAAGCATTCCCTCTGAATGTTGTGTGCTTTAAACATAAGAACCCATAGAGCAGCTGCACAAAGAACTGAAAAAATGTAAAGGCAAATGAACAAGAGTGGCATAAGCATCATGACAACTTCCCCTTTTAAAACAGCTGTTGAAACAAGGCAAAAAATTCAAATTCTGAAACAAGTAAAGAGTGAACTTGTTGAGAAAACGGCACAGCAAATCTCCAACAAAGTTACAAGCGGTACATGCAAGACCAGAAAAGTACGAAGCTAAAAGGAATTGTTTAAGCTGGTGAATCCCTTAAGAAATGATCTTGTGGAGGCTGAATACTTTCAAGCTGAAATGATACCAAAGCTGATGCACTGCCTAATGGTAAATAAATAGACATCACTTTGAAAACAGGAAAGATGGTCTCAGCCAAAAATAGCGAGAAGAATACAAAGAAGTGGAAGGCAAGCAAGAGAATTAGGAACTAAGATTATCAACTTCAGTCAGACTAAAATTGAAAAGAAAAGGCTTCTATATTGGGCACTCAAGAAGTCAGACTCAAATTGAAATGAAAAGGCTTCTGGACTTAAAATTCAAGTCTCCTAGCTCTTCTAATTTTTTTAATGCTAATGTGGGAGTTTTCTACCAAAAGCTGTACCCTTACATAGATTTATAACAAAAAAAAGGTTGTTATGTTCCTCATTGAGTACTTCCAACAAGTTAATTGCAATATCATTATATTTTACCCGACAACCAAGACTCTGTGAAATTCCTCATCAATAATGTTTCTCAATGCAAATGATGAAAGCAACTTGAGCTAGGCCTCTATTGTGAGAGCTGAATTGTTCATTGAATAAGAATTTGATCTTTTCTCTTGATGCAAGCAGGTGTTATAAACTTGGGAAGGGGAGTACACCTTAAAGAGATATACAAGGGCCTCAGATTTTAGACAAATGGCAGAGAGTGCAAAATGCACCCACGGCAGGGCACAAGTTCAAGAGTGCACCAGGAGGCAAGCGCAGCAGAACAGAAACAGCACTTTTCACATCACACAATTTACAATATCGTTATATTTTACCCAATAACTGAGACTCTGTGAAATTCCTCATCAATAATGTTCCATAATGCAAATTATGAAAGCAACTTGAGCTAGGCCTCTATTGAGAGCTGAATTGTTCATTGAATAAGAATTTGATCTTCTCATTCCTCTTGATGCAAGCAGGCAATATAAACTTGGGAAGGGGAGTACACCTTACAGAGATCTACAAGGGCCTCGGATTTTAGACAAATGGCAGTGTGCAAAATGTATACACAGCAGGGCACAAGTTCCAGAGTGCGCCAGGACGCATACACAGCAGAACAGAAACAGCACTTTTCACAACACACAATTTGGCAGTGTGCCTGTGCCAATTACAAAGTAAATCCAGAAGGAGCTGGCACACAACTATAAACTGCATGTCTCAAGCCCATTAAATAAAAAAAGAGATTTCTGAGAGTTAAATATGCTGCTCGATTATGTAGTGAATGTTTTTAATGTGTTGTAATTTGCAACCAAACTGTGAAAGATATAAGATCTGAACTTAATGAACTAATGCCATGTTCTCTGCTTTCTGTGTTTGCATGCATACTTTAATAGCTTAGTAATGAATTTTTATCAATGTATTGTGGTAATGTTTAGGGATTTTGTTTGCGAGTATGATAGGTAGGTCAGGTGCTATGTATGTCTGGTATAGACAGAGCTTCACTAATGGTAATATATGAATGTTTTGAATGTATTGTAATTTGTAACCAAACCGTGAAAGATATATGAAGATCTGAACTCAATGAACTAATGCCATGTTCTCTGCTTTCTGTGTTTGCATGCATACTTTAATAGCTTAGTAATGAACTTTTGTTCATGAGTCTGATAGATAGGTCAGATGCTATGTATGTCTTGTATAGATAGAGCTTCAATAATGGTGTTTAGCCCAGCTTCATTAGAGGTTCATTAAGCATTTGGTGATCTCTTGGGGGCTCGTGTGAGCACTTGGTTTAAGAACCTTTAAGTGGAAATGCCTGCACTAAGAGTAAAAAGTGTGTTAGAGTAAGTGCTTAGTAAGCTAAATTACTTCCATGCTAGGGTGTGGAAGGAAGCTAGAAAAACCCCATCAATTTACTTCACTGGAGAGCTGTGTAGCACGAGGGAATTAGACAGCACTTTGATTTTATATTTATTTATAGCATAGTATAGCAGTGTAAAACTCGGTGGAGATTTCATGTGCAACCAGGACAGGTGAGAATAAATTAGCTAAATCAACTTAGACCAGTTAAAAATTGAGGATGTGGTTCAAGTCTTGAATGAATGTCTTGAAGCTTATGATTTACTACAACAGATTCAGAGATACACTTGTCATAGATGTTTTCTCAGCAGTTAGATATGTCCCGCTTGAGAACTGGCCACACTTCTTGCATTGACAGATCTAGTCCTTGACACACACATACTTGCATGACACCTCAGCCATTTGAAGCATACACAGACTGGGCCAGTGTAGAAATTGGTATCGTCATACAGACTACATAGTATTAGCTATCATACAGACTACATAGTATTAGCCAAATAGTATCAAATACTACTAATGATGATAATGAGAAATCATATCTCAAAGTTGGTAGCATTTGAGGTAAGCCATAATTTATTTTGTATTTTGGTACTTTGTTTTAATGAATACCTAATCATACAGACTACATAGTATTAGCTAAATATTATCAAATACTACAAATGATGATAATGAGAAATCATATCTCAAAGTTAGTAGCATTTGAGGTAAGCCATAATTTATTTTGTATTTTGGTACTTTGTTTTAATGGATACATATATCAGCTTCAATGTGAACAAGTCGATAAAAATTAACAAATTTGACCGCATAAATAGTATCAAATACTACAAATGATGATAATGAGAAATTGTATCTCAAAGTTAGTAGCATTTGAGGTAAGCCATAATTTATCCTGTATTTTGGCACTTTGTTTTAATGAATACCTATATCAGCTTCTATGTGAACAACTCAATAAAAACTAACAAATTTGACCTCATAAATACCTGAGATCTATTATATTTGTAAAACCATATTTGCAAACATATGTGAACAAGTCCATAAATACTAATAGATTTGACCTCATTAATACCTGAGATGTATTATATTTGAAAACTATATTTACACACTGTATTAAGGTATAAAGTCTACAAATGAGTCATACTCACTTTCATAACTTAAACCAAGAACTTCAAAAAAATCATGAATATGTCAATTGTCCAGTGTATCTCAAGGTTACTTACTAAAATTTTTGCACTTCCAAAGTCGCATAGCTTAACTTGATGGGTATGTGGATTGACCTGTTCACAGTAAAACAATAAATGTCACCCTCATAATGCATATGAAGCATAAACCAAAATATTATATAGCCAAGAGTCACATCCACAGAACAATTTTCATCACTCAATCCTAAATTTCAAAATCAAATAATATTTACAGAAGGTGTTGGAAGATAACCTACCAGAAGATTTTGTGGCTTTATATCTCTATGACTTATCCCAAGTCCATGGATGTAGGCTAATGACCTACAAATCTGAAACCATACAGCAACTTATAAAAAAGATTCCCACAAACAATAGACTAGATAATGCACACAGACAGACACTCAAGAGACAATTTCCCACCTGATAGGTATATAGCTTTGTATAGATTAGAGGCATCCTCTGGTTCACCCTACTGTAATGCTTACCAACACGATAAACAGTTTCTGGCACATATTCCAATACCAAATTTAGATATAATTGGTCATTGTCCGTGGTGGAAAAGAAGCAGTGTTTTAATGATATCACGTTTGGGTGGTCCAGGAAGCGCATTATCTGCAACTCTCGGTTCTTATATCTTTTATCTTGCAAAACTTTCTTAATAGCCACAGTTTCACCTGTCTCGAGGCATTTAGCCTGAACAACAACCACAATAATTTCAGTACAGTTTAATCGGACATGGGTTATACCAGATTTGATAATAGTAAAACTACCACCTAAACCTGCAGCAAAAATTGCATCACTATAGATCTTCCATAAATTTGTTTTACCAGAAAAATCTCGACATCCCCAAACCAAAAAACAGAAAGAACCTCTAGATTGTAACCAGGATAGCCTCACCACTTATCAATCGCACATTGATTTTAATAGAAAATGTCTCAGATTTCCCACATCCCCATACCAAAAAATGCACATATACAGACTGTCGAGGCAATATTATCACAAAATGTGCCAGGTATTGATATTACCAAATGAACCCTTAAAAACATTACTAGGCCAAAGAGAGACCGCTTCGACAGCAACCAAGATAAATTTGATGCAGATCAGCCAGACAATGATTATACATCCCTGAACCAAAAAAAAACCTTCATACAAAAAACCTGCGAGACATTGAGCATACCACCATTGACCTTAACTCCCAACATCACAAAATCAATACAAAACAGTCATTACACTGTCAAAACCATGACTTCACTAAACGTCTGCCAAACACTCATTTTACCGGATAAAATCTAATTATAATGACGCTACCCTTATTCCCTAAATCTTCCAGACACAATTTTTTACTATTACGGAAGGGAAAACCCCTCATTCCCAAACCAAGACAGAAGAACTTTGACCTGCAGTAAATTCGCTACATATTTGCCAAAGAGTGATTTTGCAAGTATTACCCTTATCCCCACATCCCCAAACCCAAAAGAAATATCAGTTAGCCTACAAACAGAGTAACTTAAGTACAGATCTACCATTCATTGGCTTCCCTGCCATTGCCCTAATCATCCGAACCTCTCCAAACCCAAAAAAGACTAATCTTTAGCCAACCCTGGTTCGTAAGTAGCACAAGTCAGAACAAGAATCGTCTCGTAACTTAGGGGACCAAAATATGTATAGGAAACACACCTGAAACACAATTCCAAAGGATCCAGTACCCACCACACGTTCTGCCATGTAACTGATGGTCTGCAAATACAACCCCAAAGAAGAGCAAATGAAATTCGACGCCCACAAAACCCATCTGGTATTTCATATTCCAAATGAATCAACTACACAGTGCACCTACCTGCTTGGGCTGCCCATCTCTGCCACCAATGGTTGTGGAAATTATGTGACCTGCTTCTGTACCATTCCCTTGCACAACAGATGGTGCTATTTCCTACAAACCAACAAAAACAAGATTTTGAAACCCCCATGACCCCAAAACAAAGAGAAAAACTTATTGAACCATGTAAAAAAAACACACCTTGTCACCACTCTCTGCCTTATCATCCCTGATCTTCATCTCCTTCATCTCCTTAGGGAGCTGATCATGGACAAAACCTCTTCTCCTCCTACCAGTATCAGATCTTGCAATAGTGCAATCAGCTAACTTTGCCTCCACTATTGACCCAAGACCAGGACCCACATTCCCAAAGGCCATGTGCAATACAGATAACTCATATCCTCACCACTTTTATGCCCAGCTCATTAAATCATAGCACATACCCAAATACCATTTTCTAACATATACACACAGAGACGGGCATATACTCAACGAATATATAGCATAGCCAGACGTATACACAATATATTGTATAGCTGGCTTTATCAGGACATGGGTGTTCTTTTTTTCTTAATGGGTGCTCATTTTTCCCTGATGGGTGTCCTCTTCTTGCTTCTAGAATCGGTGCAGGCACCCAAAAACAACCTGTGGATCGATTCCAAAGCATATAATACAAGAAATATACCAGGCCAGGTATATACCTTTTATATATATACTACCGAGCGTATTAAAACTAGAAGGTGAAGAGATCATAGGAGTCTCTGGGACGGCACATCACATGTCAAGTCTCTTTAATGTGAAAAAAGCAGTACAAATTTTGTGGGTTTTCCTTCCAAAAAAAATTACCAGTTTACTGAGTCAAACGGCCAATAATATTTGTTTTGACCGTTGGCGTCACTGTCATTTTTGAGGTTGGGATTTTAATATAAAAAATGGTGTTTGTGATTTATGATGAACTTCCACGTGTTGCATGCGTGACAGTCCGGCTTTGACCAATTCGGCACCACTGCTCTGAATCAATGTATGTTGCTGTTTATTCCCGCCATTTTCACCCTAGGTACTGGTTTTTTTTTTGTTAGACCTTTCTCATTTTATTTTAACCTACAACGGCTTGTAAGTGGTCCATTGACCTAGCCTACTAGTTAGTGCCTATTGCTTCAATTGTAAGCTTTCTATGATGAATGAAGTTTGACTCCAAATGAATGAGTGGGGAGGCTCCCTACCTAATCCATTGAATGGTACCCTTTCATTGCCCCCAATTGAAAATCCCTCAAAGCAAGTACTCACAAAATGAAAATGTCAAGAAGTATCTTAGAGTGGAAATGGAGAGTAGCTGTTCACAAAGAATTTATTTAGGTTTTAATTGTGGATTCAAGAGTAGAGTTAAGACTAGGTCAGGTGTATGTCTTTGACGAATTTGGTGAAATAGATATTCGTTAACTTTTAACATTAGATTGAAGGAGACTGGTCGCTTGTACCTTTGATTGGAATAGATGTTTTATGTAAAAATGTAATTCTATTTGAGTATAAACGAGACACCTTATAATAGTCCCAGTGTATTTATTAGTCATTAATTAGTATGTTGATAGATCATTTATGTATTTGTCGTTGATTGGTCTAAAATAGTCATTATTGACAGAAGTATTGGCTTTCAATGATTCTCGTTCATCTCCTAGTGCTTTCTAGTTGTCACCATTCATGTCTCCTCATTTCACTCTTATTGGACCCCTTTTGTCTAGAACGTTGAGTGTGCGCAAGGATGAGATTTGACAGTCGATGTCACCTGTAAATAGAATTTTAGAGGATGTTTAACCGTCTTGACTGCCTATTGTTTGATGTCAAAATATCTATTTATATTCAATTTTATAGAGCATAATTTACAGAAATCAAGCCACATTATGTAATATGAAAATTAGGTTTATGTTCCTAATTAGGTATTACTTGTGCAAATATAATTCAAAATTGTATGTTAATGTATTTAATTTCCATACACTATTGTAAGATTTCAAGATGTACTTATAATGTTATTTAATTCAGTATGTGGATAATTCACCTATTGGTGCACACATATCCATATCTATTAATAGAGAAGAGTATCAACTAAGTTACTAACTTGTTTGACTTCCACTATTAATAATCTTTTCAAATACTTGTTTTACAAGCTAACTACTCTTCAAACCCTAATCTCTTAGTTTTTCTTTATAAGAGCATAGAGTTAGTGTGTGTGGTAATTAATGTGGATGAGAGATTCATTGTAATATTTTTTGTGAAGAGGTCCTCCCTCGCATTTAAGATTAATATTATTGTAGTCATTTTACCCCGATCATATTTGTGTTTATATTACTTTAATGTTTCATAAGTATGCACATTCAATTATGAGTGATGGTCATGAGGTTTTTGCAACAATCGTAGAACATGTCAAAAAAATAGAATATAGAAGCTTCACCGCATGTTGCATTCAGGTTTGTGTATTAGATGTGCAGTTTTTTATTCTTTTTCCATATGTACCCAAAGCATATATGCACTTGTCATAGTTTTATAGAGGTATACATATTTATTGTAGTTTATTCAGTATTTTTCTATAAGTTCTATCCAGATCTAGTTGTCTATTACAATTAACCAATTTTATGCCCTCATCTTGCCCTTTGTGGGATCTAGGTTGATCAGAAATTGGTGCATGTGGTAGGGTACTAATGGTTTATATCTAAGTATTTTTTATATCTCCCCTAGGTAGAACAGTGTTCAGGCACTTTAAAGGCTCAAAAATTGTCATTGTGGATAAAACGATAATCATTTTTTACCTAATTCATGGTGTGAGGAGTACTAGTCCACTATTTAAACCATTATATAGTAGTGTGTATAGATTTTAGCTTCCACATACCTCGCAGTATATAGGAAACACCTGAGATTTTTTCTTTTTTCTATTAGGATGTCTTTTCAGTTGTTTATTTCTACGGTGCAATGGTAAGCAGTTAGCCCCAAGGAAATTATTCTTTATGTACCTTAAACAGGATAGTATTACTATAGGTTGTTGGAATTCTTTACAGCTAGTGGCCTTAAACAGTGGTTTGGTTCATTATCTATGAATGAGATAAGTATATCAGAGAGTTATAAAACAAACATACCCTAACCTAGTGAAACCATTGGGTTTATCTAGAATTTCAATACATTATTATTCAAATCTAGAATTTTAGTTGCACCTTAGCTCATTTTTAGTATAAAACCCTAGTCATATACGATACATATTTATGTTTTAGTTTCGATTCAACTACAATGCATATCCTTTGCCTCAATTTTGTCCACTATTTTGTTCAAGTGTATGTCAAGTAAAAAACTCTTGTTTCAAGTGCAATTGGAAAAATATGTTTTTCGGCAGTTGTAGGCTAGTGAACAAGTAGTACTGCAGGACATGTTTGGCAGCCAAAAGGAAAACTGAAAGTATCATTTGAATCAGGTGACGTTTTATGATTTTGACAGAATTTTGGACCCGTGTGGCTGGTGAACAGTGTTTCCACATGTTTTGTAAAAAATTACAAAATTTCAAAAAAAATTTATTAATAACCTACACCACTATGATTTTCTCTTCAACCTGATCATTTTAATTACTACTTCAATTTGCAGAAAAAAATCTCATACAAATATGCTTTTTTGAGCTATTTTTAGGGATTTTTTTGTCCTTGAGAAAATTACATCATTACGATTTTCTCATCGAGATGATCATTTTAATTGCCATTTCTATAAACACTTATTAAAAAAAAATTAGGCTATTTTTTTACTTGCATCAAATTCAAGTATTTATTGTGGATGTTAAAAGGGTAATTCTCAATTGTTTTGATTGCTTCAATTAGAGAGGAAATAGTACTAGCGTGCTTCTTAGTAAGGGCCTTTATCATATTACAATGAGTGAACAATTTGCACCTCTTGACCTTTTCAAATGCCAAAAAAGGAAAAACATGTGTGGTGAAGCTCATCATATTATAGGTTAATCAGTGTTTATGTGCAATAAAAAATTGAAAGTAAACGAAGAAGTAAGCAAATAATGAAAAGCAAACCTTCCTTCAAGTTTTCTTGCAACCTCAACATGAGATACTTGAAGTGTTAATACACTTGTTGGATATCTTGGGATTGTTTGATTGTGGATGCTCTAATTTGGTCTCCAAATGAAGAGGAAATGTTACGAGCAAGAGTGAACACAAGGACAACATTTCAGTACGTGAATTCAAATGACAAATGAGCAAAGTTTTGTTGCAATTGCTTAAAGCTTCCAAGGATGAATTGCAAAGGAATTAACCTCATATTTAAAGTTGAAGGAGAGGCCATGGATTGTGGATCAAGATTTGAATGAGACTGCAAGATCATGAATGTATTTTCTTGAAATAACCATTTGATTTGGTCTGTGCAGTTGAATGGTTTGAATATCCTTTAAAGGGCAATGAATATTTGGTTAGCAATAAGATTTTATTCGAAAATGTGGTTGTAGGTGCATTATTATTGCTTCCACCTTTGTAGGGTTCTAGAACTTGAGCGGAGTGGACTAATTCAACTTGAGTGACTTGGATAATGAAGCAGAGCTAAGTTAAGGGTGAGTGTATAATTAACTATTTATTTAATTAAATAGCTAAATAATTTAGCCAAGGGATACAAGAGTATGGTTTAGGCATGATTAGAAGTAATTAAATTAATTTTAAAGGATGTGGGTGAATATCTAAAGCATGATAGAATTAATTAAATTAATTCTTAAAGGGATGTGGATTGGCATATTGTGCAAAGGATAGGGATATTTAGGAATGGATAGAAATAGGTATGTAATTTTAGGGTGTTTACATTTGCCTCTTTTTAAAGTGTTATTACAAAGTAATAACACTTTAAAGATAGTAGACACATGTAGATCAATGAGTGGATGACAGGGAAGCATGTTGGACTTGCTTGATATGCCCCGGTGAAGTATTCATACGCCTCAACGAGTATGGATGCTAAGGGGATGCCCCGTCAAGCGAATGGATGATGCAGCAAAGCGATGAATAGTCACTTGATAGGAAGAGGAGAAAGGTAAAGGATTCAAGGACTGGAAGGTGGATCAGAGGGATTTTGCTCATAGTATGAGATTTCATTTAGCTAGTGAAAGTTAGAGCAACCTTATTTTGTTGTTACACAATAGAGTTGTCACCATGATTATTAAAGAATCGCGATGTTTAACCCATTATGTGCGTAAAAAAACACACACATAGAAAACAAAAGATAAAAAGTAAAGCAAACCCAATATACACACTAGATGTATACACCATGGAGATAAAAGAACTAAGATATGTTAACATAATACTTGTAATGGGTCTAAAACAAAATAAAATATAAAGAGTAAAAATAAACCCAATAGACACAGTAAAAGTATGCACCATGACTATAAATGAGTGATCTAGAGGATTTTTCACTATACAGATCTTCCCAAAACTTCTCAAAACCTAGACCATGTTGAAGGGCTTCTCAATACCTTTTCGACGATATGCTGAACTTTAGAATCGGAGTTTGTATGCAAATTCTATCGCCGGTCAAAGTTAAGGTCGTAAATGGGTCAACCCTGGTCAACATGTCAACAAGTGGACCAATGGCAAGGTGACACGTGGAAGTTGACGAAAACAAAAAAATTATGGTCTTGTAATGTTTCAAAATCAGTTCCATAATGTAGAGCTCGTCGCAAGCTTTCTAACGCATTTTGAACGGACGAAATCTGAGTTCATATGCGAAAGATATGCATAGTCAAAGTTGTGGTCAAATGATGACGTGACACACTCTGACGTGGACGAATGGCATATTATGGGCGTGACACTTGGCAGGTTTTTAGTGGATTTGGATTTAAAATAATAATAATAATAATAATAATCATAATATATTTAATCCATTCCACGTGAATAAGCCTAAATCCCACAGGATAAGGAGGATTTTGTGGCCAAAAAGTTATTTAAAGGCTTATTCTATCCCTTTCCCACCAAATGTGGGGTCAATGGCTAAATTGGATGCCTAAACCTATGGAAGGGGGATTTGAACCCTTGAACTGTGCCAAAATACTTATTGGCCTTACTAACCCACCACTTTTTAGAAAATGAGAGAATATGAGATCACTTCTATTTAAAGGGACCTTTTGATAGGTTTGTGAAGGGATAGCGAAGAACCTGTTAGTAGAGATCACCATTTTCGAGGTAGTTACATTCCGAATTTTGCAATGGTGTAAAAATAAAATTTGTTCATAATTCTGAGAGATTTCCAGAAATGTAAATTTTGTTATAGGAAGTGTTGTATATTTTCCTATGTAGGCATTTTTTCATTGCAGTTTCACAAATCAAGCACGAGGAGCAGGTAGAGATCTGCATTTCTAACCACTTCTAGTCTGAATCAGGCCAGGGAGTAAAAAGGGAAGTTTTTCATAATTTCCTATAGTTTCCAGAAATATAAACCTATTTTATTTAGGTGTTGTATATTTCAATTTGTAGACGTTTTTCTAACGTAATTTCATAGGAAACTATTAGTAAAAATATTGTAGGGGCCACAAATGGACTTGGGAATGTTTCTGGTAAATTGAAGAGTTCTAAGAGGTCTAAATCAGCTCATTCGTAGGTATAAAGGTCTATTAAGTCATTATTGAAGGGATATTGTACTTCATTGGATGTTTAATAGATCGATTCAATTTATGTGAATCCAGAGACGTAGCCTTCGGGTGAACTCTGTTATCAAGTTCCCGTGTTGTAGATTTGATTTCAGTTTTTAGAAGCTTTTGATCAGATAAAAGAATTCAAATTAGTTTATTTGACTAATTATTAAATCAAGCCAGAAACTTAATTAATTAGATTGAAGTTGTTTCAGTATCCATAACCCACAATCATATAATGAATGCACTTGCAAATTTTGGAATCCAGAATTCAGATTGAGTGCATATTTTAATTCAACTTGTGATTATTTTTAATGGATTTGAAATAGATTCAGTATATTCACTTAAGTTGGAAAAATTAGATTAATTGATCATATTGGAATATTTTTTTTTAAAATGGGTTTTCAAGACACCCAAAATTGAGTAAATTGAATTCATGATCAATGTTGAGTCTGTAAAGTAATCATCTGATTAACAAAAATGGATTTATTTAGCTTCAATGAGGTAGGTATCTAAAGTAAAAGCTTTGTGATTAAATTTTGATTGTGCTTGACCTTGATACAAGTAAATACCAAATGACAAGACTTGGATTAAAATGGATGTGCTTAAATTAGGATATGGGTATCCAAAATTTAAGACTTAGATATGATAGAAATTAAATGGTGTGCTTACACTTAGGAAAATGAATCCAACATGTAAGACTTAGACATGAGAAAGATTGAATGATGCACTTAAACTATGGAAAGTGAATCCAAAGAGTAAGGCTTAGACATAATACAAATAAAAGGATATGCTTAAACTTGGAAAGGGGGTCCAAAGAGTAGGACTTAGACTTGATATGATTTTATTTAGGGTGGATATGCAAAAAGAATGGGTTTGTGAAGTTTGAGAAGAGATTTAATTTTGATGAAAGTGGGATAATATGTGATTCACGAGAAGAATATGAAGAAACCAATTTAAGAGAATTTAGGATAGAATAATGGTGGTAAGGAGAATTTGTCAAGTAACTTGGTTTGGTTCATCAAGCTTCCTAGATATGGCTCTCTCCCTAAAAACTAAATGCCTATCTGAACAAGCGTGGTACACTATTTCGAGTCGCTGAATTTATTTTATCCCCTTGATTAACAAAACTAGATTTTACTTCACTCGATCAATCAAATTGGGGTCGTCACTATGGATAACATTGGCTCTAATCCTCACAAGGTGTACTAATTAAGTAAGTGGGGGTCTTATTTCATTATCTAGTTCCCTCAAGGTGTCAACTACTTTGGGGTTCTTGTGGTGCTCCTCACAATGAGTTTCTGGCCCCTGGCTATGCACTTCTCATAGTTACTGTGGATTAGGGATTAAATATGTCTCTAAAAATTGTAATTAAAAATTGTTTTATAAAATTTAATAAAAAATATGTGATAAGGTTTGCGTAATTTTCACGAGCAAAACAACATGTAGTTAGTAGTTTGATTTAAAGATAATCTTTGCATAAAGCGGTCATGTAAACAATACATTAGTATTTTTCCTAAGGTGAAATCACAATATAAAACACACAAGACAAACTCACCATTTTTTATTTTCAAGATCACCCAAAAGGATGCGAGAAAAGAACATATGTGGTGGTTTGAAATATTAGATTAAATGAAAATCTAAAGAAAGATAAATACTTAAATTAATTAGCAATGAAAACCTATAAGAAATGGATTTTAAAAAAATATAAAACATAGATTAGAACAAATTTAGAATGTTGGAGAAATGTAGAAATCATAAAAACACAATGACAGAATGCTAGCGCATGCACTGAGGTGCACTAGCATGACACGCTACACTAACGCGTGTACTAAATTACGCTATCATGATAGGTTACACTAGCATGTGTGCCTGATAGAATATGTGCAATGAAAAACTGAAAGTAAATGAAGAAGTAAGCAAATAATGAAAAGCAAACCTTCCTTTGAGTTTTCTTGCAACCTCAAGATGAGATAGATGAAGTGTTAATACACTTATTGGATCTCTTGGGATTGTTTCATTATGGATGCTCTAATTCTTGTCTCCAAATGAAGAGGAAATGCTATGAACAAAAGTGAACATGAGGACAACCTTTTGGTATGTGAATTCGAATGACAAACAAGTAAAGTTTTATTGCAATTTCTTAAAGCTTCCAAGGATGAATTGTAAAGGAAAGAGCCTCATATTTATAGTTGAAGGAGAGGCCATGGATTGTGGATCAAGGTTTGAACGAGTTTGTAGGATCATGAATGTATTTTACTAAAATAGACATTTGATTTTGTTTGTGCAGTTGAATAGTTTGAATATCCATTAAGAGGCAATGAATATTTGGTTAGCAATAAACTCTTATTTGAGAAGGCGGTTGTACATGCATTATTACTACTTCCACCTTTGTAGGGTTCTAGAACTTGAGTGGAGTGGGCTAGCTCAACTTGAGTGACTAGAATAATGAAATGGAGCTAAGTGGAGGGTGAGTGTATAATTAACTATTTATTTAATTAAATAGCTAATTAAATTAGCCAAGGGATATAAGAGTATGGTTTAGGCATGGTTAGAGTTAATTAAATTAATTTTTAAAGGGACGTGGATTGACATATTGTGCAAAGAATATGGATAATTAGGAATGGCTAGAAATAGGTATGTATTTTTAGGGTGTCTACAGTGTCTCTTGCACTCAAGTTTCACTTTTAGGGTGACATGGATCATTATATAATTTGGACTAAATTATAAAACCTCTTTGGTAAACACATTAAGATGTGGGTGTTTTAACCCTGATTAAAAATAAGTTGTTGGTTTATCTTTAGTTTGGATTGTAACTTGAAACTAATGAACAATTAGATTTTATAAATAAATGTTCCAACATTTAGATTTGATAGTACATGTAAATGCAAAAAATAATTATATTCAATTAGGTCACACACTAGAATATACTAAATTAAAAGAAGATGAATTGACTTAGTTTTTTATGTTTTGCACAGTGTTATGGATTTGGAATTATGAAAAATAGAATTTGACTATGCCAAATGTGCTTTGTCTGAAAGTCGAGTCTTTGAAACCCCTTCAAACATTGGCGTCAAACTTGACACTCGTACCTATCACTTTCATCCTTCTTATCAATAGTGTATGGATTTTTAGACACTTTTTATCTTTTCTTGGTTTCTTCATCAGTTGGTCCGAAAAACTGTCGGTTAGGCAGGTCATGGGGAAACAGGCCAACAGTGTGCAGGGCATAGCCCCTCTTTGAGACAACAAAGTGAAACTGGTTTATTGTTAATCTATCAAGCAGGAATCTGTGCAAATCTACACTATTCTAACTTCAGGGGGTTTGGGATCTCATCCCAGTAGAGGTAGTTCTAACTACGAATAGAAAGGTAGGAGGGAAGGAACAGAGGAGGATAGATCTGAAGGAAGAAAAGAAATGAATTCCAAGACAGAAAGGTCAGAAGGTTTATGCTTTGGGCTGGTAGTAAACAGAGCCAAACTTACTTGCATAAACAAATAAAGCAATACTGATGAACATATGACAATAATAGGAATGAATCCAACAGAATAAAAACATAGATCTAACTTAAGAAATATCTGATGCAAATAACACATATATTGAGCACAAAGTCTGAGCATATGTATTAATATTTCTTCTGTTACAAGAAAGCACAAAGTCTTTCTCTCCTCACTTCTTTTTCATACAAAAAATGTCCACCTGGAATACAACAAGTATTCTAGTATTTATAGAAGGAGAAGAGGAAAGAAGACAAAAACAAACCAACCACTATTTACAAAATATCTTACAAGATATTTACAAAATATCTAAAAAGTCAAAAGTTGACTTTGGGCAAGTTTTTGGATGGCAACATCCCATGGTGCAACATGGATGATGTCATCATAAATGCCAACATGCTTTTTAAATATTTTTACAAAAATGATCAAAGCATACACAAGAGGAGAAACTACTCCTCATCATCTCTTTGCTTAAACTGAGTGTCTTGCTTCTGATCAGGAGAGTCGATGTGACACTGTGCTCGATATTCCATAAACTTGCTGATCATTGCCTGAAGTTGATTATGATCTGGACCTTTGAAATGGTCGCCAATGACTTCGCAAGTTTCTTTTTCATTCTTGAGCTTGTCAGGTAACCCGGTGAACTCCTCGCATGCATCGATCAAGAAGCCAATGAAATCACGGCAGGCCAAGAGGTTATTGATTGACTCTCGGTCGAAAGTGACCTCTGGTGCCAAACCTTGAGTGACTATAGCCTTGAAGCGCTGGAATGTATCGTCTGCTTCCCTCAAGGTGTATGATTCACTGAGCATCCCTGGAGACATCTTTGTAACTATCTGCTCCATGTTGTATCGTGCATCCAGGGCTTCATCCTTGATTTTATCTATCCTCTCCAGGATATATTCCATTTGATCAACCCGGTAATCTAATGCAACGAGAGCTTTATTATGTGCCCGCGGGTGATCGATGACGCCGACCTTCAATAGGTCGTCAGCTGAGCAGTTAGCCATTGCTTGGAATGTTTCATGTTGCAACTTGGCGTTATCCAACTCCTCGGAGAGGGAACCTGCTACTGCTTGTAGCTCCTTATTTGCTTGATCTATATCCTGGTAGAGCACTGTGAATTTCTTAATCATTTCCTCACTATCTCTGAGGATTCGCTCAATCCAGGAGGATACTGCTATGCCTTGTTCACCAATCTTAGCATATTCATTTATTTTATCCTGACTGAGAACTTCAATGGGTTCGGCGGCAGTCACAGGAGGAGCGTTGCCCATTCTCTACAATGCTTGGAGGAGATGTTTGTTTTGTTCCTTGAGTATTCTCTTCTCCTCTTTTGCTTCTTGGAGCTTCTTGCAGAGAGCATCCACAGCAGACAAGGCCTCTCCTTGTAGGCTTTCAGATGAGGTTCCCATTGTGACTTGAGTCACTGTGAAGTCTGTGGGAGACAGATCCTTCTTTTCTTTGGTGGGATTTGGGTAAGCAATCTCCATGACTCTCTCCCCCGAAGTGCTTTTTGAAAAGTGAGTTATTGCTTTCTGCTTCTTGGGTCCCTTCTTTGGAATGACAGAGAAGTCCATGGGTGCGATGGGAACCTTTCTCTTATGCTGACCCAGATGGTCAGAAATCTAGCTAGGACTTATGGGAGAGGGAGTAGAGGGAATAGAAGAAGAAACGAGAGTGAAAGGGGAAGCAACTGTAGAGGCCTCAGGGAAGAATGTTGAAACACTTGGTGGTGGCATCGACAAGGAGTCCAACGCGCTGCTGCTTGTGGGGCCTGGAGTTACTACAGGAGAAGAAAAGGACATGGAAATGGAAGGGATCTGCAATTGGATGGAGGGAACACTGGGTGACAGATCCGCGAGAGAGGAGAAGATGGAAGAGGTGGGAGATGGAAGGGAGGAAGGGAGAGAAGAAGACACATCCATAGGAATAGATGCTTCAATGACAGGGGGAGGAGAAGGAGTGGAAGAAGGAATGGTGGGTACCTCAGTAGTTGTAGCTGTGATAACATCCTGAGTGGATGTATCTGTTGAAACTTCTGTTGTCTCTTCTTCTTTACCTGGAGACACCAGGTCGACCACTTGTTTCTCAGAAGTAGAAGGAAGGCCTTCAGGAGCTTCTTCTTGTTTGCTTGATTCTCCCTCCTTGTCCTTTCCTTTTCCTTTCGGCACTTGGGCCGGTCTTGGAGGTGCTCTACCTGAAGGAGAAGTAGTGAAATCTACTCCGAGGTAGGTGAGACCATTCTATTTGCACCAATGTTTGGTGCGCTGCAACGTGGGCTTAACCCTTTCCTGAATGGTCTTAGGCACTTTGGCTCTGTCGATCTCTGTGAATGGCCAATCGTCCCCATCTGTGTCAAGGTAAACCTGATCAATTTCTTGATCAGTCTCTTGGAATCCCTTTGGGACAATGGCTACGCCATAGTGGACGATCTCCTCCAGAGCCAGTCGGGAATGATCCTTTCACCTAATGTCTATCTCATGTGTCAGGTCGATCCAAATGTCCTCGATCTCAGGAACATGGATGGGATCAATTTTCACCCTTGGGAGGCAGCTTCGACAGTCGAAGGTCGGCCTTGCTGGGAAGTTGTGCTTTAGATTCAGCAACTCAAGCTCAACATACATCTCCCGTGCTTTGGCAAGTGTGGTGCAGGTGTATCGGCCAACTGTAAGGGGGAATGGAGTTCCTCCTTTCTTTCTCTTCATGCACTTCTCATGGTAAGTGATCAGTTGCCTTGACAACTCCAAGAGGATCAGCTTTGGCCCTGCATACCTTGGTAGCTTTGTTGGTTCACCCTCAAAATTCACAGCTCTGAGATATGTGAATGTGGGGAATTGTGTGAACAATGCTCCCCATTTCTTTGTGGCAGCAATCACACTCGGGCTGGTCCGACCGTGTCTCATGTTCGGCCTCAGCAAGCAGATTACCTCATAGAAGAAGGCATCATTAATCTTGGAGAACTGGGAGATGCTGGCCTCGAGCTTTAGCTCTGGGTAGAATTCATATATTTTGACTTGGGGCCATACCCCATTTCGAGCCAACCCTGCGAAATCTCTTATTGATGTTGCAGTGTATACAACGTAGGAATTCATGTAGAACTTCCCAGTTGTTAGGACTTGTTGAAGCTGTTGGGAGATGGTGTCGCTGATGATTTCACCCCAGCCAAAACGTTGATCAGGTGCATTCTTGCTCATGGTCTCTAGGTACCTCAGCATCCATTTGTGGAAATAATGGGCATCAGGGAGCCCAAATACTCTGTTCAGGAAGGTGATTGTATCACTCAACTCCTCATTGAAGTCACTACGGTGGATGGTCTGTGGCCATCTGCTCACCGGCTTCTTGTTTTTTAGATAAAGCTCGTTCATCATTTGCATGCATTTATCCTCATTGTCGTCCCAGGCCTTCTTGCAGTCTTCTAGACTTATGGCGACATATTGCCTGTGATGAGGAATGCCCAGGGTCAGTTCAAAGTGACGAGGCTGTGAGGTCGATGATCATCTTTTGCTCTTTGTCTTCGACACATCTAGTGTCCTTGTTATAACACCGAGCAACCAACATGATGAATTCATTATTTACAGCACTTACTGGCAGCCCAGCTGCAAAGTGTAATCCACTGCCCACTAGTTTGTTCATCCACGGGCCACTGCTTGCCTGGTTGGTCCTTGCCCAAAAGTCATCCATATCAATATGCCCTAGCTCAGAGTCTCTGATGTCGAGGTCACTCTCTGCATATGAGTCAGGCATCCTGACTTTCTGATATTTGTACTTCATCTCTTGTTCCGACTATTTAGCTTTAGCTTTAGACTTTGTTGGTTTCTTGCTTGATGAAGACATGTGTGAGCTCAAGGATGGCTGTTGTTGTTCTGCAAGAAGGATCAAGGAGGTCCAACACAGAAGAGCCATGTCAACCATCATGTTATTCATAATGTAAGCTTGCAGAAAGAAGAATGAGCAATTATAAGGCTTAGGGCGCAAGGCGCAGGTTCACAACATGTTGCAGAGGCTTTAAAATGTTGGGTGCACTTTATGGGGTGTTGACATGAAAAAGGTGTGCCAGTGTTGATAGGAGAAAATTTGCGCCAAGGTTAGAAAGGGCACACTTTTGAGAGGTGTTGCATGACAAAATTTCAGCGCCAAAGGGTAAAGTGCGTGGGGTGCGGGTTTACAACACACAACATGTCATGTTGACGTTAAGGGAAATGTTCCTGTGCCTTAGGGAAATTTTTCTTTGGTTGGGCGCTGAAAAATATTGTGTTACATGGGTTTAAGTGTGCCAAGGTGCAAATTTTGAAGATGTTGCAAGAAGAAACAATGCGCCAAGGGAAAAATGTGTGGCACGGATTTGTAAGCACACAACATCCAATGTTGATGTTGCGCAAGATGGCGCCTGCGCCTTAGGAAAAGCTGCTAAGTGTTATTTAACTGGGCGCGGGTTTAGGTTATGCTGCAAGAAGGTAAAGTGCGCCAAGGTGCAATTTTGGTAGATGTTGCAACAGGAAGGACAAGCACACCATGCTTCAAATCAGTTTTAACAACTTAGCTTATTTTCTTTCTTTCTATTTCTCTCTTTTTGGATACCTCAGATGGTAAAGAGAGGGTTTGTTTTAGCAAGGCAACAGGTAGGAAAAGATGAGTTTTTTGGTTTCTTCAGAGGCAGGGGCCTTCCAGATTTGTAGATCTGGAAGGAGAGGAAAAGGGGTTTCCAGTTGGTTATAGATTGTTAGGTTCTTCTTTTTAGATTTAATCTTTTTATACAAGCCCTAAGCACAACCAAAAACAAAAACCATAACAACAACAAGGATGGCTAGAAGCCACTTACCCGGATTTATAAAAGATGAAGGACGATGTTGGGGTCCACAAGCTCAAAAAATGGCATGCGAGGGGTGACAAGGATAGCTGACAGGTGTAGAGAAAACACTTTTTTCAATTTTCAAAACGTGAAAATGACAGGTGTCAGGCACCTATTTATAGGAAAACCGGCATTTATTACTTCACCAACTTCCTTTGGCGCACCTTTGGGAGTGTCGACACGACGAAAAGTGTGCCTTAGCATAACCTTTGGGACGTCGACACAACTCTTCCAGCGCTTAAGCACACATTTCAGGATGTTAACATGATGATTTCTGTGCCACATTCATAAGGGGCGCAACTTTCATGATGTTGACATGACATTTGAGTGCATTTCTCGCGCCAAAGGATTTCTAAGGTGGCACACATTTGGGTATGTCGACATGACATTTCCTGCCTAGTTCAAAAAGGCACATTTTTGAGAGTGTTGACACACCATTTTCTGCGCCGAGTTAAAGAAGCTAAAAATGGCTAAGTTCTAAAAAACTTGATTTTCAAAAGGGAGTTTTAGGCCATTTCGAACATTAACAGACTTCCTTAAGGGGACCAAAATGGAAATTTTTGGTATGGTTACCTGCAAATTGCCCTTGTCAGGGGCATCATAAGACTTAGAAAAGACCTACACAAGAGAAGGAAGATGTGCATAAGAATTGAAGGATGCGCGAGAGAAAGGAAGGAAAACACCTGGAGATGAGCATAATGATGGGAACACCACTGTAAAAAAAGTAAAGGTGTTATCTCGAAGGCAACATTGCAGAGCAACTGCATGAGAGGTTATTAGAGTGTACATGAAACATGGTGCACCAAAGAAGGACGAGGATGGAGAGAGGTCTTATGGGAAACAAAGCTTACAGAAGAGCATGCATAAGAGGAGAAGTGCAATGAAGAATCATACAAGAAAGGAGTTTCCTCGAATGCAAATTAGGAGAAGCAGTGTGAGGAGAAAGCTACCGAAGAATTGCACAAGGAACATAAAGCAAGGAAAAGAGAGGAGGACGAAATCCAAACATATATCAAAAGGAAAAGGTGAAGAGGAAGTCACATAAGGAGAAGTAATTGTAGAAGAATGGTGTGTAGGTCAAAGATGACACGAAATATTAGGCACAAAGAGTGGAAAAAGGACCAAAGAATTTAGTTAGGAGGAGATGGAGAACCGCATAAGGAAAGGCACAGTCAGCGAAGGTGTACAAGAAGACACTGAAGGGATGAAGGAAAGTAAAGGAAATGCATCAAGATATTGGTGAAGAGTAAAACACAAGGAGAGGACGTAACAGAAGCACAAGAAATGAGGTCCGAGAAGATAAGGATGTAGTGACAACTGACAAAATAAAGGATAGATAAAACAGATTTGTGGGTCAAGTGGTTGATGGTGACCGAGTGATGGAACGACATATAAGAAGGATCTAACTATTAGGAGACATGGTGCAAGGGAATTGGCTGAGAGTAGATTACACAAATAAGTTCATTTAAAAATGTTAGTTTAAATTTGAAGTCCAAGCAGGAAAATCAGAGGAGCCAGGTCTGAGGAGAGATAAACATAAAAGAACTGGCATACACAACTATAAATAGGAGGCAATACTACCAATGAGAAGGTTGTTAGAAGCATGAAGTAAAAAGGTTGTAGAGGGATTAAAGACTGTAAAGTCAATCAAGAAGTAAATGGATCGAGAAAAAAAGGTCGAGATTGGCCTTAGAGACGAAAAAGAGTGAAGTGAGATACGTTTGGTTCAGCCGTGGGATGCACGAACAGTTGTAATAACCCCATCGGGAGAATATTATAGATGTCATATGGAAATTTGAGATAATAGACAACACATAAACAATTTCATCCCGTTATGTTTACTTTGAGGAAATTGAAGGCTCATGGAGTACCTGGTATATGCCTTTAATAATGTCATTAATTAGTACCAAAGCAGGAAACTTTCTTGTAGATGAAGCTAACGGACCACCAAACACGAGGCATTTAGCAGGTGTTGGTGTTCTCCATCGCAAGTGAAGGTGGCTAGAGAACAGAAATGAGAACTGAGTGATGATTGGTGAGTTAGAACCAAGAAAGGGAGACTTTTTTGATGCAAAAGTCATGAAGAAGATCAAGGAAATGATGAATGAGATTCAGGGACTTCGAGAGTTGTGTATCTAACTAGAATGCATAGATGAAGAACACCCAAAGAAGAAATGTCTCGTGATTGAGAGTGGTGAGGAGGTGAAGAAGGTGAAGGACTCGACAAAGAGTCAAGGGCATGATGGAGAGAATGTGTAAAATATGTTTGGAGAGAATCAGAAGAAGGCATACATGGAGGCACAACCGAAGGTTGTGCGAGAGCTGCACGATGGAGAAGAAGAACCCAGTGCAGGAGCACCACCAAGGGAAAAGGGTTCGATCGCAGGAGTACCATAGAAATATGTGCAAGTGAAGGCACATGAGACGGTAGCGCATGAGAGTATCATGATAGTGAATAAGGATGCTTGTAAAGAAAGAGAGATGGTCAACAAAGACCATGAGTGTACGAAGATATGCATAGATATGCGAGAGGAGACCATGGCGATGGAAAAAGGAAAAAAAGAATGTGCACTCAAGATAGAGATGCATATAGAGTACACTAAAGATGTAGAGGAGAGCATTTTGAAGGAATCAAAGGTGCGACACATTGTAAGAAGTGCAAAGAAAGAGATCCATGTAGAAAAGAGAAGTGCAACAAGGTGCACGGAGAAGCAGACCCCAAAGGGAGTAGAGGAGTGTGAAGATGAGAACATGGGAGGCAATAGGAGTACCATTATAAGAGAATCTGAGCAATCCTTGGAGATTGTGAGAGAGTCCATGAAAAAGGGCATACCCAGTAAGGAGATCCAAGGTGATCTCGAGAAAAGGTGCACAAGAGAATAGGAGCACATGAGCCAAATGGAGTGCGATGACAATTCAGAGAAACTGTAGAAGAAAAACTTGGGATCAAGAGAGGCCATGAATGCTCTAACCTAGAAGAAGTTTCCCCAAAGGAAACAATTGTAGTGTTATGTTTGTGGAGCTTGTTTTCATGTTAGAGTGTGGTACACCTTCTATGTGTTACACTCGGGTATTTTTACGGTGGTCTCGCTCGCCGGTGAGCGGGTCAAGGGGGTTCGGGGGCGAAGCCCCTGAAGCAAATTTTCATGGGTGGTTTATTAACCCATGGGTAATGGGTAACTGTTATGGGCTGTTTTTGGGCCCATGGTTTTTCGGTACCCATTGTTTTGATACCCACGGTTTTTTGCCCATGGTTTTGATACCCACGGTTTTTGCCCATGGTTTTGATACCCACGGTTTTGTATCAAACTGCTTAAGCAATTGTCTATTTATATGGTCTTATGCATATGATACATAGATAAGAAAATGTATTGCAGATGTGCTTTGAATTCGGGTGTGAATTCTGTAGAGTTTGTTGAGCATAGCTCCAAACGGATCTGGGTATTGTATTGAGAGAGTGGAGGCTTGTAATAAAATCTGAGCAAGTGATTCTTGGTGGACGTAGCCCAAATTGGGTGAACCACGTTAAATCTTGTCTCTCTGTGTTGTGTTATTTATTCTGCACTTTTATTTGAGATCTGTAATATTTTCTACATATTAGTTTCTACTGTTGCGATTCTGTAAGGGATTATTCTGCATATTTTATCTCTTATTTCCTAACAATTGGTATCAGAGCCTGGTTTTGGTTTGCTGAAGTGTTGAATCACAGGGAAAGTTTTATCTTGAGTGGGAGCTATGGCAGATGATGGAAGATCTAGGGTTGATAAATTCAATGGGAAAAATTTCAGTCTTTGGAAGATGCAGATGGAAGATTACCTTTATCAGAAGGATCTTTATACTCTGTTGTCTGAGAAGGTGAACAAACCCTTGAGTATGACAGATGCGGAATGGGATTTGTTGGATCGGAAGGCACTTGGAATGATCCGGCTGTGTCTTGCATCTTCGGTATTATTTAATGTTTCAAAGGAAAAGACTACAAAAGATCTAATAGATGCATTAGGGAAGTTGTATGAAAAACCCTCTGCCTCTAACAAGATATTTTTAATGAAAAAGTTGTTTAATATGAAGATGTCTGAGAATAGTTCAGTAGCAGATCATTTAAATGATTTCAATACGGTTGTGAATATGCTAGCTTCGGTTACAATAGAATTTGATGAAGAAGTTAGGGCTTTATTAATTCTGTGCTCTTTACCTGAAAGTTGGAATAGCCTGGTAATGGCGGTAAGCAACTCGGTTCCAGCTAACTCAAAGTTGAAGTTTGACGATGTTGTAGGGGTGATTTTAAGTGAGGAAATGCGAAGAAAAAGCTCTGGGGAATCTTCTACTTCAGGGAATGCTTTGACAGTGGAAACTAGAGGGAGACAGAAGAATAGAGGAAACCGTGGAAAATCGAAAGATCGGGCAAGGTCAAAATCCAAGAGCAAGATTGTATGTTGGAACTGTGGAAAGTCTGGGCATGCAAAGAAGGACTGTTGGGAGCTTCAGGACAAGAAGAAACAACAGGAAGAAAACAAGGAGGAAAATGTGGCATCGGGTAATGTATGCCAGGATGCTTTGATTCTTTCTTTACATAATATTACTGAATCTTGGGTTTTAGATTCAGGGGCTTCTTTTCATGCTACTCCACATAGGCATTATTTTGTTGATTATGTTCAAGGGGATTTTGGGCATGTTTTTCTTGGTGATGATGAGCCTTGCAGTATAGTTGGAAAAGGTTCTGTTCAGGTTAAGATGCAGAATGGGAATACATGGCTATTGAAGGATGTTAGACATGTGCCTACATTAAGGAGAAATTTGATATCGGCGGGGCAATTGGGAAGTGATGGTTGTACTATGATATTTACAGCTGACTCTTGGAAGGTTACCAAGGGTGCTCTTGTGGTGGCAAGAGGTAAGAAGGTTGGAACCTTGTATTTATCCACTGATAGTACTAATGATTGTAATCTTGTGGCTTCAGATGCAGATACAACATTATGGCACTATAGGCTCGGTCATATGAGCCATAAGGGCATGGACATCATAAAGAAGAATTTTCCTGGATATACAGAAACAGGTTTGGATTTATGTGAGAACTGCATATATGGGAAACAGAAGTGAGTAAGGTTTCTCAAGGTTGGACCTACGAAGAAAGAGAGTAAGTTAGAGCTGGTACATTCTGATGTGTGGGGGCCAGCTCAGGTATCATCTCTTGGGGGTTCAAGTTATTATGTTACTTTTATTGATGATGCAACAAGGAAAGTTTGGGTTTATTGTATTAGAAACAAATCTGATGTATTTGATACTTTTGTTAAATGGAAAGCCTTGGTAGAGAATGAAACAGGTCTTAAGTTAAAATGTCTTAGGTCAGATAATGGAGGGGAGTATTACAACAATGAATTTGATGATTATTGTTCTAAGAATGGAATCCGCAGGCAAATGACGGTTCCAGGAACCCCGCAGTAGAATGGGGTGTCAGAAAGGATGAACAAAACAATAATGGAATGTGCTAGGAGCATGAGGATACATGCAGGACTGCCTCTTTATTTTTGGGCAGAAGCGGTGAGCACAGCTATGTACTTAATAAACAGAGGACCCTCAAGTGCCTTGGATGGAGGCATACCTGAGGAGGCTTGGTATGGTAAGAAAGTCGATTACTCATTTCTTAGAGTCTTTGGATGTGAGGTGTTTGTTCATATTGATAAGGATGATAGGACCAAGCTAGAGGCTAAATCAGAAAAATGCACTTTTATTGGTTATGGTGGTGATGACTTTGGATTTAAATGTTGGAGTATTAAGGACAAGAAAATCATTCGGTCTAGGGATGTGGTCTTTAATGAGAAAGTCATGTATAAGCAACAGTTGTAGGAAAACAGGGAAGAATCCAAGAAAGAATATGCAGTGGTAGAGGATCTTCCGGATGGGACAGTGACCCATGAATCAGTTCAGGAACCTACTCAACAGGAACCCCAAACTCCTACAGTGAGGAGGTCTTCTAGGGTAAGAAAAGAACCTGAACATTTTTCTCCTTCTCTTTATTATTTATTACTCACTGATAGTGGAGAGCCAGAGAGCTTTGATGAAGCAATGCAGGTAGATGCCAGTAAGAAGTGGGAGCAAGCCATGGATGAGGAGCATAAGTCTCTCATGGAGAACCAGACTTGGGATTTGGTGAAGCTACCGGAAGGCAAAAGAGCATTGCAGAACAAGTGGGTGTACAGAGTTAAAGACGAAGAAGGAGGAAAGAAAAGATATAAGGCCCGGTTGGTGGTCAAGGGGTTTGCACAGAAACAAGGTATAGATTTTGATGAGATCTTTTCTCCTGTAGTAAAAATGACTTCTATTATAACTGTTCTTGGAATAGTGGCAGCAGAAGACTTGCACTTAGAACAGTTAGATGTAAAGACTGCATTTCTCCATGGTGATTTGGAGGAGGAGCTATATATGCAGCAACCAGAAGGATATGAAGTCAAAGGTAAAGAGGAGATGGTGTGTAAACTGAAGAAGAGCTTGTATGGCTTGAAACAAGCTCCACGTCAATGGTATAAGAAGTTTGATAGCTTCATGATGGAGCAAGGTTATATTCAGATGTCATTCTGACCATTGCGTGTATACAAAGAACCTGCCATTTGAGGATGGAAGTTATATTATCCTGTGTTTGTATGTTGATGACATGTTGGTTGCAGGTAAAAACATGTAGGAAATAAAAGTACTCAAGAAACAACTAAGTGAATCCTTTGATATGAAGGATTTGGGGGCTAGCCAGACAAATCCTTGGTATGAGGATAACTCGGGATAGGAAGGAATGGAAGCTGACTTTATCTCAGGAAGAGTACATTAAGAAGGTATTGGATAGGTTTAACATGCAGGATGCTAAACCGGTTGGGACTCCTTTGGCAGGCCATTTTAAGTTATCAAAGGAGTAGTGTCCCAAGACAGAGCAGGAAAGAAACCAGATGTCCAAGGTACCTTACTCATCAGCAGTTGGCAGTTTGATGTATGCTATGGTGTGCACTAGGCCTGATATTGCCCATGCAGTGGGAGCTGTGAGTAGATTTATGAGTGATCTAGGTAAAGAGCATTGGCAAGCAGTAAAGTGGATCCTTTGGTATTTGAGAGGGACCATGGGGACAGTTTTGTGCTACAGTGGATCAGACACCACTTTACTTGGTTATGTAGATTCAGACATGGCTGGAGATGTAGACAGCAGGAGGAGCACGACAGGTTATATTTACACTGTAGGTGGGACAACAGTGAGCTGGATTTCACGACTACAGAAGCTGGTGGCTTTGTCAACCATGGAGGCTGAGTATGTTGCTACCACAGAGGCAAGCAAAGAGATGATTTGGTTACAACAATTGCTTGAGGAGTTGGGGCATAAGCAGAAGGAATGTAAGCTGCATAGTGATAGTCAGAGTGCTATACACCTAGCTAAGAACTCTGCTTTCCACTCCAGGATGAAGCATATACAGTTGAGATATCACTTCATCAGGAAAACTTTGGAGGAAGATAAGTTGAAGTTGGAGAAGATTCATACCAGTCAGAATCCTGCAGACATGATGACCAAGGTGGTCACAAGGGATAAACTAAAGCTATGTTCAGCTTTGGTTGGCCTTCGCGGATGACAGTGAATGGTTGAGAAGCTTGCTCAGTGGAAATCAGTCGCCAAGTGGGAGATTGTTATGTTTGTGGAGCCTATTTTCATGTTAGAGTGTGGTACACCTTTTATGTGTTACACTCGGGTATTTTTACGGCGGTCCCGCTCGACTGGTGAGCGGGTCAAGGGGGTTCAGGGGCGAAGCCCCCGAAAGCAAATTTTCATGGGTGGTTTATTAACCCATGGGTAATGGGTAACCGTTATGGGCTGTTTTTGGGCCCATGGTTTTTTGGTACCCATTGTTTTGATACCCACGGTTTTTTTCCCATGGTTTTGATACCCACAGTTTTTGCCCATGGTTTTGATACCCATGGTTTTGTATCAAACTGCTTAAGCAATTATCTATTTATATGGTCTTATGCATATGATACATAGATAAGCAAATGTATTGCAGATGTGCTTTGAATTCGGGTGTGAATTCTGTAGAGTTTGTTGAGCATAGCTCCAAACGGATCTGGGTATTGTATTGAGAGAGTGGAGGCTTGTAATAAAATCTGAGCAAGTGATTCTTGGTGGACGTAGCCCAAATTGGGTGAACCACGTTAAATCTTATCTCTCTGTGTTGTGTTATTTATTCTGCACTTTTATTTGAGATCTGTAATATTTTCTGCATATTAGTTTCTACTGTTGCGATTCTGTAAGGGATTATTCCGCATATTTTATCTCTTATTTCCTAACATGTAGAACAACGAAGGTCAGTTGTTGACGTACACATAGAGAGAGGCATGCAAGGAGTAGAAGATATCATTATAGATCTCGAGGAGTCGTCCTGTGGAGAGGCTCCAGAAGTCTTGTGCAAGGAAAAAGGTGTAATAAGAAAGGAAGAGACAAAAGAAAGAAGTGGTGTGACATAATTTCCACATCAAGAGAGGAGAGAATGAAGGTCATCAGCAAGAGTGTTATGTAACAGAGCCTGAGAGGTGAGGGAGAGAATAATCTTTCAGGAAGTCAACAGGTAAGAGACATGCAGAGGCGCAAGAGAATTACATCGAGAGAGAAATGTAGAGGAATGCTTGTGTTCAGGGTCATGGCTAAATAATGACCAAAGAGCAAAAATGAAGCATGGAGTCAAGACATGCAAGAGAAGCCCAGAGGAAGAAGGGTAGAAATGAGAAGTAAAGCATGGAATAAGGAGGTGTTGAGAGAAAAGGTCACGGTGAAAAATGAAAGGAGATAGGAAAGGAGAAGATGATGGGAAGACCTGTTGTGGAAAAATCACAACACCCCCCGAATGGCCAAGTTGTCGATGCGGCATTTGGTGTGATTGCAAAACATTGAGCTATCCTAAGTGTGGGACCTTACGAAATGAGATAGCTCTTCAGAGAAGGCTAGTTTTGGCTCCTAATCCTACCCGCCACAAACTACTCTTAATGCAAGTAGAAGACCTACCTAATCCTAAACTAAACTTCCAAGGAGACAAGGAGAAGAAAACTTGCATGAAATAAACGTACATTAAGAGAGGTGATACAAAAATAAAAGGAGGGTGTTAGAAAAATTCCCAACCCTCCAAAATAGTGGAGTGAATCTAGAGAGTGTGAACCTGCACCATAAGCTAGATCACATTCAATGCACCATTCTTGAATAAACACAACACACCCAAACCCTGCGATAAAACAAGAAAATGCACAAATCCTGCAAGCACAATGAGAGGTAAGATGAAAACAATACACCATGAGAGGTTATAGAGATAAACACATACACATTTTTATTACTCCATATGAATATACACAGTACATTGATTTAGTAAAATGAGGCATAGATCCATTACATTTTTTGGAGGAAGGCTTGAAGCCCCATGAAAATCACAACAACTCAGCTGAAGGAATGGAGAATAGGGGTATAGAGGAGTAAAAATGACCAACCTTTTGTTTTTTGTGTAACCCTTTTACATTTATAGGAAGAAATATTGAAGGAGAGAGAGAGAGGAAACTTGAAATCCCTTCCAGCCACCTAGAAAAATCAATCATTACACCTACAAGAGTGATGGGCAAGTTTGCAAATCCCATACCCTTTTGTACCTTGCCTTGTTGGGGAAGAAAGGAAGTCCATACCTTCATTAACTCCACCTCACCTACCAAGTAAACTGTTCACTGTTCACTAATTTTGGAAGTCCAAAATCTCTGAAATTTTGATTTTGATTTTTTCATGTTGTAGATCATCTCTCCACGATTCCAACTACTGGATTTTTGCGAAAAATGGACATCCTAGGCCCAAGTTATGTCATTTCAGACTTCTGGAGGCTCTGTAATTTCAGGGTTTTCAAAACCTCCAAAAAATCCATTTTTCTATCTCCATTGCAAAGGTCTCATTTTCTCGATTCCAACAATTGTGAGTTTGTGAAAATACGACATTTCTAGCTCGAGATATTACACCTTTTGTGAGGGAGGTTTTGTGTGTTTCGGGTCCTGCATGCCATGCATCGGCAAGCTACTCGCCGAGCCCTGAAATGGCTCAGCGAGCTGTTCCTTTTCTTCATCAGGTGAGCTGTAAACAACCACCACATGTCGTAGGCTCACCACATCCATCTACCACTTATCTCCCCACAATATCCCCAACATATCCCTCCAATTCTGTTGAACTCTTCCCTTTTCACGCATATCAAGCTACTTGTCGCTGGACATGGTGAACTGCTCGCCAAATCCTCCCACTTTCAGTGTCTCCACTACTTCAGTTCACCACATTCTACTTTGCATTAGCCGATGAGTTTCCTCCCTTTCTCCTATATAGGGCTTCAAACATTTCTCTTGCTGGTTGTCGGTTTTGCATTGGTCTAGGCCAACTCGGCCTTTATCGCTTCTCGTGGCTCGACCTTTGGGCCAAATCCACATGGCCACCTCTAAAGGTCCTTTTCATGTCAACAAGCTTTTCCTTTGAAAATATTCTCCCACATTATCCTCTAGAGGGCTCTCCATTCCCTCGAGTTGACTGATCTCGGTCATTGGCTCGTATGCGGATTAAAACTCCATGTGGCCACCTTCAAAGTCTCATGATTTTGCAAGTTGGCCATGCTTCCAAATCAACACGTTTTAGACTTTGGGCTGGCGAGAATAACCCACGTGGCTCTGACATGTATTTGCTAGCTCGACTCTTGAGCCCACCAATTCTCGGCACAATACCTGAGCCTTTATGTTTTCAAACTTTTCCCTTTCAGGATTTCAAATTTTTTTACCCCGAATACCTCGTCACTATTCATCCGCCCAACCTCCTTATTTTCCCCAAATTTTGAAAGCCCGAAGTCTGAATTTCAGACTTCAGGTTTTGGGCTTTACTTTCTCACCCCCGACACTATTCATCACTTCCCCTCCCGGAAGGTTTCAAACCCCAAAAGCCTGAAATTCTGAAATTTCAAACTTCCGGCTTTGGGCATTTCAGACATTTTGCTTGTGGAGCACAATTTGCCTCTCCAACATCCAAACCCAAATTTTTCTGAAGTCTGAAGACTTCAAAATCAAAATGCCTTGGTAGGTTCCCTAGTTCCTTTGACGTTGGTTTTCGACTCCCTGCCATTACAATGAGCTTGACTTCCTGTGTTCGTTAACTCTTTGGTTCCTTCTTCACAGATCTAGCGACTCCTACACAGAGTCGAGTCTCCTATTGGGGACGAGCCCCTCGAAGTCATTTTGCCTGAGCTCATTTTTGCGAATTGGCTCACCAAGCCACTTCATCTACCTTGCCTTGGCTCTGTGATGAGCTTTCCCTACATTGCATTAGCCTGGGGACCCCGTTCTGATGCTTCTAACATTATTTTGTTGACTCATTCAATGGCTACAACTTCGAGCCCATTATCTCTATGAGTTTTACATGATCCATTCCCCATTTGCTCGACCTCATCACTAGCGGGCTCCACACTCGTTGAGCTTTGACCAACCTATGTGTAAACTCCTCGTGCCATTTTCTTACCAAGCTTGAGCTTGGGGCCAATCTCCTTCATTTGCCCTGGCATCTTGTGTATGGGTTCGACGATCTTTCAGGCTTGGTGTGTTCATTGTGATGTGACCTATACCCCCGAGCACTTGGGCTCGTTCAGACCCCTTTGCTGGAGCATCCACGGTTTCCATGCTCTCCTGAGCCTTCTTTTCGAGCTCAGGGCTCATTTCTACTCGACTCCTACGTGGGTCATTCTCTATTTGACTTAGCATTACCGTCATGGCTCAATACATGGGATTGTATCTTTATCACATCCCCTTCTCGAGTTGAATCCCCTTTTTCTCGATTCCTTTGTGTCGAGCTAATCTTCTCTGCCCTGCGAGAATCATTAGCTTGCCCTATCTGACTTAGCAATGTCATGTCTATTAGCTTGAATGCAACAACAAGCTCCCAAGAAATTGATAACTCGTCATTCTATGCACGAGCTTGCCGAGTGAGCTACCCTTTTCACACGAGTTCTCCATTGTGACTCCCTCAATGTGTCAAGGCTCCTGATCTAAGCTAAGCCGCACCTCCACTTTACCATCACGAGCCTAGTTCGCAGGATAACCCCAACCTCCACATTGTGCCACAAGCTCGTCAAGCTCTCTAAAGAGCTCGATCGAGCTACTTAGATTGAACCCCCTCCAACTCATCAAGCTACTTGACGAGTTGAATTTTAACTTGACCCTTTGAAAGCCCCCTGGGCTAATTTTTTTTCCCGATTTTGAGATCTTTTCCCGATTTCTTCAAACCATGATTTGAGGGGAAGGGATGAGATGCCCTAAACCTAAAAATTTCACATTTTCATGAAATGGGCCATTTTTGCTTGAAGGTGGGCCCAGGAGCCCATTTCTTGTTGTAATGGAGCTATACCCCCAAATGACCCAGGAGAGGGGAAACTGACCTGAATGGCCCCAAATTCTTCCTGAATAATGCCAATACTCCTTGAACCTTGAATCTAATCTATAAACCTAGATTTGCATGTGTGGGCACTTTATTCTGTTTAGGCCATCTCTTTCCCTATTGTCCATTTTGCCCGAGAGGGCAAAAATGGATAACAATTTGGTGACTCGTGGGGACATCTGCCTACTAGATAATCATATACTAGTGGCCTGAAGCCTCCATTAGGTATGGAGTCACAAATGATAGCCTGTAACTGATCCGACCCTTTGAACCTTGTCCCTGAGACTACTTAGTGCTATTGTACCTAAACTAACCCGTTGTCAGCAGTCTTAACTTTTATAGGATTTTTAAATTACAATTTTTTGTGAGAGTGGAAAATTGTCTTAATCTAGAATTTTTACCCTTTCCTCTCTGTAACCGTGATTTGCGAGACTGAAAATAGGCCTTTGAGCCTGTCCCAAAACTTGATTTTTATATGTTGTGAGCACACCGAATCCAATGATTACTTAGCAAGCATAGTACGCTACGTGGTTTTAAGTAAGACATTCTCTAAGTTTTTACATCATAGAACTCTATTAAAATTTGAATTTTCTCTTTCTTCTGAAATTCCACTTTGATCCACTACTCAGGACATTGTGAAAGACTACCTACAAACCCATAAAATCTTTAGCTGGACTGAATGATGCAAGGATTTAAGGTTGATCTTCTGCTTTTTAATAATATGGAAACCTTGAATGGTTAGGGGTTGCTCTTTAAAGCTTAGACTTGTTGTTGTTACAAAACCTATCATTTGCCATGCAACGACTGTCTTTGTGGCTGATTTTATGATCCTGTGAAGGTGCTCGAAGCTCAATGTGATTGATCTAAAGGAACAAGAGGATGAGAACTATTATATTATACCCCTTATTAATTTTAGTTGCTCTACATTTATTTTATCGTGAGAATTGCAACTGTTCCCTCTGAATATGATCTTCTTTAACATGACTTGTGGGAGGCATACTCAGACATAGTATACTATATTGGAGCAAACCAAACAAAAATTATATACAAAATGACAAATCATACATGCTCAAGTGAGACATGTAGAGTGTGCCCATGCACTTGTTATACGAAAAACAAATCTACTCCTACCCTACACTAATCGAAAAGAAGGAAGATTTCAAATGAAACCTAGCACAGATAGAGCAAAATATCTTTCCCTTCTTACAACCGAAGACCATGCATGTGATTTGGCCCTGACCATGACTTTTGACAGTAATGGAAATTTGTCTCAAAGTTGACTTTCCATTTTAGAAACCAAGGTACCGGCAAAAATTAAGAAACCCACCTGCTCAAGTTGTCTTGCATTAAACTCTTGGAGGCTTTGATACTGATCCTTGGTACCTTGAATCTCTACCTCATGCCCCGAAGTGGGCATAACCAGTTATGGCTTCTCCATTGGATCTAATGAAGCTAGGTACCGAATTGGGCAAGGCCTGATCCTTTTGATTTGTCCATTCTTTTGAGACTCTTCACCATGAACATGGGTATCATGTATACTTTCTTTCTAAATGGAGCTATTTGCAAGCCAATTTGTGTCTTGCTTGGCCTCTACAAGCAACTTTGTTTCCACTTGGTCAGCCACTAGTTTTGGGATTGGTTTTTCGTAGGCCTCTTCACTCCCCATTCCATCTTGATTTTCTAAAAAAATCCTGCTAGTTCTAGACATGCGGAGCAATGAGGATCACTGCACTTGAACAAGTCACCTTCCTCCTTTTCATTGAATTCTCCCTTGAGGCCTTGGGAACCAATAGTGTTTAAAAAAACTTTTTCCCCCTAACCTTTCCAGTTTTATCCCCTTCCTTACCTTCCTACCTTGTTCTATCGCACAACTCCTTCCTTTGAACAATTTGGACCTTTTCATCCTCCCAATCCGAATTAGACCAATGTTCGACTGATACAAAATTTTTATTCTTAATAGGATTGGTTGAGAGGGGGATATGAGAAAGATATTGGTGCTTTAATTTGTGTGTGGGAAGTAGTGTTTGATGTTTAAGTGACTTGATTTGGCCATTTGAAGAAGCCAAATAATCCTCCAAAACATGCCCCCTACTTTGTTGATATGTTGCCTCTGAAATAACTGTATGATTTTACTTGAAACTTTGTTGCTTGAGGTGTTGTATAGGCATATCCCTTTCTCTAATGACATAACATGTCTCTCTCTCTACCATCCTTGTGGGATATATTGGCTTAGTAATAGTTGGATAGAAGGTAGGGACAACATACTGAATACCACAAATCATGAGAACGTTAGTGCGTAGTTTAGGGGAATCAGATAGTGCCCTGGGTGGAGATGTGAGGGATTCTTGCCGAGTTTGGGGTATGCTCTGTGCATGGAAAACTAGTGAGACATCCAATGAAGGGCAAGGAAACAAATACGTTTCCTGATTTTGGAAAGGAATGATGGATTTTTCAATATTTATATTTTGGCAAGGAATGATGGATTTTACTTTGTTTTCACATAAGGAAGAAAGACTTTGAGGTGGTGAGGAAGAGATTGCAGCAACATGGATGTAATTTCTCTTGCCATCCTGAATTAAAATTATCAGCTTGTGATGCAATGGAAAATGCTAGAGGAATACTACTGCCCCCTAGTGATTAGATCAATGGGTAAGTGCAGGAAGTTGATGGACAAATATAGGGTCATCCGTGGACGTCATATTGCAAAAAACAGTGAAATCTCAACTTGTAGGGATTATTAGCTATACATGCACTCTAAATTAGAAAAATTTATATAAATATGAATCGTAGCATTTGGAATCTAGTTTCTAAAATACTAATTTTTGTAAAAAACGGACAAGTTTAGCTATATTAAACACTTAAAATTGTATGACTTACTTTTTTTTTTCGAAAAAACTTATAAGATTGTAGTCCGTTTGCCCGCATTTTGGATGACCAAATCTTGTTATTTTTTTTTTTTCCTTTGGTGAAAAGTTAGATGTAGTTGTTTATCTTGGGATGGATTTTATTTTGTATTTTTTTTAGCAATATTTTTTTTTTTATGATTTTTTCCGTGAAAGTGGTCTGAAAATATTTAGAAAATGGAGCGCTTTCCGTTTGCCCGCCATAACTATATCAAAAAATATCGAAATCAATTTTTATTTTTTTTTAAGGTGTATAGAATTTGTCCACGCTTGGGATGGTATAAGTTTTATCATATTTTGATAAGCGAAAAAAAAGTTACAGTCTTAAATGTAGACATGAACATTCACGGGAAAAAATGTCTTAAAGACCTATTGTTAGTAATAAATTATAAAATGATATTTATCTTATTCTATTCACTTTAAAAACAATATTTCTACAAAGCTAAGAGTCTACCCTACGTGATGGCACCATTTTTGTGAAAATTTTTTAGTTTTTTAGCATGGTTCAAGTCTTTGGAAGAGCAGATTTGAGGTTTTTTGACCTTTTGCACTTCATAATGACCTTCTATAGCTTTGGTTGGGGAAAAACAAAGATTTTCCAAGGCTTAGGTTCGGCAGATAGATCTGCGATCGCAGTTTTTTAACAATACCGCGCTCGCGGTTTATAAAGCGCGCTCGCGGTTTGTAAAGCGCGCTCGTGGTTTATAAAACATATTTACACACATCCTAATGTCCGAATTACCATGTGATTTTGTCTTAGAGTTCCGCGATCGCGGTTTATAACTGCGCTCGCGGTTAAAAACTGCGATCGCGGTTTTATGACCGCGATCGCGGTACCTTTATTTCGGGTTTTTATGTCCACGGAATTGTCCACCAACTTCGTGCACTTACCCCAATACAACTATGTCAGCATCAAAGGACCTCGAATAATACAAGAATGCCAAACCTTGGGAGGGTCTGTATTCTTGAGGGATTCTATTTCAAGTCCTTATGAATATGAAGTTGAAATCAAGGATGAATTCAGTTGGAGCTCGTTGTATTTTGTTAACGTGTTTCATGAGGCAAATGACATCTACGTCCTCTTTGAAACGGTTGTGCAATTTTTCTCCCAACTGATTCCAAGTGGAGATGGATTGTGGTGCCAAATTTCCATACCAATCTTTTGCTTTGCCCTTGAGAGATGCAACCAAAATTCTAAGGAAATTTTTTTCTTCCGTAATGATGTGAATGAACCAATGGTTTGTAACATCTTGAATATGATCAATTAGGGACAAATCTCCATTTCCGTAGAAGAGAGGAAGATTTTTCAGGGCCACTTTAGGGATGACATCCAACTGCTGTAAATAAAGAGGAATATAATTGAAATGATGAAATGGAAGAGCTCCTTGGAGAGCCATGACTGAAGTGAGAACATTAAAAACAAGTCTGAAACTAGAGATGGGCTACTACTTAATTAGTGGAGTCACCAGATATGCTTGAAGTTTCCTCCAAAGGCTGAAACCTTCACAAGGACCACATCAAACTTGATGAAGTGAGCAAATTTGAAGGGTCTGAATGTTGTTTTTGGAAGTTAAACCTTGTATTGCAGCTATTACTCCCCAAAATTCTAAAATGTAGAGAGATCCTTGAAGTTGGGAACCTTCAAATTATGAAATAAGGAAACTCTGAAATTTGAAATGCAAGAAATCTTTGAAATCCAAATCCCAAAACTTTTAAAGTCCAAATTCTGAAAAGTTTGACTTCTGAAATCTGAGAGTTCTGAAAAACCCAAAATTTCCAAAATTGAAAATCTCTGAAATCCAAAAGGTCCAAATTCTAAAATTTGGAAAAGTCTAAAATTCTAAAATGTAAAAAAAATGAAATTCCAAAAATAAAAAATTTGGATTTTAAGAATACCCTTTTGGTCTTCAACCCTCGATCTATCTTCTGGTGAAATTTGGACTTGTTTTGCTCATGAAAAACCTCAAGAAATTGATTTCAGAACTCAAACCTTGTGGTGAATACCCCAAAATATGAAATCTACAATTTTTAAGTCCGAATTTCTTGCAAATTCCTTCAAAGCTTTTGAAAATGACCTCTTGGTCCCACCGGGCATGCCAAAATTGTTGTAGCAGTGGAGGTAGCACGATGGCGTAGATGTTGCTTGATAGTGAAACAACTCTAACTCCTTTTTTGTCCCACTGGGCGTGCAAAAACTATTGCAACAAAATCACAACACCCTCTGAATGGCCAAGTTGTGGATGGGGCATTCGATGTGATTGCCAAACATTGAGCTATCCTAAGTGTGGGACCTTGCGAAATGGGATAGCTCCCCAGAGAAGGCTGGTTCCTGTTCCTAATCCTACCTACCACAAACTACTCCTAATACAAGCATAAGACCTATCTAATCCTAAAATAAACTTCCAAGGATACATGGAGAAGAAAACTTGCATAAAATAAACCTACACTAAGAGTGGTGATACACCAAGAAAAGGAGGTTGTCAGACAAACTCCCAACCCTCCAAAATAGTGAAGGAGTGAATCTAGAGAGTGTGAACTTTCACCATATGATAGATCACATTCAATGCACCATTCTTGAATAAACACAACACACTCAAACCCTGTAATAAAACAAGAAAATACACAAATCTTGCAAGCACAATGAGAGGTAAGATGAAAACAATAAACCATGAGAAGTTATAGAGATCAACATAGACACATTTTTATTGCTCCATATGAATATACAGAGTACATTGATTTAGTAAGATGAGGCATGGATTCATTACAATTTTTGGAGGAAGGATTAAAGCCCCATGAAAATCACAACAGCTCAGCTGAAGGAATGGAGAATAGGGGTATAGAGGAGGAAAAATGACCAACCTTTGGTTTTTTGTGTAACCCTTTTACATTTATAGGAAGAAATATTGAAGGAGAGAGAGAGAGAGAGAGGAAACCTAAAATCCCTTCCAACCACCTGGAAAAATCCATCATTACACCTGCAAGAGTGATGGGCAAGTTTGCAAATCACATACCCTTCTTGCCTTGCTGGGGAAGTAAGGAAGTCCATACCTTCATTAATTGCACCTCACCTACTAAGTACACTGTTCACTATTCACTAATTTTGGAAGTCAAAAATCTCTAAAATTTTGATTTTGATGTTTTTATGTTGTAGATCGTCTCTCCATGATTCCAACGACTAGAGTTTTGTGAAAAATGAACATCTTGGGCCCAATTTATGTCATTTTGGACTTTTGGAGGCTCTATAATTTTAGGGTTTTCAAAACCTTTGAAAAATCCATTTTTTTGTCTTCATTGCAAAGTCTCATTTTTCTAATTCCAAAAATTGTGAGCTTGTGAAAATATGACATTTCTATCTCGAGATATTGCACCTTTTGTGAGGGGGTTTTGTGTGTTTCGGGTCCTGCATGCCATGCATTGGCAAGTTGCTCGTTGAGCCCTAAAATTACTCAGTGAGCAACATGTTCCTTTTCTTCATCAGGAGAGATTTGAACAACCCCTACACACTGTAGGCTCACCACATGCATCTACCACTTATCTCCCCTCAAGATCCCTGACATATCTCCCCAAATCTACCAAACTTTTCCCTTTTCACGCAGATCGAGCTACTTGTTGCTTGACATGGCGAGCCACTCGCCAAATCCTACTGCTTTTAGTGTCTCCACTGCCTCACTTCACCACATTCTACTTTGTATTGGTTGATGGTTTTCGTCCCTTTCACCCATATAAGGCTTCTAACATTTCCCCTGCTGGTTGTCGGCTTTGCACTAGTCTAGGCCAACTCGGCCTTTATCGCTTCTCGTGGCCTGGCCTTTGGGCTGAATCCATATGGCCACCTTTGAAGTCCCCTTTCATGTCAGTGAGATTTTCCTTTGAAAATATTCTCCCACATTATCCTTTGGCGGGCTCTCCGTTCCCTCGAGTTGACCGAGCTCGGTCATTGGCTCGTCCATGGATTAAAACTCCACATGGCCACACTGAAGTCTCTATACGTTGCAATGGCCATGCTTCTAACTCAAAAAATCTTGGACTCGTTGGCAAGCCAACCCACACAACTTCCATGTATTTGTTAGCTCGACTCTCGAGCCCACCAATTTGTGGTACAACATCCAAGCCTCTATGTTTTCAGACTTTTACCTTTCGGGATTTCAAAGTTTTTTTTCCCAAAGACCTCATCATTATTCATTTACCCAACCTCCTTATTTTCCTAAAATTTTGAAAGATCGAAGTCCAAATTTTCAGACTTTGGTTTTCGGGCTTTACTTGCTCACCTCCTAACACTGTTTATCGCTTCCCCTCTTGGAAGGTTCCGAACCCTGAAATTCCAAATTTTCAGACTTTGGGTTTTGGGTATTTTAGACATTTTGCTCGCGGAGCACGATTTGCCTCTCCAACATTTGAACCCAAATTTTTTTGAAGTTCGAAGGCTTCAGCTTCGAAACACCTTGGCAGGTTCCCTAGTTCCTTTGACATTGGTTTTCGACTCCCCACCATTACAAAGAGCTCAACCTCCTATGTTCGTCAACTCTTTGGTTCCTTCTTTGTAGGTCTAGCGACTCCTGCACTGAATCGAGTCTCTTATTAGTGACGAGTCACTCAAAGTCATTTTGCGTGAGCTCATTTATGTGAACTAGCTTGACGGGCCACTTCATCCACCTTGTTTTGGCTTTGTGACGATTTTTCCTATGTTGCATTGGCATGGGGACCCCATTCTGATGCTTCCAACATTATTTTGATAATTTGGCCATTGGCTACAACTTCGATCCCATTCTCTTTATGAGTTTTACATGAGCCCTTCCCCATTCACTAGCGGGCCCTACACTATGAGCTCCCGAATGACCTGCGTGTAAACTCCTCATGCCATTTTCTTACCAAGCCCGATCTCAGGGCCAATCTCCTTCATTTTCCTCGACTTATTGTGTATGTGCTCGATGATCCTACGGGCTTGGTGATTTCATTGTTATGCGGCCTATACCTTTGAACACTTGGGATCATTCTACAACATCCATGATTTCCATGTTCTCCCGAGCCTTTTTTTGCTGAGCTTGAGGCTCGTTTCTACTCGAATCCTACGTGGCTCATTCTCTATCTGACTTAGCATTGTCGTCATGGATCAATGCATGGGCTTGTATCTTTATCATGTCCCCTTCTCGAGATGAATCCCCTTTTTCTCGATTCGTTTGTGTCGAGCTAATCTTCTCTACCTTGTAATAATTCTTAGCTCAGTCCTTTCCAAATTAGCACTGTCGGGTCTATTGGCTTGAATGCAACAACAAGCTCCCATGAAATTCACAACTCGTCATTCTATGCACGAGCTTGCCGAGTGAGCTACCCTTTCCGCATGAGTTATCCCTCGTGACTCCTTTGATGCCTCAAGGCTCCTGATTTGAGCTAAGCCGCACCTCCGCTTTACCATCACGAGCCTAGTTCGTAGGCTAACCCCAACCTCCACATTGTACCATAAGCTCATCAAGCTCTCTAAAGAGCTTGACTGAGCTACTTAGATTGAACCACCTCCAACTCGCCGAGCTTTATTTTAGATTGATCCTTCGAAAGCCCCTTGGGCTAATTTTTTTCTTGATTTTGAGATCTTTTCCTGATTTCATTAAAGAAGGGACTGAGGGGAAGGGATGGGATGCCCTGAACCTAAAAATTTCACATTTACTTGAAATGAGCCACTTTTTCTTGAAGGTGGGCCCAGGAGCCCATTTCTCGTTGTAACAGAGTTATACCCTCAAATGACCTAGGAGAGGGGAAACTGATCCGAATGGCCCCAAATTCTTCCCGAATGATGCCAATACTCCCCAAACCTTGAATCTGACCTACAAACCTATATTTTCATCTATGGGCCCTGTACGATGTTCGGGTCATGTCTTTCCCTATTGTCCATTTTGCTGAGAAGGGCGAAAATGGATACCAAGACCATGAAGAAGAAAAGGAAAAGACAAGGGAAGAAGTGCACACATAGAGACATAGTAGAAAAAAGTATAGTTGTAGGGAAGTTTACAAAGGATATGATTGTAAAGTAGAAATATTGGAAGAGAGACCTTAAGGAGCAGAAGATACTCACGAGAGAATGTAAGAAAACAAGGAGACGCCACCAGGAAATAGCCAAGGAATGGAAGAAGCGTCCAAATAAGTGCAAGATAAGGAAGGCTCAATAGTTGAAGGAGTCAGGACTATCAGTGGATATAGTCCAAAGGGTGGTGTTATCACTCATCATAACCACTTGGGGAGGACCTCATGTTAAAAGTACCCCAGATGTTTGATGCAAGGACATCTTGGGACTTAGAAAAAACCTACTTGAGAGAAAGAGATACACACAAGAATTGAAGGATGCATGAGAGAAAGGAAGGAGAGTGCATGGAGATGAGTGTAACGATGGGAACACCATTGCAATGAAGTGAAGGTGTTATCTCAAAGGCAACATTGCAAAGCAACCACATGAGAGGTTGCTAGAGTACACATGAAATAGGGTGCACTGAACAATGAAGAGGTCAAAGAGAGGTCTCATGGGAAACAAAACATGTAGAAGAGCACACACAAGAGGAGAAGCGTAACAGAGAATCACATAAGGAGTTACACCAAAGGCAATTTAGGAGAAGCGGTGTGAGGGGGAAGCTGAAAAAGAATTACACAAGGTTTCAGAGCACAAGGAAAGAAGAGGAGGACTAGATACAAGTAAATATCAAAATGTGAAGGTGAAGAGGAAGTCACATAAGGATAAGTAAGTGAAGAAGAATGACACACATGTCAAAGATGACATGCAATATTTTGAGCAAAGAGTGAAAAGAACATGAAATAACTTGGTTAATAGGATATGGAGACGCGTAGGAGGAAAGGTACAGTCAATGAAGGTGTACAAGAAGAGACTAAAGGTGTGAAGGGAAGCAAAGGAATCGTGCAAATATATTAGCAAAGAGTGGAACATAAGGAGTGGATATAACCAAACCATGAGAAATGGGCCCCGAGAAGATAAAGATGCAGTGATAGTTGGTAGAAGAAAGGATGGACATAATGGATCTATGAGTCATGTAGTTGATGGTGATTAGGTGATGGAATGATAGATAAAGAGGATCCAACTGCCAGGAGATGTGGTTCAAGGAGATTGGTCGAGAGTAGATTACACAGATAAAATCCTTTAAGAAGCTTAGTTCAAATATGAATTCTAAGTGGGAAAATTGGAGGAACCAGGTTTGAGGAGAGAGAAGCAAGAAAGATTGGGCACGTGCAACTATAAATAGAAGTAAGACCACCAATAAGAAGGTTTTTGGAAGCATGAAGCAAAAAGTCTTTAGAGGGGCCAAAGACTGCAAATTTAGCCAAGAAGTAGAGAGATCGAGAAATAAAGGTTGGGATCTACCTTAGAGCCGAAAAGAGTGAAGTGAGATAAGTCTGGTTCAGCCCTAGGAGACACCAATAGTTGTAATAACCCCATTGAGGGAATATTTTAGATGTCATATGACCATTTGAGATAATAGATGAAGTATATACAATTTCATCCCAATGAGTTTACTCTAAGGAAACACCAGGCTCAGGGAGTACCCGATAGACACCTTTAACAATGTCGTCACCTTTTATGAGCCTTATTTGGTCAATTTGTTACATTCTATTTTCTAATTCCTATTTTCTAGAATGGAAAAACTATTTTAAATTACCAAATAACATAATTAAGATATAATTAGGACCATTATTTATTAGTTTGGAATTATTCCTTTTGGTTTTAATCATATTATGCTTTGGTGTAATTTTATTAAAAAATAGTGTCTAAAAAGTTTGTGTATTCATGTCACCATCAATAAATCATTGTGAAATTCTAAAATAGGATAAATAATAAAGGGGAAATCGCTAAAGGAACCTTTCCAATATCTACGCGCCCAATACGGTTAGTGGAAGAAGGCAACTCTGGAGAGATCTAAAGGTATTTAGAATTTAGCATAGTAATGATAGCTGGCTCATTATGGGGGACTTTAATTCCCCATTAAATCCTAGAGAAAAACAAGGGGGAAACTCTTCTTTCTCTACGGGTATGGATGATTTTGCTGACTTTGTGGCTGATCTTAATCTCATGGATGTGGACCTTCATGGAAATCAATATACCTGGACAAACCAAAGGTTGGGAAGGGATATGATTCAAGTCAGACTGGATAGATCCCTTATCTCATCAAGTTGGATTCTTCATCAAGATTTTCATCTCACATCTTTGCCCAGAATCGGGTTTGATCACAATCCAATAGTTTTAAATTTTGCTAACTAGGTTAAGCCTACCAGAAGCTCCTTCAAATTTGAAAAGATGTGGATGGAGCACGATGACATCTTTGATAGGATTAAGGATTGGTGGATTTGGGGGGGAGGAGGAACTGCTCAATATAGGCTTATTCAAAAGCTTAAAAATGTCAAAAAATAGGTTAAAATCTGGAATAAAGAAGTCTTCGGGAATGTTTTTGTGGAAAAAAAGGAACTAAAATAGAGACTCCAAGATCTGGAAAATAAAATAAAATTATAGGGGAGATCTGGGGAGGATCATTTTGTGGAGAAAAATATTCTTTCTGAGTTGCACACGGTTTGTAGCAGGGAAGAATCCCTATGGAGGCTTGAATTTAGGGCTATATGGTTGAAAGAAGGTAACAAAAACATGAAATTCTTTCATATGACCACATTGAAGAATAGAGCCTGTAATAGGATTACAGAAGTCTCCAAAGGCAATGGCAACATCATAAAAGATCCGCGGATCATCAAGGAATAGGCTCTCAGATTCTATGAAAAATTGCTTGATGAGAAGAGTGCTACTAATGATATGGGTGACTCTTTTATGCTTGAATCTATCCTACATGATAAAATAGAGGAGAAAATATTTAAAGATATTACCAAAGTTGTAACTTTGGAGGAGCTTCATAAAGCTGTTTTTGCTGTTGAAGGAGATAAGGCTCTAGGACCTGATGGCTTCTTTGTCAATTTTTTTTCAAATTTTTTTGGGAAATTTGTTCGAACAATCTCTTAAGGGATGTAAATTAATTTCTTAGAACTTGTGATTTATTGAAAGATCTTAATAATACCCACATATTTCTAGCTCTTAGAAAATATGGATGCTAAAGATTTCAAGGATTTCAGACCCATTAGCTTGGTTAATGTTGTCTATAGAATTTTTACTAAGATTATTGCCACTAGACTGGAGTCCATTTTGAATGATTTAATCTCAAAACAAAAAAGTGGGTTCATCAGAGGTAGGATTATTCAAGATGGTGTGATAATGGTTCATGAGATTATTCACTCTATGGATAATAATAAAAAGGCTAGCATGGTCCTTAAACTTGATATGAATAAAGCCTTAGATAAAGTATCCTAGTCTTTTCTTGACAAAGTTTTGGGCAAATTTGGATTTCTTGACAAATTTAGAAGAGTTATCAAGGCCTGCATCTCAACTGCCAGATTCTCTATGGTGGTTAATGGTGAACCTGTGGGATAATTCACCAGCAGTAGGGGACTAAGACAGGGGGTTCCTATATCCCCTCTTCTCTTTATTTTTTTAGCTGATAGCCTCAGCAGAACAATCACCAAAGCTGTTAAAGATGGTCTTATAAAAGGCACTAAACCTACCTCTATGAATCAAACAACTTCTCATTAGCAATTTGTGGATGAAAATATCTTGCTCTTAGTGGCATCTATACTAGAAGCTAAGGTGATTAGAAATTTTATGAGGCTGCTTATGGGCAAGAGATCAACTTTGACAAAAGCTCCATTTTATTTTTCAATACTCCTTTGGAAAGACATAATAGAATTGCTAAAGTATTGGGTTGCAAAATCAATGTGCTTCCCACTACTTATTTGGGGCTCCCCTTAGATACTAAAAAAGTCTCAAACAAAGTCTGGAATGACTTACTGGAAAGATTCCAAAAGAAATTGGTAGGATGGAAAGGAGCCATTCTTTCCAGTGCTGGTAAATGTCTGCTTATCAAAAGAACTCTTCAAAATATGCCTATCTACATTATGTCTTTGTACAACATTCCTTCTGCCTTCAGAGAAAAAATTGAAAGGTTTCAGAAACACTTTTTATGGCAGGGAATTGAGGAAAAATTTAAATATCACCTGATTTCCTGGGATCAAGTGTGCACTCCTAAAAGGATTGGGGGCTTGGGCATAAAAGATATTAGAAAAATGAATATGGCCTTAATTGCAAAAATGGGTTGGAGATTGCTTTCGGAGGAACAACCTTGGATAGATCTCATTAAGGCTAAATATCTAGAGCAACAACCAACTTCCTCCTTCCTACATATAGAACAACTTCCCCATGGCTCCATTTTCTGGAACAACTTGATTCTTACCAGGAATTTTATCAAGCAAGGATGTAGATGGAAAGTGGGAAATGGAAGAGATATCAGTTTTTGGAGTGATAATTTGTCTAATCTTAGCCTCAATGATATATTTGGTGCAGCTAAGGAGAGTCTGGAACAGAAATATGGTACTAAGGTCATCGATTACATGGAAATTGATGGAAATAAAAAGAGATGGAAACAGCTCTCAGTGGATGGTTTTGATTTGAAATTTGTGTTGTCCTCTCTTCAAGAGAAACTGGACCTCATCCCCTTGAATCAAGTGAACGTCAAAGATGAAATTGTTTGGAACAATTCTAGAGATGGGGACTATACGGTTAAATCTGGATATAATTCTTACTTTGAGAATACCCAGAATGAATTTAATTGGAGCAAAATATGGATGATTGAGTTAACCCCTAAAATCAAATTTTTCTTTTGGCTTGTGCTCAGAGGAAGAATTCTTACTAATGATAACATGATAAAGAAAGGGTTCATAATGCCTAATAGGTGCCACCTATGAAAAAAATATTCTGAAGATATTAAGCACTTTTTTATCCACTGTGATTATGCTACCATGATTTGGAGCTATGCCTTAATCCAAGTTCAATGTTCTCTGGATGGTACCTAAGGACTTCATCCAATTCTGGACCCAAGTGGAATCCTCCTTTTAAACATTGTGTTGTGAGAAGACTTTGGAAATTGGTCATGCCCCATATTATCTGGAGAATATAGAAAGATAGGAATGATATCATTTTCAAAAAATAACAAGCAACATTGCAAGCTCATATTTGTTAAGATTGGGCATGCTGTTAAAGATAATATTGGGAGATTCAAACCTCCCAAAAATAAGAAGTATCCTATTGACGAAGAGTACATTCTTTCCAATTAGAAGATTGGAACTGCTAGTTTGCAGATTAGGAATACCTCAAACATTGATAGGTCTTTGATTCATTGGATTCCTCCTGAGAGAAACTAGCATAAACTCAACTTTGATGGTGCCTCCAAGGGTAACCCTGGTCTTGCTACTGGGGGAGGGGTTATTAGGGATCACAAAGGCTGTTTAGTTACTTCTTATACTGGTAAAATGGGGATTCAGATGAATCATTATGCTAAAGCCCTTGTTGCTCTTTGGGGGCTAAGGATTGCTAAAGATTATGATATCTAGAACTTAATTTTGGAAGGGGAATCTCTTAATATCATCAACCATTTAAACCAAACTTCTCCCCCTAGCTAGACCATCAAGGACTTCATTATGAAAGCAAGAAATATTTGTCAAAATATCAGGAATGTCATCATTAGACATACCTATAGGGAGGGGAATAAGGTTGTGGACACATTGGCCAATGTGGGCATCAATATTAATCTTATCATATGGGATAATGTAAATAAAATCCCTAAGGAGGTTCAAACTAGCATTAATGTGGATAATTATGGGGTTACATACATGGAGTAATTTTAATTATGACATGGAGCAGGCCTTAACGGAGATGAAAGATCACCCATGTGTGATTTATCCTCCTTATTATGGCCGCATTAAAGTTATTGAACCTCGCACAGGTGGGAGGTATTTCAAAAAATAGGACAGTCATAAGAAAGAAATAGACTCTTACGAGGGTTTTGAGCAGGAAATTCGCAGGATTTGTAGGAAGAAGGAGAAAATGGGAGGGGCACCGTGTCAATTGAAGCCATGTTGCGATCTGACCTAGAGGAATAATGAGGTACTTTGGAACCTCTTGCACAAGGGAGGCATTTCAAATTTCATTGAACGCATTCAGGGTTATGACCTGAACATTTTGGTTCACTTTGCTATAGATTGGAAGGATAGAAGGGTCAAGTATGGTGGCCACTAGGTTATTGTCAACGAGGAGCTGATTGCTGAGGCTATAGGCCTAGAACTGGAGGGCTACTATTTTTTTAGTAAGAGGATTGATAGGGTCACCGAGGCCAAGAAATTCTCTGACGAGGGTGAGGAGCTTGAGTTTGTTGCTACGGGCATAAGGGTAAGTTCTATTCCCACACCGTATGATGAAGTGATGAATATGATGGTTAGATATATTTCTTTGGAAGGGCATTATAAAATGGTCCTTATTAAACACCTTGTCTTTTTAAACCATTTTAGAAGGCATTTCACGGTTTTCTTCCCGCACTACCTTCTTAATTCCCTTCAACACTATATTCTAGATTTCAAAAGTACTCCCGTGTTATTCCTTTGCATCAGGGCCTTATCTTTTTGTTGCATAAGATTTGTGTTGCCAAGTTCCCTGGCTTCCCGATTTCTCCTAGTGATCCGCTCGCTACCACTTCCTTTGCTCCTACTCCCATTCTTGCCACCCCTTCTAAGTCCAAAACTAAGAACCCCAAGAAAATGGACACCCCTCACACTGCCAGGATTCTCAGAAGCTCCAAAGAGATGGAGGTTGCTCAAAACTTGCTACATATCAGCAATGTTGGTATTGAAATGGCCCTGCATCAGGAGGAGTCTCAAGTGCCTCATAGACTAGAATCCATGGAGAAAGAGATGAAGTAGCTGAAGAAGGACCTTCAGTGTATGAAAAAGCAGAAAGGGAAAAGAAAATTTGATGAAGAGAATGACAATGGCAAGGATCAGTTTACTAATATATATAAGAAGTTGAACTCTCTAGACACCAGATTGGGGAGAGCTAAAGATAGACATGATCACAACATGGCTATCTTCAAAGCCATAAGTGAATTTTTAGAGCAGCAAGTTTGGAGCATTGCCATGCTTAGTGGGATCCCTGCAACTATTTGGGGGAATGATAAAGAGAGGAGTCTGACCATATCGCAGCTGGATGCTTCAGACTCAACGCACATAACCACACTGGTGTTGTTTACCTCACTACAAACTATCCAGTCTAGATTTGAAAGAGCATCCAAGAAATAGACTCACTTGGGCTGGCAGGATTCGTTGAAGATGTTGTTCTTTTGCGATCTTTTTGTTTTGACTTTGCTGATTTTTTGCGGTTTTGTTGCATTCTGTGTCCTTTTTTTTGCTTCTAGTTGTAACTAACTCTTGGTTACTTTTGGAAATACTATTCTATCTAGATTTTGATCCTTTTTTGTTGAATCTTCATAGTTATATCAGGCTGGTGAGCCCTTTTTGTAACAGGGTATAGTCCCTTTAAAACTATTTACCAATAATAAAAAAAATGGCTAAAGGAACATAGAATTCAAATAAAATTAAAGACATAGAATAACAGTCAATGTGAATACAAATATGAATTAAATGTCAAAATAGAAGAATTATTGATCAACTCAAGGGAGGGGTTTCAAGGAAGAAAATAAGAAACTATGTACAATAATCTAACATAGAAGAGCTAACGTAATAAGTAGGTTAAGAGTACTAACCTATGATCTCATTGATGAGATTATGTGAATGACCTAGATCATGTAGTTGTATGGGTATGTTATCCATGTCATCTTATTTTCATAGATCAAATTCTTTGAAATGCAGGTGTATCCCCAAGGGTGGTATTGATATTTGATCTGAAAATAATCAGATTATTATGACCTGATCTCGGACCCTTGTAGGCTTTAAATATTTGCCGATGATTTTCTCCTTTTAAGTAATCAATTTAAAAATAATGCAAGACAATAATGAAAATTGCACACAGATTGATTATGGAGTTTGGCAATTGCCTATGTCTCTGGGTTCGTGGTCGAACCATTCCACTAGTCAAAACTTGTAAGTTACAATAGTACTTTCACAAGAAAACCTAATGGAAACTATTTAAACTTGCTTAGAAGAATAACCAGACCTTCAGACGACAAGGGTGAAAAATAGCACCCGACTTCCACCTTCCTAGCGTACAATCTCCTTTGGGTTCGATTGGCCTTCCCGACATTATCAATGCAACGCTAGCACTCCGATCGACAATCCAGGATTTACAAGTAATTGGTGTGGCGCTATGGGCCGACTAGGTAGTTTGAATAACTCCTAGCCACAAATATTTAATTTATTATTGCCTAACAAATAATAGGTCAATAATAATAAAAATAATAATGCCTAAAATAATTTAGGTCTTCACACAACAATTTCTCATTCTCCTCTTGGCTCGGACTTCGCCTCCAGCACTCTAGGAATGAGCTTGTCTCCGAGTTTGTGTGTGTCCACAACAAGCTTAACAAATAATAAGCTTGAGTTGTGTGTCTGTTACAATGAACTAGGTACCCTATTTATACATTTTTAGGGCCCAAAAAATATGCATTGCATATCATCCATAGGCTAATATTAGCCTAATCCCGTACATGAAATTTGGGATTAAATCCCTATGTGGGCGGATTTCATGTTTTAATGGGATTAATACCCATTTTAGCCGATTGCATTTGATAAGGGATAATATCCCAAATGAGCGGCATTTGTTAAGTGGGTATATCCCACATTAGGCGGCTGAATAATGTTTAAGGCTTTAAATAGCCTTCCCACGCATATGTGGAGTGGTCAAACGACCACGTTAGACTTATCCGCCCCATCTCCACCGCTTCACCTCCCTCACCACGTGGACCTCCACGCATGGCATATGGTTTGGCGGCTATGTGGGTAATTGCTAACCATTAATACATGGCTGTTATAATAAAACCCGCCCCACTTAGTCATGTGGCATGGAAATGGGTTTGTAAGTGGACTTACCAAGATAATATAATTTCGACCAATATAATGTTGTATAGAAATAATTAACTCGGTCCATAGCATGTAATCCACTTGTCGTCTCCCGATAGGAAAATTGAGCGAATTCGACGAGTGGTGGCAAGCCACGTGGTGGCTTGTGGACCCACCACGTTGGCGATAATACCATAGTCCACACGGCGGCCGGGCTCCCCTCCGTAATAAAAGTTGAGCCTCTTGTTCCCGTGCACCATTTTTACGCTCGTCAAAGACCGGTGATCGAAAACCCACAAACAACTCCCTTTTGCCTTTTCGCCACGTGTCACAGTGCCATTGGTCCAATATTGACCAGTTGACCAGAGTTGACTTTCCCACTGTCTGAACTTTGACCGAACATATCTAGAGCTCTCGATGTCCGTTTGCCGCGTTCTCACAGTCGTTGGAAAGCTCTCGAGATGATCTTATGCACTGACACCATTTAGGGATGTTTAGGGAAATTTCAAAAATGATCCCTTGATCAATATTTTTCTTAAACAAGTCCAAAAAAATTAGTATGGGGTGCAAGTGACTTGGGTATCATGTATATGCAATCATGATGTAATATAATTGGATATTTACAAAATTTAAATTTAATTTTTTTGTTATACTATCTATTGTTACTCATGTATAGTACAACCATGCTTTCCCATTGTATTGCATACATGTATGAACTTAACACAAAATCATGGGTGTATTTCTCTTGGGCCAAATGTTGATTTGTCCTAGATATATCCTATTGATCCTTCCAGATATGTAGATTTGTTCCATTTATGTGGATCATGTCCTAGTCATTGAAGGAAGTCAAGAGTACACATGTTAAGCTATGTTATTTAATCTATAAAGAATATTTGTCTATATTCCATTTCTATAAATGTTATAATGATAATTGGTTCATTTGAATCATGTGGTTGAGGTTGGAGAATATTAATAATCATTGTTAGTTTAGGTTGGGATTTAACCAAACAAGATTGACTTATATTTTATGTTTTAAATTTAATTTTATTAGTTGTAATGACACCATTTATGATAAGTTTGTCAAATTTTTATTATAATGCAACACTTGTTTGAATAATTCCTAGTAATTATATGATGGTTGAAAATGGTTTATCTTGTTATTTTGATAGGTGAGACATAGGGCGATATTAAGTAAGAGGAAAAGTGATCAAGTTTTTATCTAATGGAATTTGTAATGTATCTTTTGGTTGGCTGAGTAATTTTATTTTCTTTGATAACCCATTTGGTAGAAGGGAATATTCTAGGAATTTTTTATCATGATTATGTATAAAATAGATTAAATACGAAAATTTTCTTTTTATAGTAGGGTCGGAAAACTAGTGCGTAGCCAAATTGAAGGAATGCATATAAAAGTGTCCTTATAGTTTATTATTTTGTTACAAAGTTGATGAACACATGGAAATGCTTCCTTTTTGAGATAAGGCAACATAATATTACTAAAGAAGAGTTGATTTTTTAGACATGTTGATTGGTAAATAAATTAATGTAGAGAATATTTGATTCGAAAGATGTAATCACAAACATGTTCATTAGAACTTTTTAAAGATTATATAGGTATTCATATGTGAAATTAGGATCTTGTCAATGCCAGAGAGGGATAAAAATTAATCCTTGAGTTTTATCTTCCAACATTGACGTAAGAAGATACGAAAACACTAGGTAAGGAATATAACTAATGTAAGTCATGACATACTAAACTCTCAAGGAATGTTTTTAATAATAATGTCCCATTTTACTTGTAGCTTCCAAGGGATGTAGAAAAGTGTGTTAGATATAAATAGAGATATCCATATCCATTTATGGAAAAAAATGCGTGACTAAGTTGCAAGGGTAAGGATCTAAAAAAAATCCTACATACTACATGTTGTCTACAAAAAACATCACACTTTTCCAAAACATTGGATATACTAGAATAGCTAGATGGAATGTTGAGTTGTTTTTGTAACTCATCGATTTATGTGTCATTCAAATTATTTAGAAAGAAAAAATAGTTGTAGTGTGAAGAGGTTCATTAAAATGTTGTATTTTACCATTGATCTCAAACATTAACTCAGAAGGTTCATTAAGAATTTGATTATCATCCACAAGGGCAATAAAAAACATGTATGCTTTAAGATAGGGTACTGTACGCACCCAAAATTGTAAGTGTTACATTGTCGGGAAAACGGTTACAAAAGTCCCCAATGATGATTCAAAATCTTTTCAAGAAGGTGGTTGAGCTCCAAAACCCATTCACAGTATATATTTGTAGCCTAGATAGCCTTATTTAACTTTTTCATTCATTTTTCCATCTCCTCGTTTCTTTCTATGCTGGTTTTGGCCTTCAGTGCTAGGACTGCCGCCTTGCTTGGGCGGCGGTTTGCAAACCGCCACCCTGCCTGGGGCGGCGGTCCTGAAACCACCGCCTTGCGTAGGGTGGTGGTCCTGCCTGCTTTTTCTATAATCTTCATGTATAAAATTACATGCGAAGATTCACTTAAGTTTGCTTTTTAAGCGCATCTGTGAGCCAAATTTTCTAAAAATAGCTTCATTTGCTTGGTTCTCCTTATTCCTTCTATTTTAAATAGATTTAATGAGTAGAAATTCCTCTTCATTTCCTTGTGCATGAAGTAACCTCCTATCCTCCATTCCTATATATTCCATGCTTGTATTCAAGCAAAGGGCCTGAGAATTTTGTGTATCTTGTATTGTTTTGCTGCCATAATCTCACTAGGAATTGCATAGCCAAGCTCAGATCTCGTATGCTATCTCTCTTCTACTTGCACTGTGTTCAGATTGCTTCCAAGATGCCATTGCTCAAGCACCATCCTCTTGTTTCTGTTCTTTGCATTCCCAATCCTTTGGACTCACATGAACACTCAGAGAAAGAAAGGAAAGAACTGAGGGGACAAATACTGATACTACTGGATTTGCTAAGGTTCTTACTCTTCCAGGTTAGAGTTGTGTACTTTGTTTCCTTTATTTATCAAATTGTCAATTACGAATTGTTAATTTCAATTACATATCAAATAGAGTAGAAATCAATTTATTTTCATTTGAAAGTAATTAGTTAATTTCCAAGAGGGTTTGAATCTTTTATAACAATCCCCGGCGATGAATCCTCTTCTTCCCATCCCTATGGATATAAAGGAGAGAATATCTATAGGAAGTTATCTACATATCATAGATCATTTGGAAAAGCTCTTGTTTTAAGTTAGTTTAGATTCAATACACTCAGCACAGGTGAATAACCACACCGACTTATCTCGCTTGTTTAGTTTTAGTGTAGAAGTAGATTTGATTATTTAGAATAGAAGTGAATTGTTGTTTGTGATTGTAATATTTTAGTTTTGTGATTTGTTTATATTAGTTTCCTTTCAGCAGTAACATAGATGGTTAATTTCATTCAGTTTACATGAGCACTTCAAACTAGATCAACACTTAGATCCAAGTTAGGAAAACAAACCATAGGGAATTTACGCTACCCGTTCATAGCTAAATCTCCCATTTGTCAACTTGGCTACCAGGAGATCACACTACCATATATTAGTCATTGATCCTCCTATAGTTAGCCACACACATTCAAACATCGGCTGCTCTGGCATGACCTCAAGGGGTTGAGTGCGGTTGAAGGTCACGTGTTCATTTTCATCTGTACAAATTGGTGAACCCGATGTGAAGGATTAATTATTTCTTGTTTCCTTTTATTTCATTGCTATTATATCACCTCTCCATTTCTTCCCCTCTTTTGGTAGGTATTTTATACTTTCTAAAATATGTCTGGAAGAGAGTTTGGTGCTCCATTTGGCTCTGATAAATATTACACCAACGTTTAACCACAACAGTCCCCTTCTCTTTCGAGATGGACGACAATTACACAAGTAACGTCTAAACCTCCCCTAGTTACACTTCAAACCCCATTAGCTATGTAAGGATGGAGGAGGTTGATCAACCGTTAGACATGAAATATGGTCAACCCAATGCAAACCACGTTGTTATCACAAATGGAACATGTTCTTACCATAGAGTCTTGTCAAGACCTCACATTGCCATGTAATCAACAGAGGATGATCTATTTGCATGAATAACTAATCCTCTTCATCAGATAGATGAGTCTTTGGATAGAATGAAGGCCACATCCTCTGAGATTTAGAATACCTATCCCAAGATTTTTACTTCTAAGGAAGACAAGAATTATAACACTGAACAATTCATGACAGGGTATCATGAGCCTGCTCAATCAAACCCTATGCCACAGGCACCCCAACAAGGGACTCAATCCTCTCCCAATGATCTCATTTCTACTTTAGTGGGGAGGATTAGAGAACTAGAAAGTGCCCAGACTTCACAACCAACACATGCAGTAGGGCAGAACATAGGGTATCTAGTTGACAACAAAGGATACATCCCTTCCAATGAGAAACTAACTCAATATCATGTACAACAAGGTTATCTGGCACATTCAAATCCAGGTGATCTTCTCACAAGGTTAGACACACTAGGGATGGGTCCTCAGCCTTCGCAAGCTTATCCTACACAAGGGTTGGCCGGAAGTGCGTTCTCGAATGCTATCGCAATAGGCAATGTGACGTTCCCTAGTTTTATGCCCGCTAGTCCATATCCTGGAGCTATCCCACCTTACATGCATATGTATTCAAAAACTCCCCAGATGGACCCATATACCATTCCTGCTCCCTACATGCCATATCAAGGGACCCCATACGTTCCTGTCAATGCTTATAGTGCAGCTTATCCAACTCCTCCTCCTCCACCTCCTTATCAAGGATCTTCAATGGTGGAATCTTACGCAATGGGTACATACGCTGAGTACTTAAAGGAGCCTCTTGACTTCACCATATGTGGTGTCATGCTCCCATGCCCATTACTAGATCTTCCAAAATTTAAGGGAGAAGGAGACCTGAATGCTCATATCAAGGCCTATGCTACTGCTATCAGGGAATTACTTCCTTGGGATGTTGTAGTGGCTAAGATCTTTCCAAAGAATCTCAAAGGAATTGCATTGGATTGGTATTACCGTATTCTAGAAGCTTCTATACATTCCTTCAAACAACTTGTTTCTGAGTTCATCAAAGCATTTGACATGAACAAGTTGTTGCGTACAGGGATTAGGGAGTTCCTACATATTAGACAGGAGTAAAATGAATCTACCGCTCATTTCATCCAGAGATGGTGCCAAGTTCTCTATTCCTCTATAAGTGCACCCAACATGGACCGGATGGAACTTTGTGATCTTTTCCTTCACTCACTCAATCGAGAGACTAAGGAAGAGGTCCAAAAGTTTCCTTTCTGTAGTTATGAGGAAGTTTTGGAAGGTGCGCTTCAGATTGACCAAGCCTCTATAGATAGTGGGTGTAAGACCTATGGTCCCAATGGGAAATTGGTATCCCCAAATCAAAATAATGCAAATTATCAAAACAATGGTGCCAACAACCAAGGACCTAAGGGTGTGAATCGCAATCATGGTGCTACCATGAATGGTGCTACTGATCAAGCCAAGAACATGTTGGTTTTCCAAACAACGAAATACTAACAATAATAACAACTTGGGAAATCAAAGAGGCCCTAACATTGTGTCATCTGTCAACACAGTGGATGTAAATCGTCCAGCACAAAAGCAAAACCAAACCCAAGGCCCAAACCAATATCAAAACTATGGTTAAGGGGCAACAATTCATGGTTATAACAATCAATTTCAAAATTACAACCGAGGTTATAATCAACAGCAACAAGACGCTTATCAAAGACCAAGAGATTATGACCCTAACCTATATTGTGGTTTCCATAAGGTTCGGGGTCATGATGATAGGACTTGCTGTGATTGCAATAAGTTTCTGCAAAGACTTCCCGAAAACCAAAGGCAACTCTTTGTAGACATGTTCCTAGAAAATCATGAAATAAACTCACAATCTGACTATACAGGACCTGTAGCTCCTCATAACACTAATGTGAGCATATTTCGAGATCCACTCCCTACACATCCTGAAAATTTCAAGGTGAATTCACAAAACACAAACAAAGGCATTCCTATAGGAAACAATGACCACGAAGCCTCAACTTATAATAACTCTCGAGTCCCTCCTAACCTTGGTTCAAACGATAACACAAAAATCTTGGGATTAGTTGAACTAGAGGTTGAGTGTGAAATTAATGCAAAAAATTAGACAAAGGAGTACGCTTCACAACCCTTACCCGATCTTTCCTTCCCATAGGATGACGTTCCTATAATCGCAAAACTGGTAGGATCCTATGATTTAATATTGGATTTGAACAAGACCTTTTCTCACATTTCATTTCTAGATTTGCTGAAGAATTCACTTACGCATCATTCTGCGTTGCTCAATGCACTAGGTCTTGGTCATCTAGTCCATGTTACGCCACCTCCTAACACTCAAATAAATCATATTGACTTTGACATACATCCTCCGGGACATAATGATAGGGATACTGGGTTTGTTTTTGATATAGACAAGATGCCATCTGATGCTGAAATTGCCTGAAAAGGTGATCCTACCTTATTTTTAAAAGTCTGGGTTTATAACAATTGTATTAAGAGAGCCATGATTGATGACGGGGCTGCTGTAAATGTGGTTCCCTTCTCTTTCTTGTAGAAGTTGGGATATGGAGAGACAAATTGTTCCTCTACAAGAAACATGTTACGGGGGTACGATAGTCTTAAAGTGACCTCGATTGGAACCATAGTTCTTCCAGTCACACTTGGTCCAAAAACCATCTTGACGGAGTTTTACATTATCAATAGGGAAACAAGTTATAACATGATCCTTAGGAGACCCTGGATTCATCGAATGAAGGCTATCCCCTCTACCTTGTTCCAGGAGATTAGATTCCTCCATTTGGGGAAGGTCTTCATCGCTCAAGGGGATCCTAAGCCCTTTGATATACACTTAGAAAACCTCAAGAAGAAGAAAGGAGTCCATACGGAGTATGAACTTCCTGCGAATCAATTGAACAAACCACCTCCAATAAAAGAGTTAGTCCCGGTCACCTCGGACGTTCCAAAGGTTGAATTCATTGACCCAAAAAACATTTGAGGTGGCAAAAATAGATAAGGGTAAATCAATATCTGTGGAAACAGTGTCCACTAAAACCACAACATGAATTATGAAACTCTTAGAGAGTGACGATCCGATCTTCCTCCCATTTGAACCACAGGGAATGGGTAGTCTTCTCGATTTAACATCTATTCCCTTTGACGACTTAGGTATAGGTGTAAACATGATGGAATTAACAAATGAATAAGGGAAATTTGAGATTGAAATGAAGCCCATCAAAACCATCTACGAGGGTTTTTATTTTCTAAACCCTGGTTTGAACCCATGTGCTTTTGAAACTAATATTTCCATATCCATGGGGAAAGGCCTTATCATTCAATCCATGTCATAGATAAACACAATGCTCCACATACAAAACAAGGCTGAGCAGCATAGTCATGCTCACCCACACACCATGTCGCAAGAATGTGACAAAGAGGTGTACGAATGCCTCTTTCAGAAAAATGATTTTAATGATTGGACATATACACTTTTGGGCAAGGGTTGTAAGTTTAAACCCAAAATGGTAGGCCCTTGTCAAGAGAACGGAAATTTTGAGGATAATGGTTCTCTATTGTGTACTTTTAGGGGTGAAGAATTTGATATTCATCAACTTTCTTCACCTTAGTCATCATGACATGTAGTTTCACCTACATTTTCATATGTACATTATTGCATCTACATTGCATTTTCATTCGCTAGTTCATTTTGTAAATTTGTGACCAAGGGACTTATTCTTATAGAAATTCCTAAAAACTTCTGAAAAACATTGGCAAAACATTCAAATCATGTCTCTTCAAATATTCATGGTATCATCAATTATTTCTAAATCATTTCATTGATCCAAACAAGATAAGACAAAGCTTTGAAAGTAACCATACCAAGGCTTGCATACTTAGCTCTACTTATAGTCTCTTTCTAGGTTAGGTGTCTTTGATTATAGTCTGTTCTAGAAGCTTCATGGTGTCACATCTATCCCATAAAAATCTCTTTGGAAATAAGAAGATTCTAAACATTTTTCCCAAATAAGTATGTCAAATGAAAATGCATAATTTTTATTTATTTTACACATTTCTTTGCCCTACCAACCTTCGTTGTTGAGCTTGCATCTCTTACTGGTGATGTAGGGTTGGGAAAGGAGGAAAGTGCCCTTACTCACCTATGCCTTGTCCATGGTGATGAGCCCACGCTTCCTACTAGTAGCATGGGGAAATGCATGGGGGGTCTCTTTGATAAACTTGAAAGTTAAAAATTAGTCAAACATTGTGAAATCATAAATAAAAAACAAAGTGAGTTAGATGTCCAAAATTCCAAGAAGATTTTAAAACCCCAAAACCAGATTTTGTCAATCAAGTGGCCATCTATGGATCTAAGTCTAGATAAACTGGAAAGCAATTCACATTCTAAACTATGAAGTAACTTGAGTAGAGTAAGGTTATAGCGTCTCAATTTTGTTCTTCCAAACCTTTGTCTTTCTCTCATCACTACCATTCAATCATTTTTCATAACTTGTGCCCTTTCTGACCCTTGGTGTTGAGTCCTCACATCCTACTAGTTGTGTGGGGTCAGGAGTGGGGTAAGTTCATTCACTTATCATATCACTCTTTCACCACGTTTTTCCAAAACAATACAAAGCACCTAATGTTGCTTAGAGAAACTAAAGTTTAAGATCACATTGTATTTTCATGATCATATATCAACATTACAAAGCAAAAAAAAAGAAACCATTTTGTTATTATTTCACATCCACTGCATACATTTTGAAAAGCATAGAAAATTGGAAATTCTAAACATCTAAGAGTACACATGTGAATCAAATCATCAATGTAAGTCAACTATATACAAGGAATAATCAAGCCAAAAAGAGATATCTATACATATCATGGTGTGTCATAGTTTTTTACAATTCCACCGCACACTAGGTGCGGTATAAACACTCGTAATAAGCATGAAATACCAAAAACATCATATATGCTGCAAAAAATGGAGACTAAGCAATAAAGGCACTCTTCCTATCCATCTCTTTGAGGCCCCTTATGAACAATCTAGTTATAAATTTCTTAGGAGTTCTTCTCAAAAGTATTAAAATAGCAAAGGACCAAGCCTAATGCAAAATACCATCCCCTAATCCATTCCAATTCAACCATACTCAAAAATGAAAAATGGTCATCGTGGGCTCAGAGCTCAAAAATCACCAAGTCAGTATGAACAAATGAATTTGAAAATGAGTTTACTTAGATATATATATATATATATATATATATATGTTGTTATAACTTCGTTTTGAGTGTATGTGTTCATAGTGTTGGAGCATTGGCGCAGGTATATTTCTATATCCCGCATAGATGGTAAGTCCTCTTGTCATTTTAATTTAGTGTTTATTTTTCAATATTTTATCTATCTGTACTTGAGTCTTATTTTTCTCTTGCAAGTAGCGGGAGGTTGGCCGATGAGATTTCGACACACAGGCGTGTCAGGTATAACTTCTAACTCCCCATTTTGGGAATGCCATAGTAGGACTCTACATTTTATGCCTCTTCATGGCTAAGACAATTCTCCGAGGGGGCAATATGTACGCACCCAAAATTGTGAAAACAGTTACAAAAGTCCCCAATGATTATTCAAAATCCTTTCAAGAAGGTGTTCGAGCTCCAAAACCCATTTACAATGTATATTTATAGCCTAGACATCCTTACTTAGCCTTTCCACGCTTTCTTCCAACTTCCCTCTCATTTATGTGCATTTTTTTGGCTTTAGTGACAAGACTGCCTCCCAGGCTTGGGCGGCAGTTCTAGGACCACCTCTCTACGCAAGGCAGCGGTCCTAAATGCTTTTTCCAAAACTCTTCATACGTGTTTTTGACACATGATGCTTCACTTAACTCGACTTTTAGGGTGCGTTTGTGAACCAAATTGCCTAACAATAGTCTTGTTTGCATGGTATTCCTTCCCTCTTCTATTTTTAAATAGATTTAATTGGTTGGAACTCCTCCTTCTTGCCTTGTGCATGAAGTAACCTCCTAGCCTCCATTCCTATATATTCCATGCTTGTATTCAAGAAAAATTCCTACGAAATTCGTGTATCTTGCATTGTTGTGCTGCCATAATGTTGTTAGGAATTGCATATCCAAGCTCAGATCTCTTGTGCTATCTCTCTTCTACTTGCATTGCATCTAGATTGCTTCCAAGCTGTCATTGCTCAAGCGCCATCCTCTTGCTGCTATTCTTTGCATTCCCAATCCTTTGGACTCACATGAACACTCAGAGAAAGAAAGGAAAGAAATGAGGGACAGATTCTGATACTACTAGATTTTCCAAAGCTCTTGCTCTTCCAGGTTGGAGTTATGTATTTGTTTTCTTTGTTTTGTCAAATTGTCAATTGCATATCGAATAGAGTAGAGAAACAATTCATTTCAATTGGCTAGATAATTGCAAGTAGATCCGGTAAATAGGAAGTTTTCTCTTCAACATTGCTAGGGAGGTTGTGGGGGAACAATAGCTCTATTAGAGCCATTGTTTATTCTTCACTTTTGAGGTAGGGTTGGAAATATTTTGTTTAAATTAGAACAGATCTTAGATTTAGATTCACACATATGCACAGATAGTTAGCTACATCTGGCTAATTATTTATTTTTAATTAGTTTATTAGATTATATGCATTGTCTGAAAAGTTAGAAAAGAACAAAAACATTTATTTCCCATAAATTAGCTTGTTTTACTGCTTTGTTTTGATATATTGAGAAAACACCAAAAAAATAGGTTAGATTTCCTTTGATAGATAGTTTATTTACTGAAACCAATCAATTCATCTTGCATGACCATTAATGGTCTGTAACAGGAAAAGTCTTACAGTTGTGATCCCCTGGTCCCACAACCCAATGGGCCAGAGCTAATAACTGACATTGCCACAAGCTTTCACTTAACAGTCTTACGTACACCTGCCATATACAATGAGAAAATAAGATAGTTAGAGACATTGAACATAACTACTAATCAAGCCTATGACTTTTAGACTGCTCCTGGAAATAGGATTTGATTGCATGCATGACCCTACAAGGGCCTCAACCTCAATGAGTCTTTGGTTATGACCCATAGGTCCCGCAACCCAATGGGCCTGCTAGTCAGTTAGATATCGACACTAGCTTACGCACATTGGTATTCATATCTTCACCGTTTCCACCCGATATTATTACACAACTTTCATTGTTGAATATAGCAGCCGACTAGGCTAAGAATTTTTGGATGAGACCAGAAAATCGCCCTTAATTCCTGTAGCTCCACTACACCTCTTGTCTCAATTTACATGACCTTGTCTAGAAACCCATACAAGGCACCTATAGGTTACCATCCACGTATTCCGCAACCAATCAATAGAATCTTGGCAGAACTAGACATCGATTGGAGTCTCCGAGTAGCTATCATATTGGACCGTATCATTACACCCCTTCAGGTTAGGAGAGCATTCTTTGCCTTAGATTCATAGATTCCATTATTACGTGTCGAAGACATAAGGTTGCCAAATTAGTTTGATCATCGCCATCACTTTCACTCCCATTTCAATTCCACATCGGCTGTCTTGGCACGACCTCAGGAAGTTGGGTGCAAAGAAGGTCACATGTTGATTTTCTGTCGTACAGATACATTATGTGCTTCCTCTTGTTGGCATGTATTAAGAAATGTGTTTGAAGGTTCGCTTGGATTCTCATGAGTATGTTCATCATTGTGAGCATTGTGGTTATTAATATATGCTAAAATTGGAGGACTAGCTTTAGGACATTGCATGCTTGTTTTAATTCCTCTTCAAAAGTACACAAATCTTTTATATCACTATTAAAATAATCATGTGAATTTTTATGATCACGAGACATATATTTACTAGAAAAATTTGTAAGTTCAGGGAGTAACATGTCTAATTCATGAGTGAACAGACCAAGGGTAATATGATCATGTATGCAATTCAAATGATGGGGAGGTGTAAATGGATCCATAAGTGTTTGCTCTCTCTAAATAGTGACAAGAGACATTTCATATTCAACATATATATTTTATTTAGGTGAGGTTGAATCTTAATAGCAACATGGTTATCTAAGAATGAAGCATACTAATTGCATGTAAATCCATTGTGCATCAAAGCAAGAGTTGATATTATATTGTATAAACCTTTCACGGAACATGTAAATATATCTAATAAACATTTTCCCCCTAAGAACCTAGGAGAACTAGATTTTTTTCCACTAAAAATTTATATATTTTATTTGGACTCATGAAAAGAAATGATTGTATATAATAGAATGTTGAACCATAATATTTCTAGGGATACACACTTAACTACGACTACCGTTAAATATTTATAAGGATCTTATTATAAGGTGTTGCCTGATAATAAATAATATAATATAAAAACACGCGAGCATCACTAGCAATCACATGCGAGCTATGCAATGTGAATGCCAAAGGGGGAGCGAGAGAGATAATGTAAAAAATGAGTGAGAGCAAGATAATAGTGGAAGGAGATGGGTATCTGGAAAGGTACATGGATAATATATGTTGACCTTAAACCTCGAAAATAGTGTGAGATTTAAGAAGTTCAACCTTTTGTTAAAGATGTGCATGGGAAAAGTGAACTAATCTAATTTATGAACATAAAGAATGTAAAATCATATAACTGACTTTGCTATAAACATTAATATTTATTCATATCTCAATAATGATTACATTAGTCTCATTTACATATATAGATCTTCTCTATTCAGTATCCCATATCTTTATCAGACATATCTATCTCTCAAGACCTTACAATCATATATTTCTCATATGGCACATATTTAGTATACTCACACACATGTGGTACACATATACTCCTTGTGGTCCCCCCATATACAATGGATTAATTACAATAAATATACTTCATACAAAATGTCCCAAAAGTCACTCCTTTTGATCACACCTTTTTGTTCTGTTTTGTTTTAGTTTTGTCTTTGTTCCGTGGCTTTATGTCAACTCCCATGACTTTCTCTAATGTATCGCGACTTTATCCAGTGTACCGCGACTTCGTCCTTTTACCCGTGGCTTCATTTTCGTTTATGTCATGGACTTTCTCTAATCCTTTGCAGACTTCCTCTAGACTTGGCAATTTTCTTCTCCTATATCCACAGACTTCCTCAAAACTTGATGAAGAACCCTGTCAACATAATCCCGCAACTTCAAATGTTGTCTCGTCCTCAACACAACAAAATGATGAAGAACCATGTCTTCCAAAATTTGAGAAAAAATATTCTTTCCTTTTCCTTGAGCCAAATATGGGCATCACCTCCTAGAAACTTAGACGTCTAGCATAGGGAAGAGTTCCCTCACTTGACTTGCCTAACTGGACTTATGGGATGCCACCTTGAGAGAACCTAGGCATCAACCCCCAGGAACTTAGATGTCTGGTGTAAGGAAGAGTTCCCTCACTCCAATCATCCGAATGGAATTATGGGATGCCATGCTTCTTAGTCTTCTTTATGGTAGAGCTTGGGGGATGTACTTGGTGATCTGTGGAGTAATGTTCTTCTCAAATGTGTACCATAACTCTAAATGTATGCCAATTTGTTTCACCCATTCTTGAAGTTGTGAATTTTCTTAGATCAAAGGAAGAATCTCAGATGGTGGTGGTTTCATTTGTACTTGACCCAATCTATGTTGAGAAACTGTGAGCTCTTGTTGCATTCTTATGAGTGCTCTATCCATAGTGGTACTACATTCTTACATATCAATTATTTTCTCAGTCCACACCCTTTGCTTGGTTTGATATTTCTCTGTGAGTTCAACAAGCTTTCTTCTCTAAGCTCCATCTTTGTCTTTGCTGATATCATAATCTATAGATGTGCCATGTATTTTTTGTTCTAATTTTTCGAGCTCTACCTTTTCTTGTAGGGTCACGCTGGGCCACCCTATTATGTATGTATAATATGTCGTGACATTATTCAACTTTGTTTTCAATTTATTTACCACGGCTTGCATTTCCTTTCTTCGTTTTAGATTCTTCAAAGTCTGTGGCTGTAGAATTTGTTGCTTATATTCCTTCACAACTTCTTCACGGGATTTTCTTCTTCTCCACTTCTAGGTTGATTTTATATTCTTTCAGTATCTATTTCACGGTCACATTTCTGTTTCCACCTCTATCTGAAGATTGGAGTCTGTACTTGGTATGTGGCTTTGCTACTTGAATAGATGATAGTATTTTCTACATTGTTTCCTCCATATCAACGCACCGCTGCATCCAATCTTGTTTGGCACTTTGATCCAACACCTTGCTACAAGTAATTTTTTGAAGGGGGGAGATTATTCAAGCATACATTGAATTTATTTGTAGTCTGTTCTACCACCCCTTATTGCAGTTGTATAGATTAATCTTTTTTCCTTTGTTGCAGTGTCTGTTTAATATTTTCTAATGAATCTCAAGGTGATTTCACAGGTACCATACTTATAGAAGTGTCCGCTAATGATGTTGATGGTAACATTTGTATGGGATTTTTCCCATTTGTTCCCTTCTTATGTTCATTCTTTTGTTTTTCCTTCTTCTCTTCTTTTTGTTTCTTTATTTCTTCGACTTTCTTCTTTTCTTGTTCCTATCTTTCTTTCTCCTTCTTATCCTCTTCTTTTTCTTTTCTTTTTTTCTTCTTCTTATTATTTCTCCTTTATTTTCTTTTCTTCTTCTTCCTTTTCTTTCTTTTCTCTCTGTTCCTTCTCTTTTTCTTTCTTTTCTTTTTCCTCCCTTTCTTTCTTTTCTTTTCTCATTCCTTCTTCCTACTTCTTCTATTTTTTCTTCCTTCTCCTTTCTTCTTTTCTTCTTCTTCTTTTTTTATTTTTTTTCTTCTTCTTCATTTTTTCTTCTTCTTCTTGTTTCTTCTTCTTTTTCTTCTTCTCTCTCTCTCTCTCTCTCTCTCTCTCTCTCTCTCTCTCTCTCTCTCTTGTTCTCTTCTTCCTTCTTTTTATTCTCTTGTTTCTACTTATTTTTTGTATCTTCCATGTCCTTTTTCCTTTATTCTTCTTGAGCTACCGTTTTTTCTTCCTCGACCTCATTTTACTTGTCTTCTTGTTCTTTCATTTTCCCTTCTTTTATTTCCTTATTCTTCTTTTGTTTTTCCACTTCCGCGGATTTATTTTGTTCTTCTTCCATTCTTTTTCTTTTCTTTTCTTCTAAGTCCTCCTTTGTGCCTTTTGGTTTTTGAACTGTAGATTTCTTGGCTTCTTATTCTCTTTATTTTCTTGTTTTTATAAGAAGCCCAATTAACTCTTCCACCTCTTTGATGTGGTTTTGATCTTTGGTGGTCTTCTTCTTCTTTTGTTGTAGCTTTGTCCTTTCTTGTTGAAGGGTTTGTAGGTGGTTTGTCTCTTCCACCTCTACTTGTTCTTGAATTTCCTTTGCCAATTCTGGTGGAAGTAATTGAATAATATCCCCTATGACCAACCCAAATTTATCCATGTAGTAAATTATGGCTTCTATTATAGCCATTTGTTCCCTTCCTATACTAGCTTCATATTCTTGGGCTGCCTGGGAAATGCCACCTAAAGATAGAAATTTCTTGTAATACCCATGCCAACTTGGTCAGTTGCGTTTCCACCCAAGGTTCTGATTCTTCTAAAAATTGGGGCCCTAATTGCTCTTGTGGTGATAGTGAGGTAGAGGAAGTTTGTTCTTCTTCAGAATTAGAAATGTTTTCTATCTCTTGTGATGAATCTTCTTCTTCTACACTAACCAGGACTTCTTTTAGTTTTGATTTGGATGCCATGGATTTCTAGCATTTGGTTGCAGGTTCTAAGGCACTAAGACCTTTACCTGGCCTTCTTTTGTATGTTTTTGGGCCTACTTTACTTGGTTCTGCCTTTCCATATTGTGTCGGGTATTTGTTTTTGTACTCTTCCCAAGTTTCTTCAATTACCTTATCAAAATTTGGTGGTACTGGCTTTCTATGGTCCATAAGAAGATTTTTGATTACCTTGAAAGAAGTATCCACTAATTCATCTGAAGCCTCATATGAAAAAGGAGGTATGTGCGATGTTTGTGGAATTAGCGACCGAAGGAAGGTATAATCTATGTCTGAAATAAAAATTACATCTTGTTCATATCTTGCCACAATCTATTTAGACACCCTGGCCCTGTTTGTAACTATCTATCTTATTCTATTCATCCATCCTAATAAAGATGTAATTTGGGTAACCCCATCCAATGTGTTCATATGTTCCCAAATTTGTTCAGCCACAGGTGTATCTGACCACCATTCAACCAATTATGATTTTTGGGGGAGGGTTTTTGTAAAATACATAGCTAAACATAACAATACTGACCCATAACAAAAGGTATGTTTCCTTTCCTTTATTTTTCTAGTATTTTCATGAAATTCAGAAGCTAATAAATCAACAAGATTATACTCTAAATGTGAATTCACCACATCTAGGTAAATTTGAGCACTAAGCCCATGAACACCATCTTCCCGATTGGTATGATAAATTTTTAAGCATATGGCCTTGGTAGCGTACCTGAGGGTATGATTTGATATATCCATGATGTGTACTCCTCTCTTTGTCTTTGTGACCCCCATCATCCTTGATGTTGTATCTTTCATTTTCATCTTATTCTTCGTGAATCATTGATCATCCTCCCGCCCATAACCCTATAACCCTAGCCATGCCTTTTGTAGTGATTGGGTATGGTTGGTCCAAGTACAACATTTGGTTATATAAGCGGCTCAAAAGAACCCTAATTACATGATAAGCCTTAGAAAAGTATAGAATTCAACTCCAAGCATCTATCTTCAATTTCCTAAATAATTTTGTTATCTTTTTTTACTCAAACTCTTTGGTATTGGGTTTTCTTCAAGGAGTACTATCTATCTACTTCGAGCCATGTATGGTCATATTCGGTGATTGGAGAGTGAATATATTTTTGTAAATCCTATCGTGTATGGGTGACCTTGAATGGGATATGTGAAATTCTCCCACTGGGATCATGCTTATTGAATTTGAGAGACCATGCATGGAACTTTGGCTTTGGGAGCTCATCTTGTGTGAGAACAATAGGAGTATCCATCTTTCTTAATTTCCCTTTTGCCCTATCTCACGTTTCTTAATGGCTGATCAATTTTCTTTTACCTGCTTCTTCAATTTTTATGACTTAAAACTCTTATGAGTCGATGCCATTTATATTGTTCCAATCTTCACCTATCGTATTTATTATTTTTTAAGGATATGTGTCGGCCTTTCATTATTTTTTTTTCTTGTTTTGTTTGACGCTATTTTTTTCCTTATTCCATGGTTTTTCCCTCCACAGAATTTTCATTTTCTTGTTCCGTGTATTTTTCTTCATTTGTGGATTTTTTCCTTATTCTATGTCATCTTTTTCTTCATTCCATGGATTTTTCCTTCGTTCTGCATCTTTTTCTTTATTCCATGACTTTTTCTTTTGTTTCGCGTGTATCCTACTTCCATGGCTTTTTATTTCTTTTGGTCCACGGGTATCCTTTCTCCATGACTTTTTTTTATTCATTTCCATGGGTATCCTTCCTCTGACTTCTTTTCCTTCATTTCCATGGTATCCTTCCTCTGACTCTTCTGTTTCTTTTTTTATTTCTGTTATTTTAGGTAGAGTAAGGATTCCCTTGTAGGTTTTCATTACTCCTCATCCTATCCTGCCGAATTACCAGTTTTTAGATAGGCAAGATTTGATTTTTTTATATATATATATTTTACTTTTATATTAATATCCCTCTCTCTCTTTTCATTATGATATTATTTTAACCTTGCTCCGTTTACATAACCTAGTAGTTCTTTAATTTGTAAGGTTTGAAGTTTCGTTACTCCTGAAGGTAATATTTCCTTGACAATATAGGGTCCTAGCCATCTAACTTTAAGTTTTCCAGGATGCTTCCATTTACTATAACATAACAATACCTGATCTCTAATGTCAAATTCTTTCCTTTGATGTGGTAGTCGTGCCAAGATTTATGTCTCCTTTTTTCTTGAGTTTGATTTTATGCTGTTAGGAACCTTTTTTCATCCAATTTCATTAATTCAATTAGTCTCTCATGTAGGGAAGAGTCTTCATTCATTCAGAATGTTACTGCTACTCTTAAGCTTGTAAGTACAAATTCTATAGGGACCGCGGCTTCAAGTCCATATACTAATTAAATGGAGAATACTTAGTCATCCTTTTGTATGTAGTGCGATAAGCCCATAAGGATGTAGGTATCTTTAGGTCCTAGTATGCTTGTTGTAATGAACATATTTTTGTAAGTACCTTCTCCAAGACTTATTAAAAGCTTATAATATTCCATTTTCCTGTGGGTGATAAGGCGTACTGTGGTTATAGTTTATTAGAAAGTTGTTTAGCAATTCCTTAACAGTAGCATTCACAAAGTGTTTCCCTTGATCACTTTTAATACTTAAGGGACATCCAAACCGAGTGATTATATGTTCATAAATGAATCTTGTTGTGGTCCTAGTAGTACAATGTTTAGTTGGGATAGCTTCTACCCATATTGTTAGATACTCTGTCATTGTAATGATGAATCTTGCTTGAGAGTGTCTTGCTGCTAGTTTAATAGGTCCAATGAAGTCTATAGCCCATTTTTCAAATGGGGCTAGTGCTAAGACCGGTTTTAAAGGCATCTCATCTTGGGCATTTGTTTTTCCCACCCGTTGAAAAATGTCACAAGATATTACGTGTTTATGTGCATCTTTAAATAGTGTAGGCCACCCCAATCCAACCATCATCACTCTTCTGGCTGTTTGGTCCCCTCCATTGTGTCCTCCATCTATACCTTCATGAGATTCTGTTAATATATTCTTTCTTTCATGTTCTAGGGAAACCCTTCTAAGGATATCATTTTGTCATTTTTTGTGTAACAATCCTTGGATCAAAGTAAAGGGGAACACCCTACTTAGTAAGTTCCTATTTGATTGTTTTGTATATTCGTTGGAGAATTATCTTGTGGCCAATAACTGTGCTATATCATCAAATTGTTTTGGAATGACCTCAATTCTGAATAGATGTGCACCATGGAAATCATCATCAATCAGTCCTTCATCTTCTCCTGTTTCTATTCTTGAAAAATAGTTTGTTCCATTATTCAATATTCCTAGTTTGACTGCAATGGTAAAGTAAAATTCTTGGAATATCATTAATCAACGAAATATCCTACCTTGTAGCACTAGTCTATTTAATACATATTTTAATGGCTCATGATCTGTATAGAAAACAGATGATGTATCCAGTAGATATTTTTTGTACTTTTGTAGGGAATAAACCATGCTCAATTCCTCTCGTTTTTTAGTTGAATAATTCCTCTCAGCCTTGGCTAACTTTTGACTTGCAAAGGCTACTAGATGATCCATTTTTTCTCTTGGTTATGTTAATACTGCACCAATGGAAATGCCAGATGCATCTACATGGACATGGAAAGGAACTTTCCAATCTAGAAATATTGAAATAGGTGCATGTAATATTTTATCCTTCAAAACTTCAAAAGCATCCACACATTGTTTTGTCCATTGTATTTGTTTATTTGTTATTTTCTTCAGCAGTTCTTCCAAAGGTGCACTAATCTCCACATAATTTCTTATGAATTTTCTATGGTAGCCTGTATACCCAAGAATTTTCCTTACCTCTTTTTGTGTTTTGGGGGGAGGTAGATTGACAATGACCAAATTTTATACTGGGTCATTTAATAACCCCTCTTTGTAAATTATATGCCCCAAAGTGTGCCAAATGGAGTAAAAAATATACATTTCTTCAAGTTGAGGGATATTTGTAATGCCCTACATCTCTGGAACATGAGTCTCAATACTTGGATATGGTTTTTCAGTAGGTTGTAATGTCTAACCATCTAGATATGCCTCCAAAAAGTCATAGATGAATTCCTTAAATGCATTGATCATTATTATACTAAATATCGTTGGTGCATTCTTTAGCCCAAATGGCATAAAAATGTACATGAATGATCCCCATTCTGTAGCAAATGTGGTTTTTGGTTGATCCTCTGGGGAAATCCTAACCAGAGAACCCATCAGTGAAAGAATAGACCTCTCTTCTTGCTAAATTTTCTAAAACTTCCTCTGTGAATGGAGTAGGGAATGGGTCATGTACACAGGATTTATTAAGCTCTCTATAGTCCACACATATGTGTATTTCCCTTGTCTTCTTGTTCTAAATAACCATTGGACTTATCCACTTTGAATCTTCAACAGGTTTGATGATTCCTACATTCAATAATTTTTTTATCTTTGTTTTTACTTTAACTTTGAATTAGGATTTAATCTATAAGGCCTCTTCTTTAATGGTTTAAATCCTTCCTTGATTTGAATATTCATAGTCCCCACTTATTATTTTATGCCTTGCAACTCCTTGAAATATTTGGGGAATATGTCCTGGAATTCCTGAAGGAGCTGTACTACTTTGGCTACTTCTTCTTTTGACCAATAGTCTCCTATCTTAACAAGCTTCTCATCTCCATTGATGCCAACATTTTCAGTCCTTATCTTCTGAGGCTAGTAGTAGTATTTTTTTCTTCTATTTTTATCTCCACTACTTCCCTTTTTCCTTTTATTGTCTTATATCTCAATTTTCCAAGTTTTTCATTTCTCTCTTATTTCTCAACTGCAAAGCAATATGCCATCTTCGAGATTTTATTTAGGTTTCCTATTGCAGGGGTTCTTTAGTTTTTGGTACCCTTCGTGAGCATTATTCTGTGTCCTCTTCTAGAGTTTAAAATAGAAAGGTCCTTATCTTTTGTAGTGCCTAAAGGATGTTAAGATCTGCATCCCAGAAATTGAATGTATGACAAAAATCTTTTACAAGTTGGTCCCAATTTCTTGTCTCGCGTCTGAGTTCTTGATGCATGTACCATGACCGTGGTATGGGTCCTAGTGTCCATATGAATAATTATGTCCATACCAAAGGAGAATGTTCACCACATATTTTCCAATGTCTCTCATAGATTTGGATGTGCCTTTATGGATCACTTTCACTAGTGTACTCAGGTGTGGCTGTGTAGTAACCTTCACTATCCAAATATCTTGTTTTGAGTAAATGTAGTAAAGAATTCCAATGAGAGATGTTAGGTTTGTTTGTTTCCCACTATCCTATGGCATTAATTGATAGGGTATCATCTAAGTCTTCCATTCTATATTTTTCATTTAGAAATATTCACTCCATTTGATTTAAATAACCTTCTAAGTCTCCAAACCCTGAATATTTTGGTAAATTCTAGTGGGATGCTCCGCAACTCAATCTATATACTCATTTGATTGGGTTGTCTTTTATCTCTTCTTTGCGGAGTAATATCCATCTTCTTCCTTCAAATTTGTCTTGTGCAGGACAAAAAATATGTCATTTGGAGATATGAGGTATCAAGGGTCATCATCATCTAAGGTAATTACATAGAGGTGACATTCTTCTTGCATAATGTAATTTCCTTATTTGGATTATAGGAAGCCATGTATCCATGCTTCAACAATGTTATCGATATCTTAGTTGTAGATTGGGTCTTGAATGAGATTTCTCCATTCATGAATTATGGTTCAAAATCCTTATTGATATTGGAAAATTTATTCAAAGCATATACCCCTTGTATATCATCAAAATTCTTCTTTCAATATCATGCAAAACTTCTTCAGACCATGCAACACTCATCCTTATATGTAGTGGTACATGTGGACACAAATTCCATCTGATTGTAATGTTACTTCTTCCTCTTCTAGAATTTAATGTACCGTTACAATGGAAAAACCATTCTAAATCTATAATGGCATTATATGATGGTTTAGAGATACATTCTTCAACAACCTCAAGTTTGAATAACTTCTTGATTCCCATAAAGTTAACTTTGACATTATTTAGTTCCTCTAAAGGTTGTTTTGATTAACCATCTACTAATCCAATAAAATACTAGCGGGTTCCAAGGGAGGCTTCTCTAGTCTATCCCAAGTAGTTTTTGATATCATATTCACATCTGCGCACAAGATCAAGAAGTAATTTGGTAATAGTAGTGTTCAAATATGTCTACATCCAAGTATATGGTAGATTTACGCCATGTTTGTTGTGTGTGGAAGATTTTCTTTTTCTTGTGATGTCTAGCTTCAATTCTATGAACATGAAACTTATTTTCCTCCTTATTCCAATACTTACTAAATTGTTTTCACTTATCTATAAGGCCATGTTTAATTGTTAGTTTGGTTATCTCCTTAAGAGTAGTGATTTCATCTTCCATAAAATAATTCTTTTTAGATCTTCTTCTTGGGATTGTGCCTTATTTAATTACTTTCCTTACTTTATATCCACCTCTTTATTATGAAGGTATATTCCCTAATCTCCTTAAAGTACCATTTTTCACTACTAGAAGAATCTTCCTTATGTGGGTAGCTTTCTGATTATATTCTTGATTATAGGGGCAGACTTCTTTCCTAGCTTCACTTCTAGTTGTTACTACAACTCTATATTTTGGTTCTTCGGGGCCCTTTCTTGATTTAGACTGATTTTATTCTTGAGATATATTTCTTTATCTTCATCATTATTTTTGTCTTTCTCTAGTTTAATTTTTGAGCCAGATGCTTTCTCTTTGTCTTCTATTTATTCATCACTCCCATGTGTATCTTGGTGATATGTTGGACATTCTTCTAAGCATCTCTTCATAATGCTTCTATTTTTATGTCTCCATTTCTATAGAACTGAGTTGCTATGGGACATATGAAAGAATCATGACCTCATTCATGACAGAAACCACAAGAATCAGATTTTGAACAATTTCTCACTAAATGTCCATCTTGACCATATTTTTAACAGTGCATGGGTCTCCTATCTTGGTAGCTAACCACTTGGTTATCTCTACCTTGGTATCCATGATATCCTCTTCCTCCTTGACATTTATCATATCCACCCATATAACCTCCTTTCTAACCTCCAAGGTATCCTACCCCCATGGTATCCTTGATAATTATGATTGAATTTATTACCTTGAGTAACCACCTCCAAAATGGGAGTTTTCCACCTTGCTAATTTAGATATTAAGGGCTAGTGATTGTTGGTTGCTAAAGGTGGAGGGTTAACTGTAGTTTCTTGTGGTTGTGAAGATGGGAGAGGGTTAGGTCATATGTTCTATCTAGCTTCCATGACCCTCTATGGGTATTGTATTCCTTTCAGGTCTATTCAACTGCATATATAGAGGGGCATGTGTGGTGATAATGGTATTGTAGTACCCATAGGATGTCCATTACATTAATTGATTAGTAGTTGGAGATACCTCTAACAAGGGACATGTGTACTGAGTGTGATGGTCCCATAATATACAAACTCCACACTCATGTTCTTCTCTGTCTGAGGTTATATGTACTAGAAGATGCTTTCTGTGATGAGTGTTGTCCAATGGCCGTGACTCTCTTCACATTTTATAAATATGGAATAGTCTGTCTTACTGTAGACCTTCATGTACAACACAACTTTAAACCAAATATTATGCCTTATGTTACTTCTTGGTGGTGAACTATTTTTAAGATCTTCATTTCTTTGGATTTATTGCTAGAGTTTTAGCTTGGCTGAGCTCCAATTGTACTCTCTCTAATTTTGTTTTTAATGATGTATCTCCTTCTCTATGCCATGGTTGAGCCACCAATATAATATCTATCTTTATCACCTCTAAGAGAGTTTTTAAAGGTTTTCCATCTAACGTTGCTCTGATATAAGAGAGGAGTCCCTAAAGTTAACCATTCAATATGTTGCTTTTTCTGTGAGAGGTTCCTCTAACTTCTTAGTTACATTATTGAATCTATGTCTGAATTCCTTAACTGTTTCATTCTCTCCCTGAACATAAGGTCTCTGATTTTACTCACTCCTTTTGATGGTGCTTCAAGATAATGAAAATTCTATCCTAAAAATCACTTCTCGATGTTATCCCTATCCTTATTTCCTTGTGCATTTGTCTTCATATACCAACGTAATGCATTGTCTCTTAGAGTTGCCTATGAAATAATATGACTTTGCAAGGTGTTGTTCTGTGATGTTATTACTCTTCCAGTATGAATCTAATATAAACAAGTTTTCCACAATATCACTTGGTATATTTTTCAAACGCTGGTAACTTAATATTTTGTGCCATCTTTTTGACTAGTTGAGAATGTACTCAATGTTGACTAATTAGCTGTTGCTTCACTAATTTTACTTTATTTGATTTATTATAAATTTTTGTAAAAATTTATTCTCTCTTCCTTTATCTCTGGCTAATTCGATTGTCAAATTATAAATCTCCCAAAAATTCTATGAATTCTCTTACAACTTCTTCTCGCTTCTTACTTTCTTCTTGCAATTAACGATATCTTTCTATCCAAACTTTCTCCCTTTTCTATGTTTTGATTCAGGTGTTTGAAGTGGCACTTGTAATGGTGAATCTGAACTGTTGTTACTTCCTCCTGAGCATTCAAGTGTTGATATATGATTTCTTCTGTAAAAGGATGTGTTCCTTTGATTGTGAAGTCATGCTTGATATGGACTGTATCTTCTTTGCAATTGAAGATCTTTGACTGAGTCGGAATATGATTGGACTCTTTTATTTCTTTCATTTTGCACCTGAGTTTAATCTGATCTCGGAATGAATTGTGGATTTATCCATCTATAAGACTCAGCCTTGGATCAGTGGCATTGATCCAAGAGATGCTTTAAGTTTATTCAAGATGAACAAAAATTATAGACCTTACGTAGGTTGCAAGGTCTGAATGCGTTGAATAAGCTATTTCGGAGTCTAACTCAGGCTGATCGTGTTAAATGAATTGGTTCCCGATATCGTAATATCAGGAAGGTCTTGATCGTGGGCCAGGTAATAAATTCAGATACATTTATACTACTAGCTTATTATCAGTGCTGGATTGAATCCATTACGGGAATGTATATCTGTTGGTTCTTATTCTGAACATTCTAAATGTTAAGACCTAAGCTGGATTTATTAAGGTTAATAACCTAAACCTAATAACCTATGGGTTAGATTAGTGTTAATCTAACCTAGGCCTAAACTATAAACTAAATGTTCTAAGGTTAGTGACCTAGCACTAAGGAAGTTAGACTAAGTATCACCTTATGATCTAACCTATGTTTCTAACCTAACTAATGTTAGTGGAGGAAGGGGACCTATGAAAGGGTGCGAGCCATGGGCGGTAGTTTCTATGGCATTAAATGGGATGGATAAGTATGAAGGACAAGGAATTAGCGGAGGTTTCAAATGGCCATCGAGGCCGACGTGGCAGAGTCGCCAAATTTAGAAATGGTCTTTGATTTGCATTTGTCCATCGCCAACTATGGCGGTCGGTGGCAATGGAGATTGAGCGGGAATTTTGGAGTTAATGCAATTAATGAACTCGGTCTCCGAGCTCGGATTTCTCGGGAAGACATGCAAAATGGAAAACTGGTTGTTTGTTTGGTTTTTCATGCGCTCCGGGTTTCCCTCTGTTTGATCACTGGTTCTTCGCACCAGTCTACTTGGTGTTGCATGGCAACTATGAGAATAACTAGCTCTTTTCTCTGTCAAGGAAAGTTTATAAGGCATGGAAATAACAAATTATTGTTGTTGAATCTAACGTGGAAAAAGAGGAGAAGGCTCGAGCTCTTTCAGAGGTCTTCTTCGGATTTTTAAGCAACATTACCAGGCATGTTAGGCCCTAACTTTTAAAAATATTGCTTTCTTTCAAATGATTTCATTAGAACAACTCTGTTCAGATGATTTTTGGGTTCAGTTGGTTTTTAAGGTAGCTTTGTAAGAATTAGTTGTTGTATCTTCTTACTGGCTCGATTTTTCAAATGAACCCTTGATGGGTGTGCATTTTGTATCATACTGTTGAATTATCTTGTTGTGTTTTTCATTTTGGTTAGAGTTTGTAGAAATGCTTGCAAGGCTAATATACGTGTTCGGCTTTGTGGGAGTCCATGAATTGTTTTCTTGTTTGATTCAGACTTCCGTCGATACCTTGCTGTTTCACTTGTTGAAAAGGATACTGTTGGAATTCTTGAATGTACATGATATTTTGACTTCTGTATAAGTTATGTCGTGAGTAATATATGTTATTGATGCTGTTGGACTTCTTGAAATGAAATTATGTCTTGGCTTCTGAAGAAGTACAGCCGTGAATACAATATGTTATTGAATTCCGTTGGAATCCTTGAGTAGATAGTATTTTTGACTTCTGTAGGAGTTTTAGATTGAGAATATTACTTGGGTTCGACTCCTTTTGAACTCTTGAAGCGTATATTATGTTTTCCTCTTCTGTATAAGCTTAGAGCGAATATTGTTGTTATGGACTCAGTTGGAGTCCTTGTTATGAAACCAGTGTTTCTGCTTCTGTATAAGCCTGGTTGTGAATACTTATTATTATTGGCTCTGTTGGAATCCTTATATTAATATATATATCTTGTATTTCGGCTTCTGTAGAAGTTAGTCGTGAATGCCATACGTTTCTACTTCTGTAGGAGTTCAGTTGTGAATACGGTATGTTATTGTTTTGGTTGGAATTCTTGAATTTAATAGGTATCTTGTATCTTTCTACTTCTGTAGAAGTTTATTTGAAGAATACTACATGGGTAAGACTCCTTTTTAATCCTGGAAGTGTATATTATGTTTTCTCTTCTGAATAATCTCAGTTGTGATTACTGTTGTTATGGACTCAGTTGGAGTCCTTGATATGTAACTGGTGTTTCTACTTCTGTGTAAGCCCAGTTTGATTACGGTCGATATTGACTCAGTGAGAGTCCTTGAAATGTATCTAGTATTTTAAACTTCTGTCAAGCTTGGTTATGAATGTTGTTGTTTTATTATGAATACTAAAGATATCGACTTCGATGGAGTCACTGAAAGGTAATTTATGTTGTAACTTCTGTAGAAGTTTTTGTTGTGATTACTTTTAGGGTTCTTGATTGTTGTCATATGAATTCAACTTCTATTTAAACCTTTAATATAAGTATTGATTTGGCACTGTTGGAGTCCATGATATGTTGTGAGTTGGCTCGATTCTGGATTTCAGTCCTCGCTGAACATGCATATCGTTTTGACTCCTTCTTATCATCGTTGTGATATGTTTAGTTCGATTCGGAGGAATTAAAGGTTAGGGGTTTCTTTATCAACTCGATTTTGTTGATACCCTGTTATATGTTGTAGTAACTCGACTTCAAATGAAACCTTGAGGAAAAATGTATTGGGATTTGCCTAGTTGAATGAAGTTGTGCTCTGTCAAACAATGGCGATGGGTATATTCATATTGTTGAATGTTATGAAAAGGAATTGTTGAATCTGTTAAGTTTGGATTACTTACTGTTGCTTGTCGCGAGAGCTACTGTATTGCTTAGTAAGCTACAGGGAATTTTATATTTAAATTTTGACGAAACTGTGGTTCTTCTTGTGGTCTCGTCTGACTTAGTCGCATGCGTATAATGTGAATGCTTTACTCTTGAGGAGACGGTACAGTCATGAGCATGATTGGAAGGGAAATCTGAATGTCTCGGTTTCTTTCTCTTCTACTGTAAAGTATATGTTGATAAATTTATATTTAATTGTTGGATTTGTAAAACATACTGATGGATTCATGAATTATTAGGATATTCATTTTGTTGAATATAATGGCCTGTCGGATGTTTTTTGTCCTTGGGATTCAGATGGATAGTTGTTTTAGATGCATTTGTTCTTCTTGGTCATTAACATTTATGAATAAATATATGAAATGTATCTAGGACTATTTAGTAACTATAATATGAGTTACGTGTTATAGTCATGTTTGAATTACAAAAGAGCATAGTCTGAAATATGTTTACATGTTTGGTGAATTAATTTCATTTAAACAGGTTGTTTAATGAAAACAATTGGTGGATTGCAATTGTTTTAAGATTTAGTGCTTATCATGCTCAGTTCACCGAACTGACCCATGTTGACAATTTTTGCAGATGATTGCCGTAAGTGGTAAAGGCACGCAGATCTGATATGATGTTCAGATTGTTTAATTTGGTTTTATGATGAAATCCAACTTGATTCTCTGAATGTACTACTTGAAGAAAGATGTTCTTTTGCTGTTGAGTATTGTATCGAATATGCTGAATGCATAAAATGTATTTGATTAGCTTTGAAAGGAATGAAAAGAGATATTTGTTACTTATGTGTTTGTATTCGTATCTTGATGGTTTGATCTTCTTCGGTTCGAATGATCTTGAGAGCATTGTTATTATTGTATAACTTGGAGACTTTTGTGAATATCTAAGCAAGCTTGCAAGGATATGTGACTGAATACTTATGATTGTTTAGTAGTTCTATTATGATCTATTTATAGCTAAATTGGAACTTAGATCATTGTCTTTTGGGAAGCTAGGGTTAAAATAAACCTGAGCAGGAAGCTAAACGAGCTGAATAAATTATTACTTCCTAGTCTTGATCTAAGGCAAGACAACGTTTAATTGGATTCTTAATCACTATATCTCGATACTACAAGTAAGATATAAATTCAGTCATGAGAACTTATATAAACCAAAAAAAAAAAGGTTTGGTTAGCAATCTCATGTGAAGATTGAGGGTTAGTGTCCAGCTTCCTTGATTTAGAATTATGTATATTCTACGAACTCCTTGAAGGGACCTCTAGTCTTAATAACTTCTCTTGTGTAATGGGTTTTACTAAGAAAGGTAATTCTAAGGTGAGGAACCCAGGGATTGGGAAAGACTACCCTTAAGGGAGCGTCTTATAGTATAATTTTAACTCAACGTAAGAAACACCTTAAAATTTAGTAGATCTTATCGAGGTGGATTTAAAGGTTGACGGCACAAGTCAACTGCAGGGTTGTACCTTCGAGAAGATTAGGATCTTCTCGAAGATACAACAATGCAGGTGACTTATGACGGCACCCTTTGCATTGATCGTTAAGATTTACACCTTAAACTCGAACAAGTTACTCTGGGACTGATTAGGAATGTGGTCACGTTATAAGGCTGCCCTAGGAGACTCGGGGTATCTTGACACACTGGATTAACTAGGGTTGACCCAGTATGTCAGCGTATCCCTAGTCCTCGGGAGCATCCCTATAACGTTGTCATCTTACTAATCCATTCCTGAGTGAATAACTTGGGACAGGAGAGTCTGACAGAAGTCAGTATAAGACATTCTACATAACATAGGAATGGGGTGAAGGACGTATTCCAGATTGACGAGTATGCCGTCAAGGAATACGAGACATAAGCAGTATGTTTCAAATCTTTGGCCAAAGTATCGCAAGCTGCTGATTGCGTTGTCCTAAGTCACCTAGTCTAAGGGATGAGATGCCGATGAATAATGGTAACAATTATTCAGATAGGTTCCTTGGACAGAGCATTCTGAATCCCAGAATAGGGAAGAGAACCGCAAGAGTGATGTGTTAAATAAAAACGCCAACTCTTAATACTCATGAATAGATCGGTAGATTACCGAGTCATGGAATGAATAGATCAGAGGTACTCTGAGTCATTACAGCTGCATATGGTTATCTGTTATAAGAATGGTTGTTTTGATTTGTGAGTTCTAAATTATGTATTTAGAACCAGGAAGCATTTATCAAAAAAAAAAATTTACTTGTTCTAATGTATAAAAATGAGGATGTTACATCTTGGTATCAGAGCTGAAGGTTGCAGCTCTTGGGCCTATTGTGTCCATAATCTGATAAAAACCTGAATTTTCTTGTAACAGAAAATGGTTAGAACAAGGGGGAACGTTGCGAATAATGCTCCACCTGAAGGAGGGGTGGCAACAACCCAAAAACTTGATGAGATCCTTGCTGCCCTGTTGGACACAAGAGATCGTTTAGCTGTACTTGAACAGCAGGTGATGGGAAATGAGGAGGATGAAGAAGCTGGTAATAACAATCAGCAACCTCCTGAGGACAACCCTGATTTGGGTGTTGATATTAATGTTGGAAATGCACCTGTCCAACCAGAAAACAAAAAGGCCAGGTTGGCAGCAGAACTCACTAATGATATAAAAAGGATAAGCCCACCTAAGTATGATGGCACCACATTAGGAGATGGAGCTGAGAACTGGCTCAGCGAAATGGAGAAGTACTTTGCAATAAGAAACTTCTCAGAGGAAACCAAAGCTATTTGGGGAGCCTATCAGCTTTCCCACGAAGCATCTTCGTGGTGGGATAGCCGTAAAGCAGAGCTAAATATTGATGAGACCAATATTACTTGGGATCAATTTAAGGGCTATTTTAGGCAACGATGGCTGCCACAACTTTTCTATGATCAGAAAATGACAGAATTCCAGAACTTAGCTCAAGGGAAGCTAACGGTAACTGAATACTGGGAGCGGTTTACAAAACTCCTCAAGTATGTACCGCAGTATCAAACTGACGAGAAGTTCAGAATACGGAAATTCATCATGGGATTGAATCCCGTGATAGGGGGAGAGGTCGATGTTCACAGTCCAACCACTATGGAAGGAGTTGTTGAAAAGGCCATAAGACAAGAACAAAAATTAAAGGCTATTTCTGCTCATAAAGAGGAAGTGCGGAAGAAGATTGCAAACCCTTCTTCAACCTCTCTTGCACCCAAAAAGGGACCATGGAAAAAGTTTGGAAACAAAATTAAGTTTCCAGGGGATAATAGTAAGAAAGCAGTAGCAAATAAGCCTGCTGGAAATGTAAGGGATAATTTTGCCAAAAATTATAACAATGGGCAGAAGCCCTATGGAGGACAACGTGATAATTACAAGGCTGGAGGCAATTTTGAGCCTAAAAAGGGACCTGTAGGAGGCTGCTACAATTGTGGCAAAGACCACTACGCAAATCAGTGCCCTTTAAAGAAGGATGATCGTAATCAGCAGCATAAGATACATGCTGCAGTAGCAGACAAGCAAGCTGAAAAGCAAGTGACACCTATAGAAGTTCTGGGTAAGTTATTTGGCATACCTGTCACTATTCTTTTTGATACAGGAGCTACTGAATGTTTTATTTCTAATAAACTTGCTTCTAAACTTAAGAGAAAAGCTGGAAAAATGGATAAATCTTGGACTGTACAGTATGGTAATAACTCTGTTCATACAGTGAGTATGTGTCTTTTTGGGGCAGTCCTTGACTTACCTAACTTTTCCACGGAAGTTGACCTCTATGTTACACCTTTGGGGTCTTACGACATTGTCATTGGTGTCAATTGGTTAGCTGAACATAAAGCAAAAGTAGACTGCTATGAAAAGAATATAAGATGTTTAGATGATCAGCTGGAAACAACAGAGATTCAAGGGGTTAAACGGGAAATTTCAGTTAGAAAACTGTCAGCTATGCAGCTTAAAAAGGCTAAAAACAAAGGATGTACCCTTTATGCAGTAAAGATATCTGAATTTTTAGAAGAAGATGGTGATTCCATGAAACGATTTCCTCTGCTACAAAGTTTCAGGGATGTTTTTACAGAGGAATTACCAGGGTTACCACCCAAGAGGGAATTTGACTTCACCATCGAAATCAAACCAGGAACGGAACCTATTTCCAAAGCACCTTATCGGATGACTACTACAGAGTTAGTCGAGCTTAAGGCACAATTGCAAGAACTTTTGTCTAAAGGTTTGATTAGACCAAGTGTTTCACCTTGGGGAGCGCCTGTAATATTTGTGAAAAAGAAGGATGGAACACTTAGGCTGTGTATTGATTATTGGATGTTGAATAAAGCAACAATCAAGAACAGATATCCACTTCCAAGGATCGACGATTTATTTGATCAGATGCGTGGGGCAGCAGTTTATTCTAAGATAGATCTTTGATCTGGTTATCATCAGTTAAGGATTAGAGAAGAAGATATTCATAAAACAGCTTTCCGAACAAGGTACGGACATTATGAATTCACGGTTCTACCCTTTGGATTAACTAATGCACCCGCAACTTTTATGAACTTAATGAATAATATTTTTCAAGAATATTTGGACAAGTTTGTACTTGTATTCTTGGATGATATTCTCATTTATTCTAAAAGTGTTGAGGAGCACAATGAGCATTTGAAGATAGTTTTGGGAATTTTGAGAAAAAGAAAGTTGTATGGTAAGTTATCCAAATGTTCTTTCTTTGATTCAGAAGTTCACTATTTGGGTCATGTCATTAGTAAAGAAGGAATTGTTGTAGATCCTTCAAAAATAGTGGCAATAACTGAGTGGCCTGCACCAAAGAATGTGCACGAAGTAAGAAGCTTCATGGGTCTTGCTGGTTACTATAGAAAATTTGTTAAGGATTTTTCTAAAGTGGCTGCACCGATAACTTCATTGCAGAAGAAGGATAAGAAATTTATTTGGAATGATAAGTGCGAAGCGGCTTTCAAAATTCTGAAAAGCCAGTTGACTTCCGCACCTATATTAGCTGTACCAGACCCTAATGGGAGCTTTACTGTTGTAACGGATGCTTCTGGGGAAGGCCTTGGAGGTGTTTTGTTACAAAATGATCAAGTCATAGCATATGAAAGTAGAAAACTTAAGTTACATGAGCTGAATTATGCTCCTCATGATTTGGAGCTTGGAGTCTGGAGACACTATTTACTTGGGAAACCTTTTGAGTTGAAAACTGATCACTTAGGAATGAAATATATTTTCACTCAGCCTAATCTAAATGCCAGACAGAGAAGGTGGTTAGAATTTTTATCACAATATGATTTTGATATTAGCTACATCAAAGGGAAGGAGAATAGAGTAGCAGATGCTCTAAGTCGTAGGAGGCACATTTCTACTCTTATAACATTAAGAACTCAGTTTAAGGATGAGGTAAAAAGTGCCTCAGAATCAGATACATACTTTCAGCAAGTAAAAGCAGCACTGGCTGTAGAACCTAATGATGAAAGGTATAAGGGTTTTCATTTTGATAATGAAGGAATCTTACGTTATGAAAACAGGGTATACATACCTATGCTGAATGATTTGAGAAAGAAGTTGTTAGTTGAATTTCATAATTCACCTTTCTCTGGACACCCGGGTATCACAAAAATGCTTGCTGATCTGAAACAGCAATACTTCTGGAAAGGTATGAAAAAGGATGTCATTGAATTTGTAACTCATTGTCTGGAATGTCAGTGGGTTAAGGCAGAACATATGCACCCTGCTGGACTGTTATATCCTCATAGCATACCGCAGTACAAATGGCAAGTAATAAGCATGGACTTTGTACAAGGGTTACCTATGTCCAGGAATAAACATGATGTTATCCTGGTAGTTGTAGATAAACTAACTAAGGTAGCTCATTTCATCGCTGGAAATCTAAAGGATGATTCACCAGTGCTGGCCAAAAGATTCGTACATGAAATTTTCAGATTGCATGGTGTACCAGAATTGATTATATCTGACAAGGATCCTAGAATGACGTCAAGGTTTTGGCAAACGCGTAATACAGCTCTTGGAATGAAACTAAACTTCAGTTATGCATATCATCCGGAAATGGATGGATAGACTGAGAGGGTAAATCAAGTGTTGGAAGACATGTTGCGAATGTATTGCATGGATCAACAGTATAAATGGGAAGAGTATCTTCCATTAGTTGAATTCACATACAACAACACTTATCACTCATCTCTTAAAATGGCACCATTTGAAGCACTTTATGGAAGGAAGTGCAGAACCCCTGTTAGCTGGGATAGTGTTGAGGATAGAGTGGTAATTGGACCAGAGATCCTCACTGAAATGGAACAGCAAGTTAAGCTGATTCGTGAACGATTAAAGGAAGCAGCAGATAGGCAGAAGAGCTATGCTGACCTTAAGCGGGTTGATCGAAGGTTTGAGCTTGGTGAGAAGGTTTTTCTTCGATGTTAAACCCAGAAAGAGTTCTATAACTTTTGGCAAGGCTGCCAAGTTGTCACCTCGTTACGTGGGACCTTTCGAAATTGTCGAAATAATCAATCCTGTAGCTTATCGATTAGCATTACCACCTACTTTATCTCGCATGCATGATGTTTTCCATATTTCTTTGCTTAAGAAATACGTTTCAGATTTGTCACATGTCTTAAATTGGAATTCCTTGCAGGTCCAAGACCCAGGAATAATCGTGGTTAAACCCACACGAGTGCTGGAAACTCGCCAATTACATTTGATAAATCATGAAATACAGCAATGTAAGGTCCAGTGGGACCAGTTTAACGAAGAAAGTGCAACTTGGGAAAATCTGGAAGACATGAAAATTGCTTTTCCTTTTCTTTTTCAATAGGATGAAATCTGTTGACAAAACATTTTTTTTTACATGAACTTATCTTTTTCAAGTTTATATGAAAGCCAGATTGAGGCAAACATTATTCAGGCTGAATAAAATGTATTGTGACATTGATTTCTGGAACTATTCAAGTTGGAAATAGTCGCATTGTTTTGTGAACTAATAAATTGGTTGACCTGAAGGTTAATCGAATATGTAATCATCGGGACGATGAATCTTTTAGGAGGGAAGCATGTAACACTCTGAACTGTTGTTACTTCCTCCTGAGCATTCAAGTGTTGATATATGATTTCTTCTGTAAAAGGATGTGTTCCTTTGATTGTGAAGTCATGCTTGATATGGACTGTATCTTCTTTGCAATTGAAGATCTTTGACTGAGTCGGAATATGATTAGACTCTTTTATTTCTTTCATTTTGCACCTGAGTTTAATCTGATATCGGAATGAATTGTGGATTTATCCATCTATAAGACTCAGCCTTGGATCAGTGGCATTGATCCAAGAGATGCTTTAAGTTTATTTGGGATGAACAAAAATTATAGACCTTACGTAGGTTGCAAGGTCTGAATGCGTTGAATAAGCTATTCCGGAGTCTAACTCAGGCTGATCGTGTTAAATGAATTGGTTCCCGATATCGTAATATCAGGAAGGTCTTGATCGTGGGCCAGGTAATAAATTCAGATACATTTATACTACTAGCTTATTATTAGTCTAGATTGAATCCATTACGGGAATGTATATCTGTTGGTTCTTATTCTGAACATTTTGAATTGTTAAGACCTAAGCTGGATTTATTAAGGTTAATAACCTAAACATAAACTATAACCTATGGGTTAGATTAGTGTTAATCTAACCTAGGCCTAAACTATAAACTAAATGTTCTAAGGTTAGTGACCTAGCACTAAGGAAGTTAGACTAAGTATCACCTTATGATCTAACCTATGTTTCTAACCTAACTAATGTTAGTGGAGGAAGGGGACCTATGAAAGGGTGCGAGCCATGGGTGGTATTTTCTATGGCATTAAATGGGATAGATAAGTATGAAGGACAAGGAATTAGCGGAGGTTTCAAACGGCCATCGAGGCCGACGTGGCAGAGTCACCAAATTTAGAAATGGTCTTTGATTTGCATTTGTCCATCGCCAACTATGGCGGTCGGTGGCAATGGAGATTGAGCGGGAATTTTGGAGTTAATGCAATTAATGAACTCGGTCTTCGAGCTCGGATTTCTCGGGAAGACATGCAAAATGGAAAACTGGTAGTTTGTTTGGTTTTTCATGCGCTCCGGGTTTCTCTCTGTTTGATCACTGGTTCTTCGCACCAGTCTACTTGGTGTTGCATGGCAAATATGAGAATAACTAGCTCTTTTCTCTGTCAAGGAAAGTTTATAAGGCATGGAAATAACAAATTATTGTTGTTGAATCTAACGTGGAAAAAGAGGAGAAGGCTCGAGCTCTTTCAGTGGTCTTCTTCAGATTTTTAAGCAACATTACCAGGCATGTTAGGCCCTAACTTTTAAAAATCTTGCTTTCTTTCAAATGATTTCATTAGAACAACTCTGTTCAGATGATTTTTGGGTTCAGTTGGTTTTTAAGGTAGCTTTGTAAGAATTAGTTGTTGTATCTTCTTACTGGCTCGATTTTTCAAATGAACCCTTGATGGGTGTGCATTTTGTATCATACTGTTGAATTATCTTGTTGTGTTTTGCATTTCGGTTAGATTTTGTAGAAATTCTTGCAAGGCTAATATACGTGTTCGGCTTTGTGGGAGTCCATGAATTGTTTTCTTGTTTGATTTAGACTTCCGTCGATACCTTGTTGTTTCACTTGTTGAAAAGGATACTGTTGGAATTCTTGAATGTACAGTATATTTCAACTTCTGTATAAGTTATGTCGTGAGTAATATATGTTATTGTTGCTGTTGGACTTCTTGAAATGAAATTATGTCTTGGCTTCTGAAGAAGTACAGCCGTGAATACATTATGTTATTGAATTCCGTTGGAATCCTTGAGTAGATAGTATTTTTGACTTCTGAAGGAGTTTTAGATTGAGAATATTACTTGGGTTCGACTCCTTTAGAACTCTTGAAGCGTATATTATGTTTTCCTCTTCTGTATAAGCTTAGAGCGAATATTGTTGTTATGGACTCAGTTGGAGTCCTTGTTATGAAACCAGTGTTTCTACTTCTGTATAAGCCTGGTTGTGAATACTTATTATTATTGGCTCTGTTGGAATCCTTAATATATATATATATATATATCTTGTATTTCGGCTTCTGTAGAAGTTAGTCGTGAATGCCATACATTTCTACTTCTGTAGGAGTTCAGTTGTGAATACGGTATGTTATTGTTTTGGTTGGAATTCTTGAATTTAATATGTATCTTGTATCTTTCTACTTCTGTAGAAGTTTATTTGAAGAATACTACATGGGTAAGACTCCTTTTTAATCCTGGAAGTGTATATTATGTTTTCTCTTCTGAATAATCTCAGTTGTGAATACTGTTGTTATGGACTCAGTTGGAGTCCTTGATATGACTGGTGTACTTCTTAAGCCCAGTTGTGATTACGGTGATATTGACTCAGTGAGAGTCCTTAAAATGTATCTAGTATTTTAAACTTCTGTCAAGCTTGGTTATGAATGTTGTTGTTTTATTATGAATACTAAATGATATCGACTTCGATGGAGTCACTGAAAGGTAATTTATGTTGTAACTTCTGTAGAAGTTTTTGTTGTGATTACTTTTAGGATCCTTGATTGTTGTCATATGAATTCAACTTCAATTTAAACCTTTAATATAAGTATTGGTTGGATTTGGCACTGTTGGAGTCCATGATATGCTATGAGTTGGCTCGATTCTCGATTTCAGTCCTCGCTGAGCATGCATATCGTTTTGACTCTTTCTTATCATCGTTGTGTTATGTTCAGTTCGATTCGGATGAATTAAAGGTTGGGGTTTCTTTATCAACTCGATTTTGTTGATACCCTGTTATATGTTGTAGTAACTCGACTTCAAATGAAACCTTGAGGAAAAATGTATTGGGATTTGCCTAGTTGAATGAAGTTGTGCTCTGTCAAACAATGGCGATGGGTATATTCATATTGTTGAATGTTATGAAAAGGAATTGTTGAATCTGTTAAGTTTGGATTACTTACTGTTGCTTGTCGCGAGAGCTACTGTATTGCTTAGTAAGCTACAGGGAATTTTATATTTAAATTTTGACGAAACTGTGGTTCTTCTTGTGGTCTTGTCTGACTTAGTCGCATGCGTATAATGTGAATGCTTTACTCTTGAGGAGACGGTACAGTCATGAGCATGATTGGAAGGGAAATCTGAATGTCTCGGTTTCTTTCTCTTCTGCTGTAAAGTATATGTTGATAAATTTATATTTAATTGTTGGATTTGTAAAACATACTGATGGATTCATGAATTGTTAGGATATTCATTTTGTTGAATATAATGGCCTGTCGGATGTTTGTTGTCCTTGGGATTCAGATGGATAGTTGTTTTAGATGCATTTGTTCTTCTTGGTCACTAACATTTATGAAGAAATATATGAAAAGTATCTAGGACTATTTAGTAACTATAATATGAGTTACGCGTTATAGTCATGTTTGAATTACAAAAGAGCATAGTCTGAAATATGTTTACATGTTTGGTGAATTAATTTCATTTAAACAGGTTGTTTAATGAAAACAATTGGTGGATTGCAATTGTTTTAAGATTTAGTGCTTATCATGCTCAGTTCACCGAACTGACCCATGTTGACAATTTTTGCAGATGATTGCCGTAAGTGGTAAAGGCACGCAGATCTGATATGATGTTCAGATTGTTTAATTTGGTTTTATGATGAAATCCAACTTGATTCTCTGAATGTACTACTTGAAGAAAGATGTTCTTTTGCTGTTGAGTATTGTATCGGATATGTTGAATGCATAAAATGTATTTGATTAGCTTTGAAAGGAATGAAAAGAGATATTTGTTACTTATGTGTTTGTATTCGTATCTTGATGGTTTGATCTTCTTCGGTTCGAATGATCTTGAGAGCATTGTTATTATTGTATAACTTGGAGACTTTTGTGAATATCTAAGTAAGCTTGCAAGGTTATGTGACTGAATACTTATGATTGTTTAGTAGTTCTATTATGTTCTATTTATAGCTAAATTGGAACTTAGATCATTGTCTTTCGGGAAGCTAAGGTTAAAATAAATCTGAGCAGGAAGCTAAACGAGCTGAATAAATCATTACTTCCTAAGTCTTGATCTAAGTCAATACAACGTTTAATTGGATTCTTAATCACTATATCTCGATACTAACAAGTAAGATATAAATTCAGTTATGAGAACTGATATAAACCAAAAAAAGGGGGGTTTGGTTAGCAATCTCATGTGAAGATTGAGGGTTAGTGTCCAGCTTCGTTGATTTAGAATTATGTATATTCTATGAACTCCTTGAAGGGACCTATAGTCTTAATAACTTCTCTTGTGTAATGGGTTTTACTAAGAAAGGTAATTCTAAGGTGAGGAACCCAGGGATTGAGAAAGACTACCCTTAAGGGAGCGTCTTATAGTTTAATTTTAACTCAACGTAAGAAACACCTTAAAATTTAGTAGATCTTATTGAGGTGGATTTAAAGGTTGACGGCACAATTCAACTGCAGGGTTGTACCTTCAAGAAGATTAGGATCTTCTCGAAGATACAACAATGCAGGTGACTTATGACGACACCCTTTGCATTGATCGTTAAGATTTACACCTTAAACTCGAACAAGTTACTCTGGGACTGATTAGGAATGTGGTCACATTATAAGGCTTCCCTAGGAGACTTGCGGTATCTTGACACACTGGATTAACTAGGGTTGACCCAGTATGTCAGCGTATCCCAAGTCCTCGGGAGCATCCCTATAACGTTGTCATCTTACTAATCCATTCCTGAGTGAATAACTTGGGATAGGAGAGTCTGACAGAAGTCAGTATAAGACATTCTACATAACATAGGAATGGGGTGAAGGACGTATTCCAGATTGACAAGTATGCCGTCAAGGAATACGAGACATAAGCATTATGTTTCAAATCTTTGGCCAAAGTATCGCAAGCTGCTGATTGCGTTGTCCTAAGTCACCTAGTCTAAGGGATGAGATGCCGATGAATAATGGTAACAATTATTCAGATAGGTTCCTTGGACAAAGCATTCTGAATCCCAGATTAGGGAGGAGAACCGCAAGAGTGATGTGTTAAATAAAACGCCAACTCTTAATACTCATGAATAGATCGGTAGATTACCGAGTCATGGAATGAATAGATCGGAGGTACTCCAAGTCATTACAGCTGCATATGGTTATCTGTTATGAGAATGGTTGTTTTGATTTGTGAGTTCTAAATTATGTATTTAGAACCAGGAAGCATTTATCAAAAAAAAAAAATTTACTTGTTCTAATGTAAAGAGGACAAGAAGGAGGACTATATAGCCCGAAGAAGATGGGTGGCTACAGTAGACCTCACCTCAAGAAGAGACCGCAAGTGAAGAAACTTCACCTCAGTGAAGGGCTTGGTGAAAATGTCTCCAACCTGATCAGCTATCTAAACATACTGTATGTTAATGATGTTTTCATGTATCAGCTCCTGTATGAAGTGCATATGAATCTCAATGTACTCCGTCCACTGATGCTGAACTGGATTTCTACAAATCGAGATAGTGCTCATGTTGTCATAGTAGATAATGGTAGGCCACCGAAAGTGGATGCCAAACTCTGTCATAATACCCTGTAACCAAACAGATTCTGTGGCAATGTTAACTGCTCCTCTGTATTCTGCTTCTGTCGATGATATGGCAATGGCGTTCTGTTTCTTGCTGGACCAACTGACAGGACCTGAACCAAGAGTGAAACTGTAGCCTGAGGTAGATTTCCGATGATCTAGATCACCGGCCCAATCTGAGTCTGTAAATCCAACCAAGTCAATCTCAGTCCCTCCTAAGTAATGAATACCATCTGTGTGAGTTCCACGAACATAGTGAAGGATCCACTTTGCTGCTTTTAAGTGCAGCTCATGAGGCTCTTGCATAAATCTGGACATGATCCCGATAACATACGATAGATCTGGCTGAGTGTGAGTAAGGTAGATCAATCTTCCCACCAACTGTCGATAAAGGGTACCGTCAACCAAGGGGGAAGAGCAATCAGAAACCAACTTAATCCCGGAAAGAAAAGGAGTAGGTGAGGACTTGCAGTCAGACATGTGAAACCGAGCAAGCAAATCAAGAGAGTACTTAGGCTGCGAGATCATAATTCCTGAGTCAGATTGTGAAATCTGGATCCCAAGAAAGTAATGAAGCAATCCTAAGTCAGACATGGAGAACTTGTTGGCCAAGGAGATCTTCACAGAATCAATGATAGAGGAAGAGCTACCGGTGATCAACAAGTCATCAACATAGAGAACAAGAATAAGCATGGAGTCATCCTATCACAGAATATACACATTTGGGTCAGAGTGACACCGAGTGAACCCTGATGCAAGTAAAAAGGAGTCCATCTTGGCATACCAAGCCTGAGGGGCTTGTTTAAGGCCATAGAGAGACTTCTTTAATTTGCAAACGAGGGATGGATCATGGACATAACCCAGAGGTTGTTCCATATAGATCTCCTCCTCTAGGTCCCCATGAAGGAAGGCACTCTTAACATCCATCTGGTGGACTTCCCATCTGTTAGCAGTAGCGATGGCAAGGGTCAGTCGAATGGAAGTCATCTTCGCAACCGGAGCAAAGGTTTCTGAGTAATCAACCCCAGCTACCTGGGAGAAACCCTTAGCTACAAGTCGCGCTTTATACTTCTCAACTTTTCCATCAGCTCCATACTTTGTTCGATATACCCACCTACACCGAACGATTTTTCTTCCTTTCGGAAGAAGGGTAAGATCCCAAGTGTCATTCTTTATGAGTGAGGAATACTCCTCATCCATGGCAGAATCCCACTCAGGAATCCCAGAAGCTTCGTGGAAGGATGGTGGATTAGAAGTAGAGGCGAAGAAGGAGTGAGGTCCAGTGAAGTCTGAGTGAGTACGTCTCTCATCCAAAGGATCTCCAACTAAATCTCCAGCACTCTGTAAAGTTTTCCTGGCCCAAAGAGGTCCCGACGGCTCAGGCTCCGAGTCGGAAGATTCTTCACTTGAGTGAGAAGGGACATAGTCCTCATCATCACTACTGTCAGAATCAGAAGACTCAGAAGTTTGAGGATCGGGAGGAGCAGGGAGAGGTGGAACTCGCTCAACAACATCATCATCTGAAGAGTCAGAATCTGAATCAGTGGGCAAAAGGACCTCAGTGGAAGTTGAAGTCAAGGATGACTCATCAAACTTCACACTCCTCTCAATATAAAGCTCATGGGTGGTAGGGTTCAACAATCGATATCCCTTCACGCCATCAGGATACCCGACAAAGATACAAGGTTTGGATTGTGGATCCAATGCCTTGCGTTTCTTTTTGGGAATCCGAGCCATAGCCTTGGATCCGAAGACTCGAAAGTGCTCGACATCAGGCTTGTGTCCAAACCAGGCTTCAAAGGGTGTCATCCCTCTTACTACCTTGTGTGGGACACGGTTCTGAATATAACAAGCACAATTCACTGCTTCAGCCCAATACTGTGGAGGAAGAGATTTCGAGTGAACCATACAAGTAGCCATCTCCTTTAAAGTTCAGTTCTTTCTTTCTGTAACTCCATTTTGGGAAGGGCTGTAAGCAACTGTACGCTGCAAAGCAATCCCCTCAGAAGTGTAGAAATCCTCAAACCTGTTGCTCACATACTCACCTCCATTGTCGGTTCGAAGAACCTTGATAGACCGTTCCACTTGTTTCTCAGCAAGAGCCTTAAAGTTTTGAAAATTCTCAAAAACTTCAGACTTAAGCTTAAGAAAATATACCCAAGTATAACGCGAAAAGTCATCAATGAAGGTTAGTATATATAGAGCTCTAGTAAAAGAAGGAGATGGAAAAGGGCCAGAAACGTCACTATGAACAAGATCCAAGGGACGAGTAGCTCTCCAGGATTTTCCCTTGTCAAAGCTTTTTTCAGGGTGCTTTCCAAGGGTACAACCCTCACAAAGACCCTTAGAAAACTTAACTCGGGGTAGCCCATTGACCATTTCGTTTTGGCTCAATTGTTCAAGGTAACGATAATTTAGATGCCCAAAACGCTCATGCCATAACTTGCTAACCTCATTTGCATGAGTGAGCAAGGCATTGGGCGTCGAATCAGAAGAGAAGTGGGAAAAGGTATACAACCGTGAATGGTGATCTGCCTTTCCCTCAGCCACAGTGCAGTCAGAGTTAAGCTCACGAATAATCACCGAGTTAGGACCAAATTCCACTCGCATTCCTTCACCAAGGTGGGTGATTTGGTAAACTGATAGGAGATTGGTAGAGAGATTGGGAACACTCAACACTTGGTTAAATGTTCCACCTTCAATCTCTACCGATCCACTACCGGAAACTGACACATGAGTGTCATCACCCAACGTGATTTGGGACATGCCACATGGTTCAATGCTAGAGAATTCAACCTCTGAAGAAGCCATGTGGTGCGAGGCACCAGAATCGATAATCCAAGTTGATGATGGAGCTGATCTAGCTACGAGGGCCTTACCTTTCTTCTTTTCATTTTTAGTCTCCTTTGCATTAGAGGACTCACCTTTCTGAGCATTTTGTTTAACGGATTCAGGAACACTTATTTTATTCTTCTCAAGTAAATGAGTTAAGTGGTCAATTTGTTTCCGAAAACAATGTTGCTCGTCATGGCCAGTATTCTTACAATAGGAGCATTTATACTTTTCCTTCTTTGCTTTAGGCTCAGAAGTCGAAGTATGAGTGATGGGCTTAACTGGGGGTTGGTTGGTCTTGGTTTCTTTCTTAGGTTGGTCCTTAGTTTCTTTCTTCTTTTCATTTTTCTTGCCCTTATTCGCCACAAGGGCATGTGACTTGGATTTTAGAGTCCCCATTTGAATGAGTTTGTCCTGTTCTCGAATGAGTTGGGACAAAAAACTGTCAAAGGAGGGCATAGTCCAAGTACTACCCAAGGCGGCTTTCGTGGCGTGAAAAGTTGAAACGAAAATAGAGTATTCAGGACCTAACTTAGAAATAATCGACAAGATCAATTGAGAGTCTTTCTTATCCACTTTACATTCCTTTAGAAGCATTCTAGTGTGGACAAATTTTGAGAAGAAGGCCTGTAGGTTTTCAAAGTCACTAGGGTTTAACCCTAGTAGTTCATTCTCCAACTCATGCGCTCTCATGTCATCTTGCTTCCCAAACATATCATCGAGCGTTTTCCACGCTTGATCGGGTGTTGAGGAAGTTTCGATGTGGAAGAGCAAGTCGGGAGAGACGGACATACAGATAAGACCTAAGGCTTCATCACAACGGTTGAACCATTTAGATTTTTTGGGTTCATCAGTAGGTTCGGTCTCTAACCCCATGGTAACTCGGTATAACCCTTTACTTCGCAAAACCAATATAATTTTAGATTTCCATTCGAAGAAATTAAAAGGTGTGAGCACTGGTACTTTAGAGATATCCATAATGAAGAGATAGAACCAAGGAATGCAGAAGGAAGGAGAGAGAAAGGAAACAACCACCCCAGAACAAAATTACACCCCCCCGAGTTTGGCACTTTATAATTCAGTGCGTTGATTACAACCAGATGCGACTGTGTTCCGAGAACCAGTTTGTCACTCACCTTGCAATTAGCGTAATAACGCGCAATGGTGGAGACAACAATCAAGGTTCGTAGGGCACAACAGATCAACACTGCAAGCAAGCACAGAAAGAGAGAAGCAAGAGGGGGAAGAAAGAGCTTTGTGAGAAACAACGTCTCACGTCGCACAAAAGAATCCCTTTGTTGTAAGACTGTGGCGGACGCGCTCACAAGTCCACAAAAAAGGAATACAAAGCTCAAGAAAAAATGAGCTGAATTAAGCAATACAAAGACACCCCCCAGAATGCGGCACTTTATAAAATTAGTGCATTTACAAAACTAATGATCCCATCATCTAGAGTGCGAAAAAACATGCAACTTTGACTAAAGAAGTGCTCAAAACCGAGCAACGAGTCAAAAGTTATAGCAAAAACCAATTCCCGCAACTGATGAGGAAAAAGCCAATAAGCCTGCAAACGGATTAAAAAAGTGCCCTAAACGCATGCAAAAGGTGTCGTATGTATGCTCGTTGGAAATGGCATGGAATTTGAGATAGGGTTTGTTTGTATTGCGAGGGGGGATTAGCCACCTGCCAATCCCGGACCTCACCCTTCGTCTTCGGCACTCGACGGAAGGTTAATAAAACAAGCCAAAAAACTTACAATGCCAATAAAATGTAATGTTTTTACCTTATACCTTTTAAAAATAATGAAACAACACGTTTTTTTAGAAGAGTGATAAGATAAAAAGAATGCAACCACGTTTTTTTAAGAAAAGTGAATAAAAAACGTATTTTTAGAGAGATATTACCTGGCAGCGGACTGAGAAAGCCACGTGGGGATGAAAGGCAGGTAAAAATAGATAATGTAGTGACTGTCCACTGTCAGTAAATGCCAGAACAGTCCAAAAAATGCCAGCTGAAGGAAAAAATGCCTTACCAGTCCAAAAAAATGCCTCAACAGTCCAAAAACGCCAGAACAACGTGCAAAAACACAGGAAAGGAGAAAAAACACCTTAGGACAGTTAAAAAAACACCTGGAACAGTTGAAAAAACAGCCAGGTGATAGAAAAAAATGCCTGGAACAAGTTTAAATGCCTGGAACAAAGGAGAAAATGCAGCCAGGGGAGAAAAACGCCTGAGGACAGGCAAAAAAAATGCCTGGAAGGGAGAAAACAGTCAGAAAGGCCCAAAAAAACATCTGGAACAGTTGAAAATGCTCAGAACAGAGGAAAAATGTGAGTAGATTTGCAAAAAAAGTGAGAGACAAGGCATAAACGTGAGAGGTTTTGCAAAAAACGTGAGAGGTTTGCAAAAAACATTTTGAGACAGCAAGGAACCACAGCGATGAGGATGAAGCTCGGAATAGTCTGAGTATACACCTGGTGAAGAAAAAACAACGATTCCAACCAGTAATCATAGGTCCACTCCAAAAAACGAGCTCTTCTTTTACCCTGCAGCTGAATCTGAACACAACCAGCAAGAAATAACCCAGAAACAACAGCCACAAAGATCTAGAAATATCCAAATATGAACTCAGCTGATAAACAAACCAACCAAATACCTTAACTTGCAACTGCTGAAATCTCAATACGAGGTGAGCAATAATTCCAAAATGATAATCGAAAAAAACTTGCACACGAGGAAATGAGAAGAAACCAGAAGTAATAAACAACTGAGAAACGAAGAGTGCACGTTTACCGAAACCAGCTCTGGTACCATGAAAGAGGGATTCGCACGAGAACCGATGTCGAAAAGTGATGCACCACAACAAAGTTACACTCCGATGGTAACCTCAAGCCAATGCAATATGCAAGATTTGAAACAATGGAAAGAAGATTGCAAGTAAGAAGAATGGGTCTGCTCATGCTCATAGATCGAAAAATAGGAAGTACAAATAGGGGTGCTGTGTAACCCCCATGCCTAAACATGGAAAGAAACTCAATGACGCCACTGACGCATATGACGTTGACTGACACATATGACGCCACTAGAAGAGGAGTTACAATTCCAAATAAGGAATGTAACTCCTATGACGCATTGACGCAAATGACAATGTCAGATTCTATGACAGAATCTGACACTTGTCATTTGACTTCCTAAGACCTATGACTCTCGCAAGGTGAGATGACTCACCTAGGTGATGTGGATGATGACTGGATAGTCACACACACCAACATGCTAGAAAATAAAGTGAATCGTATTAATCATGTGTTTGATCCAACTATATAATGACATACAAGATTTATCTTATCTAGCATGTTGTAATAAGATGTGCATGTTATCCCAAGTAAATCTAAGAAATAATAAGTGTGACCAAGATATAGTAATATGTCTGTGGATGAGATGAAATCCCCCCTGTAATGTACAACATGATATGGATAAACGTGGCCCTCAAGTGGATGTGTACTGTATGCAATGAGGTTCATTTATTTATGACCCTTTTCAACAATCAATAATTTTTGAACCGTGAAATTGAGAAGTACGTCATTGGGAAATGGTTTGACCTGTGTGAACCACTAAAAAGATGTGACCTTTCATTGAAGTCAAAAATGGTTTAGACCCTGTGTGAGCCCAAGTGATTGATATAGGTGTAAACATGCGAGTGTGAAAAGGTCCAATAATGAGATGTATACCCTCAGTCCAAGGCTCACCAAGATTTTTGAGAAGATCTCTGACTCTCAATTTCCCGCAGTGCACTCAAATGGTTTTCACTTAGGGTATTATATATGACCCACTCTATAATCTAATTGGCATGTCATTTATATTAAATGCCACAACTATTGTCCCATCACCTTTAGATTCTTAATTCTTATCTTGTTAATTAACCAAAGACTTAGCTAATTAGGGCTAGATTTAGAAAATGATTTCAATAGGGGGCTCTGCTTAGGGTTTAATCAAATATAGTGAAGTTGATTTTCCCACCAATCCTGAATTGCTATCAGTGCTAGTATAAAATGACCACCTCCTCAGGCCATGCATCTATCCTGATGATGGTCGATTAATAATAGGAGCTCTTGACAGTGGCACCTAAACGAGTGAGGAATGTTCATCCTTAAAGGTCATTCTATGAGTGTAAGGATTTAATGATAGTTGGACCTTCCTCGTTATATATGTTCATGGGAAAAGTTTACTAAGCTAATTTGTGAACAAAAAGAATGTGCAATCTATTTTGACAGACTTTTGCTCTTGTTGCATTAATATTTATGGGCCGAGTATCCCCCTGATGGTATTCTCCACCAATGGATCTCATAATACATATGGCAAATCTTCATGGAGTCAAGGTAGAGGGAGTCCAAAACATTGACCAAGGGTATATTTTTCTCATTTCACTTTACCAATGTTGATACATTCTCATATGGCACATATTCAGTTAACTCACGGTCCACTGGTTTATTTGCATATGCTCCTTGTGGTTTTCTCCTCACTGGACTACAATGGATTAATTACAAGTAACTCTACTTCATAGCAAAATGCTCCTAAAAGTCACTCTTGTTTGGGTCAAATTTCTAGGCAAATTCTGTTTTGCTTATGTGGGGGTTCATTGATCTTTGTTATGCAACCTTATGTCGGCTTCACGCGGTTTTCTACCAATGTAACAAAATAAGTTCTACTCTAGTTTGACCCCAAAAATAGGTCTGTGTAGAAATTGAGTCTACTCAAAAGACCTCAAAGATACCCTTGATATCCATGGCTTAGAGACACGTGCTTTTACCCGTAGAAAGTTCTATACATCAATCTACCACGAATTCACTCTAGTTTTCAGTGCCAATCTATTGACTTATTATGATCTGTGGATTCCTTAAAACTCTCATGAATCCAATCCTGTCAGCACCAGTATTACAGAGAGAAACCCTGAGTAAAACCTATATCCAGCACTCCCTCCTTTGATGGATGGACTACTATCAATGGCAGAAAACCTTCTGCCTTGACCTGATATAAGCACCAATAGGTTAAATACAAACTAGTGGTCAACCCTTCTTCTGATCCTTTGAAGCTATCTGCTGCAACCCCTCCCAAGCCCATTCCTATCATCTCTCAGTCTCCACAAGCTGCAGTTGTCATCAGCCCTCACCCCTCAGCTCCTGCTCTTTCACACCCCTCATTTCCTGAGACCTCAAGCTTTTTGGATGTCACGGCCGATGGCTCAGCTCCTCAAATAGATAGAAAGGCTACCTTACGTCATTCCCAAAGTCCTTCCCCTCCTTCCGAGGAATATTTCTCACAGAGACCTTGCCGGAAGTTTGAGCTCAGTGATTATATTCATGGTTATGCATAGCAAGTTACTTTCTCTAACCGCTTTGCAGCGTTAGCCAGCCTCGAGGAGGAAACCATGCACCTTGATAGTTCTCCATGTTATTCTACTCATGGAATGTTAGGGGGCTTACTGATCTAACTCACAGATATCTTGTCAGAGACAGGTGGGCAATCATTTTGTAATAGTCATTCAAGGAAGTTGTGCTCTAGACATTGAAGTCAAAATCACTGGCTTCCTAGTCTTTCAATGCTGATTATGCGTACCATTTGGCCTGGTTCTCTCTGCCAGATGTTAGGCTCATGATAATGGTCGAGGGGGTTTTGATCACTCTTTTAAGCCCCGATTTTTAGCTCTAATATACATATCTTAGGCCTCTAACCCTCACTCATCGGGTGGTGATTGGACCCTTTTTTATGATTGGTGGCCAGGATTCTTGGGTTGGTCAATATTTATACTTCTAATGATCAACTCTGAACATTCTTCTTTTTTGAAGGTAAAGAAGCTGGTTGATAATTTTTTCTGCTACTACCTAGCCTTTTTATAGAGATTTCAACATGGTTGAAACCCCTGAAGACAAATTGGGCCAGATATCCAATGCATTGGTGTACTGGTGAACATGAAGCCTAGTTTTATTTATGTAAATAAGAACTTTGTCTTGAATTTTATCCCAACCATCCGCAATCACTCTTCTACTACCACTCCTTGGTTCATGTATTTTGAGTCTAATGGATATGACAGCTGACGATGACTAAGATCCTTTAACATCTAGTAGTATTGATGGATGTCAACATCATCATTTTTTACAGAGTAGTAAGTGCGTTTTCATCTTTGACTCTTCATGATAGCCTCCCAGTCTTGAGTGGTAGGAAAATGCTTTGGTTTCTGAGACATTAGTAGCTCCTAATATTCAAATGAAGGAACACCAATGTGAACTATTCAGTGCCCCAAGCATAAGTGGTGACCCAGTTCTATTTGTGATGGATGTCCCACCCTATCTCATCCCAAGACATATGGATCTCATATAAGACAAAGTATTTGAAAATCTTGATCCAAGAATTGTTGATAGGATTGGCTAGGAATTGACTAGTGGTACTCATGAATATCGCTTGATACCACTGGTAGCTTACTTTGAGATCTCCCATGGGAATACATGAGTTGCTCTTTATTGCAAGAATGCTCATGAAGCCTCTTAGAATCCAGAATAGCCTTGTGAGGGCTGTTCAAGTGCATTAATCTGGTGAGCAGTTTCAACACCCACCTGCAAGTGCAAGCTGCATCACTGGAAGACATATAGCTTCATATGTTTTAAGGAGCACTATGAAAGCTAGAGGATCCCAAGCTTCGAGCCCATCTACACTAGCTTCGCATTCTATAGTGACAGAGTTACTATAGGCATGCATTTTTTCTAAAAGTGGAAATCTAATCAAACTAGCTCACCCCGGTAGGGGATTAAACAAAATCAAGGATGGAAATCAACAGGGCTTACTGGTCTTAGGTGACAGGAAGACTTACATGCTTTTGTGCATCACTATCATGACTTTCCTATTCTTGTAGTTCCTCAACCTAACTAGCCCCAGGGCTGGGAGGATTCTCATCCTCCAATGAAAATTGATGTTGTTCCTTATAAGCTGCTCTAAAATTCAGTGCATCGCATGTGATAGACCTCTCACTCTTGATGACTTGGAAAGGAAGTTGTTATGCAGATGGACACACCTATTTGAGGAATCCCCCGGTATTGATGGATTATTCCTCTATGAATTATACCAGTCTCTATGGATGAATTTTGGTCTGGATCTGCATACAAGTCTATCTAGAATATGATGTCAATACCAATCACCCTAGCGAGAATAAAATTGATCGGAGACCTAAGGCAACATGCAAATTCATTCCCAAGTCTAGTTGGATGTCCTAGATGGAGTTGGGACCTAAGTTGGCAGCCAATAACTCTTGTTCAAATGTCTCCTATGGCATCCGACTATTGATTCAAATGAAATGTTTGAATTATTTACTCAGGTAATCTGTTTACCCTTGTATCATTCCAGGAGCGAGCTATACAAGCTTTATTTAAGAAAAAATCATATTTTAGACATACATTATTGTAGTTTGGGAGGGCATGGAAGATGCCCGTCAGACTGCTTAACTGGATCTATTTGTTCATAATTGATTTTGAAAAATCCCATGACAGAGTTGAGTGGCCTTTCATTCTAGCTATGCTGCAAGCTATTAGTTTTGGACCTCAAATTCATCCGCTCTATCAATATGCTCTTTCAAAATATAGGTGCCTGTATTACTATCAATGGTCAGTAGTCTGAGCGATTCTCTCTTCATCATTCCATCCGGACAAGGCTTCCCTCTTGCTCCTTCTCTTTATGTCAATGTTGCTGAAGGTCTGAGCTACTTGCTTGCTAATGCTACTCAATGCTGGTTTAGTTAAATGCATTCAACTACCTTCCTCTCCTAAGCATTTGATTAATGATCACTTTCGCAGATGACTCTTTTCTCACCCTGGCTGAAACGTCTGAGGCCTCTGTCACTAATGCCATGAAATGTATTGATATTTTTTGTCTTGCTTCTAGTTATACTATCCAATGGAAGAAAAACTCAATGTTACAGATAGGCGGTGGGTCCCAAACCTTCTTGGTTAGAGGGATTCCAATGGATTTGGATTGAACCTAATGGCGTTTAATTCAAATTTCTTAGGCATCCCCCTTTTCCTTTATGGCATCCCCTGCTGATCTTTGGAACTATGTGATTCAGTGAGTTGAAAAAAAAATATCTTTTTAGATTACCAAGCATCTGTCTCTTCCTAGCAAATTCCAAGTCTTGTTCCAAGGTTCTCACTACCACTCATGTCTATTACTCATCATATTGGGCACTCTTCTAAAGCTACTTACCATCAGGCTGGACAAAATTCTGTGTGAATTTCCTGTGGGCCAACTTTGAAGGGAACCATGGTTTTCATAGATTTTATTAGGACATATGCTATACGCGCAAAGACATTAGTGGTCTTGGCCTAATCAAAATTCATATTGCAAGTGGTTTTCTCTCACTGCAAAATGGATTATTCGCAGCCTTGAAGGTGAGGAATCTTTGAAAATACCTGCTCATAAATTGTATATCTCAAGGGTCTCCGCTCAGTTGAAAATCATGGCAAGGTTTGAACTACTACTCTTTACTTGCTTTTCCCTACTACGGTTAAAATAGGTGGCTCTTTTGTGGCTAAAATTCATATGGAAAGCTTGGGAACTTCTCAAACCCCACCTTACTCTGGCAGGGTGGTGGTTTCTGGAATGGGCTCTCTATTAATTCTCTTAATTTGTGGTGGAATCTGGTGCTTCAATTTCATGACAAACCGCTTTCTCTTTCCTTGCAGCTCAAAGGTTTGTGTCTTTTCAAAAAAGGGATTTAGTATATTCAGGACCTTTTATGTCCCATCACCAAGGATTGGATTCCATGGGATCAGCCTAAAAGCTAATTTTTCTCTTCTTGACAATGATAAACAAGCCATTTCTATCATTCAAGATCTCATACTTGGCGATTGTTTGTATAAATTTGGTGTTACATACGTAACACCCATGGTGGTTTGATTGGCAATGGCCCTCTGCCACCCCCCTTCAAAAACTATAAACCTTGAGTTGGGCTACAATATTCTCACCCAGAAGTAGCTTCCTCTCCAATAAGTTAAATGCTTGATAGAGCCTGCATTCCACTCATTTTGGGTGGAAAGCAGTGCTTTCAATGTCGTTTGGGATATTCTTATAGAGCCCAAAGTTGCACACTTTCTCTAGAGCATTCTTCATCAAGGGCTTCCTATGGGCAAGTGACCTTGTTCTTCATGGGAGTTCCTCCACTCCACGCTACCCTATTTTGCAACCACCTTGAGACTCTTCTTCATACTCTTTTTGTTTTACCCTCATGCTCAGTCTACCTCGCACTGGATTCATACCCTTTTTCAACCTGTTTCTGCCCACCTTCTTCACATGGAAAATGGTTCTTCTGGGGGACCCAACCTTTATTCCTACGAAAATATTACAAAATTTGGCATTCTTTCAAAGCAAGCTATTTTATATCACATTTGGAAATACTAGAAATGTCAACTATTTTTAATAAAGAGATAGTGGATAGAAATTTTGTCTATTTCTAACAAACTTGCTGTCATCTCCAATGTTTTGCTTCAGATCCAAGTTCAAGCGCAGAGAAAGTACACATTAAAGTTGAACACCTACAAACTCTACTGGAACATTGGGGGAGTGCCCCTTGTGTTATCAGTCGTCGCATCCACGCTTAACTCCTCTTGCATCGTCGCTCCCACTCGCAAGGTCACCACTCCTGTTACCATGGGTGGCATAACTTCGATCAGGGTACGGAGTTCGTGGGTGGCGGTAGCACCTTTCCTCACTTGGTGGGCTCTCTTCTTCACCTCCATCTTAGACTCTTCCTACTTTCAGGGGTTTTTGGCCAGCTGGGCTCTGGTAGTGGTGGCTCTGGAACTGGAAGGTAGACGCTCAATCAGTCAAAGTTCCCTGTGGCTTTCTCTTAGCTATTTCACCCAGCCTGGTGGGGCAACAAGGAGGAACAGACCAGCAGACTGACGGCTGGGAGCAACCTGATTTCTGACGCCCTCGCGATACTACTCTTAGTGGTTGGGGTGATCATCCAAAGATCCCATTACCAATCGCCACCTTCCTCCATGTTTTCTACCGCCACTTAGTTCCAAGTTTGGAGTTTCTCTAGTTTTTAAAAATTATCTGTTCCGAGCTTTTTTTGATTGAAAATGCATATGTTGACATGATTATGTAATATGTTCTACTCGTAGCCTTTTTATGGCTACTTTTGATCCTGCATACGGGGTGTGATATTTTCCACCCGATTTTGTATGATTAGCATTGTACATTTCATCATTATTATATGGATATGCTTTTCAATCAAAATAAAATAAAATAATAGTATGCAGGGTAGAACCGATATCTAAATGAATATTATGGAAATTCTTGTATAGAAGGAGTTGAGACCAATACATTTTTTTGGATATGCACAAACAATGGCTGGGAAATTTTGGCATTTCCATTTGTTTCCATTCCTGTATTTATTGTAACTCCAATCTCGAGTAAATTGGATAAGAGAAAGGGATTTCATAGCTGGAGGACATAAAAGGTTTGCATTTAAAAGTAGGGTTGTTTCTTGTGCTTGAGAATATGATTCAGTAAGTCGCGTAAGAATTTTTCTCCCTATATTTAAAGAAATGAAAGGTTGACGAGACATAACAAGTGGAAATTTTAGAATCATGTGATAGGTTTCTTATGTACTTATGTCATGTTAAAAAATACTCTATGTAAGCATCTTTCGTATGGAGAATGATGTGGGGAAATCAAGTTTGAATTTCGCTAATATTCTAGAAAGCATTTGGTGGTATATCTTTGAGTGTTGCTATGCTTTAGATGCATACTTTGCAATGCATTTAAGAAATGCATGTTGGGAATGCATGGGATGATAGTCAATGTTGGCTCTTCATATAAATACCATGGCTATGTTAAGAATGTTTAATTTATCATCATTCTTTGAAGGAAGGTATTTAATAACACTTTTTTCATCTATGGACAAAGAAGAAATAGGTTATGCTTCCTAAGGTGCATTGTATCAATATCTGAGGAGGGAATTTTTCCCCGTAAACATGTTCCCTTAGAACACTTTGTGTCACCAAACTCGGTTTATAAGCTCCTCTAGGTCTTACAATGGCGGGGAAGCCAAAACTTGCACTCATGATAATAAGCATGAATCATCATGGAGTGACCTATATAGAATTTCTGCTTGGTGATTTGTTAGACGGGGGTTCCAAGATGAGACATATTTATCAAAGTACTGTCTGATAACATCAATAGAAGCATTATTATCCTAGTTAAGTGTATCAACATTAGGGGTATCCTTTAGATATAAAAATCTGTGAACACGAGTGGAACATCTATGTTGTCACTCATACTTGCAAGAAAGGGACATGTAAAAACAATGATTTTGAGGAAAAAATGAAATAAACGGAATTGAATAGTGATACTTGTACCAATAATCCTTTTCCGCAAGGTGTTTCTACATCACTTTCTCATGAAATATTGTGAGATTTTAATGCACGTAATCAGCCACACGGTCTAGGTGATTAATAATGTTGAGTGTTCTAAAGCATTGTGCATAGTGGGGATCATAAGGACAAGTGCTTGATATGCATTTATGGAGATCTGGTAATTTTGTGTCTGCAACACTTAGAGTAAAGAATAATGTTGGTGTGCCTAATTTCTCAACCATTTTTGAGATTTCACCTCTACTTTTAGAACAGAAACACTGTGTTATTTGGAGGTTATTTTTGAATCATATTAGAGTGATCAGAAAAAAATATTTGGGGAACTCTTCTATTTTCTTGTGGAGCTCTGCCATAGTTGGTGGGATACCATGTTTAATGTTTTTCTTTATGAAGATGACTGATGTAGATTGGTTTCTATGGTGTATAATGAGGTTAAGAAAATAGTAGCAAAACCGAGGGTGGGAACCAAAGTGGTCATCATGGTAACATATTAAGTGGAGGGAATATTTGTGTAATTGAACCTCCTTCATGCGTGGTTGTTTAAATATTTCTTTACCTTTAGGAAAAATGTTGGAAAATCCACGGAAAAAAGACCCTCAGTAGTGTATTCATTAATGGGGGAAAGACCAATGTCTGGCTAAGGCACAATAAAGGGTATGCTCTGTTCATGCGACATAAAGAATTGTGATATCTCTTCATCTTTGACATCTGTGTTGTGGGTTGATGGCGCAAATGAAGATGTGTGAGTAGTTGTGTCTCCTGAGAGGAAAGGATCATCATTGAAATCATGTATGGTGGTGTCTTCAATACAAAATATTAACCTAGTCAAATACTTCCCAAAAACCATCGCCCCTTTAAAAAATACCGTGATCCTCATATGTTGGAGCTTTGACCACAAGTATGAAACTTTATCAATGGAGCCATGTTGGCAATAACCAACATCTTCTTAGCACTGAATTCCCATGATTGACTCATTGATTTTATGTCCTAGTTTAAATTTCCGCTCACTTTCAGTTTTTTCCCTGCATTCGCATTCCAAATGTTTTAGATTCTCCCCATCTATGCACATGCCAACCAAACAATTAACCGCCTCTCTTATGGTACGAGTATTTTTAATGGACGTCTCAACTGTTAGACGAGATAAGACATTTTAGGATTTGATGGATTATTTGGGAAAGGATGGAGCAGATGTGGCAGATGACATGGTGATATTTGTAGATACCTAAAATCCACCTATCTAGTTTTAATACTAAAATTGTACTAATTGTGCTCTTTCCCATCATTTCTATTATAATTAGTGATTTCCCGCTAATTAACTAACTTTCCCCTCCATTTCGGTCAATTAATGACACTTCGTTAATTAACTAACCTTTCTTTCATTCCAGATGCAAATTAACAACACTTCGTTAGTTATAATCCTCATATAATCAATTAATTAACTATTATTAGTTAATTAAGCCTTTATAACCTTGTATTTGATTAATAAACCTTCTTATTAATTAAAACCCCTTTTAAATAATCTCAATCCTACCTATTTTTCTCTAAATCACATCTAAATGGCTTTCTAAGCTTATATTGGCTTATTAATTAATCCTAGTTGATTAATTAAATCATCTCCAACTCCCATGAGTTACTAATTACTAATTAATCCCTCTAATCATGCTTATCCATTCTAATTCTACTTTATCTTTTATCCCACATTCACTAGGTTTCTAGCTTCTCCCAAATTGGAAAGCTATATAAAGAACATGCTACCTTTGTTCACACCTTACACCACACTTTTGCTAGTGATTAATATAGGCACATGCATAAGAGCATTCTTCATTGTTGGAATAACTTCATCTTTCCATCCATTCTTCTCATAGTTGAGTAGTAAAGGAAGATCCAAACATGGCCATTAAGCTATTTTGGCGAGATTATTTCCTCACTTGGAGACAACATATAAATTGATTGTTTATGATCTAAATAGGCTCATGTTAAATAACAATCATATATTACAAAACACATCCAATATTCAAGGGATGGGTTAGCATTAGATGTTTTATTCATGTTGATGCATTAGATTAGCCATTTCCTTTAAGCTTCATCATGATGTTTATATTATATTAGCTTTGTTATTGGAGCTACTTGGTGTTAGTTTCATTTGATTAGCTTAGCTACTTTAGTATGCATACAATATTGTTCAGCCATATGCAATATGAGTGTAAGTGCATTAATTCCCTTGTGGAATTTCCTTGGAACTCGGCTTTGGGGGAAGGGGAAAGACCAAGCCTTGTAGAGGGTTTGAACACATGAAGTGATGCTCCCAAACCATTTGATATTGTATCAATACATTCTTACATCTAGTCCAAAATAAAATAATGAAAAAATTGTATTCTAGAGATTTTTCTTGGTGCAGTTGAAATTCTGAACGAGTTTGATTTGTCCATAACAGACATCCTCCTCTACTGCTTTATCTCGACTGTCAACACTTTTGACTTGTGTCAAAGGGCCCTCGCCTCTGCTCAACTGGAACAATACCTTTCAGCATAATAACATGTAATAATAAATGACTAGGTGTGTGTGAAACATGTGTGACATAGAAATGTATATCACATAACAATATATGAGTATTACAATACACAATCATAAAATACCATGTATGTGTATCAATACTATGGACAACTATAAAGAAAAAGTTATAATATTTAATTATATAAAAATAATATAGTTATAAGTAAGGAGGCATGACCTCACATCGACCTAGGATGGATGGTTGTGACTCAACCATACCTATTCAAGTGAAATCCATAAATAAAGAAATTGAGTGTGTTGTCAAAATGAGCACCCACCTCCATTTTTGACAGCTAGTATTTTTATTATAAAGACTTAAAGACATTAAATGGAGTCATTTCTCACTTTTCAGAGCCCCGTTACCTTCAAAACTGGTCAAAATTACCTCTACTAGCTAGCTTTGTGTTTACATGGGTGAGATCATGCAACACTTTGTATTTTCTAGCTGTTTTAACTTCAAGAGGATCGAGGACGTCCATTTGCCTAGCTCTCTTCAAGAAGTAGAACATCAATCTTTATGAAGGTGGAAAATGACACATGATGCCACCAAATGATTGATACTTAAGTATTTTCACAAAAATCAAAACTCCCATTGATTCGATAAAGTGGTGAGCATCGAAATTATTGTACTACATGAACTATCAAGGTCCCCTCATCCCCAGTTAAAGTTTGAATCTTTTCAGGCTCCTCGTACAAGACAAGTGATAATATAGATAGATGGTAGCCACTAGCTTCCCTAGACTTCACAAAGTTTCAACAAAATTAAGGCCTTTGTCTCTAGACCTTGCATGAGGTTTATGCTCAGCACATGACATATGGAGGGACATGTGTTGGAGATAAGAGGGAAGGTCTACCTATTTAATTTGGTTAAACAACCAAGATCTATGATGCACCAATTGAAGGTAAGGATTGAAAATGAACATGTGGCACAAATCAATATCCAAGGTTATCTCAACTTGATTTGAAGTTAACATCTCATCCCCTAAGTCTTACAAGCCATCGATGATGGACATGTCGATATACATAAGACACATGACACCAATCAGTTTTCTCGTGCTCTCCAAAATATTCTTACCTTGCGCGCGCATCCCACATGCTCCCGAACTGCCAATGAAGGAAACATAAGGTATGATGCACATGACAACTATACACGGGACCAAGGATTCATTCATAAAGATATTTAAGAGATTTAATTTGATGGTTTGATTTAATGCATTTTAGAGCTCAGGAACATCATCATGGTGACACAATTGAGCTCTATTATTTTTCTTATAACTTCCAACTGATACCTCCATTTTTCCTACACATGGTACTAGTAGAATGGTCTAAAAAAGAGCTACACTTAGGGTTTGGTTTTATTGTAAATGGTCGAGTTATATGAGATAATTTTTTGATATAATTTCTAGAGGTTGTTAGTTAATTTTTTTTGTTTAAGTGACTTTCTATCACTTTCAAAGGCTTTCACGTAGTTCCATACTCCTTCCAAAAGATGTCTCAAGCTCTCAATCATCTTGTGGTCCTACTCACATCTAAAGATGAACTATTTCCAATTGTCCCAAGTCTAAAATCATGGTTTTAGGGAAAATGATAGCTTGATCTCTCTTTATCTTCTCAACTCCATGGGATCCAACTCAAATATTTTGTCATGTGGCTCTGGTTGAACCAAATTAGAGAATATCTTTGAATTTATTGTGAGTGAAGGCACCTTTGAGGGTATAAAAAAAATCATCTCCACCATGTCATGAAGGTTTTTGAAGAGTTTATTAGAGAAACATCTTCCACGCTATGATTCATGGTTATGGATCATCATGGGCACTTGAAGATACCTTGAGAATATGCTTGGAGTTTTTAATGGAAAAATAATTCTAGTTACACACCTTGGCGAGTCTCTAGAAGGTACAACAGAAGAGACAAACATGAAAATACATATTCTAGAACAATTGTTGACCCCTTTTCCTTGTCCCCCATTCTATAAATGCAACAAGTTTCATATGTAAAGGGATATTTCCGTGAATGTAAAGTTACTCTGCCATTTTGAGCACTTGAGCTATCTTAAGTTTGTAGACCTTTGGTTTTAGCCTTGTCGATATGCAAGCACCTTAAGCTTGTTGTAACATACTGTGTAAACATTATAACTCTTAATATATTTGAGATTTTGGCTCATATATTCCCTTTATTTTTGTGTTAATGGTTTCATACCTCTCTATTATCATCATGCTTTATGTGTGTTATATTTGTAAGGTTTAGTCTCACAGTGTCATCCATGTCAGGAGTGAATAGTTTGATGGGTTAGTTATGATTGTTTTTTTCCTTTAGTCTGTATATTTTTCATTTCATTCTTGTCTCAAGGGGGAGTGGTCCCTATTTATTCTAGTGTATCACATTTTCTTGTCCATTTAAATTCCTATTTCTTCCCTTCACCTTGGCATTTTTAATATAAAAGTAAAGTCTAGGGGTCATGACCCATGGAAGTGTATAAAAAAACATGTATGTTATAATAAAATATATTAAAATTATTACATTATGTTTTTGTTTTTACAAATTCTTCCATAAATATTATAAGAGGGTCCAAATATTTCTCCTTTCAAGCTACAAACTTGCTACCATCAACTACGTTGAAACCAAATTATATATCACCTGCCATTTTGCGGGATATCCTTGAATCCATGAGGCCCAGATTTCTCACCCAGGGTCCATTGATGATTTCAATCAATTCCGAATTCCTCTTAAGAGATATAACCCATTCCGAAATGTCATCTCCCCCTTAAGAAAAGGATTTTTCTTGGGAGAGGATTTACATTTTGGCACTGGTCTAGACCCACCATCTGGCATGCTCTGTGTAATGCATCATTTTTTCTACATAGACAAAGTGGATTTCACATCTAATTTTTCAAGGGATGAAATCCTCTTCTCTAGTGATTCTAGATGCAGAGTGATCGGTAACTTTCTATACTGAAGCTTGTGTACGAAATGCCACTGTGGGAGTTCCTATTCAAACACCTCTGCAACAAAGTAAGGTTCTAAGGTTACTGATGATTTCACCTTAATGATTGGTCGATAAGGTAGCCAAAATTTCCTTAGGACATCTATCTTGATATGGTCATGTGGATGGAGAATGTAGTGAAGTAAGACACGAGAGATTGCAAATGAAAGCATCATCCTAGCTATCTTAGTGATGAAAGCCAACCACACCACATTATGTGTCAGATTCTCTAGGTGAAGCACATGTCAATCTCGAATTTCAAATAATGTTACATTAAAATCATCATCAAAGCCTAAGAGGTAGAAAATGGATTATAGTTCATTAGAAAATAGCTCTGCCAGATTTATCTACACCTTCCCTGACGCCATTATCTTATACTATGTTGCCCTAAAAGATCATATGGATGCTCTGTTTTTGGCAAAAAACTTTGTAACCTACAGCGGTGGGATAATGATTTAAAAACACATCTCCTAGATTAACATGTGTGAGCTATTAATTACCCAACCCATAACATATCTTTCTCAAATTCCTGCCACAGGTGATGGAGGATGGTGATAAGCTGCATATGTGAAAAATTGCTTCCCAAGCCTAACATCATTATGAATTGATAACCATGTGAAGTGTAATCAATTTTTTTCGTGCTTGCATATCCTTAGGTGATTATTAGGCATAAAAATTTCCTATTCTATAAATAACTAAAATCCACTTATGTAGTGCCCACTTCCCTTTGACACCTTTTGATGCTTATTTGATACTGTTGTTTACATTATGGACATTATTATGCTTTGATTTAGTATGATGTTAGACATTGGATCATGGATTATTGTTGATCTTGATTTGGTTATGATGCATGATGATATACTATTTTGACATGGATATATAGTGAATGTTGTTCGGGCATGTGATTTTTGGATATTGTGAGTAGACTAGGAAATCACCCCTCCAATTATTTACCAACCATACCTATGGTTGGAGGGGAGATTTTTTATCCCTTTTTAATGCATTTTATAAATCTTGTTGCAAGTTTTGATTGCACTGTTCTTACATTTTATTTAATTTGCAGTCCTTTGAGGTGTGGGCTTTTTGGAGTGTGCAAGTATATTGTCATACTTTCACCCACCTCTTTATTGTGTTTGGGAGAATGAAATTTTGTCTTTTATGTTTGGAGTTGAGGATGTGTGATGTGGCATCCTACATGGATCCACATCATCCTCTTCCCTTCCCTCTTCTATAAAATTCAAACTCTTTGCTTATTTTGGGTTGTTGAATCATTTTGCATGCTTCCTTGGGGGCGAATTTTCTTGTGCTTGGAGCTCTTGCTTTTGGAAGGAGTTTGGAAGACTTTGCTTTCTTGTTGGCTACTATTTTTGGGACTGTGTTCTTGGCATTGAGAGATTTATGTTTGGAAACAAAAGCTACCATGGAGAGGTAGGAGCCTAGCTCTTCCTTTTGCTGTTATTTCTTTTGTGTTTATATGAATGGTGTATGTGCTTTGTGTAATTGTTGGCTAGCTGGGTAGACTACCATAGGGATGATGTAGGAGAAGGCTATGGGGAATCCATGTGGGGGGGGCATAAGGGAATTCCAGGGGCATCATATTTGTGGAGGGAGTTCAGGTTTGGGATCCACCATGGAAAAGAAATAGCTTGAATTTCTTACTTGTGGGGGGCATAAGGATATGTGTGGTGAATTTTTATTGGAAGTTTGATACTAGTGGATGTCCAATTCCCATTGGGAGGCATAAGTAGCTTCCCCCATAGTCCTTTCTCCTTTGGATTGCATAATCAAGCTTGAGTTTTGTTTGAATGTTTTCAAATGCAGTTGCAAACTATTTTTTTTTGTTTGGACTGTGTTTTATATTGAAATATGCATGTTGAAATAATGCTGTGTGTTTTGTGGAAGCCAGTTGTTGCCATGGGTTGAAGCACATATTTTATTGTATTATGGTTGGGGCTTGGGGGCCAATGATGAAGGATGACTTCTCCTTTCATTGGATGTCTTGGTTGGGTGGAGAGCGTTGCCTTTCCCCCACTTTTGTTATGATCAATTTGGAAGAAAAAGAGAACTTGCATGTTGCTGTTCTGGAGTAGAAGAAGACAATTTTGCCAGTCCCTTGTGAAATTTATTTCATTGTAGCCTTTCTCACTTTGATGTGGATGAAATTTTAATACATTTGTGAAGAAAAGATGTTATAATTGGTTATGAAAGTTGTATATTCGAACTGCGAAGGATGTTTATACTCTGTTCTATTTATTGGAAAGAAATAAATAGAAATTTGTTTATTGCATTCAAACATTGAAAGATGTAAAGTTGTATAATTGAAGTCAATAAAGAATTGCAAGATCTTCTTTCATTGCATTGTTGATTTAAATCAGAATATCAAATTGTGATTAGAGTCCTTGTTTTTGGAAAGTAGAAAAGGAAGAAACACGTGAGATGTAATTGCATTATTTTGCCTTGTTTCAAAAATATGATTTTAGGAAAGATAGAAACTAGATTATTTTTTTAATGATTGCTTGAAGAAGGAAAACAATTAAGTCTAGCATAGATTGAATTAAATGTTTCATTGTATGGCAAAAGAGATAGTTAGATCTCTATTTGAAAAGAAGAAATGTACGTGGAAATAATGCTGTATTTTATATCTTTAGAAATGTGTAAAATGGAATTCAGTATTAGATTTTGATTTAGAATGGTTTGTTTAAAATAACTGAATGTATTAGATTAGATTAGAAATGAAATGCCATACTTGAATAATTAAAAGTTAGATGGACCTCTTTTGATTTGATCTCTTTGTAAATTTTTAAAATTGGTAAATAAATTTAATTAAATGCACAGTTTGGGCTTGCACATAATAATCAACTTGGAAACATTAAAATTTAGCATGTTGTATTATCAAGGAACTCAAATTGACAAAGAACACTTAAGAATTGATTTAGAACATTGCAAAATTCAAGCCTAAACCTTTACACAGTCATTTTCTGTCAATTGTTGGAAAAATGCAAAATTAGAATTCAATTGAGTAAATCACCTTCCTGAAACATCCTAAATCCTTCCTAGAACCATCCTCCATGTCTGTTCGGAATGTTGAGTGAAGGAGGAGACCAAATTGAATAAATTTTATAAGTTAAAATTTACCAGTTGGCTATTTAAAATCTTGCAGGTCGTTTTCATAAAAATTACCCCTCCAAATTTATCAAAATGCAAGATTGACAATTCTTGTGCAAAGAGGGCATCGAGAGCTTTCTAGAAAGTCCTCGTTTTCCCAAAACTGAGCTTTCTAGCAAAAGTTATTGCCCTTTGAAGTTTTCCTTCCTTGGTGGGAAAACTTGGGAAAATTTTCCTTGGTGGGCCCGCGGCCCAAAATTTTCCTTTGAAGACTTAGAAAAATTTATTGGAAAAATTTTTGGGGAATTTTTTTTTAAAAACTTTCCCTGCAGCCAACTAGAGGGTGCCACGTGACACCATGGGGTGACAACAGGGGTTGGGAAACCCTCGTAACTCTATCTTTTGAAATTTTTGTTTTGGATTTTTTTTGCGTTTTTCCCCACGACCTCGCACTCCTACCCTTGCCATGGGAAAGTCTCCTTCGTGGATACGCGGACCCACGCGAAAAACTAACCCGTTTCACTCCCTTGGTAAAATTCACCAACTTTCTCCACCACTCCGCCCATCCCTCTCTCTCTCCCCGCTTCGACTCATTGAGCGCCATGTGTCCCTAGCGGACCCACGGGCGCTAAATGGACTTTTTCCTCCCTTTGGTGAATTTTCCTAAACGCCACCGCTGCCCCGCCCTTCCCTCATCCTCTCCCCACCTTGGCTTAGAGCCTGACACATGTCCTTGGAGGACCTGCAGAGGCATGGGAAAATTGTGAACTTTGCACCCACGTGGGGAAAAATTCCAAATACCGCCCCGTGACCCGCCAACTTGACAAAGGGTCTTCTTCCCCGCTCGACACATGTCCCCTTTGGGAAAATTTGACCCCTAAGGTCCACCGGTCCATAACTGGATTTTTACAAGGAGTTAGGAGGACTTCTATATATCGTCGGAAAGGTGAGAAAATTTCCTATCCAATGGAAGTGATTTAGGGAAATTTTGAATGTGTTTAGTGTGAGAAAAATCAAGTTGAAACTCTGAGTCTATTAGAGAGTGGGTATGGTGATAATTTACCCCCTGAACCTAACTAAAACTTCTGACCCTAAAATTTGGACCTTGTGACCTCTGATAATTGTAATAAAAGAAAAGTATGTTCTAGTAGTTTAAACCTATTCCGGAACCTGTTAGTGTCAACTGTTGTCTTGCAACCTGGTTGTGGACACTTCTAATAAAAAAATTATTCCATAATTTTCCTAACTAAACCTAGGTTGTTTCTTGGGTCTCAAGTGGGTTGTTTTTAATGGGCATCACAACTTATGATCCTTCATTATGAATGATTTCATTTAAGTGAAACCATTCATTAATATCTTTTCTCTCAATTTTAGAGAATAAAGTGAGGTTGGTGCCTACATTAGCAAGGTAATCCGTTGCTTTATTGCTCTCTCTTAGAAAATGTTGTATATCAAACAAATATTAACATTAGATGAGGTGTAATATTGGGGCTAACTGCTAATTTAGACATGTTGTCATGAAAAATTGAAACTTTGAGCATGACAACTAAGCCCACAGTTGAATCTTTCGCTTCTCGGTCACTATACATCCTTCCTTTGGCCAACCTGCCTTCAGTACCACCCTTGTTAAGGCTCAGAGAAAATTTTTAACAATATCATTAAGTTTGTATTAGTGTTTAGGGATGATTACCCAAGGTGATAATTGAAATCAGTAATATTTAGTGAAAGATAACTTCCTACAGCGGCCTAAAAAGGCCATATTTTTCCATTTTACAGCTGGTAAACACCCTCTGGGAACGTTTAGATAAATTATAAGAAATCCGAGGGTGATTTTGGAGAGTATTTAAGATTTAATAATAAATTTAGGAATATTTAGGAAAGAAAATCTCATTCAGGGACAATTTGTTCAAGACTGGGTTTTTAGGATGTGGGAAATGAAAGCTCCTTGGTGAACCCTGACTTCTCTAGATGATTCAGAGAGTTCCCAAAGGAGTTATAAGGAAATAAAATAGGCATTATAAATATATGGGAATCCTCTAAAAGGTGGATATATCACATTTTCTCAAAGGCTCAAGGAATTCTTAAGGTATTTTAAAACTCTGCAACTTCCCCTCTAAGTTTAACGTGAAATAGGACCTGAATTTTGAGTTTTAGGTAGAATTATATTTTATAAATTATTCCATTGATATTAAAATTTCATTTTGAGTCAAAATAATATAATATTTGACCCAAAATCATTTTCCTAAGCTCCTGTGGCAAAAACTCAAGTTCAGTGTCCAAATTTGGACATCCGAGGCAAAACTGACTTTCCCAGAATGGAAAATTCACACTTTGGACATTCTTATGTTCCCTTTGTACCAAAAGGGACAATGGGGACAAGGGGTACACCAAATTTAGACCTCAACCTTCTCTCCAAGTCACACTTTGGCTCCCTTGGTGTCCCAGGTGTCCCCTCTGTGCCCACGGTGTAAGGTGGACACCAAAGTGCAACCTACCTCCTTCTCTCATGTCACACTTTATTGTATCTAGTGTCCCCTCGGTCCCATATGTTCCCCAAGGGACAAGGGGGACACAAAAATGTGACTAAGGTATGCATGTAGCCCCCACACACCATGCGACATCACCAAACCCCTTTAGTGTCGTTTTCGAGCCCCTAGACCTCATTTTCAGCCCCCACAAACTACAAAGTTGCATTTTGGACACTTTGGTGTCTCCTTTATCCCATTTTTCCCCAATGGACAAGGGTGATGCCAAAGTGTAATCCGGGTCTTCCATGCAACCGCTAGGATCTAAATATGGTCAGAATTACACAAAAAACACATGGAAACTTCACCAAATCTCCCCCTCACAAAAGTTATTGATTTTTCTTGTAAATTACTATTGAAACCTCTCCGAACCCAATTAATGGCTTACATGCCACAACAAAAAAATGAGAGCAAGTTGTTTTTCATTTCTATGGAGATCCGACAGGTGAAATCATCTAAAACTTGGAGTGAATGTTCCTCCAAAAATCTAGTTTCATCCAAGCCATTTTTTACATGACGAGGTAGCTAATTTTTAGAGCTACAAAGGAATGATTTTTATCTCAAAATTCTTCTCTCTTCAAATAATTTTGCATTTTTTTGGTGATTGAGCAAGCCAAATCATCTGAAATGTGGAGTGAATGTTTGTAAAAAAAACTACTTTCATCCAAGCCATTTTTTGCATGATGAGGTGGCTCATTTTTGGAGATATAAAGGATTGAGTAAATGAAATTATCATTTTTCCACCAATCCAAACAAGAAAATCATCTGAAAATTAGAGTAGGACACCCTAAAAAAATCTTGAAACTTTTGAGACCAGTTTCATCTCAATATGACACATGTAGTTCCCCTTTCTAAAAATAACAAGTACTCAAAGCCACACATGTCTAAAAATAATAACTTTATAAAAAAAGTAAGTTCTAGGAATTGGTGACACTTCAAACAAAAAAGAAACATCAGGGAGTGGAAACACTGAAAAATTGCTAAAAATAGTAGTCCTGGATAGGACCTGCTAAAAATAGTAAGTCTCGGATAAGACCTGCTAAAAATAGTAAGTCCTGGAATTGAGCTTAGAAAGTTGTGGAAACTCCCACTTTTCCTATCGCATTGATTTTTTCCATCATCGCAAGGTCGAGAAGTCATTTTATGGCTTAAACATGAAAGAAAACCCCTCATAGGTTCTCAAAGCATCGTTTAAGAGGTTATTTCTATAAGGCATAATCTGATGCAAGAGGGTGAAGGATCTAACTCATTCCAATTATGGTAGAAGGGAGCCATACTGGTTATATTAATTCATGAAAATGACATCATATGGATCACATTGTGATGGGGAACAAGTTAGAGATAGTCACTTAGAAAATGGGTGAAATCAGGAACATCTTGTGGTCTATGAGGGATCTGAAACATCAAGAGCTCCATTAAAATTCAAATTCATTAAGGAGATGACCATAGGGAGCATGATGAGATAATCTCACTGTGACTACAAACTGCTTCTTAATCCTTTTAGGACTCAAGAATTGCAATGATCTCAACATACTCCATCACTTCAAAAATCACTTCCAAGCTTAACCAAAGCATGGAACACATTTATACATGATGTCTAAGCATTCAACAACCTTCACCAAGTAAGAACAACTCAGAATCATCAACTTACCTTATGTAGCAACTTAACATCCTGCTAGAACAAACATCCTTCAAACTTGACCCTCACAGAACAAGTCATAACTTTTACATACCATATCAAAAAAAGTAGTTTGATGTACTATTGAAAATCTCTCTGAACTAGGATCACAACAAAACTTCAATAGAGTCCTAACTCATGTAGCTCATGCAATGTCAATTTTACTACAATCTTCTTCAAACTACCACAAAAAATACCTCAACCATGTCCTAAAACCTTCATGAACACCTAGAAAAACTCAAGGGATAAAAATAATGTCAATTTATTATTTACCTTCTTTGGGAAACTTCTCCTCAAACTAAAATTCTTCAGAAACAAACATTTTCAGGTGGGGCCCACATATAGTCACATGCTCTAATATACCTTTTTGGAAATATGGAAGAGTCCTCTACAACATCCAATCATCGCTTTTTTAAAACCAATCAAAACTGGGATGGTACAAGAAATCTTCTCCAAGTTGCTCCTAGCTAGGGTGTTGCGAGGGTTTTAAACCAACTTACCTTGTTAATGATAGTTCATAAAAATGTGATGATTAAAACACCTCATTATTTTTTTAAACCTTCATAATGAACCTAAGAATATATGCCAAAGATCTTATCTCCCCATGTAAAGCATACAATCCATACCACTTTTGCTTCAAAACCACACTGTAACTTACCCGGTTTTGCCAAATCTTGCATATCTTGCAAAATATTTTTTAGAATGACCTAAAACTTGTGATGAAGTATCATGAAAACCTGATATAACTTTCCATACCCACCATCTATCCCAAATAGATCTGAAACTCTCAAGTCATTAAGACTTACCTTTGATATCTTGCCTGTTTCTCACCTGTTTACTTCCCAAGGACCCTAGAACACCACCAAACCTCTAATAATTGAACTAAAACTCACCATACATTACACTACCAATATTATTCTACCATGATCCATCATGACATATTGGGTCCAAATCTCATACCTCTACCTCATTCTGCATGCTCCAGGACTAGGAATAGGTCTAGAATGACCTGAATCAACCATGAACTGACCATGTTGACCTCATGCAAACTCATAAACACCCATGCCACATCATACCAACCATTTCTGACAACATCACACAATCCAACTAATTCAAGAGAGCTCAAACTATGACTTATCTCACTCAACCATGCACCAGGACCTCCTAGAATATCACAAGACTTGACACTACTAATCAACCTTCATGCTTGACATCTGATTAACACCTCATGGAGACTCACATGACCACATGACACCCTTTTCCATCAATGGAATTAACATCAATGAAAACAAAAACACACAATGGCAAACACATTCATCTTATTTGACGTGCTCTTAATTATAATAAATTATACATCTTACATTCCTTCTTCAATATCACGTGCATCTTATAATGCACAAGAGGTCATTTGGTCCAACATTATAATTTCCTGGATTCACCACCATAGAAAATTGAAACTCATAGAATAGGATGATCCAATGACATATGCACCCATGTAGAATCACCTTATTTACTAAATACTTCAACATCATGTGATCCGTATAGAAAATAAAAGGGGTGGACAATAAATACTACCTAAATTTATGCAGTGCATATACCATGCAAAGACCTTCGTGCTCTTTTTTTTTATGATTTTTATTTACTGGAGTTAGATTCCAACTAGAAAATAATATTAGATGATCTATATTATCCTTACCTAGTTACAAAAGAATTATACTAACTACTATGACATATGTGTTGATGTGCACATAGAATGGAGTTGTACAATCTAGGAATAATAGTATTGGTGTGGTTAATAGTGTCTCTTTCAATTCCTCAAAGGCCTTTTGTTGTTTTTTAGTCCATTTAAATTCTTGTTACTTTTTTAGAAACTTCTCTAGTGGTGCCACAATATTGACATACCCTTTTGTGAACTTTCTATAATAGCCAAAATGTGTAAGGAAAGTGCACACATCCCTTTGTGTTTGTTTCACCTCAAGATGGATAATAACTTCTATCTTCATTGGGTCAATAAGAACTCCATCCTTGCATATAATGTTTCTAAGAAATGTTCCAAAATGATTCAAAAAGATGTAATTCTTGAGGTGGAGTGAAATTTGTAGTTGGTGGTAACGTTTAAACATTAAGCATAAACATTCAAAATGGTATTTGACTAGGCCCTAGACAGTATAATCATCTAAGTATACTTGCAAGAATTTTAAGATAATGTCCTAAAATGCATCCATAATGATGCATGATAATAATACAGTTGCATTCTTGAGCCTGAAGTGTATCACCATGTAAGCAAAGGAGCCCCATTATGTCATAATTTTTTATGGTGATATTCCTTATCTATTTGTACTTGATGATAGTTTGAGAGCCCATATGTGAAGGTGTATATCCGTCACCCTACAAAACCTTCCAAAATTTCTTCTGTAAAAGGTATTACAAATGGATTCACAACACACATTGTATTTATTTTCCTGTAATTGACACATATTCTAATGCACCCATCTTTATTTATACTTATCACCATATGTGTTATCCATTTAGATTATTCACTGGGGACTATCACCCATGTTATTAACATATTGTAAATTTACCCCTTCACTTTTATGTGTAGGTTAGGATTCATTTAGTACGGTCACTTGTGGATTGATTTAGAACCTTCTATTAATTTTGCATGCATCTTTCCCAAAAAAGGATGCACACCCTTGATCTCATTGTAACTAAGTGGGAAAAGGTCTTCATAGTTATACATTAGTTTTGTGATCTTTGATATTCCCATATCATACCAATAGTTTCCAATAGTTATTATCTTAGGTTCCTCCTCCATGCTTATTTTAAGCTTGATTAATTTCAGTGTCTTGTTATATGCCTCATTACTTGATTGTTTTTTATCCATCACCTTAAGCATTCCAATAGAGGTTTGAATATTGAGGTAGTTTTCCTTTATTTCCTCATCTATCTGATGGATTTAATATAAATTGAATTAAATCTAATTTTAGAGTAACTAATGTAAGAAGTGATGTACAAATGACAATATACAATAATATACAAGTGCTGAGTACTGTTGAGTATATGAATCTAAAAAAAAAGAGAGATAGGTGACTTAGCTGATTCCTATTTAATCTGGAGGTAGTCAGGACCATGTATCTGCTAGATTTGACTGGGAATGATGTCACAATGGCTGACAAAAAGTTATGGGACTTTGTACTATGTGGGACAGAAGCGCACATAGGAGGATAGGAGTGCCTGGGCACTAACGTCTATTTTGGGTGCTATTATCTATGTGAATATTCAATATCTGCTCTTTTTCTAGGTATGAGGGTCTTCATTCCAATATGTAATTTATCTCTCTGAATTCATTCTTAGGGTTTCGATCACACATGTAACCTACAAAACAAACCCTAGATATATACACAAGCTCACAAACACATTAGATTTGAATAAAATATGCAATATGTGAAGTTGTATTAACCCCAACGGTCACTCGATGAGTGAAATTAGTACCGAGTAGTGCACTACATTTTATACTCCATGTATTTCTATAGGCTCATGTGTGAAATAGTGTCCTTAGGTTTTCCCTCATGCCAATGATGCCAAGATAGCAGAATATAACTAGATTTGATGCAAATGTGTGGTATAGAATTCAACACTTCCCTTTCTTATGTAGTGTATACAACCCAAGATGTAGTCCCTTTGAGATAGTAGTGATAATATGTAGATGTGATAGCCCCTTTGAATTGCCATCTAGAATAATAGTGTGTATGTTGTATATATATGAATCTCTTGTTTTAATTTTAACACTAGTAACACAAAATGCCAACTATGAACATGTGACAAGGATAATAAAAGTGAAAAAGGCTGACCATAAATGTCAAAATGTGTAAAAAAGAATAAACAAGACAGAAGCACCCATAATAGACACAAGTGCTTGGGCACTAGTGCCTAGGGTGGGCACTAGTGTCATGAGATAAATAACCACAAATGTAAAAATATAGACACATATGGATCCCTGTGACTAGCCAGAAGTGGATACAGAAATGCTAGATGTAGAAGAGATTCACAATAGAAAACAATCAAAGAACATAGATGGACAAGAGATAGTGTCTCTAGTGAATATTTTTCTTACTTAAGATTCATGCATATAACAACATACTGATAGCATAGTAAAATAGAAATATGTGCATGATTTTGTGTCTACATTGATGAATCATCTTTTCCTTACCCTTTCTCTTCTAATTTTATGCCAGCCACATTATTTCATCTTCTTCACTGGAGTTTTTGTTTATGTTGCAACCATCAAATGTTTTCAACAGTGCCATCCCCTTTTATTTACATATATTTAGTATATGCTACCCCTAACGTCATCATCTCTCAATATTATGTGTTGAATTCACTAGAGTAATTGGTGTAGATTAGGTGTGTTAGAGGCTAAGGTTAATGTATGTATAAAGTTAGTTTTTAAATCCTTTCATCTTACTGTTTCTCTTCACACCTCACTGTTCACATACCAAGTGTGTTGCCAAATGTGCAGGGTGTGGTAGGATTCATGCATCCATAAGGAAGGTTTGAGTGAAAAAGTGCCCTCCTTCGAAACTAATTCACATATGTTCAAGTGTTCTTCAAGATTTTTGACTCCATTATAGTTGGGTAACTTGCGTATACAGTTTGAATTTTCAAATATGATGCACATGGACTCATGAACTTGATCTTGTGACTCCAGAAAATAAAAATGATTTATCCACCACCATGCTATAGTTCCTCACACTGTGTTAACCATAGTATTGATGTTCCCCCTTTCAGAGGGCATGTAGGCCTTCATTTCTTTTAAGAATTTTTGAATGTCACCTCTACCCTAGTATTGAGGCATAGGGGAAATGTTCTCCTTATTGAGTCAGCTCACATACTTTACCTAGGGTTTTTGTCATGTGATGATCAATTGTCACTTGTTTGATTTAAAAATACCACAATCCCATGCAATTAATTTTTAAGAACCATGAGCCTAATTATCATAAGATATACTTGTTGTGTTTGAAACTCAATGTACTTCATCCCACTAGAACATCCCTTCTTGATTTGGGTCAAATTTCCCACAATGTTTTATTTTATATAATATATGGTCCAATTCTTCCCTACTTTTAACATTTTCAAAATATAGTGGCCCCTAGCTGGTGTCTTTTAGGATACTTACACATTGGGAGTCATTATCAAAACTTATATATGTCACTTTTTAAAACACAAATATGCATTGTTTGTGTAACACCAAGGCCTACTAAGGAGTGTTGGGAAATTACCTACCTCAGCCAATCCAACAAATTTGACTTCACCTTGGAATATTAATCACATAATTCTGATAATGGATTATTTCAAGACACCTATAGGTAGTGTGCAAGTCTTTATAGCCATTAATAGGACATGTGAAGGTTGATAAAGCGTATGGTGAACCATCTTATTCCTTACATGGATTGTCAGTATGTTGATTTCCACACATATCTCTACCAATATGTCATTGATATTCCAACCAACTAGACACACATTAACCAAGATTTTCTGATCATACTCTTTGGCTTACGTAGTTCATATATCTTTGCTCTACATTTTAATGAGGTGTTTACTAAGTTTTAGGTCCTTAATTTTCTGTGAAAGCTATTTTCCAAGTAGTGGGATAAATCATTCTATATGTAAGAGTCTACAAACTTATTTGAATTTTTATCTATTCATTACTTGGGACTCCCTTTACTTCATTTTTAGCTTGCATGTCCTCTTTTAGAATTTCAATTTCTACTCAAAGATCTCTCACTAGGTCCTTTATTTCCTATAGGACTTCCTTATGTTTTCTTCCATTAAGGTATCCTTTTCTTGATTGAGGAGTTTTAAGCTTGATTATTTATAAGGGGGTGTTAGAAGCTTTTCCATATGTAATAATTCCTCTCATGGTAATGTTCAACTTTAGACCTTGATTGGGTTTTGACATGCTTGGCTTATCTTTCCACTCATTTATTGAGTTATGCGTAGAACAAATACATCATGAAACCTTATCACTTTTATCCTTAATTCTGGTATACAGGTTTGGAAAATCCTCTAACTTGTATTCTCCATGACAATATGATGCAAAGTACCCTGCATACACTCTTATACAACATGGTTCCATATGCTTCATATGACAGTTCTCTTGTCATTGTCACCTCTTCATGCTTCTTTCTTTCCTTGATAAGGACTATACATTCATTATGTACCAATACAAATATTTCCTCAAGAATCTTCTCATTCATTAAACAATGGAGTTATCAAAGCTCCTTGGGTCATTTTATAATACAAACTTCCTTGCTCTTTCCTCACCTACCTTTCATTACACCCCTTCATTCAAATGCATTGCTTTTTCATGAGAAATAGAGGTAGTTACGGTGGAAACCAAATAACTCATATAGGTTTAGACTAACCAAAATGAGTTAAGGCCTTAGTAGAGTAGTGAATAAGTCTCATGGACCCATTTACATATTTTTATTACACCATTATTCAACTTAGACTAAATTATAACACCTAATCCTAAACACACATAATATGAAAATTTCAAATATTCAAAAGACCATTTTGGAAGGAAAACTCAAAATGGTCATTTATAACATAACAATGAGTCCAAATGGACCTAAGACACCCTAAATAACTATGAAAATCCAAAACTAGATATGTATAAGTGATGCTCTTGCATCATACTCTTGAAGTGGAGAAAATTAAGCTCTATACATTTAGGCCTTCCTTCCCTTTCTTCCAATTGTGATCTACTTGTAATATCCTTCTTTTCTCTACTATTCTCTTGCCACCTTCATCAAATACATTCTTATTATGTTCTTCATCATATGAATTCATCTTATTTTTCATTATTTTGTCCTAAAAATGAGGATTTCAACTATTTTTCTCTTCATTTGAGCTCTTTCAAGAGCCACCTCTTCAATTAATTTCACCTTTTCCTCAAGAAAACATGCAAAATCACAAATACACAAAACCTTAGATGAAATACCAAGAGATTTTTGTGTCTCTTTACATGTTTCCTTCACTTGTTATTGCTTTTCCACAATAGATTTGCCTTGTTTTTCACCACTTTCAACCCTTTCATCCATGTCTTTAACTCTTTCTTCATCATCCTTCACTTCTCCACCATTTAAAGCAAATTCAAGCGCTTGAAACTCAACTTCTAACTGCTGCCTACTTTCATATCGTAATAGCGTAGTATTGATTAAAATTATCTTAATGTAAAACATACCATTATACCTCGTTTATGGAATGGTTTAAGGCAATCTACAAAACGGTAGTTTATGTGTTGATATCGACTTGTGTAAGAGCACTCCAAACTCCAATGGGGGTCTGGATCCTGCAAAGAAAAGACACTAAACCAAAAGATATTAGATAGATATATGGTGAACTACTTTAAAATGTCAGTCCCAGGAGTTAATGGAATTCCACATGTGGGTGTCAGCTCATGTTGATACAATTAAGTTTGATAATGATAAAGATACATGAAAATAAATGATTTAAAATTCAAGAGGGATAATGAGATCATATTCAAATTTGTAAGTGGCCTAGTATAGGAGAGTGAAAATCTTGAAATCCTTGAAGTAATTGTACCAAAATTATTTAGTAGCTTCTCGCTCTTCCTACAGGAATTTGATCCAATCTTCAATTTCTTTAATGTTTGGTGTGTGTACAATGGCACAAAGACTGAGTTCATGGATAATATGGAACTATTCCCACATAAATGAGTTTTAGATGATCAGAAGATCATATATACTGGTAATTGGGTGTGAAAGACCAGGAACAATCATGTATAAAAGATCCATGCTTTGACTAGAAGATTAGTAGTAAAGTATTTTAAAAGTATGATAAAATAAGGAAGATATCAATAAAAACACAAATAACTGGTAATTAGGGGAATCACTAGCAATTTATGTAGAATATTAATAAACTGGTATATTTGATTCAAAAAGGATTAATTGATTGATCATATTAAGACAAAAATGAAATAATTATTGTTTTGTGTTGTCATGTGTTTTTACAAGGGAAAAATTCAATATGAAAACATGACAACTTTACCCTAGTGTCAATTTTTTTTCTTGTAAACCCTCGCAAACACTTCTCTGGGATAATTTTCCCTTTGTGTCAGGCCTATCCAAGCCTTTCAAGTGTTCATTTTTTTTGTGATAACCTTTCGCATGTGTTTTAAATGTAAAAAGAAGATCATGGAGTTCTTCCGATGCAGTGCTTTCTCAAAGTAAATTCTTCAGTGAACCAAGAAAGGCTATTTTTATCCTTTCTAGGACTGGTGTACATCCCCCAAGAGCATAAATGAAGGCCAAAATTCATCAGGAAGTGGTATTGAAGAGATAATAATGTTTCACAAGTGGTTTAGGAATATTTAGGAAATATTTGAAGGTTTAGGGACAAGTTCAGTCAAAGTGAGTTTTTGAATGTGAAGGAGCTTGTAGTTCAATATAGCACATGAGCTTTAAGAAGTGATTTTGGGAGCTCCGTGATGAGTTGGAGGTAAAAAAATATACCATTAGAAAGGTAAGTCAGTCCTATCTAAATGGTGGTATTTTCATATTTTTCACAAGACCCAGGTGATTCTTCCCACAGTCTATTTTTCAACAAACATAACTTGCAGATCCCGAGACGAAAGAATATATTTGAGGGGGTTGCAGGCATAATAAGAACATGATACCCATACCATCCTTATGAAAATGATGTATTGAGTCAAAATTCTATTATGGATATCGATATATATATATATATATATATATATATATATAAGTGCCCAAAAAATACCTCTGGATGCTCCAAAAACTGTTGTCGTCAAGCCTCTCTCCCAGGTAAGCTTTCAGGACTTAGCCAAATTTGAGGGTGGACACATGTCATCACCAGATGATGCCACACTTTCCTATCCTTTCTGTCCCATGCCCCTTTAGGAAACTGTTGGGACACAAAATTATACCCATGCCCAAGTTAGCCCCCTGGATCACCATATTACCCTAACGAAGCCCAACATTGCTAGTTAAGCCCCTTTTCACATATTCTCAGCTCCTTCCCATCACGTAATCATGAAGTGCCACTTATCACTCCCAAGTGAGAGTGCAATTTCCTATTTCATATCTGATGCTATCTCCTTGGGATAGTTGGGACACAAAAATTTACCCCATGCCCAAGTTGGCCCTTGATTTTGCATATGACCTCAGGAAGGCTCCGTAGGCCAATTTTCAGCCCTCTCTCCTCTGCACTTCACCGAATAAGTTTCGGCCACTCAGTCCTCTCTAGGTTATGATGCATATTTTATTGCTACCAAACTGTCCCATACCATTGGGATATGGTCAAGGACACAAAAAAGTTCCCAAGTCCTACCCCTTCCTAGGTCCTCCATGTGACCTAGTTTTAGCCCCCGAGGGATTTTCAAGTGTTTCTTCTCTCTCCTCCACAAAAAAATATACCTGTCTGCCGCTTGTCAAACTGAGAAGAGGGTGAATTTTTTTGCACTAACTATCCCATCCCTTTAGGACAGTTGGGAATATAAAATGCATCCAATGTCTAAGAAGTTGTAAAAAACCAAAATTTGTAAAAAATACTAAGTGTCGTGCTTCTTCTCTCCGTGTGTGTTTGAGAAAGGTGTTGCTTCAGAAGAAATTATAAAAATCCATTTCCATTGTTCCTCACTCCATTTTTTACTTTATACATTCGTGGTTGATTTATAAAAAAACACCTAAGAACTTGGTTTTTTTTTAGACACCATGCCCATTTTTTTCCAGATTGACTCCAATGGCCAAAAAACATGAAAAAATCATATCTCTCGAACCTGGTAATAAGAATCGAATGAAGATTTTCTATACTCTCTCTCTCTCTCTCTCTCTTGGAGGCTCCTACAAGAAGAAAGAAACATAGAAATCTAAGATTCCCCTACATATTTAATGGCAAGAAAAACCATATATTCTCTTCCCTAGATCTCATGATTTTTCAGATTTCTCACCATTTTGACAGACGGTTCGAGCTCGAATTTTGAGCACAGAGTCCAAAAAACAAATGTATTCCAGAGAAGCTTGATTTCATCACAATCTGAGGTGTAGAAGACCCAGTTTCTAAAAATAGTAAGTACTGTGCTACATATGCACTTACTATAAATATAAACATCCTCCAGAAATAGCTAAAACCCTTCAGAGCGGGTGAACTCAGAAAATAACAGAGATGACAAACTAAACAACTCGGGCTAAAAAAGCAAAAAAACACGAAAAAGAAAAAAAACAAAATGTAACTTTATAAAAATAGAAAGTGCTTGAAAATGGAAAATAAACATCTATAAAAGTGTTCCAAGCATGTTAGGGGTTCTAAAAAACTGATTTCAACTCAAAAAAGCAATATTTCCTAAAAGAACAGCTCTTGGATCCCACCGGCTAAAAATAGAAAATGCTTGAAAATGGAAAAGAAACATCTGTAAAAGTGTTCCAAGAATGTTAGGGGTTCCAAAATACTGATTTCAATTCAAAAAATAAATATTTCCTGGAATAACAGCTCCTGGATCCCAATGACTAAAAATAGAAAGTTCCAGTTTTGAGTGCAAATAATTGGTCGTCATCTCCATTTTGGCTCATCTTTTTACTTTTCATTAGTATGGAGTTTAAATTTTATGGCATCAATCCCGTTTTGGCTTTGATCATCAGAGTACTCGAGTTTGGATGACAACGATGCTCACCTATATGGATCTAAAGGACCTTAAGAATAAAATGTCTAAGTGGACCTAAGAGAACATGTGGAAGATAAGGGCTACACAAGTGGGTTATATGCAGCAAGTGGCCACCCTCATGTTCATTTCAAATTTTAGAGTTGGTGTTGGACATGCTCCCATCATTATGAGCCAGACACATCGAACCATAAGAGTTGACGACAACTCGGTCGTGGTGGTACTCACTCCTAAGGAAATCTCTCAATGCATGCAAATTCCTGTCTAGAGAAACATGGTCATCATTTCACAACAGAGTTTACATCAATGTGAGTGGTCTAATACCAAGTCATATATCTTCAAGGCCTCACTCTTGGTTTATGGTTGAATCAATGGATAGAAATCCCTCCTGTATGTTGAAGTCTCACTCTTGAAATGCATTTCATGAGGGATTCTCAGATGTCAATCATCCTCTTGAGCTAGCTAATGAGAAAAAGAAACAACATAGAGACTTTTCATGATTATGGATGACATTGTTCATTATCATAATCATCAAAGGAAGATATATGATAGATCGAGGGAAAGTCATCAGTTACAACTTTCACCACCAACTACTTCAAGTGTTAGCTTTCAAAAAAATCTTCATCACTTCATACCTGGGCTACGATCTTGCAAACATGAGACCATTAAAAGGTTTGAAACTTGTACAAAATGTTTCTTAGAAATCTCCTGACATAAGATAAATATCCACACCTGTATCCTTGAAAGAAAGAAACCAATACTTTGCAAGAGTGAATGATGTGCTCATGATGTTTGTTGTCAGACTATTGGAAGGAAACCCTCACTCAAGGATGTATCCGCAAGCCACTACTCTAATAAAAAGGTATGGGTCTTTTTTAATACTAGTTTTCAACCTTTTCCTTACATCCGAATGTACGCAAATTTAAAATTTCTCCATGAAATCTTCCCATGATTACCTCAGTGACATTATCAGTGTTGTTCAAGCTATATAGCCAGCTTGTCCATGTCAATAATAAGCTAAGAAATCAAAATATGAAGACAATTGACTTTCCTTATCTCTATAGGAATTTTATCTTTTAAAATTTCTCATGAGTCTACCAACATGGAAACTACCTTCTCTCCCATGAATATGATATTCATACATGCTCCAAGGGAATATTTTGATATCCGAAGTGATCTTGACACTTTTCACCTCCCTAACTTGCATCACATTCCACAGGTTAAAGACTACTGGGTGAATTGTGTCGATAATTTTGAAGTCAGAGAACGAGATCACATGAGGATGAAAATTGAGAAAATAAGATAATTTAAGCTTGATTGGTATGAGGATGAAATTAAAGATGATGACACAGATATGTATGACCCAGGAATATCAAGGCAGTAAAATCCTCACCCCTTCTGCTAGTGTCTTGGAGTATTTGCACGAGTTAGGGGATATAAATGAGTGGACTGAGGTGATCTTTTAAAGTCATCAAAAGAGTGGTTCAAAAGGAAGAGGGATGACCCTCATTGCATTAGGTAACTTCCCAAATCTTTAACAGGACATACATCACGATCATTCCTCTTCCAAAGGCGAGGGACAAAGCTCCCAACTTAGATCACTTGGGAGAGAGCTCAAAGACTAAAAGCAGTGAAACCAGAAGCTCATCTCGCTACATAGAGGTTACATAAGAAGGTAAGGATGATAGAGGAACCCTATGGTAGACTTAGAGCAAAGGGGGAAATTGATTGGATTCATCCTTTAATAACTACGAAATTCCCAAATCTTCTCATCATTGACTGTTGCACCAGCCCCACTTGCCTAAATAAAATGTTCCTTCAGTCACTTCAGAGCAAGAGACTACAATATTTCCAAATTGTAGAGCTTGAGAAAAATGAGATGTTTCCATGGGTGTAGGAAATTATCACGATAGAATCCCACATAGTTCAAAAAGTATTAGTACCCTGAATTCTCAACTATCACATCAATAGTTCAACGAAAAAAAGGGAAAATTAGCCCAAGTAGCTTCATCACTTCTTCAACGTAGTGCTTCAGGTAATTCAATATGCATGGAAGTAGTCTGGAAAAAGGTAATTGAAGCCCATTAAAGAAATGACCCCAGTTGACTATGAGATGATCACCATCCCCTTAAAGCCCAACAACTCACAAGGGAGATGCACATATTTTTTCAAGGAATCTTCCACTCTACCTTCTCGCGAGGAATCAAGAGTACAACAGAAAAGATTGATCAATTGGAAGATCATGCGAAAACAGTCACCTCAGTACTGTGAAAAATTTCATGGACCCGAATACCTCTTCATCTCTTCAAATTGAAGAATTTACTTCCATCAGTAGCTTTGATCCAGAGTCCATTCGAAAAATGCACATGGTTTCATCATGTAGGGGCGAGCGAATGACAAATGGGTGAACAAGATTGTGGAAAAGGGGAAAGTGCTGCTGTCCAGAAATGATATCATTGTTCAATTACGGTGTGTGCGCAACAATCACTAAGGTTTAAATGAAGAGGGATGAAATCAATGAAAGAAAATGAACACTAGGATCAAGTGTTTCCACTGGTGATAGAGATGAGGAGACCTCACTATCAAGTTTTGCTAGATAACAAGGTATCCAATTCTCCATCTGAGGATTTGTCAAAAGTATGGGCTAGAACTCACGTCACACGGTATGAGATGATGAACCAAACCGTGATCTGAGAGAGTTGGATTCAAATGAAGAACTGTCAACACTAAAATTTTCCTTCGTAATTTATATTTCATTAATGTATGTATTAGGAATAGGATGTTGTTAAGTGTAATTAGTAGTAGTGTCTGATGGAAGATAACGGCGCCGTCAGTATGGTGCCGCCAATAATGTAGAGTACGGTAACAGTCAAAGTACAATAGGAATGTTGTAAAAAGTAAATATTTGTTGTAAGTGGTCCGGTAATGTTAAAATGTCAAAGTTAGGATAAGTAGAGAAGTAGGGTCTACATGATTAGGAATTAGAAATATTATATTTGTAATAAGGACAAAGAGTGATGTCATAAATATTTTGTGTATTTTATTTGTAAAAAAGTCTAAAAAGGTGGAACCCATGTGAGATGATAAGGTTTATCTTATCTTAGAAGATAAGCCTACATGTAAAGGCAAGAGTTTAGGCATGAAATATGATTGGACGGAAGAGATTTCCTATCCTATCTTAGAGATAAGATGGATAAGCCTAAATTCTTATAAATAAAGAGGCCACCACCCCTCATTTAGCATATAGAAGGAAGTAGTGAGAAATATTGTATGAGTAAGTGTGTAAGGGAAGCCGTCATTTTGAAGGTGTGTTAAACAAGCCATTAAGAAGTGCAATTGTGAAATTTCTCCCATAGTTATTGTTGGAAGGCAAGTGAAGTCAGTAACACTTAAAGTACCTCATGGGTGAGATTGTAACAATTTCATGTTGATATTATAATTTACACTTATATTTCAGATTTATCGTCATTCCTTCTTATCATAGTCTATGGTATTCTTGTATTATGGTCACTGTTGTGTTTCTAGATTCCATCCACCAAACTAAAAGCTGTGCATTAGTAAATTATCATAGCATGAGGCGTTCCCGGTGAAGAATTATCATAGTGCCGGATTGGTGATATGTTTGTTGTTGTGTTTCTAGATTCCATCCACCAAACTAAAAGCTATGAGATAAGGGATGTGATATTAAACACTACAAAGAAACATCATGTCCTCCCACCCTCTCTTCCTTCATGTCCTTTTTGTCCTTAGGTGGGTGTGTAATCTTTCTCTTCCCTTCCCCTCTCTCTTCCTTCATGTCCTTTTTGTCCTTAGGTGGGTGTGTACTTTCATTTTGTCTTATTCTTGTTTTGTCTTATTCTCTTTTGTCTTATGTGTCTATGGTTGATAATGTAATAAGTCACCCTCAATTAATGAAAAGGGGACTTAAATTTTAATTCTAGGAATATGAAGAGTCACATGTTGTAAAAGATAAATGAAAGGTCGTGTGGAGGGTAGGCAAAGATTCTTTCTAAAATCTATAATTTTTATTGACATCCCCATTCAGAAGGGTTGTCAATTTTGTATGTTCAAGAGTAGATAACTACTTAGAATAAAAAAAAATAGATAATTCCTCCATTTTCCTTTTCATATGTTCTTCCCTCTCTCATTTTACAAATTTTCCAATATGTCAATAAAGAAAGGAGTTTCATGCTTTTCTCGATGAGTAAATAAGTGGAATTTTATGTTCATGGTTTCATCTTGTATTGATATAACTAGAAAGGTTATTGTTCTATCTAATTTTATGTGTTCATAATTCCTAATTAATCCTGGCAAGAATTTAAGTTTCCCTATTTGCAGTATTAATCGCTCTCCTAACTTCCCATTCCCACTTTACCTTCCTAGAAAATTCTTCACACAAATTGTAAGCATTTGCCGCAGGTGATTAAACAAATATTGAATGAATAGATGACTAATTATAAATATGTAACAACGCTGAATATAAATAATTAAGTACATATTTGACCCAAGAAAAATACACTAGAAAGTATGAAACCATAGTTGCAAGTGAAGGGATAGAAAGAATTAGCTGATTCGTAATAATCCTGAATGTATGCCGAGCTGGAAAATTGCTGGAACAAGAACTCAAAATGTCATAGTCAAAACTAGAAAAATGCAAGAGTGTCAGAAGTGCCTAGACTAGGGCACATATGGAGGGTAATGGGAACCTGGGGCACTAGAGACTTGTTATGGGTGCTTGTGACTGCTCAGAAGCCACATAACTCAGTTTTGTAGGGTCGTGAAATGTTCGCTGGTTGGTGCTTTTGATCACCTATATGTTGCTGGACTTCGCTATTATTTTCCTGAAACTGGTAATCGAAAAGAAGCACCTAAAAAAACCCTCAAAATACATCAAATCCTAAAAAGAAAGATGTAAAATGAGGGGTCAAACTATCCTCAAATGTTAATAAGGTGAATTTATGACTGAGTGCTACACTACATCTTAGACCCAATGTAGTTCTATGTGTTGGTGTGTGTTGAAATTGTGCCCTAGGTGTCTATTGTGTGTGTCACACTTGATAACAAGCAAGTAGCTAGATGTAGAAGATATAAATAGATGTGTGTATGAAAGACTAAACTTCCCTTGCTATGAAGTGTATTCAGAAATGACAATCCTTTGTCCCTTGTGTGTAGCTAGATGGATGCTTGAATGCTCTTTAGAATGATCTTGGATGCAACATTAGGTGGAGATAACTAATGCTTAATGCTTGGTCCTTTATTATGATCACATAACTTTATATTTATATGATTCCCTTTCTTGAATTTTGTAACTAACCCTGAAAAGGCCAACTACCAAGAAAATAAGATGCCCAAACAGCTAGCACGGACCCAAAAGGTGTGAACAAAGTACAAAGAGGTCAAGGGTTCCCAGAGGGGATGGGGGAACTTGCTGTTTGTGTCTTGGCTGTGCGCTGGTGTCTAGAATGTGAAATGTCGAAGTATGAGAATACAGACTGGGAAAGGAGTGTAAGACCAAGATAGACAATAGAAAGGAAGAAAAGATGGCTAAAGACATAAATTAATTAGTAATTTTCTTTCTTAGGAATCATATGAATAGTAGTATGTGATCATGACTAGATAGATACCCAAAGTGTGTGATTTAGTGTCTATAATAGGTGCAGTGGAGTGTGCTTGTAGGATCCTCAGTCACCTAACCAACCACAAAGTTTTTTTATTTTTTGTTTATACACAATAATGGACCTGCCCATTTAAGCAGATGGACCTAGTCCCAAAGCATTGGCAAAAACCTACTAATTTGTCTCATTGACAAATTTTCTTGCCAAAATTTTGAATAAGAAAATAATGACGGATATAATGACAAAGAGTTTGCAAAGAGAAATACATTGATGAAACTGATTAATAACACAAGAAAAAAGAAGAATCCTGATGGAGATTTGGTGAGCATGTGGACAAAATGTAACTTCTCTAATTATCTCAAGGTGGTCGTCTGGATGTCACTGATTATTGCTTCAAACTGCTAAGGAATATGGCTTCGGTACAATAATTTTTTCTTATCAAACCATGGGGGTCAAACTATGTTTATAGAGTCGCTAACAATTGAGGATAATTACTAGTGATTTAGTATATTTGGAGCAACCTTCAAGGAAAGGTTTCAACCACCTCTAAAATGGGTTGATTCAAGATTATTCATGCAGGATAAGTGATAAGATGTAGCTTTGAGGATAGGGGAGTGTAAAAACTTTACTAATTTAGCACTTTGGGATAAGATGGTGGTTAAGAAAATAACTTTAGATAATTACAAAGGATGAATTAAGCGTTACTGGGGGATATAAATAATAATGGATTTAAATCTTAGGATATTTATTGAAATATTTAAAAGAATCATAAGGAATAATGAGCTACCAAAGGGGTACAATATTAAGGGGTTGTAAACAGGTGTCTACACTTTCCCCTTTTTTTGAGCAGGTATAGTTACGGACCGTGAGATAAAAAATAGTGCTAGATGCCCCAATTTTATATGGGAGGATAATGATTCCTCTCAAACTGATAACGAATGAAGTGTGTTGGTAGTTTGAAAAGATACAATGTTGAGAAAAAATGTTTTAATGTTCTCAATAGGAAGTTGAAAAGGATCATGCATCTAATGGTGCATCAAAATAAATAATGTAGGAATCTTGAAAACAAACGACAGGGATATTACGACCTCAGGGGGAAACCCTATGGAAAATTGTTTTAGGAAAGATAACTATAATGGAGGATCCAATGGGAACCTCATATGGCATGCGGGACCGCAAAATAGGTCAAAGGCAATAAATTTTATTTTTTATTTTTAAATAAGGATGATGGTCCAATTACAAGTTAAAACAAATTAGATCATTAAATATAAAGCTAAGATGAATTAAAGGGAATCACATGCAATTTCGGTGAATCATTGATGATTACTTGGATCGCCAGCGATTCTAGGGTGGGAAAATATAGCCTATATAAGGTTGAAAAGTTACTATGGTAACTAATTGTTAACATACATGTTTGAGAGAAAAGATCTATGTCATTATGTTTTTAGCGAAAAAGACCAAAATGGAAGCTGTGGGAGGAGGTAGGAGACAACGAAGGCCAACACTAGGAGAGGTAGGCTCATTTTTTTGTGTTTTTGTATGTTTTTATAGTTTTTAATTTTTTTTGGAATTTTCACCCATTTTAGGGCATTTGTTCACCTGATGGCAGGAATCGACCTGATGATTTGGTAAAATCGCCTGTGATTGGGATAAAACTCCTATGATTACAATGAATCATTGGTGACTAGGTGCTTATGTACTATGGTTTGATTAAATGTCGTAAGTTTAGATTTTGAAGGTATTCTAATGAATGTTTTTATGTCTTTGTGGATGTAGGTGAGGGACAAATTGACTATATGAGACAGGATCCCAGTTATTTTAGATGATGTGTGGGCATCTTTGTTAGACAATGACTGGGATCACTTGGAGGATGTTGGGTTAGGAGGGATGTGTCATTATAGATGTATCCACAGAAGAGTGTGGGTTGTTACTGGCTCTACTAGAGAGATGGGATTACGTGATAGGGAATTTTTGGCTACCAACGAGAGAGATGACCATCACATTGGAAGATGTGCACATGATTTTGAGGCTACCGGTAGAGGGAGAGTAAGTATATTTGATATATGAGATGGATAGGCCTTAAGTGATGCAATGATTGTATGGTGATGAGGTAGATGAGGTGGTTATTTCATCAAGTGGATTTTTATATGGGTTACTGTATAGCCTAGAGATAGAGGGTCAAGCACTCATGACCCTGATGATGATAGGTATCTCAATTGTTATGCTTTGTTTGACTTTGCTGGAGGTCATTTTTCTTAGATGTTGACAGGAGTGTTAGCAAATATGATGGAGCAACAAATTGTATTTATATGGGCACCTGCATTACTAACGCTAACTTATAGAGAGATGTGGTCATGGAGGATTGGTAAGAGGTTTGGTATTGATGTGGGGTTTTTACTACAGTGCTAGGCTTACGAGCACATTGAAGTGGCTCACCCGAGGGGATTACCATGGGGTGGTATGGGAGTTCTTTAGGAGACTGTTGGATTCCTATGATGGAGATCAGATAGAGGAGAGGTGGGGCCAGTGAGAGGTGAGGGGTATTATAGGTAGCTCTTGGCATGATTACAAGCTGGAGATGTGAGATGGAGGCCCTGCATCGGGTTCCCAGTATGGAAGGGTGAGGAGGGTGAACTCATAGCCACTTAATAGGAGACATGGGTAAGGGAAAAAGACTAAGAGGTGAGTGGGAGTTGATCATATTTGGTTCACATCAGGTGAAAATTTGTGTTGATACAGGATGTTCTTGAGGAAACTACTACCTATAGGTAGTGATGATGGTGATGTAGATACATGCCACTTCTAAATGTTACATAGATTTTCCCCATAGATAGATGAGGAGGGTGAGTTAGATTGGATGATCAGGGTGTACCCACAGTAGTTGATGATGTTGGGGTTATTGAGGCATACACTACATGGTAACAGGCTTAACTTGTAGGGTTGACAGGTGGGTGTGAGCTCGTGTGGATGTGTTTCTTTAGGAGGTTGTTGGTGAGGGTGAGGGTATGGAGAGGAGGAGGATAGATGGTGGCTATATTAGAGGCCACGGTAGAATCATTTATAGGATGAGAAGGCCATACTGATAGCTGAGGAGACTACTTTGACAACTGAGAGATATGCTATATTTAGAGAGCGTGATGGATTGAGTCAACTACTTTCCACTATACAGGTAGAGTTGACACATGCTATTGCAGATAGAGATCAGTACCAAAGAGATAAGGAGGCCTTATGAAAGGACCCTTTAGGGTGACTATGTACCTTAAGTATCAGGTGTTGAGCTACGGGAAGCTTAGGCTTAGGTGAGTGGCCAGATGGGGCCACCAGGTGGTGTGAACATGGTGAACTACCAGTCATTATGTGAGGAGCTACGATATTATGAGGAGATAGTGTGGCGTAGGCTGCCAAATGAGACTTGTTATGCAAAATACTTAGTATGGAGGTATGTGACACCTTTCAGGTAGTTGCAATGAGTGTGGGATCAACCACCACGGGGTCTAGAGGGTGGTCCTAGTAGAGGACCAGATAGAGGTGTTAATGGTGTGGTGGGAAGCAGTGGGAGTGTTTTTTTGATGAACATTTGGTTTACTGAGTATATTTGTATATATTGATGTATATATTTTGATATATGACGCTCAACTAAATCCCTTTTTGATGACGATGTATCAATGTATGAGGCTATTTTGATCCTTTTGATATATGTGATATATCATATTATCATTTGTTCATTTTAATTCATGTTTTTTATTTATGAAGTTGTGATGAGATGTTGAGATAGTTTGATATGATGTTAGATATGTAGATGTGTTTAGATGTTGATATGTATATTATATTTGATGTGTGTTTAATGATGATTTGAATAATTTTTTAAGATGTAATATGCTATGGAATTATATTTTTAGCTGTTACAAAAGATGGTGATCTTGTTATATGTCTCAAAATCTGATTTAGTCATAGAATAAATGTGAAATGTTTTCTTTTATACTAGATTTGATACATACATAATCTGATAGTATATTAAATATGTATGACAATGTAATTGAGGCCTTGTAAAAAATGTTAACACGTAACTAAAAATAATTAATCACATGTAGGATCAGGGATACAGATAGAAATCAACTTATGTACCTTCTTTTAACATGGGAAGGGTTGACAACTAATTTGTATGGGAGACTAACTTCTCTTTTGATGGCTTGTAGGCTTATGCCCCAACTATATTTTATTTTTGCAAACTGATCAATGCAGGAAGTTTTCTTTGATGGGAAATTTGATCGATGTGGGAAGCTTTCCACAGATCAATTTTGGTATTTTGATTTATTATAAGGCTGATCGATGTGGGAAGCCTTTTTGAAATGATATGGGTAGCCATCCTTCAAGGGAGTGGTCTACAATTTTAACTTTGTTAGATAACCATCCTTCGTGGGATCAGTTTATATTTTGTTAATATGATTCAATAATTGTCCTTCAAGGGACCAGTCTATATTTTTAATATTTTGCATCCATATGGGTATTTTTGACTATTGTTTAAGCTGAGGGAAGGCCTAGTAAACCATTTGAGGAGGGAAAAATATGGTGTACAAGCTACACATGTGACCATCAACATGTTTTTAGTTGGTAGACAAAGGGTAAATGAAAGTAATGATTTGGAGGGTTCCTAATTAAGAGGAAATTTTCCATATGAAAAATGTGATGAACCAGAGTCTTGTGGTGCTCATATTTAAGGTCATAGATATAGGATGTTGATGGTAGACCACATAATTCCAAATCATTATGATAATGAATGATAGTTGGTGATAATGTGATGGGATTTTTGATGTGATTAAAGTCATGAAAATTCATCATGTTAATAATAGAAAGGCCGTAAGTGTAAGGCATTTAGAGGCTCTTTTCAAGGTTTTACCATCGAGGGAGGCTAGATGATAAGCTCCCGATCCATATTTATGAGTGATGACATATGGAATGATCAAGTTAGGGGAAAAATTTCCATGTTTACTCCTTTCTAGAGTAGTGACATTTTGATTCTCTTTAAGGATAATATCACCAATGTTAAGTCATGTTCTTTAAATTGTTTGCTGTATGATATCTTGAGGTGTTCTTGATAGGCTTGATGATGTTCAAGGGCTGTTAGGTTGATGTTAATATAACAATTCAAGTTGTGCTAGACATTCTTGACGATAATCCTCATCAGATATAAAATATCTGAGGCATACACAGAGAGATGGAATTTGAACTTCAAGGGGTAAAAATTCCTTGGAGTAGTAGACTAAAGAAAAGGGCATATCACCTATAGGAGTGACAATACTAGTTCAATAAGCCCAGAGAGAAAATATAATTTGGAGATGTCAATTCCTACCTGCTTCATCGATAGTTTTCATGAGGATTTTATCGAGTGTTTTGTTAGAAGCTTCTACTTGTCCATTTGCTTGTGGATAGTAAAGGAATGGGAAGCTTAGTTTGATATTGAAAGTTTCACATAATTTCTTAACATCTTTTTTTTTGAAATATTTTCCATTATCTATTATAAGCTTGTGAGGGATGTTGAAGTGACATATCATATGTTGATAGATGAAATTGAAGATTTTTTTTACTTTAGTGGAGGTGAGGGGAATATCTTCAACCCATTTGGTAAAATATTCGGAAGCAGTAATGATAGAGTGATGATGTTGTAATGAGCGTGGATCAATAAGGCCTATAAGATCGAGTCCCCAATGTGAAAAAGGTTACAAATTCCTAAGAGGGTTGTAGAGCTTGACTAGGGACATGTGTAAGATTATAATTTTGTTGACCTTTGACACAATTCTTCATGTATTGAAAACAATCATGGTTTGTAGACCAATAATATCCCATTTTAAAAACACGTTTACCAACAACTAATTCACTAAATTGTCCACCACATATGCTTTCGTGGAATTCTTGGATAACTTTGATAGATTCATGAGATTTGAGGCATTTAAGGAGGAGACCATCAAATCCATGTTTGTAGAGGTTGCCTCTTAAGATGACATAGTGAGTAGCACATTGAAGAAAGGATCTACAACCATTCTTGGATAAATCAGAAGGAAGTTTAGATTGAGAAAGATATTCATATATTTACGTATACCAGATATCTGATTAACTAACTTCAATGTTATTGATGGAAGGGAGTTCATTATTATGAGAGGGTTGTTCAATTGACAACAAAATTTTTAGAGTCGTTAGTTGACCATGATATTGACGAGGCCATAAATTGGCCATAAATTACCATTATTTTGTCCTTCTAAGTTACCTTTGAAAGTGGTTTAAATGTAATCTAGGAACTTATAGTTTGCTTAAGATAGAATATATGATATATATCTTGTTCATTCTTTAGAAATATTTTTTTATCTATTTTGTTGACTAATCCTATTGATTTTTTGGGAAAAGATGTAAAGTCTTGTGTATGCAGGCCATAAAAGAAAGATAATGCTAGTATTGAGAAAAGTGGAATTGATCATGAATAATACATTTAAACTCAAATATGATTTCATATTCATATTCCTCTCAAAAAATTATGCAAGTTCAAAAAAAGAATCATCTCAATCCGAGATCGTATGTAAAATTTATAGCTATTTTAAGTTAGCTCCAGAACTCACAAATTTAGTTTCAGAACTCACAGAGTTAGTTCCAAAACTTGCAGGTTTAGTTCCGGAACTCACAGAGTTAGTTCCAGAACTCACATGTTTAGTTCTAGAACTCACGTCAAATGGAGACTGTGAATAATCAGAGATTCAAATGAAAAATATGAGAGAGGATTTTATTCATAGAAATGTGTTTAACATAAACCTCATTCAGATTTGCTACAGGTTTTACCAATGAAGAGAAATCTAAATTTTAGTGAGCTATAGTCCAAGGAAAAAGTGTATCAGGCGAGCACTAAAAGTTCCATAAATAGAAACAAAAAAGTAAAAAAAAAATATGAGAGAGGTTTTTTTTCATAGCAATGTGTTTAACATAAACCTCATTTAGATTTTCTACAGGTTTAATCAATGAATAGAAATATAACTTTTAGTGAGTTGCAGTCCGAGAAAAAGTGTATCAGACGAGCACTAAAAGTTTCATAAAAAAAATAGAAAAATTCAAATAGAAAATATTAGAGATGTTTTTGTTCATAGAAATGTGTTTAACAAAAACCTCATTCATATTTTCTATAGGTTTTACCAATGAAGAGAAATCTAACTTTTAGTGAACTGCAGTTCGAGGAAAAAGCGTATCAGACAAGCGTCAAAAGTTCCACAATAAAAAACAACTTAGTCAAATGGAAAATCTGGGAAAGGTATTTAGTAAAAATCATTTTTTGAGGAAAAACCTCCTTCCAATAATGTAGGAGAATAAAATCATTATGATTCTTGTTACCAAAAAGCAAGGAGAAGATTTGGGAGCAAATCTTTCTAAAATAAGTGAGATAAGACTTTGACTCCAATAATATATCTCTCTCCATATTTTGTGGAGATGGAGATTTTAGTTGTTAGGATTAAAATAAAGCTAAGATTAGATTGTATCTCCTAAAATAAGGAGTTGTTTGGACATATAAATTATAAATGCAACCTTCCACACTCAGATATTTAATGTTTTACTACCAAGAAAAGAATATGTTCTTTTCTCTCAAATATTTTGCTATTCTGAGTTAAGATCTTGAAGCATGGTTTAAATCCTCTTCTGAGGAATGAGCTGGCCACTCATTCTAAGGAAGATGGATCTATATATTTGTGTTTTTATTTTGTAATAATTTGTGTTTATTTATTTTTCTGTAATTATCATCTTGTTGTGTTGTTCTTCTCTTTGTATTGTAACATTCAGTCTGTTGTAAACCTGTAGGTGTTTCATTTAATTTTGCTTATTTCCAATTCAAAAATTTCAATTTATGCAAGTGTGTTTTATTCCTGCAAGTGTAATTTCCTTTATGCAAGTGTGTATTTAAATTTCCGCATGTGTGCTTTCAATTTATGCAAGTGTGATTTATTTTTGAGTTTGGTTTGTGTTGAAAGGAGTTGCTTTCCAAGATATTCTTCTCTTAATGCATACAACCTTCGGAAACCAACCCGGATTGACATTATTAATGGCGAGGATTGACGACTCTCATCAGGTATGCATGAGGCAAGATAATCCATGGTTTTTGCAAATTTATTAGATGAATAAGTGACTGTCTAGATAGTATAACTAGGTGAATACCATCAAGGGAGGCTAGATGATAGGCTCTTGAACCACATTTGTGAGTGATGAAATATGGACCAATCCCGTTGGGGGAAAACTTTCCATGTTTACTCATTTCCATAGTAGTGACATTTTTATTCTCTAAGGTCCAACTTCATGATATTGGTATCTCTTTGGTTCATTTTCAACATATAAAGGATATCCAAAATATTTTTAGTATCCAACACCTCTCTCTTGTGGAGAATCAAGATGAATTTATTTCAGAGAACACTTTTGATGGATCCTACTTGGTAAGATCTGGTTACTTGCTTTTATTGGGGACACCATCTTCTCATTTTGATTGGAACAAAATTTGGATCAAGGAGCTAACCCCCAAGATCGATAATTTTTTTTGGATGGTGATCCACAATAAGGCTTTAACTATTGATAATTAGGTGAAGAGGGGCCAAAATTTTCCTAATAGATGTATCTTATGCAAAAAATTTGAAGAGACTACCAATCACCTCTTCTTGCACTACCTTTTTACCACTTCTATTTAGAATTTCTTCTTCAAATTCATGGGAATTAAATGGACCCTCCCTGAATCTATTGTTTCTACATGGGAACAATGGCATTTCCCTTCCAAAAATCCAGTTGCCAAGAAGCTATAGAGCCTTTATTTCCATCACATTATATGGAACATTTGGAGAGCCTGCAACACTGCTTTTTTTAAAGATAAGAAGCCCTCACTTCTTAGAATCACTAATGTTTTTATGGATAAAATTAAGAATAATGTTTCTTTCTTTAGGCCTCCAAAGAAGATTCATCAATGTAAAGAGGAAAAAAAAATCTTGGAGAAATTGAACCTCAATATTTTCTATGCTAATATACAACAAAATGATGTCTCTAACAAAGATTATATAAAATGGCACCCTCCTTCAGGTTGGCTAAAAATGAACTATGACAGTACTTCCAAGGGCAATTTAGGTAAGTCTGGATGTGGAGGATGTATTAGAGATGAGAAGGGTCATATTGTTAGGCTTTACACTGGCATTATGGGAATTAAATCAAACCAATATTCGGAAGCCCTTGTCATTTTATGGGGTCTTATGTAGGCTAGAGAGATTAATACTATCAATCTAATCATGGAGGGGGATTCTTTAAACATAACCAATTGTATTAAAGGAAAAAATCAAGTAAGTTAGACTATTAAACATATTATAACAGAGGCTATCCAGATCCTTAACACCTTTCCTAATAATAATATCCATCACACATACCATGAAGGAAACAAACTCGCCGATATGATGGCGAATATAGATGTAAATATAAATGATTTTTAAGTGTGGTCTGATGATGATATCCCTCCACCTAGTATTGCAAATATTATAAACAATGAGCAAGTCATTTAATTCACACGTGACTTTGATATTGCTCGTGTTGAGAATTTTACCTCTAGCTACAAACTCTCGCCTCCTCTCTATCGAAATCACTAAAATTATAAACAATTGTTCTAGAATTGTGAGCCCTATATTTTCTTGGAAGCTCATTGATAGAATGGTATGGGAGAGATGTAGAGTTAATCTTGTCAGTATTGAGGAGTGGAATCGAAATGCTGAGCTTTGGAGCATTCCAGGAAAAGGTGGATTTAATAATTTTATGGAAAGAGTTAAAGGGCACGACCTCCACCGCTCTAAAGAATTTGCTAAAATTGGAATGAGAGGAAATTAAATTACAAAGGAAGGGAATTTGAAATCACAGAGGAATCCATTGCATGGGTAATTTTTTGCATAGAAAGGGCTTGAATTTCTTCAAAAATAATATAGACAATGTGGTGGAGGAGAAAAAATTTCTAGGAGATGGTGAATCTATCATGCACAAAAAAGAGAGATTATTCAAGAAATTGCTTCCTTCTCCATACAACATGGTTGGCTTGCTGGTGATGAAATACATCACCCTTGTAGGAATGTTTAAGGTAATGGCACATTTCCATCTGGTCTTTTAAAACCATTTCAGGAGAAAACACCCTATAAGTTTTCCTTTTTTCATTGTACAATCCTTAGAGCATTCCATAAATTTTGTGAAGTGGGGTAAAAGGGTGTATCATTTACACCATGCTATCATAATGATGCTTTATATGCACTTTGATCTCTAGATTCTTCATCCTCAACCTTCCTCTCTCCCCCCTTCGATTTTCCCTTATGTTTCCCCTTTTTCCTCTTCACTCCCCATCTCTAACCCACTCGTCTCTGCCTTGTCAGACTCACCTATTCCTTCCCCCAACCCTCTTGCCCAGGAACCCTCTAGCTCCTCTCGTACCACCACCATCACCTCTGACCTTGCCCCCACTTCCTCTAATTTTCTCATGACCATCTCCTCTGCTTTTACCTCTCTTCACGGAAGATATCTTGTGAAGTTTCCTAGGACAACCCTTTTAAGAGAAAGGTTCCTATTCATGCTTCTGCTGATGCTGTTGTCCCCCCCTATGTAGGGATAAGGTGAGGCTATCCTTTTCCTTCTTTTTATGGGAAAGAAAGACTCATAGCCTAATAATTTAGTAGATGAAGGCTTTAGATTTGAGCTTGGTAACAATTTTAACTAGATCAATAATGGGGTTAAAGAACTCAAAGAAAAATTTGAAGTCTTCAAGTTAGAGAATGAGAATGGTAAGAATGAAAATAAGTTGGGCAAGGACTTCGATAAGAGGGTTTCCAAGATTGAAAAGGAACTATAAAATTTTAGGGCCAAGAATTGTGACATTCTCTATATTCTCAAGGGCACTATTGACTCTCTATCCCTCATTACCACTCATCTTGAAGATCATAAAGGGAAGGAGAAGTTTAAGAAAGAAACAAACCTCAAAGAAATCAAAAGGGGGATAGAAAATGTCAAGAAGAATTTCCAGAAGATCATGAAGTAGCCTAGGTTGGCTACTGGATCTCTACATTTTGCTGGGTCCTTGTGTTTTTGTTGCGATGTTACTAAGATATTCCTATGTTTTTACTGACATTATAATGTTTTTATGATGCCTACTATCGAGAATCCTATTTCAACCTTCTTTTGATCTCTTGTGCTTTGTAATGAATATCTAGGCTATGGCCTCTTTGTATGTAATTGGGTAGGGTCCCAGGAAAAAATCCTTTATCCTCAATATAAAATAATAGACTCTATTAATTTGAGCGAGAAGTATGATTTTATGGAGACCCATGATTAAGGATTCATACTTTTCCATGTTATTAGTACATTCAAAATTCAACTTGAAGGATAAGGGGATAGGAGTTCCCTAAGGAGGTATGTTGATGATACCAGCCCATCTCCCTTGCTGACATTTAGAGCCATCGAAGAAAATTGAAATTTTAATAGGAAGATCACCTTATTGATCAAGGGTATTGATGTATTCCTTAGTAAAATGTTCACTAGGAGGTTGATTGTTAGGAAGAGGGGATTCAACAAGCTGATCAACGATAACATGTCCCTTAATATATTTCTATGGGAGGAACTCTAAGTCAAACTCTATGATGAGCATGAGCCATCAAGTGATGTTATCATTATGATAAGGTTTATAATGTATATTTTTAATAGGATTGACATTAGTGACGATAAAAATTTAATGGTTGAGAATATTAGTGAAAAAGCTTAGAAAGTTATGAAATATAAAGAAGAACATAACTTTTTGGTTTCAATGTAATGGTTTTCATAATCATCGGAGCATTTGACATATGCATAATAAACAACTTGTTGTTTACCATGCTCATCTCAATGTCCAAGCATGTCCCTAAAGGCATGATTGGTAGTGGATATATATAAATTAAAAAGGCTCTCCCTCGCATGGAGGTGTAAGAACAAGTGACAATAGAAGATACTACTTAAGTTGATCGAAGGGATTTTTTACAATCCATCAGTCCCCAATTAAAGTGAACATCTTTACAAAGGAGATGATGAAAAGGTGGACGTTGATCTAATAATTGTGAGATAAAGTGACAAAATGATTGGGGTCTTCCTTGGAGGCTACGTAGCTACTTACGATTGGATAGGGTTGGTATTTTAATAATGAATTTGATTTTAGTAGGGTCTAGTTTCATTCCTCTAATGGATACTATAAACCCTAGAATTTTACCAACTAAAACACCAAAGACACATTTAGAAGAGTTAATCCAGAGGGAGTACTGGAGGAGATGAGAAAAGATGATGTCGAAGAAAATAAGATGATCTTACCTGAGTTTATTTTTTCCTAATAAGTCATCTACGTAGTCTTATACAGTTTTATGGATAAGGTCATGGAAAATATAAGTCATCACACCCTAATAAGTGGCGCATGCATTCTTTAAACCAAAGGACATTACTTGATAGAAGAAATTTCCCCAAGGGGTGATGAAAGATGTTTTATGTTGATTATCAAGTGTAATAAGAATTTGATTATAGCCATAAATTTTTTCCATAAGGGACAACATTTCATGGCCTACTGTGAGATTGAAAAGCTGAATGATGTTAGGAAGTGGGAAATCATCTTTAGGATATGTGAGATTAAGGTCTCAGAAATAGGTGTAGATACACAAATTTATTGTGGCTTTATTCATGGGTACTATGTTGGAAACCCATTGTAGATAGTCAATGGGGAGGATAAAGTTAGCAAAAATGAGACGTTGTAATTATTCTTTTACGAGGAGAGTGATGTGAGGATGCATCTTATGTAGTTTTTATTTTATTGGTCTAGCATTGGGATTAGTGATGATATTTTGGATGATGACATTAAGTTCAAGGCTAGGCATGCATTTGTAGGACCATGTAAAATCTTTATTGTGTTTGGATAAAACGGAGGTGAAGTCTTTTAATTCATGGGGATCAAGATATTGGCTGAATTTGAGTATGCAAGGTTCTTGTGCGGTCCCTATGTTGATTTCTATAGTGGGTTCATTAAGAAGCATAGATGTGTCAAATGATAGAGTATTTTGAATATACTAATCCTCTACCCCCATATACGATACGATGGATTGATCATCGTGACATTGAAGGATATTGATAATAGGGGAATCTTACTCTATCATATCAAGGAACACTAATGGAAGGGATTTGGTTTTGTTGTTATTTTGTTAGGTCAGTGGTCCTATTGTAATGGTTTTGACTAAAAAAATTAGAGGGGATGAAAAAATCATCATCTATGTCCATAGAGTGATCTTGCGAAGATGAAGAAGGTGATTACGGACTTGCTATAGGTCCAGATGCGGTGTTTGTGGAGGTATCTGAATAAGGTTTATCAAAACCTAGCCCCATACTTCTCATGAGGATTATGGGACTAATCAAAGACCAAGTCATGTATTCCTTGTTTGTAACTCCCTAAGACAAAACCATTCCATGCACAATGATGAAGATACATTTGTGTAAAGGATTGGTTATATAGAAATGAGAAATCAGATACATATGGTTTAGTATGATGTTGATTTTCGTGTTGTGGGGAAGGGAAATAAATCCCTCCATATAAAAAAATTAGTTTTAAGATGAGGTGACCAAAAGGATTATAATACCTCAATGTTGGGTTCATACATTGGTTATTTATTATAGCCTCCCATACATTTTTTGGTGTAGGAAATGAATTAAGAGATAAGAGGATATACTCCCCAAACAAAATACGTTGCATGAAATTTTCGAGGGAGGTATCATCTGGTAACTTGGATGCTGAGATATAAGAGAACTAGTAGAAGCATTGTGAGATGAATATTTATGAGGGATGAACACATTGGTTGGCCGATATTTCATGTGGCATGTTTTGAATGGATGAGGATCGATAGGAAATGTAAATAATTTCCCTTCATGTTCATATTTTAGACATCAATGTAAGGTAGAAGGGACAGAGTGCATTACATGAGATCCAAGGATGTCTAAGTAATATGTTGTATTGGAACTCTCCTTATACAATATAGAATATTTTTGAATAATCTTAGGACCTATGTGAGTAGGTAAGATAACCGTACCTACTACAGGGGTGACAGTGTCATTAAAGGCATGCAGGACAACTAGTGATTGAGCCTTAATGTTTTTAGGTAGCTTGAGTTATTTAAATGTGTAAGATGAAATGATATTGATACTGGCACCATTGTCAATCATGGCTCTTTTAACATGGGTGTCATTAATTTGGATAGTGATGAAGAGAGGAAGTCATGTTCCTCTTCCTATAGTGAAGGGATTTTTGAATTATCGAAGGTGATGGAAGTAATGCACCAACAAACTGAGCTAATGGAAGGGGTTCATCTACTTGGAATGTAATGTTTCTAAGGGCCTCAATCATAGCTTGATGGTGTTGAGGAGAATTTTGGATAAGCTCGTAAAGGGACATCTTTATGGCTGCATGTTGTAATTGTTTAAGGAAAATGTCTTGTACTATTACTAGTATTTGGGTACGAGGGGATGCAAGGATAGAAACCTTGGCTTTAGAAATTTATAGATTAGAAGGCTTAGAAGAACTAGATGGTGACGAGTTCTGTGGAGGGTTGTTGGATGGATCTATAACAATAGTGATTTTGGGATTTTCTTGATTTGGGTCATATGCACGAGCTCTTGTGGTGAGACGAACAACATCATTTTGAAGAGGTGGTTTGTTAGAAGGGGTAGGATCTTGTTGAGAATGAAGAACCCATAAGGGATTCAGATGTGTTGGATTTAGGAGCTTCTAGGCTTGGAATTTTGACTTGATGTTTCATTTTTGCTTTTGGATGATTAGATGGAGTGGGATAATCTAAAAGGTCATCTATTTGTATCCAATTTTGAAGTACAACCTGAAGAGATTTATAATGCTTTGTATCATGTCTTGGCATTCTATGATAAACACAAATAACATTATAATTATACCATGAAGGCTTCCATCCATAAGGATCAAATGGTTTGATAGGGGGTAATGTTTATGGATGAAGATTGAATGATTTTTTGAAGAAGCGTAGTGTAAGATCCTTTAGGAACTGGATGAGGATAGGGGACAGGACGGATGAATTTTCGTGACTATTTTAAGAGGACGAGATGTGGAAGACATGTGTCATGAGCAATATATTTAGATACAACTTTAGAACTAAATTAGATTTCATGATGATAGAGGCCTTGTTTAGATGAGGGATGGGGTCTAAAATAGAAGATGAGATGGTATAAGATTTTTAGGTGGTTCACTTTTAGTAAGTAGAAGCTCAATTTTCTTTTGTGGGTGAACCAGTGATTTTTGTATGGGGCTACCAAGGTTTTTGATTGGAGCATTGAATGGTTTTACCCTTGGTAGGAATAAAAATAATTCTATGGAAGGCTCCTTTTCTTTTGCTTCTGATGGAGTAGAGTCAGGGATTTTAGGAGAGAGGTTTATTATAGGTGTAGTTATTACAATAGATGATTGAGTTGGTATTTCTATCTTAGGGCTATCATCTTTGCAGTTTTTATAGATGTTTGGATATTTCAATTAATTGGTCAGAGGTAGATGTGGATGTGGAAGTTTAAGGAGGTTTATGGTTGATGACATTAATGACATGGGCTCTGGGATTTTGTGATCTAGTGGTTTGGTTTTGAACTGTTATTGGTTGAGGGATGATTAGGAAATGGTTGTTTGAAGATATCCAAGGTACAATTTGGAGGTGTGTTGGGATTTTCAAGATGTAAATCACCTTGATTAATGAGTTTTTGAACAAATTATTTGAAGGTATGACACCTTTCGATGTCGTGGCCTTGGACTTGGTGGTATTTGTAGTACTTTTATTCTTAATACCAAGTGGGCCTAAGGTGAGAATCATCGATAGGTCGATCAGGAGGTATTTCTATCATATGGGTGGTCATAAGATTATCAAAGATAAAAATATAGAACTCTTCCAAAGGAGTATAGTTATGAGGGGGTCTAGGTTCCCTTTGAGTTTGTTCAGTATTGAGTGTATTGTAGGATGAGGTCATGATAACAACATTTGTTACACCTTTGCATTTATCGTTGCTGGTGGAGGATTTAGAGAGCTTAGGCTTAGGTTTTTTAAAACATAATTTAACTTTTCCATCCTCTAGAGCTCAAGTTTCTAATTTGCAGGCCATGGTGAAGGATTCTTCAAAGGTCTGTAAGGATTGAATTTAAAGTTTTGATGAAATATGTTTAGCACAAGACCAAGAAAATAATTCAATTAACTCGGTTTGAGGGAGAGAATGATAACTGATTAATCCACTCCATGCCATCCGGTGAAAAATTCTTCTGTAGACTCATCTTCAAATTGTTAAATAGCATAGAGGTCAGTGATGGATATTTTACAGGAGATGTTGATGGAAAAATGTTCTAAGAACATTTGAGCAAGTTGTGTGAAGGTAAAAAGAGAATGTTGTGGAATGTTCTCCCGTACCAATCAAGAGTAGGTCCTGCTAATGACATCGGGAAGGTACAAAGAAGGAGAGCATCATTATGAGCTATAAGATAACATGCATGATGATAAGCTCTTAGATGTTGCTGAGGATCTTCTTTACTATAAAACTTGGTAAATTTTAGAATTTCTGAATGAGCAGGATATGGATGAATAAGAACAGATGGGTGGATGGGATCACTGCATATCTGTTCATAGGATAATTAATTTTTTTTATGAAGATGAGGAGGCTTCTAGATTAGCCATCCTATCCATGAGTGCTTGTAAGAGCTCGAACAAGGGTTGTGTGTTGGTTTGAGTAGGTTGAGGAAGTGTGGGAGCTAGAACATATTGATAAGGGGGTTGTGAAGAAGGATTATGTTGAAATTGTTGGAAATTGATGGGGATGCGATTGGTAGCCTAAGAAGTAACATGAATAAATTGAGAAGGATTATATTGATAGTATTGAGGTCCCAAGGTAGCAAAAGAGGATTGATATGTAGGATTGAGGCGGGATTGAGATTTGGGGTTGTTGAAGAGGTTGAGGTGGGATTGAAGGTTAGGGATGTTAAAGAGGTTGAGGTGGGATTGAAGGTTGGGGTTGTTGAAGAGGAGCACTACCAACATATTGAATAGATGCAGTGGGTAGTGTTTGAGGGGGAACCTGAAAAATTGTAATTGGATTAGTGTTAATAGGTGGTAAGGATGGGGGAATGGATACAACCAGATTTTGAAGATGGGTAAGATGTGATTGAGGAGTATAGGATACATTAATTTTAGGAGGTGATGTAGGATTAATATTAAGACCTACAGATGGTGGTGGTGGAGGGGGAATAAACACGGAAGTAGTGGAATAGGGAATTACTTGGATAACTATAGGTTGATAAAATGGATGGAGAAGTTGATCGATATGTGGTTGTTGAACTGGTGATGAAGGAGGTATGTCAGAATAAACTAATTGACCTTCAATAGAAGGTGTTATTGGATATTGGGAAGTAGATGGTTGATTCATATTGAAGGGAATCATTTGTGTGTTGGGGTCATATTAAAAGCTTATGACAAGAGGAATTTCTTAATAAGGTGGGGGTGATAGCCCTTGTGTTGCATTATGGGTCAAAGGATTAGGAACATATACAATTCTAGTGGCTAGATATTGTTGAAAAGGATGGGATTTTGATCTAAGAGTTCCTCAAAACTCATGGGCAAGCTTGGATGATTTGCAAGTCTAGAAATAAATGCTCATACGAAAGGGGGTGTATGAGGTGGGATAACTTTTGATTCAAATAATTGAGAGTGAGGTGAATCTTAGATGTTTACCATTGTATCAGATGGAGGTACTATGGCAAAAGAGACAAATGTGGATGAGTTAAGATTTCAAGACTGTTGATGAGTTAAAACCATGTAGAAGGGAAAAGAAAAATAAATAAATAAAAGATGATTATTTAAAAAAACACACTAAATAAACATATTTTAATTATCTTGATTAAATTTAAGATGTGTTTGAAGGACAAAGTTGGATAATGAAGGTACCTACAAGAAAGCTAAGGTAGGTTTCAAAAGTTTTGATGGAGTCCTTGATATACTCGAAGGTACGTGAGGCCTGAATCTGTGATGGTTACCAATACATGGCGTGATATAGGGGACTACCCCACACTTCACGATACCACAATGATAAGGGCGTCGAGCACTTGACCAATATACCGATAACCAAAAAAATTGTTATACTCAGCTAGAACACCGAGTCAGTTTCCTTATTGGGTGATGAAATCCCAATAATTCCACCAAGGAAGAAGATGTTTAAAATGTTTGAATTGTGTAAGTGGTTCGGTTATGTGTGGAAAAGAAGATGTGAATGCAAAATGTTAACCACTTAATTAAACTATATTGTCAATCAAGCTATACAAATCCAATTTTTAAAACCATAACAAAGTGTTTTTTGGATGAAGACAAACAAACTATAATGCATAACTGGAAAGAAAATGAAGAAAAATGGAAGTAACGAGAAGAATACCTGGAGATTCATTTTTCTTTTTCCCAATTTTTAGATTTTTAGCTTATTTGTAAATCAAGAAGCAATAAAACCCATAAAAGAGAGCTTGTAGGGTTAGATAAAAAATAAAAAATAAAAAATAGAAAATAAAGAACAAAGCAACAAATTGATAAAAATGGAAAATGATAGTAATAAAAAATAATCCACAAAGATCATCAGTGATTAAGGAAATTGTAGGAGATTCACCAAAATCACCGGTGATTTACTATAAGCGTTGGAGATTACAGAGTAGAGAACCAAATGAATGAAAACTTAAAGGAAAGAAAGGGAACATGTCCCACCGGGCATGCCAGAATGTAATAGTGTAGTCTTGATTAAAATTATCTTAATGTAAAATAGACAACTATACCTCATTTATAGCAAGGTTTAAGGAAACTTGTAAAATGGTAGTTAATGTGTTGATCTCGATTTGTGTATGGGAAATCTAAAATCCAATAGGGGTATAGATCCTATAAAGCAAATACACTAAACCAAAATATATTAGATGGATATATGGTGAGCTTCCTGAAAAAGGTCAGCCCCAGAAGTTAATGGAATTCCTTGTGTGGGTGTCACCTCATGATGATACAATTAAGTTTGATAATGATAAAGATAAATAACAATAAATGATTTAAAATTCAAGAAGGATAGTGAGATCCTGTTTAGCTTTGTAAGTGGCCCAGGCTAGGAGATTGGCAATCTCAAAGTACTCAAAGTAATTGTACCAAAATTCTTTAGTAGCTTCTCACTCTTCCTACATGAATTCGATCTGATCTTCAATGTCTTCAATGTTTAGTGTGTGTACAATGGCACATAGATTGAGTTCATGGAGAATATCAAACCTTTCCCACACGAACGGTTGTTGGATGATTGGAAGATAATATATACTGGTAATTGGGTGTGACAAACCTGGAACAGTCATTTACAAAAGATCCATGCTTTGACAAGAAGATTAGTAACAAAGGATTTTAAAGGTATGATAAAATTAAGAAAGATATCAATAAAAGCACAAATTGCTGGTGATTAGGGGAATCACTAGTGATTTCTATAGAATATGAATAAACTGATATATTTTATTCATAAAGGATTAATTGATTGATTGATTAAGCCATCAATGAAATGATTATTTTTTTGATTAAAAAATAATGAAAGATATAATGATAAAGAGTTTGCAAAGAGAAATACCTTGATAAAATTGATTAATCACATAGAAAAAGTGGAAGAAATCGTGATGGAGATTTGGTGAGCCTGTGGATAGAATGTAGCTTATCTAATTGTTTCAAGGTAGTCGTCTAGATGTCACGGATTATTGATTCAAATTGTAGAAGAACAAGGCTTCACTATAATGGTTTTTTCTTCTCAAACCATGGGGGTCGAACTATGTTTATAGGGTCACTAGTGATTGAGGAGAATCACTAGTGATTTAGAATATTTGGAGCAACCTTCAAGGGAGAGGTTTCAACTACCTCTAAAATGGGTTGATTTGGGATTATTCATGTAGGATAAGTGATAAGATGTAGATTCGAGGATAGGGGAGTATAGAAACTTTACTAATTTAGGATTTTGGGATAGGATGTGGGTAAGTAGGTGGTTAATAAACTAACTTTAGATAATTACAACTTCTTTTAAGGAGCAACATGTTATCTCTAAATAGAAAAACTTCAAATTCCTCGATCTTCCTACTCTGATACAACTATGATGTAGAGTACCTTGCATAAACTCTTATACAACATGGTTCCATATTCTTCATATGACTTTTCTCTTGTCATTGTCACCTCTTTATGCTTATTCCTTTACCTTATAAGGACTGTACCTTCATTATGTACCAATACACATATTTCCTCATGAAGCTTGTCATTCATTAAATAATGAATTTCTAAAATATCCTTGGGTTATTTTTTGATAGAAACTTCCTTTCTCCTTCCTCACGTACCTTTCATCACCCCTCTCCATTCGAATACATTGCATTGTTATGGGAAATAGAGGTAGTTAGGGTGGAAACCAACTAACTCACCTAGGTTTAGATTAACCACAATGAGTTAAGGCCTTGGTAGAGTAGTGAATAAGTCTCATGGACCCACTTACATATTTTTATCACACCATTATTAAAATTAGACTAAATTCTAACACCTAAGCCTAAACACACTTAGCATGACAATTTCAAATATTCAAAAGGCCATTTTGGAGGGAAAACACCAAATGGCCACTTATTACACAACCATTAGTCCAAATATACTAGAAACACCTCCTAAGCATCCAAATGGACCTAAGACACCTTAAAACACCATGACAAGAAAAAATTAGATATGTACAAGTGATGATTTTACATCACAATACATGCACACTGGGAATGACGGGAAGTTCTAGGTGGGAATATCCCTCATCCATGTCTACCACATCCTTGACCACCATGTCCACATGAATTTAATGTGTAGTATTCTTTTTTTACCTATTATTTCCTTTCTTAGCCCAAGGGATTTGGCCTCGTGTATTTGATCTATTATGCGATAATAATATATATTATGTGTATGCACATCAAAAATATTGCAGTAGAGGGATACCTTTGTTTGGTCACATGGTGACGTAAGGGATAATTCCTTACATCATGACCTTCTCCATAAATATCACATGATTTGAGTATAACACACACATAAACACACACTGCTAAGGGAATTTTGTCTTTGTATGCCCTTCAACGTCATAATATGTACACCAAATCCCGTTGCATTTTTCTTTAGAATTGTTACAGTCAAATTCTCCAAATAGGTCACCATTGATGGTATCTACACCTCCATGAATGGGATGAATTCAATATCAATGCTTATAATTGATTTTTCATTGAATGTCACTTTAAAATCTTCGCTTGGATCTATGAAAGTTTTATGTGACACGACATACTAGAATGACATGAGAAACCCTCCAACAAACCATTACATGTACTTCATTACATGGATTTCAAATGACAATTTAGAAATCAAAGTTTGGAATAATGCATTATATGTGTGAATTTTTTTTGTCAACTTATGATATATGTCTTTCAACATTGAGATGATATGTTTCTCAAATTAGAGAATATTAAATTACCCGAGAAACACTTCCTTCAATTGGTCGTAGTCAACCACCACTTGGTGAGGGTCATGCTTTCAGTACTAAGTATGCACTATCTCCAATAAAGTTTTGGAAAAATAACTTACTTTACACTCTAAGGAAGTGATCCCTTTGGAGTTCCATATGAGCTCCCACCTATGTACCTTCTCTATAGATTTCTCAACTTTACAATACTTTAGGAGATGCAAATACATATCATAAAATATTTGAGGTGTAAGAGTATGCTATGTGGCAGCTATAACCCTTCCTTGTGCCACTATGCCTATTTCTTGAGCTCTAGGTGTTCTTGCACTTCCATTGCTTTTAGAAGTGACTAGCACAATGTTTGTGGTAACTATGTGCATGACTACCCCATTTAGTTAGGTCATCATTACTTATTGGGTTGGTACAACATTTCTAGTTCCTCTTTCTTGTATAACTTTATGAGCCTAATTTACTTGCCCACTACTCATCATCCCAAATTGATGCACACTAGATATATTTTAAACAACCTTTGAGGGGATCCTAATGGTGTCTAAACTAGGAAAATTGTTGCAATATAGAAGGGAAGTTTTTTTCTAATACATATTTGAATTTTCAATTTTTTGAATCTTTGTCACTATTAATCTTAGTAGTTACCATCCTATCAATATCAAGAAACATAAGTACATAAGCATGATCATCAAGTTGGGAAAGGAAGAAAATAACATTATAATGTGCTTCATCATCCTTAAGAGATTATACTACTGCAATAAATGTCTTATCTCTTATTAGGTATCCTTATTCACTTTGATCTACCTCATGTCATTCCCATTCACCAAAGGTCCTCACAGTAATTCCTAAGATTGATTCACCTTCCCATTTCATACCATTCTTAGTAGTAATTTTATACCAAACTTCTTCATATCACCACCACCTCAACATGTTCTTGTGTAAATATTCCATTTGACAGTCAATTGTTCTTCACTTTCTCAAAATTTTGTGCCACTCATGCATGTAGGTTTTTATATTTCCATATAGAAAGTCTTGATTCTAAGGTAGACCATTAGTTTATTAATTTATAGGATAATTTGTCTTAATTAGGATCTACATGATTCATGGAATAAGTACAATTCTACTTCTTCAGTTCAAGAGTAAGTGGAAACCATGTATTCCAAAACATAACTATGAAGCGATCCTCACCACTAGAAATATACCATGCATGTCCATGTCTCATCAAGATGTACAAGTCTTCTATTACCCTCTAACTTCTAACTATACTTATTTCCTAGATTCAAAATTTGGTGGATAAAATATATATCCAACCAAGTGTATAAGTTTCCTAGGATATTTCTAAAGAAATTTTCGTATAAAAAATCATACAGGTGTCTCTATACTAAAGTTATTGGTGAACAATTCCTATGACTAGGGTGATTTTATGTAAAGTCTTCTTCCACCCTGTCTAGCTAGTGATCAATATTCTCTCGAGTGAGTCAAAAAATCATTCACCTACATACATGGAAACACAATTCAATGGGTCCTGATAACAAAACCAAAATATTGCGCTCTAAGTTTCTACCTTATAATCTTAGTTCCACATTGATTCTACATTGCGATTACATGTTGTGATTTTTTGTAATGTCACAAGTCAACATATCACGCTAGGCATAACTATGGTGCACTCACCCATGATGCGAGAGTAGACTGGTTCCCATCATTATTCGGTGTATTATGAAGTGTTTTCAAATATTTCATTTTCTTTGGTTAATAATTTAATCCTATGTATTCAATAAGGCAGTGTGGGAAAACATAGATAATCATCATTAACATACTATTCAATTAAAGAAAGAACATGATAAACATAGAATCCTTTTATTCATCCAAACATGATGTCCCAATGTTGCCAATTACAATAAAATTTCATCAATGATAGCCTCTTGAACATTCATACAATTTTTTTTAATCTAACTCCCTTATCTTTAGGATTCACATAAATACCAACACCGCTAATAAAACTATAGAACTATAAAACCCCCTTATATCAATCCCTTAAGGTGTATATATATTGACATGGTCTTTCCCTTCATCGGTCCAAAAAATTTTACATCGGCCCTTGATATGAGATTACATAGAATTAACTACCAACTAAGAGGGTATCACATATGGTAGATGGTGCCATTCCATGTCCTTGGGATTTGCATGGTGGTTTTATCTCTTTAGAGACTTTGCTCCACCCTTGAAACACACTTACCTTTTTATTGTGTGCTACTGATTCTTACTTCACGTGTATGGGGTTTAAAACACATTGTTAACTCTATCTTATATTCCTTAATTGTACCCCTATAAATTCTGGTACAACCATGTTTCCTCATGTGCACAAATACATGATTTTATTTAAAAACATGCGGGTTGAAATTTGTTTTCACTTAAATCTTCTATGAACGTGGGATTGAGTCCATTAGTGAAAGTTAGGATACGTGGCATAAAAACCTTTCCAAGAAAAAAAAAGGTAAATGCACAAGAATAGAAGTTCTTTATGCACCAAATATAGGAATATTTAGACAAAAAATTATTTTTCTTTTACTAAATTGGGGCCTAACACTATGGTATGGTCTTGACCATGACAAAAATTCTTGGGAAGTTTGAGAATTTTCTAGATTTTTCAATTTCTTCAGATTCTATTAGCTATTTACATGATTTTCATATAGTTTTGGATATAGATGACACAACACAAAGCATGATACAAGAGGCATGAGTACTTCATTCCTTGTTAACTACACTAATCAGATTTAACTATAGGAACATGGTATTGGGTGTAAGGGATCCCTTATCCCTTGTGATTTTTCACAATCCATATGATCAATTTTAATGGCATTATACCTTATTGGGTCATGGGAATGAGCATATCTTCTAGGATTTGAGTTTAGTCAAGTTGGAAAAAAATTAGGCCTAGATCTGTTTGCAATGGTGTGGTCCGTAGGTTTAGTGGAAATCATATAAGTTATCAAGTTCTTTGCAGAATTATCTTTCCTATTCTCTCACTAGATTCCCAAATGAGGAAGGAGTCAAAACAACTAAGTTATTTGTACTCTAAATTCTTCCTCTATATGAAACTCCAAAAAGTAGGAAAACATGGCTCCTCTCCTCACTCTCTCCAGTGGTAGGGAGTACCAAACCCTCTAGCCTATCCTATGGAAAAAAATCAGGGACTAATTACCCCCAATCCTTTAATAACTTCACAGTAATTCCAAGTCTCCAAGGCATGACATGAACACAAGATCTTCCCTTTGAAAATTAACAAGTGTATTCCTTCCATGTTTTTTTTCTGCTGACTTACTTTCATGCAAAATTCAAAGTTATATACATTATCTATATTTTGAATTAAAGTTAAGTTTCTATCATAGACATTGAATACACTCTATGTTGTAGGTTTCATCATGGACCATGCCAAAAACTAACACATCAAATAACCACTTTCAAGTGAAGACAAAGTGTGTGTGCACACTCACGTACATATTTAATTCAAGCATGGAATTTTTAATTGCACAATTAACGGAAGAAATATAGACGATAAATTTTGGTAACTTTCTATTGTGTAATGTCAAGTTAGATCATGATCCCTTTCTTAGAAAAATGCTCAGATTCAAAATCCAATCAATATATCTCTCTATCTCTCCCATGACTTATCATTACACTATATTGTTTCAAAAATTATTAAAATATTATATGATAAAAGAAATAAAGAACACCCATTCTTCATTTCCAAACTTTATATTTTGGCGTTTGTTGTTATACAAAATGTATAACATGAAAAATTCACAATTTTGGTCTTGACAACCAAGCCCACACTTGAAATTCCCTTTCCTGGTTCCTCCGACCATCATTTCAACTATTTCAATCTCATTATGGTTGAGAGGAATGTGATAAAATGATTTTCAAGTGTTTTTCATTATGATAAAATAAATAAAGAACACCCATTCTTCATTTCCAAACTTTATATTTTGGTGTTTGATGTTATACAAAATGTATAACATGAAAAATTCACAATTTTGGTCTTGACAACCAAGCCCACACTTGAAATTCCCTTTCCTGGTCAATCTAAACCTTTCCTCCAACCATCATTTCAACTATTTCACTCTCATTATGGTTGAGAGGAAAGTGATAAAATGATTTTCAAGTGTGTTTCATGTGAAAATAAGTTTACATTGCTTGGTTATTGAAGCTACTGAGATCTAAGAAGGAGCAATGCTCCCAGAAGCTTCAAAAGGGATATTTTTGGTGTTTTTTCCATTTCCAAACATCGTCTGGAAGCGTTAAGGGAAACTAAAAAAATTCATCAAAGGTTTTTATGGGAGAGAAATGAAGTTGTCTAAGGTAGTTTAGGAAGATTTAGGGAAGAAAATTGAAGTCAAGTAGAAGTTATACAATATCAGGTCTTTTTGGGCAAGGCACTGGGAAATGCATGTTTTTAAAAGTTTAGTCACCTTGTTCAAAATGTTTTAGGAGTCTCGTGAAGTGTTAAAAGATCATACCCCAGGAATTAGAAATGTGACAAAGACCAATTCATGGTTTAATGATCAAGGAAGGATTCTGGGAGCATAAAAAATGTGGAAAACTATACGTTAGTACAACACAAGAGTCCTTCTATAAGGTAGAACTTGTTTGAAATGTTTCAGGAGCCTCATGAAGAGTTAGGAGCATTAAAAAATATAAATTGAGGTTATTTTAAATTATATTCATGATCCATAGGATGGTTTAGTCCTTGGTGGTCACAAACTCTTCATTCCACTCGGCTCACTGACGTAAAACTTATGGAAAAAGTTAAGGTATGGGTAAAAATTGTTGAATAATTAATTTTAAATGACTATAAATAGTTTCATTAGATTCATTATTCATTTTCAATGAAAATTCATAAATTGGACGACCAAAATCCATCAATTTTTGACCTTGAGGTGAAGAAAACAATTCTGGTTAGGCGTGTAGAGGATGCAACCAAACTTTTGGAGGATGTAGATGGGCGTATTGAAGATGTAAACATGTGTTTATGTTAATTTACCTAGGTTAATTTAGCATATTTAATTAAATTATTATTGTGGTACATTTTTATAGTTTGGTTATAAACCATATTTCGTTTGTATTTGGGAATAGTATTACCGTATCATGATTTTGTTCTTATTTATTTAATAGGGGTTGTATTATTTCACGTATGGTTTCTGGTTGCACATGTGAAAACTATTATTTTTTTGTACTCAGATGTGTAATATCAATAAATATTACAGCCATCACTATTGTAAGTTGATGATTAAACATTAATATAATTGTGAGGCTTCTGTCCCTCTTCTACATTTGGTACCAGAGCAGGTTAGAGGAGCATGTGTGAGCAGAGAAGGTGTGCAGAGAGAGTGTAAAAGAGATAGAGGAGCTTTGAGAAGCATTTAGAGAGCCTATGTAGCCTCCTGCAACTTTCTATCCCTATCGCTACATCCTCATAACCTCCTATTCAGTTCCACTTGTTTGAAAAGTATTTCTTTGCTGGAAAAATTTTGCTACTGGAGTAAATATGGTTCAGAAAATTAGATCAGAAACAATTTTTTTCCCAACTAGGTGTTTTCCCTCTAATTTAGGCATAATTGGTCACTTCTAAAACTAACAACCTATTATATTTGAAGGTGTCTCTACTGTACTTGTTTTAGACCGAGATGTTCATTTGTTATCAAGGGCATCTTGACTATCCACCAAGCTGCTTAGTTTACATTGGCCAGGCTACATTAGATCAAACATTTCATTCTGCATTACACATAAGTCAAGCTATGTATATGCATCGACGATCTGGAGACAATACTGATTGAGCTTTGTATTATCCCATTGATCGGGTGAGGTGAACCATTGACGAGCTGATATCTAAAAGTGACCGAGTTACTGGGTGAGTCAAAAGCTATGTAGACGAGCTAAGGGGGTGGGTTGCTATTCGAGAAAAATGAACTTATCGGCCGTGTCCCAATAAAATGAGCTAATGACCAAGTCTACCACCGTGTGGAGTTCCCTGCATCAGATCCCCTCTCCATCAAAGGCCAAGCCAAACACCTTACAACGTCAAATGGAAAACAAAGACCGAACAGTGGTGCAACCACACTATACCATGTGGCAAAGTCTTGAGAAAAATCATACAAAGTAACGATCCATAAGCATCTGCAAAAAGGAAATAGTGGCAGATTAACAAAAAACTGTGGTATAACAATACAAAAGGTGGAACAAAAAAGAAAAACACAGTGAGATCTGGTTTATCTAGAATCCCTAAATCCACCTAGACACAACAATAGCCATGTGGACATCTCCTCTCGTAGCCACGTCACATTTTAAAAGGTTAGTGTTGTTGTTTGATGTTTAAATGACCATTTTTCAAATAGAATTACATGTGCTTTTGACGACTTAGTGGCTAGTTGAGAGGTTGTAAGAATATGTGAGGGGAAGGTCCTTGGTTCGAACGCCAACCATCTCAAGTCATTTTATATATATTTTGAAATTGGAGGAATTTTAGTGGGTTTCACCAATTTTAGCTAGAAAAACCTCTGTTAAAGCCACTACCTATCACTAAACCCCACCCTAAATTTAGTGGAGAAAATACTATTGAAGGGCAATTTTTTTCTCCCATATAGCTTATATTTTGATTTTGAGCATATTTTTCCAAAGGAGGGGTATCTAAAAATGAAAATTTCAGCAGTTTTTTACGGCTTTTTGCACAATGAGCCATATTGAGCTCTAAAGGCTGCTAGGGCCTTGTAAAACAATTTTTTTTGCCTACCATTCAATTTTTCTACATATTTGGATGTAATCATATATTTTTAGTGTATATTTTAGTGGATTGTACTAATTTACAGGTTGCTATATTCAATCATAAACACTGTAACTAAAAAAAGGGTAGAGATTTGAAAACAAAAACAAATACATTTGGTTCTATAACACTCAAGAGATATTCATATATCTTTCACAACGTTCGGTATAGATAGTTCCTTTTGGAAACACTTATGGGTAAAGATGTTGTGACTACTTTTGCACTTAATGCCTAATACAACTGCAACAATGTCGTCTGGGCATCGTCCCTATAAATCGACGGGGAGAAACAAGGACATAGTGCACACACTTTGAGCCCTCTTATATGTCTGTGAATGATTACATGACATTAATCCAGACACTAAGATTATTTTAGTATATAATGAAGTTACACGCATGTATGAGGATGTTTCTTTTAACCATTTTCAATAATCACATAGACCCCTTTCAGTATTATCTTGGTACCATGTATCAAATTCTTTCACATACGTTAACACCTCTTTCACGTATCACTAGGTATATCAGAAGGGAGAGATTATCCCATGTACTGATGGGTATATTGGAAAGGCGTGTATATAGAAAGGTTTGGTATATCGGATTGATGGTATATAGATTGAGAGATCTTATACCTATAGTGATAAGAGCCTTACCCTTTATCAGTTGATTAAAAAAATGGGCACCAATGCCCCTAAGTTCTTTCTTCCAGAATAAAAACTCCTAAGAGGAGATAATTATGCTGCATGGAAGACTAAGATCAAAACACAACTCGAGTTTGAAGAGATTTGGCTTGTTGTGAATGGTTCTACAACCAGATCACCAAATGATACAACCCAATAGAGACAACTTGACAAGGCCAATCAGAAGGGAAAATTCATAATCTTGTTTGTAGTGTCTGATGACGTGTGACCCCACATTCGAGATGAAAAAAAACCAAAGAAGCATGGGATAAGTTAAGCACCATGTACGAGGTGAGAAATAAGAACACAATATTGAATTTATAGAGTCAGTTACATACACTGAAATTCAAATCGAATGAGAAAGTGGAAGCTTTCTTGCGGAGAGTTACATAATTGAGGGCTTCAATTCTAGCCCTATGAGAGGAGGTTATTGATACAAATCTAGTGCCCATTATTTTGAGAGAACTACCTCCTTTTTACTGCATTTTTGTGATGACATTAAACTTGTCAGATCAGACAGTTACTTTTGAAAAGTTAGTGAATCTACTGCAACAAGAAGAAGTAATATACAAGAAATATGATGAAGAAGATCAAACACTATCTTCTCATTAGAAATGAAAAAGAAAAGCTCATTGTTCTCAAAATTCCCAAAAACAACATCATCAAGGGCACAAGAAAAAGAAGAAATGTCCTATCTACAAAAGAGGAGATGAGTTAAAATATTGTTGGTTCAATACATACAAGAAAGGTTCATCAAGAAATTTTGGACCTGCTAAAAATTCCCTCTCAAGGAGATTTTCAGGTTTTCGGGTTTCCATTGAATGGAAACATGTCTTTTACATGTTTCGTGTCGAGTGTCTTCTGAAACCCGAAACTTGATTACATGCCAGTGTATTGGGTTTTCGGAACCCGAGAGCATCGGAACATACTTTACAAAAAACATGTTACATGTTGCTTGTTTCCCGAAACCTGAAACCTGACATGATCCTTTGTGTCAGGTTTTCAGAACTCAATAGCATCCAGACATGTCTTTTACATGCTTCATCTTGGTTGGTTCCTGAAACCTGATTTGTTAAGAAAACCTTTGTTTCAGGTTTTCAGAAGTGCTAAGCATGATGACATGGCATTAATGCTGAGTTGTCGGTTAGTTAGCACATGTGTCGGAGGAGGTGTAATAAATGCTATGGTTATATAAATAGTCCAATTTTACACGATATATTTTTGTTGCGTGGATTTTTCATACATGCTCCATCAACCTCCAAACTTGAATGAACTTCTCGATCGATTTTGTGATCCATATTCGACCATTTTTCAAATTTATTGAAGGTATTTTTCTCTTCTTATCATTTGGTGGTCTTCGGGTTTGTTTTTGAAGTGTTCTTTCGGAATTTTTCCTCTTTACTTTTTCTTACAGACGGGTTTAGGGTTTAGGGTTGTTTTCTTCATTTTCTGTTGAATTTCCAAGAAAACCCTTGTTTAAAATTCATCCTAGGTGTTTTCTTATTCCCTTCCATGGATATAATCTTGTGGTTTTTGAGAATAATCTATAAAACCTAACTTACAAGCTTGGAGGAAATTTTACCTGTTCTGACATCCCAGAAACCCGACGCCTTTGTTTCAGGTTTTACAGGGTGTCCGACACTATTTGGTTTCCGTAGTGTATCAGGTTTTGTAAAGTTCTCAACATCATCTAACTTCCGCTTGTGTCAGATTTCTCCGATTGTTTGACATATTCCAACTTCCGCAGAGTGTCAGGTTCCACAGGGTGCTCAACATCTCCTGATTTCCACCTTTTTGTCGGGTTTCATGAAGTGTCTGACACAACCTGGTTTCTGATATACTCTGCAGTGTGTCGGGTTTCACAAAGTGTCCGATAGGTCTCAAATCTCGGTTAGTGTGGCGGGTCTGTAGGGTTGCTTAACAAGCTTCTAAGCCTGATTGATCAAACAGAAGTTATCTAGGCATTCTTTCTTTAGGACTTCTCATGTCGGATCCTGGATCATCTAAGGATAAGTTAGACATGTCAGGAAAGATGAAGTACAAGTATCGGAAAATGGAATCCACTTCCTACATAGATTGCAATTATGACATCCGAGACACGGAGCTTGGTAACATAGACATGGAGGAATTTTGGAACAGAACGAAGGATTCTTCTCAGATTCCCTAGATGAAGTCAATAACCAACAGTGGCCTCCCTCTCGTAGCAGGATTCCCAATGTCTGTTAATGCCCCGAGTTCATTCTGTTCTGTGCTTCTAATTATGACTCAGATTCCCACTCAGTGAAAAATCAAGCAGGAGAAACCATAGTGAAGTTGGACGGAGGTTACTTTGATGACCTCTTAAGATTACCCAACTTTTAGGAATATGTCGATGTAGATCTTAAGTCAGCACAAAAATCCTAGGACAAAGATTAAGAAGATTGCATCAAGCATATGAATAAAAAGTTCCCGATCAAGGCCAAGCCAGCCATCTCTAGGTTTCCCAAATTTGTCCCCAGGAGTGATTTCATCCTTGAAATTAGTGACATCATCACCCTGTTGAGTCAAGTATTTGGAATCCCCGAGTCAAGAGACTTTCAAGGGTGGATGTATCAATTCATGGTCATTATAAAGAAGAATGAACAAGGGATTGATTGGAGCAGTCTTATAAGTAATGAGATTGATTCCCAAAAGAAGACAATCTTGACTACCGGAAAGTTTTATATGTCATCAAATGTCACCTATGTAGCAGCTGGCATGAGGAATTATCCAGGGTTGGATGCTAAGGGAAGTAAGTCAACTAAATATATATATCGGTATTTCCCTCAGCTGACAATGAAGGGGTCCACGGATCAATTCAGAAGAGTGAATGGCGCCTTCTTTTATGAGAACATCTGCATGTTAAACCTTGATTTAAGAAAGAGAAGAGTCTCTGATGAGGCATGTGCCAAAGTATCAAAATGGGGTTATATCTTCTTGTAGTTCAAGAAGTTCACATACCTTTGAGCGGTCATGTACCCATGTGATCCTTTCCAATTGCCCAGATTCCCAAGTGATAAACTAATACTGATGGAGTTAGACAATTGTTGGATTTTCAAAAATTCCAACAGAGTAAACATAAGGCTGCCATATCCTTCCCTATTTCCATCAGAAGGTACATGTGCTCGAAATTGGTTAAAGCTAAGAATGTGGTGCATGAGCTTCAGGAAAATTTGAAGAAGCACATGAAGCACAGAGATGGATTTGATTTCTGAGGAGTCCTTAAATTGTATGGGACTTTATATCTACATGTGCCCAACCTAGAAGATATTTGGATTGATCTTCGAGATGAAGTTGCCATCTGAAGAAAGGATAATAGCAGGTTGAAAATTAAAGAAATCCAGATGCTAGATTTATCTAACATCCCAGAGGGCACCACGGATAACGAGAGTGTCGTTAACACCTCATATGATGGGTTAAATGAAGATTGATATGTATTCCCAGCCATTGATTGGTCCATCGTTGGGAAAGCTTCTATTGCGGGGAGAGTTACTCAAGTTCTTTCCTGTAATAAGGTGTGGCTCATTTCTTGGGGAATGAGTTATAAAGAAGGGAGTTTTTCAAAGCTAGATACTTTGGAAGTGGGACCCTCTAAGGAAAAAAAGGAAAAGGATAATAACCCTTCCAAGAGGCCAATAAATGTTAAGTTTGTCAGAAAGGGAGAAGATCAAGTAACCACATCAGTGGCCACTCTCCCATAAACAGTTGAGGTTCTTGATTCACCTCCACAACCAGAACAAGGAAATCCTCCTTTAGGAGAAGAGATTGTTCAACCTTCCATTCCTCTTTTGGTTGACAGTTCATCAGAGGTAAGTCTTCCTCTTATCTCTCAAGCTCTAATTTTAGAATCATTTCCTCCTCCCATTCAGCCTTCCTTGCCTCATATTTCTTCACCAAGTTCCTCAACCATGGCTATTATCTTCTCTGGCCTCTCACCTCTCCCCACTGGACCCCATTTAACCATGGACATGCCTCCTCCTTCTGCACCTTCATTCCTTGAGTCCATTACCACAGACACTACACTTGCAGTGGTCACCACTCCACATGGTAACCTTCCTCCACCTAAGGATGTGACCGTAACGCCTACAATGGGAGAAAATTCTTCCAATATGCCTCATGGTTAATAGATCAGACCCCAAGGAAGAGGAAGGTGGTAGTTCCCCTACCAGCCTTTGATTTTAGTTCCCTCAAGGTTACTCCTACCAAGTCAGCCAAGAAACCCAAAATAGTTTCAAAGATTTCAGTGGATGCCTCAGGGCATAAATTTGCAGTAATTGCTACTCCCGCGGCTGAATAAAACCAAGGATGATATAATGGTCACAGATTATCAAATCAGAAGGGTTGATCTAAGAAAAGTAACAATGGAGGGAGCACAACAGGACACATAAGATGCCATGAATTTGCTGTGCCATAAGCTAAAGGAAACTAAGGCAAACAAAGATGAGCTAAAAGAGAAAGTAGTGCAGCTGACAAAAGTACTACTCAAGCTCTCAAAGCCTCCTAAGTCAACACCATCATCCTCTACTCCTATCAGGTTTGATTTCTCATTGGTACCCATGACCGAGAAGATTAATGAGAGGGTGAGAATGGTTGATGAGTGGATCCAGAGGCTGCTCTTGCAAGGAAAATAAGTCATTGATGACACCGTGGAAGTCTAAAAATCATTGGAGGATATAAAGAGGGATGGAGAGAAAATGGATGATGAATTTTCAATAGAAGTCGGGAACCTAGAGTTAAATTTTGAAGCTCTCCAAATGCTGAAACAGGTTTCATCCCGCATCTTGATCGAAGAAGGCATCATTCCACATGGGGATAAGAATTTTCAACTGACCAAGGCCATTAGATTCTGAATAAAGACTATCAATGAAGCTTGTAGCAAATTGAGGGAATCAAGAGATCAATTGGTCGATGGCACAAATGACATAGAAGAAGAGCTAGTCAAGATATGCGCTAAGGTGTTGAATGAAATCTCAGGTATTCTACCTGTTGATGATCTTTACAAGAAGATCCAAGAATAAATTCATCACGAACCAACTTATGGCTTCGGTCTAGAAATCATTGATAGGTTTGTGAAAATTAAACATTGTTTGGAAACACCGAGGAAACTCAACAAGAGACTGAAGAAGCTTCCTGGCAATGCTAGTGATACTCAGGAAACATGTGAAGTTCTGAGTGATCATTCCACCACACCTGATGAAAATGAGATGTAGGGTATAATCCAAAAATTCCAAGAATTTTGGGATAAGCAGGCTTTGTTGGAGGAAGACAAAGATGATGAAACACAATAGGCATAATTTGACATGTCATTTCAATCCTGAAATCGACATGTCTTTTTCATTTTTGTTTTGTCACATAGGAAGAAAATTTTGACTTGGTCTCTTGCGTGAGAGTTAAGAAAAATAGGACTCTCATTAAAAAAACTATTTTCTAGGATTTATTCTATTTTCTCTCTTCCCTTTTTATTATAAATAATGTATGCTTGTGCATTCCAAAAGGTGGAGATTTTTGGAATATTGAGAACTATTGTGAAGAAGAAAGACTTTGTGTTTTCTTTTAATCATTTGAGGAATAGAAGCTAATGCTATTTTGAAAAATTTGTGTTGTGAGATGTATCTTTCTTAGGATATTGTTCTTATGTTCATAATCTTAAGCTATTCCTTGTTTAGCATCTTGATTGTTCTAATCATTTCAAACACTACATTTGTTGTCTAAAACTCGTATGATTATTTCATGATCCACGTTTGCTCGAAAGAAAGTACGTTCCCCTCATTTCCTTTCCATTGTGTTTCTTCCATAATAATAATTTCCTTTCCAATCCATTTCCTTTAAAAAAAATAGCAATATCTTCACCTAGTGTGGATATGGATTTCGGGATTCTATCCCAATCCCAATGGTTAGATTAGTGTGAATGATGTACATATTATTTTTGCTGTGTATTAGATTAGTAATAAATAGGTAGCCTCACCTGGTATTTAATCCCATGTACTATGGTTGAACCTCATATTTTGGCTTGACAAAATATCCAACCAACACACCTCTACTTCCTCCTTGGTCCCACGAAATTAAAATTGCACCACAATTTACAACAATGTAATAATAATTCACATAATCTCATAATACCTAATTTCATGAGGGATCAACCTATTAAACAAGGTGGGTGATGTAGTTGCACATGGGTGCACCATTTCACTCTTTAATTAAATAAAAATATTTAATTAAAAAATCCACTTAATGTAGAATGGGGTGCTGACAATATTAAACCAAAATTTATAAATAAAATTTTAATATAAGGGATGAAGTGGTGTCCCACCTAAAGTTGTGTCCTCACTTGAAATTATTAATCCAACATTCCCACTTAATGTTAAGTGGGGAAAACATGCCAAATTACATTTTTCTATAAAAGGATTTACAATCCATAAATCATCAACAATGATTTAAGCTAGTATATAAACAAGTAAAATCATATAGATATTACTACACAAAAAATTCTAAGGAAAAGTGCTTACATATGAAGACGTACATAAGATTATGGAGCCTTTTATAAAATAAGGAACTCCCATAACTACTGATTTGTTGGGAATTACAAGCAAACTCATGTGTTGCGATAATTTACTTAATAATTTTATATAGTGATATTTTACTAAATGAAGGAAGTATATGAAATTTACAAAATACCATTAAGAGGAGTCATTTTCATGCACACTCCACCTCAATGAAAATTCATAAAGTCCTAAAAATGCAAGAAACTTGGAAAAATTCACAACACTCAGTGGCTTCATGAAAATATCTGCATCTTGATCTTTCATCGAACAAAACTTGAGATCAATATCACCATTTAGGACTTTATCTCAAATGAAGGGCATATGAATTCCTATATGATTCATTCTTTGATGTTGAACTATATTGTTCACAAGAGAAATACAACTATGGCTTTCACATAGAAGAGTAGTGTTTCCTTTGACGCCCATATGGAGTTCATGAAAGAGTATTTTTAGCCACATGACTTCCTTTGATTCTTCCATAATACTTCTATACTCTGATTCAGTAGAAGAGATAGAAACTGTTGGTTGCTTCTTATGACTCCAAGTGATGACATTTGCACCAAACTTGAAAACGTATCCAGAAATAGATTTTCTATCTATAATATCACCAATATGGCCAGAATCACAATATCCAAATAATTTTACATCATAACAAGAAGAATAATACAAACCATAATTTATTGTTCCTTTAACATATTTTAGAATTCTTTTTTCCATTTTCCAATGATACTCATAAGGATTCTATATGAATCTAGAAACAAATCCTACTGTATAGGAAATATTTGGTCTAGTAATAGTCAAATAAATTAAACTATCAAATAGCTATCTATACAAAGTAGGATTAAATTTATCACATGCAAGTTTTGTATCTAATTTAACACCAACTTCAATAGAAATGGTAACAAGTTTACATTCAATCATGTTAAATATTTTAAGTAAATTATTATCATACTTTTTTTTATTAAAGGTAAAATAGGGTTGAGGGGACCCTACCCCTTATAAGTCAAATATCCATATGAGTAGATGATTCAATACAAAGTAGTCCAAAAAATATAACATATATAATGATAAAACCGTTCAAGAACCATCCTCAAGCATTAAAACAAGTAAAAAAACATAGAAGAAACGTAACAACTGAATAAGACTACTGAAGAAAACTAACAACATAATAAAGTAAAACATAGTAATAACAACCACCCCCACAGAGATTACTTTTTGGATTTTTCAAGCCCATCAAGTACGTTCGCCCATTCTTTAGCCAGAGATTCAATGTTGGTTCCCAGTGACGCCAAATCACACCCCCTGTAACGTCCATCTTTCTCTTCTTAGATTTTCCTTGATCATCCACCATCTTGTATGCATTTTCTAGCTAAAAAATGGTTTGAAGATGCTGTAAATTAGATTTTACCATGACCAAAATCCATTCCATGTAGCAATTTAAAATATCTCTAATGTGATTAACCTTGTTAGTGAGGTAACTACCATTGGCTTTCAACAACTCAATCTCCCCTCCATTTTTAACCAAATCTTCAACTTGCATGCATGCATCCTATGCCAGTAAATAAATAAAAACTACATAGAGCTATTGGTGAGCCTCATATACCCCTTTAGATCTTTGATATCCAAATCCATATTAGCCACATGGTTTTTAATTTTCACCAGTACCACGTCCCATAACCTCAAACTATTGTTCCAGTTGAACATTAACATGAGCCTAATTTTCCTATTTACTTGATTCCCCTTTGGGTTTGACCGAATGACTAGGATCCTACTTGGATTTAAGCTCACAAAGATTATGAGCCACATTAATTTCAGTGGCATCCTTGTCCTCCCTCGACACTTCATCTTCCTGCGTATCTGAGTCATCAATAGAGTCCTCTTCATTTGAATCAGAATCATCTGTCTCGGCATAACCTTCCAGCGACTAGCTTAAGGGAACCTATTTTATAAACATCAAGAGTAGAATATTTTGACAAGGGCAGAGGATGAAGCCTTGATGGATAGGGACAACAACTCTGCTATTTTTAAACTGGATTTTGGAGGCATTTAGGGAGTGAAACAGGAAGTACGGGAAACTGAAGTTATGGCCATGATGAAAATGGTTAAGCATAGGCATATGATAGGCATAAATGCACTTATGATGCCCCTAAAGAGTGAGTAATTAAATTAGGGTAAAATCCATCTCATCATAAGGCTTAGGAAGAGTGGAACAAAGATAACTAGCGAAGTGAGGGGTAAGTTTTTCATTACCTCTGAGAAATAATTTCAGTTTGTCCATGGCTTCCTTCTTGGGTTTATAACCTCCCTTCTAACAACAGGCACTCCCATCACTTTTGAAACCAATTCCAGAGTGATCTCGATATGAGCATGCCTTTCATTTCCATAATAGCCCCCTTATTATTAGTTTTCCATGCTCTAGCGAAATCTTTACTAAGATTTTCATAGTGGCATTCAAATTTTTTTAGGAAGGATGAGAAACCTTTACCCTCTAACACCTCCAACGCTTCCGGCTTCACCCCTTCCATGTCAGAAGGCTCCATCCTCACAAGATCTCCTCCCATTTGGAAGCACTAAAACTATTTCTAAAAAAACCAGAGCTTCAGAATAAGTCAGAAAACTACAATCTAACCTGATAAAAGCATTGTTCCAAGTATAGACGACGGTAATGGCCTTAAAATAACTTGATCGAATCTGAGCCTAGATCTTCTTTTCATCCCCTAATAAATTTTCACTATTCATACGACTTATGCACATCATGACCTTAACACCCCGTGATCTAACATTAATTGGAAACATGTTTCCATATCGATAATTGTGGAGGTGTTCTCACACCTCTTGTGTCAAGAGCTTCAATTTCATTGATTACTATCAACTCATGACAATTAACCCCCATGTTAGTGAAATAATCAACCATAGAGTTAGCCTCTCTATAGATATGCTTAAAAGTGATAGTTTCAAACAAAATAGTAATTTATTTTATGCTCTTAATAGAGTTTTATATAGAAGTAGAAATGGTACCTCTACCAGTAATGTTATTGATAATATTAAAGGAATATACTTCAAGTTCCAATCTAACAAATATATATTGATGTGATATAGGAACCCCCCAAAAGACCGTTGTAACTTCAGTAACATGATTTGTTTGTGTGCCAAGATTACATTAATACCCAATAATAAATATACCTTCAAAATCCCGAAACACCCCGCCGTAGCCAGCTCTGCCAGAGTTTCCTTTGGAGGCCCCATCACAATTCAACTTAATACACTCCTTGCTAGGTTTCACCCAATCTTGGGGTCTAGGATTTAGAACCAGATTGCTAGTTTGAGTAGAACCTATACCCCAATTCATAGAAACAAGGATCTTATTTTGAAGAATGGTTTTCTTGAGAGGAGTAAAGTTAGAGATAAGTTTGCATTAATAACGTTAAAACAATGAATTCCAACATTATTTACCAATTCCTTCTTTCCTTTAAAAATTCTTCTATTTCTCTCTTTCCATATTACCCAAGCCAGATGCATAATGGAGAAGGTCCACATATATTTTAACCCTTGGCTCTTGAAAGGACTAGACCATTGAGACCACAACTATTTAATGGAACCTCAAAATACCCACTTGATATCAAAAATATTGAGAAGGGTATTTCTTACATAAACCAAAAAGGTACAGTTGAGGAAAAGATGTAAATAATCTTTAGACTAATTTTCACACAAAACACACCTGTTCACCATATGAAAGTTTCTCTTATTAAGGTTGCTGACAGCAAGGATTTTACTATGGATAACTAACCAACAAAAATATTGATCTTGGGAATAACTTCCTTGACCCACACTTTTTCCCAATTGAATTTAGCATTTCCAAAATCTGCAGAAAAGAAGGTATTGTAGGCACTTCGAACCAAAAAAAATCCACTATCATCCTTTGACCAGTAAATGTTGTCATCTTCAGAACTTTCTTTATTAACAATAACCCCTCTCAGTCTGTTGTTAATAGAGATGATCTCATTACAGCTAAAACCCTCTAGTTCAATAGTTTTCCATTGGCCCAGGGGTTCATCATAGTTAAAGTAATATATGACCTTTGTCCCATATTTAACCATAACATCCTTATATATATTGGGGTATATGAACTTAAGAGGAAGGTCCCCTAACCATTTATCATCCTAGAAATTAATCATTCTTCCATTTCCTATCATCCCTTTGATTCTCTCAGAGACTATGTGTTTAGCCAAATTTATAGATTTCCAAAAGTAGGAACCATTAAAATCCTCATTTCTAAAGCACCATTCATTAGAAGTAAAATTTTGCTAGTATTTTTCACTTATAATGGTATTTCAGACACTCTCTTACTTCACCAACCTCCAGGTCATTTTAGACAGCATAACTTTATTCCTTTTGACCCAATCCCTAATACCAAGGCCCCCTAGCTTTTTAGGCATAAAAACCTTTTCCCACACAATAAGAGGAATTATATTTTCTTTTTTTCTGAGCCACTCCACATAAATGTTTTTTGAATGCTCTCCAATTTACTAGCTATAGAGGAAGACAATATGTAAATAGACATAGAGTACACCAGAAGATTTTGAATTGAGCCTTTGAGAAGGACCTCTTTACTTGTGTGAGATAATAGTGAACCTTTCCAACCTTCTAGTTTCTTAAGAAATATTTCTATCAGAAAATTCCAATCATAAACTTTATGTTTTTCAGTTCCAATGATCATTCCCAGATATCTAGTAGGGAAAATTTTTGTCACACAACCAAGAATTCTAGAAATTTTGTTATACCTTCTTTCAGAAGTGTTTATGAAATAGAATAAACTTTTCCCATAATTGATCATTTGGTAGAGGCCTCCTCATAATAAATCATTATCTGTTTAAAATCTCTAGCCTCTAGAACAGTTGCCTCCCCAACCAACATAGTGTCATCCATAAAATGTTGGTGAGAAACATTTGTACTATTAATAGAAGGAGAGATGCCTCTGATTCTTCCTTCAAGGTTTTCCTTATTTATAGTTCTACTTAGGGTCTCCACCATTATTATGAATAGAAACGGGGAGATAGGATCACCTTTCCTTAATCCAAGAGAGCTTTTAAAAAATCCACAGGGTGTCCCATTGATCAAGACAAAGAATTTAGCTGCGGAGATAAAATTTTGAATCATTGTCCTGAAGTCTTCACCAAAACCAAACCTGGTTAAGACTTTCTAGAGAAAAGGACATGAGACATGGTCATAGGATTTCTCCATATCAAGTTTTATTATTAACATACTATGATTGAGATACAACAATAGATTTATGATCTTGAAATATAACCATGCCTAAAAAATGATTTAGAAGACCTAAGTTGGCCATTTCAAAACATCATCTTAACCTATATTTAATTCTAAGAATTAAATTCTTATCACTAATAGTAATAAAAAAATCATCAACATATAAAAAAATAATGATAATATTAGTATTTTCATACTTTACAAACACATCATTATTATATATTTTTTGAAATCAAGATCATGAAAGAATCTATTTATTTTAGCATACTAATATCTAGGATCTTGTTTGAGATCATACAAAGATTTTTTCAGTTTACATACCTATAATTCCTCACTAGGTTTTTCAAAACATTTAGGTTGACGCATATATATATATATATATTATATATATATATATATATGTAATTTTCTTTTAAATATATAATTTTATTTTAAATCACCATTTAAAAAATCATTTTCAACATCCATTTGGTGAATCTCCTAACCATATTGAGCAACTAGCGCTAAAAGAATTCTAACAATGCTCATTTTGGCTACAGGAGCAAAGGATTTAATGTAATTGATACCGGGTTTTAAAGTGAACCCACAGGCTACTAATCATGCCTTAAATTTATCAATTTCTCCTACATAGTTATACTTAATTTTATAGAACCACATGGATCCTACAATGCTCCGTTTTGAAGGGGTGATGAATTCCTAAATGTTAATTTTAATTAAGGAATTATATTTAGATTTCATAGCTTCGGTCCATATTTCATCTTGAATGGATTATTTGAATTGTGGTTTCAAAATCATATAGGGTCATCAAGGGAATGATAAGTATGATGACTATGGGTCATCTTTCTAAGGCTATTAGGATGAGATTCCTTAACTAAATTTTGAACCCATTCAGGAATTATAAAATGCAACATATTTTAAGATGAATGTCCCTCAATCTCCATCATATCAAGAGAATGATATTCATCCTCTTGAACTTTTATTTCCATATTTTATAGAGAAGGATTATCAAGCTCTACTTTAGGAGAAATAAAGGAGGGTTCACAGGAAGTTTCATAATGTTTTCTATAGAACATGAACATTCCTATTTTATACTATGTCATGTTTAAAAGGATCATACACTCTTAATCCTTTTGTGTGACATCTATATTTGAAAAATATACATGAGTAGGAGGTTGGATCAAGTTTCTTCCATTTAAATTTCAGAATAAAGAGAGAAGTAGGAATATCGAATATTCTTAAGTGTGAGATATATGGTTTTTGTTTTATCCATACTTCATGAGGTGTAGTTTGATGTAATGATTTAGTAGGGAATCTAGTTAGAATATAGACTAAATTATTCATTGCTTATGCTCATGGAAAATTAGGCACATTCGATGCATGAATCATAGTATTAATCATTTATAATATGGTCCTATTTTTCCTTTTTGCGATGTAATTTTTTGGTGGGGAATAAGGAGTTTTTAACTCATGTTGAATCCTGTATAGCACATAGAACTCATAAAACTTATTGCTAACATACTCACCTTCATTATGAGTTTTAATTCTTTTTATTTTTAGATTAAAATAATTTTCAACTAAGGATTTAAAATTTTGGAATTTATAAAATACATAATACATTATCTTAATGACGTATAAATGAGGGAGAACATGAAAAAGTGAAGCACGAGGATCATGTAGGATGGCATGAACATCGACCATGGTGAAAACTAGCACTGTGATGAGATCTGATAATGTGCAGGTAAGGATTTGAAAAAGGGGAAGAACCTTGTTAATATCAAAATATTTAATATCTCATAGATTCGAAGGGGTGTACACATAGAGGGTAATGAGTAACACCCATTGCTATAATGATGAACTCTCAAGTGGATAAGGGGAGTTACATTCCTGGAATGTGAAGTAACTTCCAATGACACAAACTACACAATGATGCATAAGTGAATCCCATGATGACCCTAAAATGACAGCTAGACCTATGACCTCACCTAAGTGAGATGACCTTCTTGATGATTTGGAAAATGAATCACATCAACACCCCTTTTCATCATAACTTAAGATGAGATAGAAAGTTAGAAAAGAGAAATGGGTCTTGGAATTGAAGCCTGAGGAGGTACCCATACACAATAAGGGTTCCCAAGAAATGGAGGAAAAAATAGTGGGAAAAAAAATCCACCATAAGAGAAAAACACACTCTCTAATCTAAGAAAGATGCCAAAATGGGTCCTGACCATTGAGGATCTTGATAAGGTACCCATGTACAAAAGGGAAATCTCTTAGAAAGGAGAAGAAGAGAGAAAAAGAGGGGTACAAGAGGAGCATAGAAGATGCCATGGATTTATATGAACTATGAAACTCTAAGAAGTCTCCTAGAAGAGTTTCAATGATGTGGTCATCTACCTCTAGATTAATGAAGAGCCATCCACACCTAATTGTGTGCTTTCCCTTGGGAAGGAAAAAATTAGAGTGCTAGAAGTTCACCCATTCAACAAAGAAAATTGAAGGCATCAACATAAAGAAATCTAAGTGTGATCCACAAAAGTATGACATAGGTATATAAAATGAGTTCCAAGGAACCGAAGGTAATGCCACATGTATAGAATTGTTAGAGTGAAGAAAGGGAACATCTACAAAAAGGATGTCCAAGTTATGTGAAGGAAACAAAACAACCCCCACTATAGAAAAGGGATCCACAAACAAGGGTAAATCAATAATGATCTCCTAAAAAGGGGAAGTGATAAAAGTCCTAGAAGGGGCACTCACAACAAAGAAGATGATGGAATCCTCAAAAACACCTATATAAGGATGAGGAACCTGTATTGCATCACAAGTGGACTTTGTGAAAAAGATGACCAAGGTCAGGCAGATACTCGTCCCAATGAGAGGCCTTGAAAAATAGAAGAGTTATGTTAGACAGGTATAAATCATCCATGCATGAAGGAAGAGGAGTGGAAGGGGTCTTATACACTAGAAGTGGAAAAGAGGCTAGTGAAATGACTGTATGAGGTTGAGAAGGGAACTAATTGATCTCTGATAAGAAGTGGGATGTGTCAAAAATATTTGGAATAGGGAGAGGAGGAGAGAAGTCCTTGGTAGTACTCTTGGCATCATAATGAGGAGCACAATCCTCATGATCAGAAGAAGAATCAAATGATTCTATGTCAATAGAAATGCCATCACATAAATAACAAGAGGAGACAAATTGATCAACAACAACAATGACAATAGTATGTGAAGGGTATCCAAATAGGGACTGAAAAATGCTCCAGATGCAATGGGGAGGATCTGAGTCTGCCATGTGAATGCAAAGAGGTATGGTGAAAAATAATATCAAGTGACTAACTACATGGTCTCATGTATCGATAAATTCCCCAAGACAATTGAAATCAGTGGGTGTAGGAACTGGCCCAAGTAATAAGTGTTAAGACCCTTGTAGGCTAAGTAGCTGCAATATTATTATTTCACTACAACATTATACATGCTAGAACCTATTTCAGAGAGATATTTGAATGCTCAACTGAAGCGTGTAAAACTACTAGGTCCCTCCTTTATATGTGTTTGTCAAGATGTTAGCATACTTAACCATAATGATATTTAACCAAGTAACCAATCAACAACCCTTAACCATACATTCACTTTGGAAACACATGTAATAAGGAATCAAAACAACTAAGGAAGATATATCATAAAAAAGATAAATTGCAAAAACACATCTCCATGATCAGTGACATAAATTATCATAATCCATCCACAATTATCCATTAATCATCAAAAGCATTACATCACAAAAGATGAATACATCTAGTAATCAATGTACTAGGGTGTTGGAGTCATGTGCACGCAAGTGTCAAAACCCTATATTTGTGACAACCTAACTCCATTAGCATAACATACAGGACTCAAAGAACTAAGCATGTACTCATTATACCAATGGCATACAACATGAAATATATAGGGTTGGGTACTTTCCCTTCACTACCTATGCACTCTCCTAATAATATGCATGATCTCAAAATAGACTACTATGTATGCTTTCTTACATTTAGTTTCTAATTATAGATTGTCATATTTATATATCTGTCTTTAATACTATTAATAGCATTCATACATGATTTTGATTTGCATGTTCATTCTCCAAAAATAAGCTTTACTTGGATGTAAATTCACCATGATTTATCTTTTTACTTGGTTGGCACTCCATCATGCTTTTCTATTTTTAGCTCGTAATTTGGAAAATTAGCTAAGTCCTAAGTTCAATCTATTTGGGTGCGAGACTTCTGCATGCCACTTCAAATTGTCCACATATGCACACATGCACCTCCTTTATGGGAAAAATTCCTCTGCGTACTCTCCATACTTATTTATTTTTTCTATCCAACATTACCCCACACTAATTACATTTTCATCCTTGGCAATGGTTTTCCCAACTTGTTTCTCCAACTTGTTTGCACTTGTATAATGTTAGCCTTTAGCGTCACCTCATTCTCTAAAGACCTATGATTGAATTCATTTATTTTTCATTTTGAAAGATGGGATTTCCATATTTGTGCCCTAATTAAACTAGAAGGGTACTGTATCTTTGAGTACATGTCCTCCAGTTGGTCCTCAACCTCAACCCTCTTCGTTCGAGCCTTGTTTCTTCCTCATGGTCATGAATTAATTGCTCTCTTTGGTGTCATTATTCCTATAAACTTGTGCCTTATATATCCTACTTCATAACCTTTAACTTCTATGCAATGTCAAGGCACTGTGAACCCTAACTACTTAACCTTTAGCTCTAAAACCCTATCTACCCATGCCCTAGTATTGTACCCAACCCTTGGCTCAAACTTCCTCTATCCATGAAAGAGCATCACACAATATTTCTACACATGATAATATGGTTTTATCATTTCTTGGCTTGTGGTATCACCCTAAGTCACTTAGTTTCTCAAGTGATCAACCATTATCCAATGCAAGGTAGAAAATGACTTAATTTATCCCCCTTTTATAAATCTTTCATGCTTTAAAAAAAAAATTCCTCTGCCTTACAAATTTTTTCAAAATTTTAAAAACACACCCCTTTGTGCTTTCTTTTAAGTTTTTAAATTGTTTTAGAGTGGTGCGTAAAAATTCATCCACTTTAAAGCATCTTTTTAAATTTTTACTTCATCACTCGACTTCCTTTCACACGTTGCAGTCATAACCTTCTGATGAGCTTACTATTTCCTATGCTATAAGAATCCTCGTGTGCACCTCCCTGCACCGCAGTTTGTAAATACATTTCCATGCCTCCCTCAATCCTAAAAATTCCTTGTAAAGGAGCTCTCATAATTGGTTTTTTTCTCACTTTGATCTAGCTCAGTCGATTATTTAGTTTCCATATACTAAGTAGTTCATCTTGAAAATACATGCCTCGTGTTACACTGCATGACCTTTTTCCACGTGTTTTCGTCATCCTAAGTAATTCCATATGAGCGCCTTTATTCTTAGCACTTGTAATACCTTTAGCTTGTGTAGATATTCCAAAGAGCATCCTTACTTCATACCTTCACATATGCACTTGTGTCATCCTTCATGAATGCTCCAACATGTATATAAATTATGATACCAATGTATTTCTCATTTGTGTACTTGGACTTGGTTCAATCCACACTAAAATTATGTGTACAAAATATAGTAATCAACTCCCCGCTTGCAAACACACTTATTACAATAAAACAAGGAAACAAAAACAAAACAATAACAACATATAATAAGGAACACATGAAAGGGAAACCTAATCTAAGTAGCACTATTACCTTACTACAAACACCAAGAAGCTTTATTTATAGTAGGGATTCACCCTACTCCCATTGAAGTAACCAGGAAACATGGTGCCATCAAGTTCCTATAATTGACATGCAACTAATTCAAGTATCTTGGTTACTACGAAAGGTCGCAACTAATGTAATTTCAGTTTTCTTGGGCAGTGTGTAAACTTGGAGTCGTAGAGAAGGACCATCTTTCCAATAATAAATGTCTTGTTTTTAATGTTCCTATCATTTCAATCCTTTTATCTCACCTTCTCAGTCTTCTAGATCCAACACGTAATGACACACCAATAATCTAATGGAATTAGTTTTTCAATGCACTCCTGTACAACTTTATCATCATCTAGTCCACTTGCACACACAATACATAGAGATGGTAACATGAATTCAACTGGGAGCACAACCTCCACACAAAAAACCAATTAAAAAGGTGCGGCCTTATTCAATCTTGTGTAAGTGGTCATGTATGCCCAAAGTACAAATGATAATTTGTCATCCCAATATTTTATTCCAACATCACAAAGTTTTGTAAGATTTTATCCCAAAATCTTGTTGAAAGGCTCTACAATCCCATTAGCTTATGGGTGATAAGGAGTAGTATTATGGTGTGCCAACAGAATTCTGATTGTCTCATTCAAGAAACAAGTTCCTATATCACTTGTCAAGCTTAATGGAAAACCATACATGATAATAATATTTTCCTATAAGAACCCTATTGTTGTTACTACCATACAATCCTTTATGGGTGATGCCTTTGCCAACCTGGTTAGATAGTATGTGCAAGTGATTATATAGCACACATGATTCCTACATGTGGACGGTGTAATAGGTCCTACAAAGTCAATAGCACACTTTTAAAAGGGATCCAAGCTTGTAATACGTATTAAGGGCATCTCATCTTTATGTCCATCTTTTCAAAGGAGATGAAAATGATCACATGCCTTCACATACTCCTTGGTGTCTTTACATAAGGTCTCCCACCAAAGTCCTACCATAGAATCTTGCACAGTGTCATATCACCTACATAAAATCATCCTATAATTCCACCATGAGCCTCTTCCATAATGGAATCACACTCATGTTCAAGCACACACTAGTGAAAGACTTCATCATGACTGATTTTTCCCAAATATCCTCCAATAAAATGATAAGGTGCTGCGTGTATAAAAATCTACTTTTTCTCAAATCTATTCATTTTCTCAGGTGCCAAGCTAGTGTGCAAAAACATATTTATATCTTCCAAATCTGTGGGTGCATGGTTCAACTAGAAAAAATTTGCATCAGGCATAGTATCTTCAATGCTCTGTGTATCCTTGCTAGAATTGATCCGTGATAGATGTTCAGGTCCTAAATTTCTCTTCTGTAGCTTGAAAAAAACTGTGAAGTCAAACTCCCAAAACAAAAATATCCATATACAGATGCACCCTTACAGAACAGGTTTATTGAATAACTATTTTAGTGTCATATGATTTGTATAGAAAATAAATGGGGTAGCCAATAAGTACGGTCTAAACTTATGATGCACGTAGATCATAGACAAAGCTTTGTGCTTCGTTGTTGTATAATTATGCCCCGCATGTGTCAAATTTATGCTTGTAAAGAAAATGGGATGATCCAAAATTCCTTCCCCTGGTTGGGCAAAAAATTCACCAATCACCATGCCAGAGATATAAATGTGTACATGAAATGGTCTTTCCCATGAAGGAAAGTGTAAAATTGGTGTAGTGGTAAAAATATCATTCAATGTTTCAAATTCCTATTGTTGCGCATCACCTCAATAAAATTTCCCTTTAGCTTTAATAAATTCCTCCAAAGGCACAACAATATTGGAATATCCTTGATAAGCTTTCTGTAGTATCCGGTATGCCCCAAAAATATGTGCACTTCACTCTAATTGGTAGGCTCTTCTAAACCCAAAATCACAGCTATCTTAGTTAGATCTACCAATAGTCCTTATTTGCAAGTGATATGACCAAATAACGTTTTAAAAGGTGTAGGAAAGATACACTTTTTAATGTTGAGACAGATGTAGATGGAAGATGGAGAAGGGAGAGTTCTAGACATAGGGCCAACCTAATTTTTTCCTGCACCTCTCAAACATGAGCCTCAAATTATCATAGTGATCTTTTACTAAACCATATACCATCCAAGCATCCAAATATACTTGTAAAAACTTGTGAATAAAATCTTAAAAGCCCTGCACAAAAATGTGTGAGAACACTACCGGTGCATTTTTCAATCCAAAAGGCATAACTGTATATGGAAACCTTCCCCACTCATTAGTGAAAGTGGTCTTCTCCTAGTTTAGCGTTCCATAGAAGCACACAATGATGTATAGTTCTCTCTCCTAAGAAGAAGTGGTGGAAGCTATAACATTACCATCTAATTCTCAAGTCTAGAAAGAACATCCTCCATGATGCAGGAGAGGAAGCAAAAATTGTAAGGTGCACAAGAATAAGGGTGCAAAAATGCAAGAAGTCAGACTTAGCCGATAATGCGTTTGTAAGAAACATGACACCCGAGAAGAACAATAATAAACCCCCTATCTACAAAATTTAATAAGTAGTGTGTGATTACAATAGGGTACGTTTATGTGATGTCAGAAACTTGATCACTCACCTCGCAGTAGGAGATGAGTCGCACAAGAGTGGAGGAAACAATGAGGTCCTAGTCGGAAGTAGTGGAACGACACACAATCAAGAACAAAAGGTGAAAAGGAATACAAGGGTACACTACTCAGCGTGAGAAAAAAGGGTGTCTCATGGTGTAAAAAAGAAGTCTCTCTTTTTGTAAGGATGTTGTAAACACACTCACTAGCCACATGAGAAGAGGAGCACTACAATGAATGAGAAAAAAAAAAGTGGCCTAGAAATCCCAATAATCCTATATGCGAAGCTCAAAAAATACCTCCCGTTATACAATTTTTTCCCCTAATTTCGCATATAATTGGGAAGAAGAGGAAAAAACCGAGAGCTAAGAATCTTGGTAAACTGGCTTGGGAAGCTCGATGAGTTGGCCAAACAACTCAGTGAGGCGAGTTGGGAGAAGGCTTTGTAGGGAGAGTTAGAAGGGAATTGACTTGGTGAGTCGAGCTGAGGAGGGTGGTGAGAAGTCAATAGATGGGTCCAAGTCAAGTGATCAAAGTACCACGTCAATGTTGGATGAGTCGCCAGTGGAATGGGATGGTGAAACCCCATGAGTTAATGCTAAATAGGTATCACGTCGATAATGCTGAAAACCACGTGGAGATAGTACACAGTGAACTTGTGTATGAAGGCAATGTACAAATGAGTGCCACATGTCCTAAGGTGGCTCAGTAGCCATGTGTCTAGGGTAGCAACCATTGGGAGTGGCACATGATCTCCACAAATCAAGGTAAAGATTCACTAGAAATGGTCAAGGAAGGGCCAACATGTGGGAAGCACAAAAACAACGAACTAGGTGGAGAGAATCCCAGAGGAAGCAGGCACCATGAATTAGTCGAGATGCCTAGGGATATAGAGGTAAGTGATGAAGCGGAAAACACATGTAGAGATTGAATGCAAATAGACTAGGGTGAACCAAATGAGCCGAGGCATGAGTTGGGATGGAACCTTCAACGTAGGGAAGAAAATGGATGCAAAGGCTAACGACAGAGGTATAAGCCGAATAGGGGATCAAGAACCGAAGGGAGAATCCAAAGTAGGTCAGGTGTATGGGGGGCCAAGTAAGCACATGTCAAGCAATAGAGGGGCCCAAGATAGTAAAATCACCAACCAAGAAAATGGGTAGCATGAGTCAGATCACAGGGGAACCATGAAGAACAAAAAAAAATGAGCGGTCGAAGATCCTTCAATACAAACCACAACATAACACAACGTGAATCCACATACCTGATGTAGAGGAACCTGATGTAGGGTTGAGAAAAGAACACAATAGGTGAGATGATGCAAGTCTAAGGCATTTAGATGGGAAATCTCGGTTCCCAACTCGGTGATTCAGGAATGAGTTGGGCCTAATGATCACTTTAATAACCTCAGAGATTTACAAAACCAACATGTAAAAGTACATATGAAAAATAAAACTACAACCTATAACTAAAGGCACCTAGAAACCTCCTGAAAATGCATGCAAATCCTGGAAACCCATGAATAAACACTCATGAATCAGAAACCAAGAATAAGCACCCGAACAAGATTAAAACCCAAAATTAGTGCAAGTGGAGAACAAAAAAAATAACCATTAAGATGCTTGCAAATGAGACTTGTTTATCATGAACAGAAAGCAAAAAACTTGAAAAACCAGAGAGTTGCACGTATCGACATAACATGCACTCTGATACCATGAGGGAGAATGCGAAAACATGAAGCACGAGGATCATGCAGGATGGTGTGAACATCGATCAAAGTGCAAACTGACAATGTGATGAGATCTAATGAAGAGCGAGTATCAACCATAACGTGTATGCAAGGATTCAAAAAAGGGGAAAAACCTTGTTAAGCTTAAAATCTCCACTATCTCATAGATTTGGACGAGTGTACATATAAAGGGTGTTGAGTAATCCCAGTGCTACAATGATGACCTCTCAAGTGGAGAGGGGAATTTACATTCCTAGAATGGGAAGTAACTCCTAATGATGCAAATGATGCACTGATGCATAAGGGAATCCCATGATGACCCTAAAATGACACCTAGACATATGACCTCACCTAAGTGATATGACCTGCTTGATGATGTAAAAAATGACTCACACCAATAATAACTAGGTCATCGTAGATAAATAATCAATAAAACATACACCATATAAGGCTACATCAAGAGAGGGAACTTCAAGTAGACCCCTCACATCATTGTGAATCGACTCTAATAGGGGAGATGAAATTGGATAGTGATGTTTGTGAAGAAGTTCAACATGTTTCTTATAGCACAAGAAAATTTCACACGTTTCATGATCATATTTCATTTTAGAGAGACCTATTACAAGTTTTAGATGAGACATTTCATACATACTACTAAAATTCACATGACCTAGTATTTCATGCCAAAGTTAAAGATCATTTCTAGAGGTAGAAGAAAAGTAATATTTAGAAACAAATCCATCAAATATATAAACTATTTTTTATATTTCAGAAGCAATAACATTCCCGAGTTCATTTTTCACATACCATTTATTTTACAATAACACGACTTTATAATTTTCTTTAGTTAATTATGAGCAAGATTAAAGTTTCTTTTTAACTGAAGAATGAATAACACATTCTTGATTGTTCTAATTTTCCATTTAACACTCCCACAACTTTTAGATCAAATGATAGAATTTTCCCCTATATATATATATATATTCCTCTCATTCTACAACATCTGTGAGGAGTTCAAGAATGTAGATCATGTTCCTAGAGGCACCTCTATTTAGGATCTATTCGTTGTCATTTGAAGATGAGAGTACAATATACATGGAAATAGATTGCTTAACATTATTTGCATGGTTTTGATTCTGGATCTGGTTATGATCCTTCTTGTGATTGTTAAATTTTTTATTTTTAGTATTTTAAAAAAAATTGTTTGTTTTCACATGACAATTAGACTCCTTATGACCAAATTTTCCACATTTGTTACACGTGCCATTGAATTTCACTTGGAATTTTTGACTATTCTTGATAGGATCAATGTTAGTATTAGGTTTAAATTTTAATTAGAAGGGTTCTGATTTTGATTGTTGTTATTGTAGTTTTGAGAGGGTTTATGATTATGTGAGAACAATTCCTGAGAGGTAATATCTTTTGAATAGAAATTTTCCATAACACATTCTTCTTGAATTAAGTGAGAAGAAAGAGTGTCCAAGTCAGGTAGATCAATTTCGTTTTGGTATTTAATGTTTAAGATTGAGATGAAGTTTCAAAAAAAATTCATGGATGTTTATGTGAATGTTAAAATATAGTATTTTATCTTGAAACAATTGACAATTACATCTATCTAACTGTGCTTTAATGTTTTAAATATTTGCTAAATAATTAACTATTTTTAAATCCCCCTTCATGGGAGTTGTAAATAGTTCCATGAGAAGTTTAATTATCTTCGAGAGTCGACTACCCTCGTGCATTGTTTCCAGTTGTTCCAAAACGTCAACAAGAGAGTCCATGTGTCCTATATGCAGTAAAAACTCATCTTTTATGCTCTACAATGGAATTGACATGGCTTCCTGACATATTTGGGAAAAGGACCTTAGGTTTTCAGGGTTATCTTACCTTCAAGTGGGTTGTTTCTCCACATTGGTGACAAGATCCCACAATTTCCTCGCCATAAAAATGGATTTTAACCTAACTCGCTAGATACTATAATTTGTTCCATTTAACAATTATAATTTATCAATTAAAAAACTGGCCATTCCAGCCATTTTTCAATGATAAACACAAACAAGCAAAGTTTGGAAAACAAATTTAACTAAAAACAAATATTTCACTAAACAACAAAATTTAATAAAATTTTAGAGCAAAAAATAAACTAAATTAAATTTAAAATATAATTTTGTTTTTCAAAATACACCTAGATAAACAAGAAAACAAAATGTACCTTCTTTTGTATTTTCTAAAAACCTCCAAAAAATTAAATAATTTTGTTTTGATTTTTTTACTAAATTTTATAAGAAATAAAAAAATTAAAATAAATTTCTTTTAAAATGTAATCACTCATTACAAGGGTCGAGAGTCAAACTCTGTACCTCTAGTGGCCACAAAGCCTTCACGGGCCCTTTTCCTAGCCACAAGATTTATTTAGCACTTATGAACCAGTCATCTAAAAATTTAAATTTAACTTCTAGTTTTATAATTAAAAAAATTAACAAAATAAAACTTACTTTTCACTCCTGTAAATAAAAAAATTCCTTACTTGTTTTACACTATATGAAAAAACAAAAGTATCCCTAATTAAATTTTATGGTTTCTAATGTTTTCTTGTATAGTTAAATTTTAGGAACTTTGGTTATTGTTTTTGTAGGATTTGCAAGAGAGAGGCACATTGTTCTCAAAGGAGATGCACAGGGGAGGATACATAATGGTGACTTTATGAGAGCTTTCCTAGCCATTTGAGTTGAAGGCATTTCCCCCTGAAAACAACTATTATTAGCTTATATACATGCCAATTTCAACTTATTTAAGGCTTTTCAAATAGTATTTGTAGGTGTTTTTATTTATACTACCGTTTACATAGATTTTTCAGACCATATAGGAGTTATATGCAGAAACCTAGGGTATTTATTTGAATTTTTTGATATTTATCCTCTTTTTTATGTTTTATGCAGGCGGTCAGGGTTTTACCAAGATGAAAAAGGGCTATTTAGGTCCTTATAATTGAAGAGGAGAGTTATAGAGGCGTTTTATGTATAAACATGTAGATTTAATTGTTGTTATTTGTAGATATTGTAGTATTCACCTACTATTTAAGGCACCTAGGTTATACAATTTTGTTTTTACAACTTATAAGGTTTTTTACTATATATTGTAGTTTATTGGTTAAAAAACAGAGGCAAATAAGGTTATAATGATAAAAATGATGTTTATTTCTATTTGCAAGTAATTTAAAGACTCTTTGAGGCATTTTCAGGGTGAATGAAGGGATCTAAGCACCAAAAACAGGGATGAGCAGGCTATATTTTCTCAATGAGAGGTTTTTTCCCTCTCTACAACCAATTTTTCAAAGTTTACTAGGGTGGCTAGGATTTGTACAACCATTTTTCAAGAAAAATAGAGGAGGCCATGGTATAAACCAAAGTTTTTTTTGTAGATTTATATAGGTTAAATCTAAATACACAAGTGTATGGATTTTAAGTCAAAAACCAATTTTTTTTTTCAATTATTCAAGATGATTTAGGGTTTACAGAGGCCTTGAATTATATGTTTTTATTTGAATATAAAATTTATATTTTGTTTTCACTATTGTGAAGCCCAATTTTGGGACTATATATATATAATTTTCATTTTTTTACAACAGTAGAAATGAAATAATAATCCAATTTTGTGCACCTGATATAGTTATCTCTATAGAAGAACAATTTCTAATTTCTAAAACATAATTTCCTGCATAAACTTAAAACTGCTTCTCTGATACCATATTAGAAAAGCTAGGAATAATTTTATAAATTAAATTAAATTATTCAAACATACGTAATTCATAGTCAGGATTATAGTTTTAACTATGTGCAGAGATATTCATATAAATGTAGAATTACAAATTAAATTGACAAAGTAAAAACAATGCAATAAAATATATATGTAGAATTAAATAACACATTGATACAAGATTTATAGTGGGGAAACCTATAGGTGAAAACTGTAATATTTGGTCTGAGTTTCTTTATAGAATTTAGAAGAATAATGAAGAATTAACACAGAATATAATAATATTCAAATTGTATTCATCCGAGATGATTTACATAGATGGAGCATACAATTTATAGTGTTTGATCTCCTACATAGGTGGAGTTAACACTCATCTTCAAACCCTACAATCTCTCTCCATGAATCTCATAGATTTATCCCTAGGATATTTCTCTCATCCTTTTATCTCACACCAAAATAGCTACTTGAGTTGCTCTCACAACTCACCCAAATACTAATACTAAATATTACAACTATTTATTAATATGAGTTCTATAAACTCATTATTAATAATGTCACAATATATTTGTAACATTCACTCCCCTATGGTTAACATTATTAATTCCCAATATACACTCCCCTAATGTTGACATTATAGAAACAACAATCACACTTCCTTCTGCAGCTTGTCGCCCATGCGTGCTCATGATTTGGATGGTTTTGTAGGTCAACCAACAACCTGAAACAAAGGATGGTTTTACAAGACAACCAACAACCTAAAACAAAGGATGGTTTTACAGGATAACCAACAACCCAAATATCATGCTGCTGCTTTTCCTTTGTGCTTTCATCTATCCATTATGTATTTCCTTCAAGGAATCATGTAGGAACCATTGCTTACTGAATACAAATTGAATAAAGAGAAAATTGAACATTGAGACCATGTTCCAATTCCCCCCTCAATGAGAACAAATTTAACTTATTCAAACAGGAACTCTGAAATCATACCACAAATATGAAATAAAACACACACACACACACACACACACACACACACACACACACAACCACCACATCTTCATGCACCCCCGTCATTGGTGACTGACGAGAGGTCGCTAATTGATCTCCAGCCTCCGTTGCCTCCGTCCTCTAACTAGTCTTCTGCTAGTTCAACTCAATATGAATTTGAGGATAATTTTAAATCATCCCCTCAATTTTTCACTTGTACGTCACGTACAAGAGAAAATGCGTTCGGCTAACATTGACTCAATTTATTTTTTTTTACAATTTTGACAACACGATTTTTACACAGACATTTTTTGACATTTGAATAAAAAATATCAACTTGAAAAATGATGACTCTGACTTTGACAATGACTCTGAATCTTGACTCACTTTATTTTGGCATCATTTTTATTTTTGGCATGCATAAGACTGGATTTTCTAAACAATGATATACTTTTATATTGACTTTCACACAAATTTTAACTCACGAGAAATTAACCTTAAAAATATATATTGTAAACTTAATAACTAGTACTATAATATTAAAAACCTATCAACTAATTGTACAAAGTGAATAATTTGCAAATACGTGTGACATTTGCACTAACCAAATACTCTAAAACTACCAATGATGTGGTAATGGAGAAAAATATTCGACTGATAGACTTTATCATAAGATATATACATTAGAATAAAAAACAATAAACAATTATGAGGCACCAAAACATTGAACAATTTTGACTTACCATTAAAACTTGATATCCACCTAAATAGTTTTTTGCAACTATTTTTTTTAAATATGGTAGGGAGGTGGAATCTAAAGAAAATACAAATATAGTGCATGAATTAATAAAAATCTACCTCTAGACAATTGACATCAGTTGTCAATACAAATGTGATGTGGACGAAATGTGCCAGATGCTGAGTGGAAACTACAATCAAATAAAAAAATCATTGACTCCTGATTAGTTTTTAAATACCCCTCAGCTTGAATCATGGCATGGATGCAGAAGAGTTTTCGATGTACATAGATAGTAAGGAATTGTAAAATGAGCGAACATGTATATCAATTCAAAATTTGGGAGGCTTGTGTGATGATTTGGAGGTATAAATTCCACAAAAACCACAACTTACTTGATTAGTCAAAGCAATTTATGGAGATGTTCTCTAACACATGCCAATACTACGTGTTAGACCAGAACTGCAATACTCTTAGGACACACAATGTAATTTTGCAGAGAACTATGAATAAGTATCATGCATTTATCAGCAAAGGCATCCAAATCACCATGGTCAGTTGGATGAAAATCCACTCTAAATTTCTTCTCTAACGCACAACCATAGATCTAATGAATAGACCATATGAAAATAAAACTTAAATACTTTGAAGATAGTTCTCAAAAAGCATACAAATTCCTCTGTGGACTCTCATGGATTAATTGACATCGCTCTGATAACAAATGAAATTTTTGTCAGATTTTCTTTATAGAATTTACAATAATAATACATAATTAACACTTAGTATAAAATACTATATTAAATTCATCTGGGATAATTTACATAGATGCATAATACAATTTATAATGTTTTATCTCCTACAAAGGTGGAGCCAACACTCATACTCAAACCCTACAATATCTCTCCATAAATCTCTCTGATTTATCCCTAAGATATTGTTATTTAAATTTTTACGGCTAAGAGAAACCCATTTGAAGCCAAATTTTTTCTGAGAGAGGGGACTTAACCAAATTATAAAGAGAACTGAACGACTTGCAGACAATGACAAGTGTCAAGCAGGTGCAACTTCAGAAGTCAAAGTGGGGACAAAGTATAAAAATCCCATGGGATTGAAACATAGAGCCAACAAAGGAGTAGGATAGTGAGCCCATGAACGGTGCCAAGTGTCCACGCGATGCATCCCCCAGAGCCTTAAAGAAAAGAAGAGTCAAGAGGATGCACAAGCCTTCCATGTGGATCTTGCAACAAATGGACTCCATCTTCAAAGTAGGCCATAAAGATGACAAGCCACCCACCATGTATAAGTGATTTAGGGTCTTATCTGTAAGATTTAATGCTCGAGGAATTTTTCAAAAGATCAGAGGTGAAGGGTCATTTCATTACAAAATATGCGCCATTTAAATCAAGGGGCCATGAACCAATGCATAAAGGGTCAAAATATTTGGTTATGTAATAAATACCCGGAAGGAGTTTCTTCTCAAAAGGCAAGTCCATCTCAAGGGATTCAGTTGCAGGATAATTAAGATGCATTAAATAGGCATGTCTCTCACTTTTCCAAAGGGTGCAAATTGTGAGAAATATTTGAGGAAATATATTTCTGTCACTTCATATCATTTATCATAATTAAGGGGCAGTTGAAAAGGAGTTTCAAATTTATCTCTTACCTCCTCCTCACCCTATAAATTGTAATGAGTTTCGATGATAGGAAGAATATAGATATATGATAGAGAGATAGAGGATTTTAGTTAGGTGTCAGGAGAGTTAATCTTTTCCTCTCTGTCGCAAGTTTCTCTTTTGTTAGGAAGAAAGAGATCTTGAAACTCTAGCCTTCTTGCCTGAGTTTGTAATAGACAATCTTTCCTCTCTTCTAATGTAATACTGTGAACGCCCATTGGAGTAATATAAATGTTTCATGGTGTTCTGGTTCATCATTTGAATATCTTTATTGTCTCTGATCTCCTTTATTTTCATTTAGAAACTGTGCATCTTTGGGTGTTGTTGCAATATTTGGTGTTGTTCTTAAGTAGTTTGAGATGATTGTGTATTCGGTTGGCTTCCTGGTGTATTCTTTTCGGCACATCACCTTAGTTTGTTTTATGTTTTTTCTTTCCAATTTTTCTGACCCCTATCTCCCCCCGCACAGAAGAGCCAACTTCTTTAAAATATGGAGGTCTCCTTAGGATGCACGTCCCACTAACCTAACAATTCCCATGAATCTGATGGCTCTATCTGCCAAGGATGCCCATCAATAGTTTTCCTGGCATGCCTGGTGGGAGTACTTAGAGTGATACTTTATTATGGCATCAGCTTGGTCGATTCTCGAAAAAATTCAAAATTCCATAAAGATGGTTGTGGAGTACATCCAGCAACTCCCTAGGGTCTGACCAAATCATTACAAAGGCTCGCATAGCTCCCTCTCATCCATTTTCATTCATCTACCTTTCCACGCCTCCCATTTCTCTTCATCCAATGAGTTCATGCAATCATGACTCCATTACCACCAAGGGATACTCCTCCTTGTTCATCTCTAAACTATAATTTCTGCACTACCACCATCTTTGAGCAGCTATAACTCACACACCAACAAAAAAAGGCTCCAAATCCAACAGAAGAGGAGCATATGGTAAGAAGTGATACGTGCTCATAAGGTTTATGTCACCAGTCCAATAGAGGAGAGGTTACGAAGGTTTCCTTTATTTGTCTTCCCCATAAAGAAGATCCCCTTAAAATGTCTTTATCAATGGGCTTCATTCTATAAAATGAAGCCACATATGATGAAGAATTTACAGATTCAAAAACCATCACATCAAAGCATAAAGCTTTGACAGAGGAGGAAGGAGATAAGCTCAAGTGCTTATCAGATCTGGGGGAATGTCTCAATGAAGAAGAGCCTGTTGAAATCACATATTCTCTCACTTCATCAGTCTCATGAAAGACGCCACCTGTTTCTCATGACCTTTTAGTTGAATTTGATTAAGAGGCTTTAGAAAGTATTATTGAGAGATTTTTTCTTTCAATCGAAGATCTTGGATTCACAGGTGAAGTTGTTAAAAAGGGGGAGAGGAAGGAAGATGAATAAGATGAAACCCTTCAAAGAGATACACAAGGGATCCTTGATCCAAAAGATACGAGCCAAAAAAACAGACGTACGAAGAAGGTAGGACCAAGCCCCACCTTAGGCTGTATTTGATCGAGAAAGATGCCAACACTAGTCATGTTCAGTCCAGAACATGAGGATGATCTTCAAGACCCCGAGGGTCAGTTGCAGCACCTCCAACCATAGGATGAATGAAAGGAGGTGTTCATACTGTTCACTGATACCATGGGTATCAGAGTGAAGGTCAGCCATTCACTCTCATTACATGCTATATCAATATCTAAATTGATTGCATGGCTAATTTTATAAGAAAATTAAGCTACTTTTCCTTACCTGTTTCAATTTTCGTTTAACATGCATCAAACCAGTTAGACTAGGAGTAGGAGTAGATTTTCTTTTAGCAGTATTAAGTGCTTATGCACAAATTGAATATCTCATTTGAGGCATGTATGGTTTGTATTTTGTATAGTCCCACTCGTATATTACTCTATTAGGAAGGCACCAGCTCTGATGAAGACTCCGACTCGATTGAGAATCAATAGTAAAACTGATGCGATTGTAAAATTCACTCCAAGAAAATAAAGAGCAACTAAAATCAGCCAAAGGTTTTCATTGGCCACCCTTTTAAATTTTCTACTCCCAGAAAAAAGAAAATCTTACTGAGTTTCAATATGAGAGTGGGAAGGAGCTAGAGTCAAGCGGCAATTGTGAATACTCCACAAAAAGCTTAAAGGACAACAGTCTCCGATTTGGAGTAGCTTCGAAACACAGTACCAGACCAGTTTGATAGTGGGAGATCGTGGGTTCTTTTCATTTAGTAGGCTAAATGGTCCCAGTGAGTCACTAGACTGTTATTTAAATTTTTGTGGCTAAGAGAAACCCATTTGAAGCCAAATATTCACCGAGAGAGGGGACTTAACTCAAATTATAAAGAGAATCGAATGGCTCACAGACATCGACAATTGTCAAGCAGGTGCAACTTCAGAAGTCAAAGGGGGGAAAAAGTATCAAAATCCTGTGGGACTGACATGTAGAGCCAACAAAGGAGTAGGACAACGAGCCCGCGGATGGTGCCAAGTGTCCACCTAACGCATCCCCTAGAGCCTTAAAGAAAAGCATAGTCAAGATGATGCGCGGGCCTTCCATGTGGACCTTGCAACAAATGGACTCCATCTTCAAAGCAAGCCATAAAGATGACAATCCACCCACCACATATAAGTGATTTAGGGTATTATCTGTAAGATTTAATGCTCGAGGAATTTTTCAAAAGATCAGAGGCGAGGGGTCATTTCATTAACAAATACGCGCAGTTTGAATCAAGGGGCTACGAACCAATGCATAAAGGGTCAAAATATCTCATTATGTAATAAATAGCCCGGAAGGAGTTTCTTCTCAAAATGTGATTCCATCTCAAGAGAGTCAGTTGCAAGATAATTAAGATGCATTAAATAGGCATGGCTCTCACTTTTCTGAAGGGGGCACATTGTGAGAAATATTTGAGGAAATCTGTTTCTGTCACTTCATATCATTTATCATAATTAAGGGGTAGTTGAAAAGGAATTTCAAAGTTATCTCTTACCTCCTCCTCACCCTATAAATTGTAATGAAGTTTTGATGAAAATATATATATTTAGATTTCTGATAGAGGATTTTTAATTAGGTCCCAGGAGAGTTAATATTTTCCTCTTTGTCGCAAGTTTCTCTTTTGTAAAAGGAACTCTAGCCTTCTTCCTGCGTTTGTAACGAAAATCTTGCCTCTCTTCAAATGTAATACTGTGCATAACCATTGGAGTAATATATATGTTTTTTGGTGTTTCCGGTTCATCATTTGCATATCTTTATTGTCTCTGATTACCTTTATTTTCATTTAGAAACTGTGCATATTTGGGTGTTGTTGCAATATTTGGTGTTGTGCTTAAGTAGTTTGAGACGATTGTGTATTCGGTTGGCTTCTTGGTGTATTTTCTCGGTGCATCGCCTAGTTTGTTTTATGTTTTTTTTCTTTCCAGTTTTTCTGACCCCTATCTCCCTCGCAAAGAAGAGCCAGCTTCTTTAAAACCTGGAGGTCTCCTTAGGATGCACGTCCCACCAACCTAAGGATTCCCATGACTCTGATAACTCTATCCACTAAGGATGTCTGTCAAAAAATATCTCTCTCATCCCTTTATTATCTCATACACCAAAATAGCTACGTGACTTGTTCTCACAACTCACCCAAATACTAATACTAACTATTACAACTATATTATTAATATGAGTTCTATAAACTCATTATTAATAATATTATAATTTATTAATAATGTTAGAAAATATTTGTAACAAAAACCCCACTGAAAATAAAGCACTTCCCTTTTATTAGAATTTATTGAAATATTTCACCCAGCACCTCAAATTCCTCCTCGGTCCCATAGAATTCAAATTACACCACAATTTACAACAATGTAATAATAATTCACATAATATCAAAATCCCTAGTTTCATGATGCATCACCCTATTAAATAGTCTGGGTGATTCAGTTTCACATGGGTGCACTATTTAAATCTATAATTAAATTAAAAAAATGTTCACTGATACCACGAGTATCAGAGTGAAGGTCAGCCATTCACTCTCATTACATGCTATATCAATATCTAAATTGATTGCATGGCCAATTTTATAAGAAAACTAAGCTACTTTTCCTTACTTATTTCAATTTTCGTTTAACATGCATCAAACCAGTTAGACTAGGAGTAGGAGTAGATTTGCTTTCAGCAGAATAAGTGCTTATGCACGAACTGAATATCTCATTTGAGGCATGTATGGTTTGTATTTTGTATAGTCCCACTCGTATATTACTCCAAAGGGGGGTGCCAGCTCTGATGAAGACTCCGACTCGATTGAGAATCAATAGTAAAACTGATGCGATTGCAAAATTCACTCTGAGAAAATAAAGAGCAACTAAAATCAGCCAAAGGTTTTCATTGGCCACCCTTTTAAATTTTCTACTCCCAGAAAAAAGAAAATCTTACTGAGTTTCAATATGAGAGTGGGAAGGAGCTAGAGTCAAGCGGCAATTGTGAATACTCCACAAAAAGCTTAAAGGACAACAGTGTCTGATTTGGAGTAGCTTCGAAACACAGTACCAGACCAGTTTGATAGTGGGAGATCGTGGGTTCTTTTCATTTAGCAGGCTAAATGGTCCCAGTGAGTCACTAGACTGTTATTTAAATTTTTGTGGCTAAGAGAAACCCATTTGAAGCCAAATATTCACCGAGAGAGGGGACTTAACTAAATTATAAAGAGAATCGAACAGCTTGCAGACATCGACAATTGTCAAGCAGGTGCAACTTCAGAAGTCAAAGGGGGGAAAAAGTATCAAAATCCTGTGGGACTGACACGTAGAGCCAACAAAGAAGTAGGACAACGAGCCCGCAGATGGTGCCAAGTGTCCACCTAACGCATCCCCTAGAGCCTTAAAGAAAAGCATAGTCAAGATGATGCGCGGGCCTTCCATGTGGACCTTGCAACAAATGGACTCCATCTTCAAAGCAAGCCATAAAGATGACAATCCACCCACCACATATAAGTGATTTAGGGTATTATCTGTAAGATTTAATGCTCGAGGAATTTTTCAAAAGATCAGAGGCGAGGGGTCATTTCATTAACAAATACGCGCAGTTTGAATCAAGGGGCTACGAACCAATGCATAAAGGGTCAAAATATCTCATGATGTAATAAATAGCCGGAACGAATTTCTTCTCAAAATGTGATTCCATCTCAAGAGAGTCAATTGCAGGATAATTAAGATGCATTAAATAGGCATGGCTCTCACTTTTCTGAAGGGGGCACATTGTGAGAAATATTTGAGGAAATCTGTTTCTGTCACTTCATATCATTTATCATAATTAAGGGCAGTTGAAAAGGAGTTTCAAAGTTATCTCTTACCTCCTCCTCACCCTATAAATTGTAATGGAGTTTTGATGAAAATATATGATTTAAGAGATAGAGGATTTTTAATTAGGTGCCAGGAGAGTTAATCTTTTCCTCTTTGTCACAAGTTTCTCTTTTGTAAAAGGAAGAGATCTTGGAACTCTAGCTTTCTGCATATGTTTGTAACGGTAATATTTCCTCTCTTCAAATGTAATACTGTGCATAACCATTGGAGTAATATATATGTTTTTTGGTGTTTCCGGTTCATCATTTGCATATCTTTATTGTCTCTGATTACCTTTATTTTCATTTAGAAACTGTGCATATTTGGGTGTTGTTGCAATATTTGGTGTTGTGCTTAAGTAGTTTGAGACGATTGTGTATTCGGTTGGCTTCTTGGTGTAGTCTTTTTGGCGCATCACCTTTGTTTGTTTTATGCTTTTTTTCTTTCTAGTTTTTCTGACCCCTATCTTCCCCGCAGAGAAGAGCCAACTTCTTTAAAACCTAGAGGTCTCCTTAGAACACACGTCCCACCAACCTAAGGATTCCCATGGCTCTGAAAACTCTATCCACTAAGGATGTCTATCAAAAAATATCTCTCTCATCCATTTATTATCTCATACACCAAAATAGCTAGGTGACTTGTTCTCACAACTCACCCAAATACTAATACTAACTATTACAACTATATTATTAATATGAGTTCTATAAACTCATTATTAATAATATTAGAATTTATTAATAATGTTAGAATATATTTGCAACAAAAACCCCACTGAAAATAAAGCACTTCCCATTTATTAGAATTTATTGAAATATTTCACCCAACACCTCAAATTCCTCCTCGGTCCCATAGAATTCAAATTACACCACAATTTACAACAATGTAATAATAATTCACATAATATCAAAATCCCTAGTTTTATGATGCATCACCCTATTAAATAGTCTGGGTGATTCAGTTTCACATGGGTGCACTATTTAACTCTTTAATTTAAATAAAAAAATTTAATTAAAACTTCCACTTAATGTAAAATGAGGAGTCGGCAATATTAAACCAAAGTTTATAAATAAAATTTGAAAATAAGGGGTGAAGTGGTGCCTCACCTAAATGGTGTCCGCACTTCACATTATTACTCCAATGACGAGAATAAATGATTCCTTCATTTACAATATTTTGATTAGAATTGATAAATTTTGATTTATCATGATTTTGATTATTTTTATTATTATTGGGTTGGTCCTTTGAAGGTGTCTTGATTAGGCCCTTAGTAATGAGAGCCCTCTCAATATTTTTTCCTTTTGCTATAAATTCTCTTAAGTTTGTCAAAAAATACATTTTCATTTGAAATAATAATTTTGATTTTAGATTGGGAATGAAAACACTAACTGTTTCTCAGGTATGAAGAAAGAGAATTAGATTGTGATTCCTCACCATCATTGAAGAAACAACGGGAAAGTTTCATTATTATTTTGCTTTATGTTGCAAAGGCTCATCATTGAGATTTTAGAATCTAGGTTGAATGATAAATGTTTGAAAATTTTCTCTGAAAAGTCTATAAATGTTGTGATTGATCCCTTTAGAAGGTGTAAGAACTAGTCAAAAGCTTGCCCTCCTAAAATTTTAGGAAATAAGCACAAGAGAAAGATGTCATTGTATGCCACTTTTTAGCATGCCATGAATTTTTGTTAACATGATCTCTTAGATCATGTTTATCCTTTTATTTACCAATTTTAGGTGTTTCGAATGATTTGGGAAAAGGTACATACAAAATGTCCTTATCAAATGGGCAAGGACATAGTTCATTGAAATTAATTTTTTTTGTAAGTTTTTGAAGTCCCATTAAGGTTTCTTTCATACTCTTCCATTCTTATGAAAATGGGGAGTTAGGTTGAAGAGTGTCTATAGTTACGTCATTTTCATGCATAGATTTATGTTCTTCCTCATTTTTAGGATTTTTATTTTTTGTGAGTTGGTGTGTTAGCTCTTTGATTTTGGCTAACAACTCTTCTTTGGATGAATCAGATGTAGTAGTTGATTTTTAATTTTTTATACTAGACTTGGGTATTTCGAATAAGTATTTTAAGTTTTCATGCATACTACCCTTTGCACATTAATATTTAATTTAATTAACTCTATCATACAAAAAACATACACATACACTCCCTAGCTAAATTAATTAGCTATTTAAATGAAACAAAAAGTTAAATATTCACTCACCTTCCACTCAAATCCACTTCATTAGCTCACTCACTCAAGTTAAACGACCCTACAAAAGAGGAGGCTAAATATTCATGTACAACCAAATTTAGAATAAAATAAAGAGCCAACCAATTTGAAATAAAGCTTCTTAAATTCTTATTCAAACTCAGTCAACTGCACAGACCAAATCAAAATGCTAAATCAAGAAAATGTATGCATTAACCTTCAACTTATTAAAAGGTTGTTCCATAATCCATGGCCTTTCCCTTAGATTTAAATAAAATTCCCACCCTTTTACAAATAATCTCTTGGAATATTAAGGCATTTGCAACATTACTCTTTCCAATTTCCACTTGAATTCATACGTCGTTTGGATTTTAATTTGATCAACAAAGTTCATCACTCATCCATTTTATCGTAGCATGAAGTTTATTCCATTCAGAGTCACATTTGGAGCATCCACATATAAATCCATCAAGGAGATTCAACAAGCTTATTACATCCGAGATTTCAAGGAAACACTAAATAAGAATATGGTATTCTTTTTATTGCATGTTTCTTCCTTTTTTTTTTTTTCTATTTTTTCATTGTTTACATCATTCACCAAGATTTGGGAGAAAAATCAATGCCAATCTTAAATGTAATGTTTAAACATAAGGTTTGGGTCATTGAGGCAAGAATGTGTGAACATCGAGATAATTTCCATGAAGGACACAAATAGGAACCAATGGGGTCTGTGGGAGTCGAGTTGGATGAGATAATGAGTCGGGGAGCAAGGATGAACAATTCACCACCGAGTAATTAAGGTTTTCATTAAGTAGCTGACCTAGACACAAAAAAATTGATCAGTAAGGATACACAACCCAAAGTTAAAGTTGGAACATGGGCTAGTTTTTTATTCTCCAAGATGAAGTTATTGTTCGAATTTGGAATTCCAAGGTGAGGTAATCGAGATTGAATGGGACATCACTAAGAAAAATGAAGATATCACTAAGGAGATTTGTGTAATGGGTGATCGAGTGAAGAGTATATCTTTCTAAGCTATACATCCACTTTAATATAGGGCCAAATTGAAGACCTTCATATATATCGAGGAGAGTGAATATGAAGCTTGATTTGAAATTTAATATATATGATAGAATGATCCAAGTGTAGATATCTATAAAAAATTATTTATCTTTCAAGCCACACAAAATATTCAAGGATTTATTAAATCTAGTATTTTATTGGATTTAACAAACGTTAAAACCATAGAGATCTAAAGCACCTAGAAAACCTTTTCTCCAAAATTTTACAGGTAAAAGTTAACCCATATAGGTAAACACAATATTGTGCTAAAACAACGAACAAAAAGAAGCAACAAGGCTAAAACAAACTTAATTTTAAGCATGACCACAATGAAAAAAATGGATGAAATACTATGGATGGAGTGAACAAAATGGAAAGAATAAGATAATGTAAATGAATGATGTTTGCCAAATGGGTTCACATGAGGTCCGCTCTACTACATCGTCAAAAAAATTCAAGAAGGGTGAAAAAACCAACAATGGGGTTTGTACGAGGTCCACTTTGCATATCCATTGCTCACATATTTTTATAAAACTACACATGGATGTCACATATACAATGGAAAATGGGTCTGCACGATATTTTATCTACTTTCCCGTTGGCATTGACTTACTTGAAATATAAATCATGGTTGGAGTGAAGGTTAGAGAGGTCTCTTTTGAGAACATGATTTGATACCAAATGTGGTTTCCCCCTTCACCTGGAGAGAGAGAGAGCATATGATCAAGTTAAAAAAATTCAACATGTTTATTCAATACTAAAACAATTACATTTATAGTGTGAGAACCTCCTACAATCATGGAGATATTCCTCATCCTAATTGCTACAATATCTCCCTAAATAATTCACTAATACCCTAAATCTTTCATTATCCCTACTATCTTCTATTTACCCTCCAAAATCTCAACGTGAGTTGTATTCACAACTCATTTAAATTATTTGAATAAACCTCTCTATTTTTTTTAAAAAAACACTAGTTAATACTTAATAATGTGGACAACTAATATAAACCTACAAATGCACCTATGTTAGGACTAATTCCTAACGCTAGGTGCGGTCATGTTTAAACCCCACAAGCCTTGCCAAGATGTTTATTCGAGAAGGGTGTAACTCATGGAAAATTTACAGCACATTTCTAACATTCTCCAACTTATTGAATACTTTCCATAGGGGTGCTAAAACCGTATATACAAAAACTCATGGTAAACATGCCCATTGATTTTCTACAACAATAAACATTCTCAATACTTACATTCTTTGTCAAATAATTAACAATATTATCGTATACATCCACCTTCTTCAATAGTATCTTCTTCTCCTCCACAATTTATCTTACAAAATGTTATTACACATCAATGTGTTTCATTATATAATTATACTTAGAGTTATTTTATATATAAATTGGACTTTGATTGACACAATCAATCATTACAACATTTTGAGTGAAATTAATAGTGGAAATAAACCTTTAAATCCAAACCGATTCTTTTCTTGCATGATTAGCTGTCATGTACTCAATATTTTTCATTGATATCACAATAATTAGTTAATGTTTATGCATTCAAAATACAACTCAAATGAAAAATTTGAAACATACCAACTAGAAGATATGTGCATATACAAATCTACACAGTAATCTAAATCCAAAAATTCATGTAGATTCAATGTCTTTCTTTCACCAGGATTTTCAAGATAGCATATTGCATAATTATATGTCCCATGTAGATACTTGAAGATCCTCTTCATCATAGTCCAATTTTCCTTTCTGGTATTGTAATTGAATATGATAACTACCCCCTCTTCTTGAGAAATATTAGGTCTATTATAAACCATTTCATACATAAACTTAACAACCACACTAGCATATGGTACTTGAGACATGTCCTCAATTTTTTAATTTTAGGACATTATTCAGTAGATAATTTTTGACTAACATGAAAGGGAATGCTGATACATTTATTTTCTTGCATTTTAAACATTTGTAATATCTTCTTAATATAATTCCTTTGATATAATCATGATTTTCTATTTACACGATCTCTTATGATTTTCATGTCTATAAGAAATTTTTCAGCACCTAGATCCTTCATATGAAACTGAGATGAAAGCTAAGACTTAAATTGAGTGATCATTTACTTATTGTTACCAATTATCAACATATCATATATATGTACAATACTATGATAAATAGTTTTTCACCTTTTTAATTAAAATAAACACAAGGATCACTTTTCTTCTTCCAAGCCTAAGTCTCGACATAAAATTGTCAAATTTATGGTTGCATATTATTGGTGATTTATTCAATACTTAAATATACTTTTTCATCCTACACACAAAAAAATTACTTTACTTTAAACTTGAAGTTTTCTAGCTACTTCATGTATAATTCCTCATTAAGCTCACCATACAAAAAATATGTCTTAACATCTATATGTTATATTTATAGATTGAAAGAAGCATAAAAAACCAGAAGAAATATAATATAATGTAACTTAATAACAAGTTAAAAACTATCGCCAAAATTGAGTCCCTTTACATATGAGAACCCTTTTTATACTAGGTGACTTTGATGCTACTCCATTTTTCCATCTACATTGTACTTCTCAAATACCCATTTTTATCTAACATGTTTTCTTCAAGGAGGTAACTTTACCAAGTCCCATGTAAGATTCTTATTTAAGGACCCCATTTATTCCCCATATCCTTCTTCAAATAATTTTTTTCCTTCAATCCAAAATCCTCCTTTATAGTCTTTGGGTTATCATAAATAACAGAAAAAACTAATAAAATTAATGCATAATGAAAATTAGGATAACTATACCTATAAGGCACCCTTCTCACTTGATTTGATCTTCTCAATATTTGAGTTTATAGTTTCGCATATTCTTGTTCCTCTTCCTCCACTTCATCTAAATATTCCTCTTACAAACCTCTTTCTAGTTCATCTTCTATAGTTGCATAAAAATCAAACCCTCTAATTCAACGTGAAAATTTTCACTATTATATTTTAGCTTTTCTTCCTTCTCAGGAATCCCCTTAGCTTTTCTAAATATTACATTGTGACAATAAATAACCTTACGTGTTTTTGAATTCCATAGCTTATATATTTTTACACCATTAGAGTATCCAATAAATATGTACTTAGTATATTTGTTACCTAACATTTTTGTTTTCACTTATGTAATATACTTATAAGAAAATAACCAAATACCCTTAAATGTCATATAGAAAGTTTCTTACTTGTACATGCTTATTGTGGATTTTTATTGTTAACCGTAGATGTGGGTGATCTATTAATAAAGTGAAAATTAGTTGTCACTACTTATACCCAAAATTTCCTATCCAAACCTACACCATTGATCATACTTCTACCCTTAGCTAATAAAGTTATATTCATTCTTTCTATAACTCCGTTTTACTATGTCATACATGTGGAGTGTCCTTTGCCTTTCTTTTCTAGACTTTATACATAATTTATCAAAGGAATTAGAGTAATATTCCTCACCATTAACACTTCTCAAAACCTTTATCTTCTTTTCCGTTTGATTTTACACAAGAGCCTTAAAATATTTAAACTTATTGAAATAAAATAGTCGTTCCCCATAAAATATAGCCAAGTATTCTTTGATAGATTATCTATAAACATGACATATATATATATACCTATCAAAGAATACTTGGCTATATTTTATGGGGAACGACTAACTTATTTATATATATATATATATATATATATACCTAGTGATGGAACCTACATAGGTCCAAACATAGCACTATGTATTAAATGTATAATTAGTTATAATCTTAATGCATTTCCATGAAAATTTACTCTAGTTTTGTTTCCAAATACATAATGCTCACAAAAATCAATTTTAAAGGACGATTTTAAAATTCTTTAACCTTACCTTTGATTTTTAATGTAAAAATACATTTCTCTCCAATATGTCCCATCCTTTGATCCTACAACATCCCATTATTTGTAAGAGATGTAATATTCAAATATGCATCTTTCTTATGCTCTAAAATCATAAAGTATACTATTGCACTCATCACTCATAATGTTTGCTGCAATCTTGAACATTATTCTTATATGGAATACCCTTCTGAGTACCATTTATCCTCAAACCATATTACAAATATCCTCATTAAATACTACCTATTAGCCCACATCATTCATCTTACTCACATATATTAGGTTTCTGGTCAAACTTGGAATGTGTAGAACACTATGGAGGGATTTAATCTTTTCATGTCTACACCTCAACATGAATCTTCCATGACCTATGATCTTGTAGGTTGATTTTTATCGCAATAATAATTCACCTCTATTGATATTTTCATATTCATAGAACCACTCTTGACAAGGAGTCATACGAAAATAGGAACCTGAGTCAATCAACCATGTACCATCACATACATATGAGGTACATGCTGTAAAGAATTTTTTTTTGAGTCTTCATGAGAGGGTTTCATATCCAAATATTTAGAATTGTTATATGAATTACCCTTTTCTACCTTTTTAAATCTACAACCTTTCTTGAAATTCCCCATTTTCCCATAGTTATAGAATTTCCTCTTTTTTATGTAGTATTCGATTTTCTTCTTTGTTTCTACTATCTTTTTCTCTCTCTTAAGTATGACCTCCCAAAAAAATACATCCTTGGTTTTATAATTGTCAATGGATTTCCACCTCATACTTTATAACTTCAAAACCACAATGACATCCTCAACTAATAAATTTTCTATAGTGCAATTAATAATCATAACTAGATATATTATTCCAAGATTTAGGTAAATAACCTAATCAAGTGTTAATTGTAAGCTTGTTCAAGATTTGAGGGGCCTAATAATAATGGAGGGATAACATAGGATAGCATTAAAAAAATATTTTCATGGGTCTCATAAAATAACTAGGTTGAATTAGGTATTTTTTGAGGGAGAAAAATTTCCTAATGAATCGAAGAAAATTCTATAAAGAAGAAAAAGGTTAAAGAGATAAGAATAAAAATACCAACTTAATCATAGGGATTTAAAATTTTTAGGAGGTAGCCAAAATAGTACTCCTACAAGTCTAGCTCTTGAGGCAAAATCGTACATGTATGGTTTTGGTCAAAGTGGTTGAATTTCACTATTTTTTGGGGTATATTTCACATTATTGTTTAGACTCGTCTTCTATTGCATATTTTTGACGTTTGTCTTTATATTCAGAAAAAGATTATGATTCTATAAACCTTAATTATCTATTTTTTTCAATTATTTCAATAATTTTTAGATTATCCTACTCTTGGTATATGTTATTTCTTTAAGTAGGTTTTAATTATATTTTTATAGATAGTTAGGCACAACTACCCCTAGATTTTGATAAGTATATAACATTTCGTAGTGCAAATTACTTTCCATGTCTACATTTTAGCAAACACAAACTACAGTAAACATCAAATCTTTAAAATTTCCTTGTTTTGGTAAACCATTTTTTATATTGAGCACTCTACCTTAGGGTTTCATATTTTCATAATAATTCATTGATTGTAATATTATAAAGGTTTTCTATTTCCTCTTAATGATATAATTAATTTTTTGGGGGTTTATTTCATTTCTTACATGTTTTTTTAGTCCCAACTATTGTGCATGGTATTAGTTGCATATTATTATTTATATGTTACAAATTTATGCTAGAGGTATCCCTTATAGTGAGATAATTTTATAGAAAGTGTCAAGCCTTTCTAACAAGTCACTTTTTTACATGTAAATATCTCCACTCTTGCCAATATGTTAAAATAATCATTTACATGAAAATAGGGGAAAGACAGGGCTCCCAAAGGATGTCATGATCGTGGAAAAATGATTGGTGTCAAAACTTTTTCAAAAGGTCGATAGGAAAAATCCCTATGTGCTTCCTCTGTTTTATATGTTATTTTTCAATTTGGAACTCTCTTGTGCTCTCAAATCGAGCACCGCCATTTTTGTCATGCAAAAAATCAACATGGTGGAATTGTTGGAGATGATTCAGATATACATTGTGTCCTTAATTACATGTCAAGTGTTACACTCATTGGGAAAGAGCTCGAGGATACTCTCATGGAATTATTCCTTGGTTCAAGTTCGGATAGGTATGAAATTTTCTCAAAATGTACAATTATACACCATATACATTATTTCTTTTACCAAAGTTTAATCTAATATTGTCATAATTAAAAAATTTTAGTTTGAAATTTGTAACATTTTCTTATTAAATATCAGAATTGTAACTAGAAGAAGATGAGCGAATAATCACAACATAATAATTTCACCAAATGCAACCAACAAGTGTTCAATTAGATTAATTCACATTTCTAACATATTCCGATCCTATCTAAAAATAGGCGCTTTGAAAACGGTATGGACATCCACCAAAGCATTACAAAGAATTGAATTCTTTTAGATGTTTTTGTTGTAAGTACCATGATAGGTATGTATGAAAAATGTGGAAGCATGTATAATACATGTGAACTATTTGACAAAAAATCTAAAATAAATATGGTTTTATGGATTACAACAATTGCAAGATATGCAAAAAATGAATTTATTGACCTTGGAATATTTCATTATTGCCATCATTGTGTGAGTCGTTTTCCAAATGAAATGTTTAGATAAGAGCATGTATATCCATTAAAACATAATGAAAGTGTATTTTTTGAAATGTATAATAGCTGTAGACATGTATGAAAATGTGGAATCATAAACAATGCATGTTAACTATTTGAAAAAAATACCTTAAAGAGATGTGGATCTCATGGAATGCCATGATTGTAGGATATGCAAAAAATAAAATTATCAAATATGGTAGTTGGGGTCATCAAGAATCTTTAGCGTAAGTGTTGAATACCACAGTACAAATAAGTTTATCTCCAAGATTTTGGAAAAGAAAAATTTTTTTCAGAGAATAAAATTGGTTCCATTATTTCAAAAAAAGGATTTTTTCCTTCTAGAGATTATTGGTGATATTATTTGAAGTAAATTGTAAACATAGTTTGGTACTATACCAAGGTATCATGTGTTAGACCATAAGTGATAAAAAAGGAGCCAATTTTTATATCTAGTTTCTTAAAAAAAATATAGGCATTTGGATATTTAGACCATGTTGTTAACTTCGTAAATTCATACACACACATACATAACCTTGTAAGTTTGATTTCATTTTTTTTCCTATGAAATCACTACCAGTAATAGTAATTAAAGAAAAATTGGTCTAATTCACCCACTCTTAGGAAAATATTTCCTCACACTAATTATGTTAATTGGTAAAGTTGAGTGATCATAGTGAAATCCAAGTTAATAACTATCGCGTCAAGATCTGTGCTTGTAACAATTGTGCAAATTTTAGGTATTGTTCAATTTTATTCAGTAGTAAAGTAGGTCCTTATCTTTTGGAACTTAGATCATGTGTCTTAAAGTCAATGCTTGATTATTTTTCATTTTCTATAATTTATAAATTAGGTTGGTTTTTTTGGGGTTATTTGAGCATATCATTTTAAGGAAAATGTCTTCATAGAACGTTTTTGGCCCCTGTTCCAAATATCTTTTGGGATTGTTGCATATTTTATGTGTTTACTAGAGTTAACGTTATTAGGGATCAAGACTAAGAATTTTCTTTTTAGAAATATAATGAATTTAGTGGGATAAAATAAAGTCAATAGAAGATGAGTATATGGATAGGTCTTAGAGATCGAGGTTCAAATTTAGATATATTATGTATGGGTGTTCTTGAAAATTTTTACAAAAAAAAAGTAATATTTATATATTTAATTTTTCAAAATTAAAATATATAAAATTCAATACAGTGATATATGTATTTGTCTTAGTATTTATCCTGGTTGCAAATGGAGAACAAGGGAACTTATGTTCAAGAATGTATTTGTTGTTATCCCTCATAAAATAACCAGATCTAGATAGAAATTTTAATAACATGAAAAGAAATGATAAATACCTTGGGTCTTGCATGTTACAACTAGTATGAAAATATGTCTATAGATAGAACTATCCATTATCTTGTTATAAAGCATGGGACTTGGAATCGAAATAGATATAATTGATATGTTTAATGCACCTATGAAACATGACACAATCTATGACACCTTAAGCATTTGTAGGCCAAATTTTTGTTGAGACATAATTTTGTCAAAATTAATATACAAATTTTATAAAATACCTATGAAGATACCAATTTTAGAGCACACATACATTTTGAGAAGTTGTGGTAGAAATCCGTGACTGTACTCGGAACCAAGGCATCAAACACATGTACTCAAAGATAGGAAGGTGGGACCAAGTTCTGACATGATGGGATATGTTATGAAATATGGGTGTTACTTACATGGGTCAGTTTTTTATTAGCATGTTAATACATTTTTTTGTTGTTATGTGAGTTATAATCACTCACATAAATATAGTACTTTGTTTCTCTATTCTATCACTTAATTCATTTTATTTAGGAGATGTAAAAACCTATTTAAATATATTTTCTATACATAATTAATTCAAATTTTTTTTAGTGTGATTATTTTGAACCAAAATTTTCACTTGGTATAAAATTAGGTGAGAGTTAGAGAGGGTGAGAGCCTATGATAGAAGAAGAGTTGAAGGATTGTTTTTTGTCAAAGGGACGCAACTAAGCTTGGAGAAAAGGAGTGTGGAACCTGAGGGAGACATGTCATTGGTAAAACACTGATATTTTTTTCAGAGCCAAAACAATCAAATGAGATTCCAAGGGGAGTATTTTTCTTCATTCTTGAAAAATACCAGTGGGATTTTGACGTTTTCTAGTGCTACATGGGAGGATCAAAACATATTAAAACATTCTACATGCTAATGAAAATCAGGGGAATATTTATGCTTCTTTTAGTATGTTCTAATCTATATGAATGCACACTCATATACCATTCAAGATCTACTAGTATTGACGTTAATATTTCTAATTTTAGACCAATAAATACCCTGAAAAATAATCATTATTACTCTCAATTCATTTGCTTCATTGTGATTTGTTGTAAATATTTGGGCTCAACATTCACCATATGCGTGTATACACCATGGTGTCATTTGGATTTGAGGAATTATTATAAGTTTATTTGTACTATTATTATTGTATCTTGTGAATCTCTTTGGACATTTACAGTTATGTAATCTCTATAACACGACCTGCTTTAAGCATGAAAACTCAGTAGAAAAGAAAGATAAACAAATATAACAACAAACCTTTCCTCTAAGTTTCTCTTGCAAACCTTGATGATAGGATTTTGAAAGTATTTAAACTTGTAAAATCCTTGAATCTTTGGATTATGGGTGCTCTAAATGATTCTCCAAACAAGGGAATGGTTATGCTACGAGAAGATTTGGACACAAGGAATGCAAAACATTTTTGGTAGAGTTTATATGTAATTGCACAAAGCTTCTAGGGATCCTTTACAAAGGCTATTGCCTGATATTTATAGTTGAGGGAGAGGCCATAAAAAGTGGGGCATATTTTGAATGAGTTTCGGGATCATGAATGCATTTCCCAAAAAAATAAGTATATTTGGTTTGTGTAGTTGTAGCTTTGAAGGAGAAATGAATAGTTGGTTGGTTGTAATATTTCATCTGAGAAGGTGATTGTGCATGTAATTTTATTTCCCCCACCTTTGTATGGTTCTAGAAATGGAGTGGGAGTGGAATGACTAGGATAATGAAGTGGATTCTAAGTGGATGATGAATATGAAAATATATTCATTTCTATTTTAAATAAGTAATTTAATTAGCTATGAGGTGTGAGTAGGATATTAACCATTTAATTCAATATATATTTTTAATTAAATTAGCTAAAGGGTGTGGGAATAAATTTCATTAATTCCAAAAATATAATAGAATTAAATTAATTAATTCTTAAGGGTTATGATTTAAATGATATAATTAATGCGTTGTACTCTGGTAGGATATAATTAATTTAATTAATTCTAATAGGATGAAATTAACTTAGTTAAATCCGAAGGGATATAAATAGGATAAGAATAATCAAAGAATAGGCTAGAAATATTTATATATTTTTAGGGTCTAAATTTTCCCCTCTTTAAAGTGTTATTACGAATTAATATATTTAGACAGATTTAGATTAGTGAGTGGAAGACATGAAAAATAGTGAAGTAATTAGATGCTCCAACGAGTGTGGATGCGATGGAGCAATGAGATGCCCTAATGAGTGTAGATGCTAACGGAATGCCCCCTCAAGTAACTAGGTGATGTAGAAACGTGGTGGAAAGCTATTTGATAGGAAGAAGGGAAAGGGAAATGAAGAGGGAGGTAAAGGAAGAGGGAATTTTTTTTTCTCGTAGCATGAGCGTTCATTTAGAGAGTGAAAGTTAGAGTAACCGTATTTTGATGTTGCATAATAGAGTTGTCACCATGAATATGAAATAATCATGATGTGTAACCCATTATGTGTGTAAACAACACACACACACACACACACACACACACACACACACACACACACACACACACACACACACACACACACACACACACACACACACACACACACATCAAATAAAAATAAAAAATGAAAATAAACCCACTATACACAATATATGAAGGCACCATAGTTATAAATGAACCAAGATTGTAACATACTACTTGTAATTTATCCAAAGCAAAACAAGTGAAAACAAACCCAATCTACATCGTAAACATATGCACCATAGCTATAAGAAATTTAAGATGATAATGAAATACATGTAATTTTTCTAGAAATAATAACAAAAATACAACACAACTTTGAAATAAAGATAATTAATCTTGCCCCTAATGTGTTCCATAGTGATAAGTGAGAAGATGTGAATGCCCCGAAGCAACAAAATATACAGAGGGATAGGATTAGACTAAAGAGTGGAGTAATATTAGATAATCCTCATGAAAATCTTATTGGATCCCATTAAAGTGTAATATGAGATTGAAAAGGGTCATTGCCCCTAAGCACGGATGCTGAAAATGCATTGGAAAGAATGAAATATGAGATTTCCCCAAATGGGGCTATGTTCAAGGGAGATAATTAATTGTGATAGTTTGTTACACGCGCTAGTGTAAGAGTGAGAGCATGAACCTTGACATGTGTGTGATAGCATTAGTGTGCTAGCGCAGATGTATACGCGTTAGTGTATAAGTGCATGTGCTAGCATAGAGAAGGGTGAACTAGTGTAAAAAAGGATGAACTAACGCCATAAAATGAATTAGAGAGGAATGTTTGAAGATTATAATAGAAGAAACATAAATTAATAGTGTTTTTAAATGATTTTCAAGAGATATCATTACTATTAGACGTGTCAGAGTGTCATGGATGACTGTGAACATTTGAGAGTAGATTCACATGTAGTTAGCGACGACAATTGGTTACATTATTAGAGGCGACAAGGATGTCATATATTTCTCAGCTACCACACATCATACTAGATAATTTTTTATTGATAGCGTTGGCCAAGTGATGGTACAATGATATTCAAAAATTTAGGTTGTCGACTAGGGAGATGACTATGATCTTAGAGGATGTGCATCAGATCTTACGGGTACTAATACATGGTATACTGATAGAGTTTGATGGAAATACCACACACATTCTTGGAAATATATGAGATTTATTTATTTTGGAGGATATATCTATAGAGGGGCTGGTGGTGCACTTATATGAGTGTATGGATGATAGGAAGGTAGCCAAACTACTTATATATTTGATGGCTCTTATCAACAGCTATTTGTTTCCTGATAAGGATGAGACTCATTTTCAGTTGGGATTGATAGGTGTAGTGTCAAAAATGATGGAGGGAGATATATTTTCATGGGGAAAATGAATCCTCACGCATTTATACAAAGAATTGCACTTGATAGTGTAAAAAGGCATGATGAGTGTGAGCCTAGATATACTACTTCAAATATGGGCATGGGATCATATTATGATTGGATGACTAGTGAGTATTCTATGAGTTAGGTAGATGGATCAGCCCTCATCCTTTGGATGGGAGACAGTAGGTGTGGGCCAGAGAGTCCGTATAGGGGGTATTACTTTCTGTCGATAGGATTTCAATGATTTACAACTACATATTTTTACATGGAGACCATATAAATTATATCAGTGGGATATAGATGACATAGAGTTGTGTATGGCTGAGGAAAACCATTTTATTATTGGCATCCATAGTCATATCATGAATATTTATAGGGTAGATTGAGTATAAAGACATCACAGGATCAGATAGGATATTCTAGATGGTGATCAGTGGTATGTGCGACTAGCGCATGAGAAAGTGGAATTTAGGTGGTGAGTTAGAGTGTGATCCACCATGATGATTTTCTTTGGGGTCATTCCAAAGGTGTGGGATGCTCATGCTCAGGTTGTGGATCCAGGAAATACTCCATAGTATGCGGCATGGTATGTAACTATCATGCTTAGGCAGATCACTATTACGCAGGAGGCCATACATGTAAGGATATTGACAACAGGTGTGGATGGGCCATGACAGAGGAAAGATAGGGGTAGACTTGGGATGAAAAAGGTAGAGGTAAAGGTACAATATTTTTAGGGTCCACAAGTTTAGGTGTTACATGGGCCATACATACATGTACATGTAGCACAGGTACCACAGGTGCAGGAAGCACAACTTTATGTAGCTCATGCATCACACATATGAGCACATGTAGCAAAGGGTCATGTAGCTCAAGTACCATTCCATATGCAACAATAGGTTCCGATATTGATATCAATATAAGTTTTGGTCATACATATACAAGTACCATTACAGGTACCACAAAAGGTTTCAAAAAAACACCAATGTAGGTTTTGGTTGTATATATGTAGGTACCATTATAAACACCTTTACAGATGCCATAGTCACCACCTAGACCACCTAGTCTAGGTGTTGGAACTATATAGGGAGGAGGAGATGGAGATATAGGGGTAGAAGTACAAATGAAACCACATATACTATCCCGAAGACTATTAGGTGGGCCATCAGTTGCCACATTACATGATGAGAGGGTTATTGTTATATTATGAGCTGATATTGCATTCATCAAGGTTCACACCCTCTAGAGATAGTTAGACTAGATGGCGGATGAGAAGGATGGCTTGAGATAACAAGTACAATAGAGGAATTTGCAGAGAGATAAAAATATTATTCAGTTATGTCAAGTGATAACTAAGAAAGATGTTATATACCATTTGGTAGTGGCAGGTAGTCTTAGTGATGTGTTACCAAATATTTTTACTTCATTTGGGGAGGTAAGTTATTACAACAAGTTATCTGAGGATTCAATCCCTGAGGATTAGAGAGATACATCTTTCAGTTAGAGATCAAGTAGTTGGTCCACCAAGTCACACAGGGCATCGAGATCAGTGAAGATTCCACTCCTAGAGATAGACCAGAAAGTCCTGGCATGGGAGACATCTAGGGATGACTCATGTTTGATGAGACACTATATATATTTTTTGTATATGCCTCGTGATGAAGGCATAATTTTATAGATCAATTACCATAATGGCATACTGAGATGTATATGATATTTTTGAGATATTTAATGTACATGGACACTTTGTTTGATGTATATGATGTTGTGAGATTGACATGCCTTGATGTATATAGTATGGAAATTTGATACCAGATATGATGATGAAATGTTTTATTGTCATATGATGTAGTTAGATGGATGATTACATGATGATATACTAGATTATATGGCGATGTTTTATTTATTTGATACTATTGTTATAGATGGTATGATGATTTTATGTAGCTTATTATGTATATTTATAGCTTAGATTTTGTGCTTGATGTATGATGATTATGTTGGCATTGTGTTATCATTGATGTTAAAGTATGATGATGAAGGTGTTGAGTTTTCAGTGGTCATGGAAAGTTTTTATTGATGTCAATAAGTTTCATTGATTTCAAAAGGAGCATGATTTCATGTGAAGGTTTATTGGTAGTGTCATTGATGTCAAATGTTGTGTTGATGACATGTCTAGTGGTTTGGTATCATTGATGGCATGGTGTCTTGAGTGAGTGTGGTGACTTGTAAAGGTATTTTAGTGATAGATGGATGTTGTAGTGATGGCATGAATCATGTTGAAGGGTCTTGTAGGTTGGAAAGAGTGATGAATTCATGAGGTGGTGATGTAAGTATGGTTAATAAGCCTAGTCATGTCCTAGTTAAAAGGATGAGATATGTCATAGTGGTTCACATGTATGTTGCAAATGGTTATACATTTTCAGATCATGGAGATAACGTGGATTAAGTGTGAGACACCCACAAGTGTCTAAGAGCATATTTACAGGGTTTGGACATGTTTTCTAGGTCTACACTAGACCTTTTCTTAAGCCATAGATGGAAAAATGAGGTAAACGGGTCTTATTTCAGCTTGAAAATGCAAATATGAGCATGGGATAAGGTGTAGTAGGTTTCTCTAGTAGTGTGGACAAAGTTTCAGCTATTGGTTTGCAATATTCAACATGAAAAGTGATTTTTTCCTCTACCGAGTTATTATAAATTGAGAAAACCAACTCAAGAAGGATGGTTTGATGCTTGTTGGCACATGTGGAATCTGTATGGGAGGATACGATCTTCATGGTAGTTTCAGAATTTTCCTAGCTCAATGGACCCCACAATAATCTGCATGATTCTAAAGAAGTTGATGTTGCTCTTAAGTTTTACACTAGACCAGATGAATAAATGGATTTTAGAGGAATTATGGAATATATACTTCATTTATAGAGTGGTCCTTCTCAAGTTTAATCCCTTTAAAGGTCTGTAGAATTCTATTTTGCAAGACTGGTTTTGGGGCATTTTTTTGATAGTTTTGGTGGTCTTAGTTACAAAGGTGTTCTTGGGCCCGTAAGCCTTGATTTGTGGTGTCTTATGAATTTGGTGATGAACTCGAGGTCATGGTATTTATATCCATGTGTCATAATTTCATGGTTGAGGTGATTTGATGATTTTTTTTAGCTTCATGATGGAGGACTGTTTTTGTAGGTCATAGACCTAGTGAGGATCGTTGATCCAAAAGGTGGTTTCATAGCATGAGATGATGATGTATGATGATTCAAGATTATAGGAGGAATTGCGTGGAGTTAGAAAACATTTCCAAGTGGTTTTAGATGTTTGGTTAAGGTCACGTTGGCTCAATAAGACCATGTTTGGTGAGAGGGCAGTTTGGGTGCCTTTAGGCCTACTTGTGTCCTAATGAAGGATTTGAGTGTGTATATGATATTTCCTAACTTAGGAGGTGTATGAATGAGGTTATTATAATGAATTCATGTTTATTTAAGTGTATTTCACATATGATGGTTGGAAAATATGTATTATAAGATTAAGTCATGTATATAAGCATGTTCTTAGGCCTGTTTATGTGAGTTAAGAGGGTATGAGAAAGTGCGAGTAAGAGGGAATATTGAAGAGGTGAAGAGGGTATTTGTGAGCATCAAGAGATGGTAGATAAGATGTTATGAAGAGATAAAAAGTTGAGAGCTATGGTATTCAAGGTCAGATGACCTAATTAACTTGGTGAATAAGTTATTGATTGAGTTAACAAAGATGGAAGATTTGGAGAAGATAGAAGCAAGGAGAGCCAAGTAGAGTCATCATTAGTTGATTTGGAAACATTATAGAGGAATTTTTCTTTTAGGTGGCTGAGTTTGTGCTGATTCATATAGGGGTTAGTGCTTCCATGTAGGGTTGGGGCTCTACTAAATTTAGGTGTTCGTGTTCCTTGTAGAGTTGGTGCTCTAATAAATCTAGGGGTTGGTGCTGCTTGTGGGGTTAGTGCCTCAATAAAATTATGGATTTGTGTTCAACTAAATTTGATTAATTTTTTTAATAAATCTTTGTTTTAGTGGGTTTTCTTCCCTTTAAGGGATTCCCACTTAAATTTGGCATTCATGTGTTCTTGTGTTCTTATGGTGCATGCTCATGTGTTTGGTTAATCATTGTTTAATCTATATGTTAATGAATGAGTATGAAATATGTGAAATTTTTTTAAGGTCCATTGATTCACCCCCCTCTCATGGTTGTGCTTCCAACAGATTATGAATATATGAGTGTGTCAATTATGTTGTATTATTGTACTTGGTGGAATTAAATACCATGATGAAAAACATACCAAAAACAACAAGAAGACTACAAAAACAATAATAAGAATGTAAAACAACCCTATAGATATGGTAATTGATAGACACCTTGATTATGAATAAGTCAAGATGGGTACAAAATACCTATGATAGGTCCAAAAAGGGAAGACAAAAGTTAAAAACAATCCCAAAAATCAAGGGAAAATGAACTAAAATAACAAGTCACCTGACAGTCACAAGAATTACAACAAGGAATAACACACAAGCCAAAAAGACATGGTGAAACAATCAATCAAGGCTCTAAATGAGACAAGATGATAAAAATATACCAAAAATTGGTTTAAAACAAACACAGAAACACCCAAAGTCAAAAATAAAAAATAATAAAACACATCTAACAATGAGCCTAGTTATCTTACTTTCTATAATTTGTCAACGAAAAATCACAAGGAAAGAAAACAAACCGAATAAGCACAATAAACAATACAACACCACTATTAACAATGATATCCAATTATCACCCTAATGTATCCTATGATGAGGAACTAAAAGACGTGAATTCCCCAATGAAATGATGTATGCAAGGGGATTGGATAGGGCCGAAGAGTGGAGTAATCTTTGATAATCCTTATGACACTCTTGTCGGATCCCATTGTAGTTTTATTTGTATTGGATATAAACCAAGTGTTCCCCAAGAACATTTATAATGCAAAGAGTTAATTGATTGGTTTTCCTTCAAGCATAGATATACACCATGGGAAATAAAGGTGATTATCATAAGATGATATGGAATGATCAGTAGGTTTTCTGTTAAATGATAATATTGTTGAACTTTGTTATGCAGTTGCTAAGATTTTGTCAAATATTTTCTGAATGTTTTGATTTTTTATATTGTTTTTGGTTTTTGAACATATTTGAATGTTTTTATATTTTTGATCATATTTGAATGTTTTAAGATTTTTGAACATATTTGAATGTTTGTGTATTTTGAAATTTGAAATTTTTTTAGTGTGTTTTTAATTTTATGCATTTTTTTTGTTTTTTTTCATGCCAATGAAAAAGGAAAGGTGTCCTTGAACCATATTAATCATCACACAAATATAAAAACTATAGGAAAAAATACTAATGGAAGTGGGAAAAAATGAGCGATGTAGCAAGAGACTCATATCCTAACTAAGAGGAACATGTAAGAAGGGATAATACATGATGAAGCATGAAATGGAACAAAGGGAAGGGATGTCAAAGAGAGTTGTGTTGATATACCCCCAGCACTAGGGATAATATTAGAGCAAGGAAAATTATAAGGAACCCTCCTGAAAAAATCTTATAGAAATCGTGACGAATATGGCCGAAACTAGATTTGCTAGGTTGGCAAATTATCTAAAATCAACATTCGTGGAATTGGTGAAATAGGATATTTTGTATTGAGTGGCGAATGAAGGATAAATTATCATATTATGGACTTATACATTCTTTTAAAGTAGACGACCACTTTAGATTTAAAAGGATGCCAAATTTGAAAGACCCACTAGTTATAGAAACTTGACCAAACATCCAAAATCTCGTCAAAGACATGACATGTGTCACCATTCCAGCGATATCCCAACCAAAGGATTTTGGAGGACTTGATTCCCATGGAATAAAATGTAATTAATATAACTTTTGGGTTCAAAGCTAAGCTAAGGTATTGAGTCAATGATCAATAGAGAAAATGTGAGGGCCAAGAAAGGAAACACATGGTGCAAATCAAGAGAATCAATAGGGACATGTGTCAACATTCTGACCCTCTTTGAAGTTATTGGGTTTCACAATTCACATAGTGATTATTTTCTACAATATATATATGCAAATTTTAATTGAATTTCAAAAAACATTCCCAAAAATATCGGGGAATGAGACCAAATGACGAGGAAGGTTCGATAGATTTCTTGGTGATCTAAGAATATTTTAAAATCTAGGCCCGTCGATCAAGTGGTGATTCAATAATCAAATATAAATTGGGATTGGATATCCGTTGGATTTTTACATGGGATAAATTAATTTTTGTGGGATTTTTTGGGGAAACATAGGCACTGTTATGGTTGGAAAAATAGCCAAATTCATATTCCAGAATTCCTACTATTATCCAAATTATGAATATTAACCACTAAAATTTTCCATGTCTTAGAGGATCAAGAATAGAACTTCTTTAGATGAACCACATTCATGGGATCTTTAATCTATTTTCCATATTTATCAGACAGTTTATAATCCCCAGATCTGAACTTGGTGATAATAATGTAAGGTCCTAACCAACTAGGTTCGAACTTGTTTTTATCATTCTTTGGTAGTATTATTCTAATTCTCTTTAAGAAAAAGGTCACCAAACTCAAACTTTCTTGGTTTAATTATCTTGTTATAGCTTCATCAGAGTCATTCCTAATATAAATTTAAGTGATCCAAGGCATGGAGTGCCTCTTGTCTAGGAGTTATAGCTCTGTAAGATGCACTTGGCGGTAATCTTCTTCATGCACCAGATGCTGGAGTGACACACAAAAGGAAGGGAGATCAAATTCTATGGAAATATGGCTTAAAATCCATATACTAACAAAATGGGATGGCTTTGGTTGAAGTGCAGAATGATGTTATGTAGGCCCAGAGGGTGGGATATAGATGTGTGTGCTAATTACACCCATGCTTGACAACGAAATTATCTAGTATTCGTTTTATTATTTTATTGGAATCTTTTTATTGGAATTTGTATTGTGGTTAGTAAGGAGTTTTCCATTTGAGATGGATATGGATTTTTTTATCTAACTCCTTCACATTCTTGTATTTGAAGGATGTGTCATTTTCAGTAAATAGATATGTAGGGATGCCAAAGTGGGAAATGATGTGGTTGAGGATGAACTTGGAAATATTTGACCCAGTGACGTAGGTGAGGGGCATGGCCTCCACATAATTGGTGAAATATTCAGTAGCAATAATGATAAAGGTGTGTCCATGAGAGGATGTGGGTTTTATATTTTTGACTATGTCGAGCCCCCATCTAGAAAACAGTCAGGGTGAAGTGATAGGTTGGAGGGCTTGTGAGAGTGCATGAATTAGATTACCATGCCGTTGACATGCCTGAAATCTCTTGGACAAAATTCCACCCGTTAGACTCCATAGGAGGGCCAATAATAGCCCATGCACGCAAGATCTTCTTCAGCTAAGACCATGCTGTTTGTATATGCACTGCAGATACCTGAATGTACTTCGGGTAGTGTTTGAGTTGCTTGCTCTTGATTGAGACATCGTAAAAGAGTCCCATCATAGGCTCTTTTGTAAAGGGTGTCATAAATGATTGTGTAGCGCGAAGCATGTGGTGATAAGGCTCTTTTATGGGTTGAGTTCATGTTGGTAGGTATAAGTTTTATCTTGGATAAATGTATAGATGTCGTGATACTAGGGGTTCTTAGGACCTACAATTTCACACACCATGGTGGACTTCGGTAGAGCATATGCGGGGCACGAGAAGATGTTCCACAAAGAACTCGTTGTGTGTTTGGTTTGTATCAAATTCAAGAAGGGATGCGATAGTTGTCATGGCGTCTGTTGCTTTGTTGTGTGTGCCAGGAACCTGTTCAAATTTATAAGTTGAAAGTATCCTTTAAGGCTGTCAACCATGCACTTATATGGAACAAGCCTTATCATCCTTTAGTTGATATTCTCCTTTTACTTGCTTGATGATCATAAGGGAATCTCTGAAAATTGTCAACCCCTGGATTCACCATGATATAACAATGCCTAGACCTGCTAGTAGAGCTTTATATTCCACGAGGTTATTAGTGCATGGAAAACCAATGCTGTATGACTTGGGTATAACATCGCCATTTGGTGTGCGCAACACAATGCCAACTCCAGATCCATGCATATTGCAAGAAACCATTGAAAAACAAAGTCCATGAGGGGACTACATCTATATATAACAAGTCTTCATCGAGGAACTCAAAATGTAATGGTTAAGAGCTCGACAGTGGCACTGGGACAAGTTGATTTCCAGAGCTTGCCCTCTGATTGCCTTTTAATTGACAAATTCTATGTCAAACTCACTTAGGAGGACAACCTAACTAGACATTCGACCAGTTAAGACAAGTCTGGAAGGTAGATATTTCAATGGATCTACTTTGGCAATAAACTTTGTTGTGTGATTAAGCAAGTAATGTTGCAGTAATGTCTAAGTACATTTTTTCAACTTGAGAGTACTTAACTTCATGATCAATAAGGGTTCTGCTAAGGTAGTACATTGCTTGTTCATGTCCCTTATCATTGTGTTGAGCAAGCAATGCCCCTATAACATATGTTTTGTAGTTGATGTGTATAACAACATTGGCTTATCCTGAAGAGGCTGCATGAACCACTGGAGGAGTTGAGAGATATTCTTTCAACTTAGTGAAAGAATCTCGACATTCTTGTGTCCATTTGAACTAGACATCCTTCTTGAGCAATTAGTTGAAATGATGGCACTTATCCGTAAGTTGAGAGATAAAGCGCCAGATAGACTAAATCTTCCCTTGTAATACTCATAGCTAACAAAGATTATGTGGTGGAGGCATGCCCATGATTGCTTTTACTTTTGTAGGGTCAACTTCAACCCCCCTCCGTGAGACGATGAATCCCAAAAGCTTTCCTGAAGTAACACCAAAGACTCATTTCATTGGATTAAGACGAACCTTATATTCTCTTAATATTTCAAATATACGCCGCAAGATAGGTGAGATGATCTATTCTGGTTTTAGACTTGGCGAGAATCTCATCAACATAGTCCTCCATGATATTGTGGAGGTCGTGGAAAATGACCGTTATAGCTCGTTGGTATGCCACTACTACGTTCTTAAGGCCAAATGACATGACCTTGTAACAAAATGTACCCTAGGGTGTTGTGAATGTTGTGTTGTGTGGTATTCCTCAACAATATAAATTTGGTTATAACTTGAGAAGCCATCCATTAGGAAAAAACATCTTGTGACCTGCTGTAGAGTCAACAATTATGTCGATGATGGGTAAAGGAAAGCCGTCCTTACGACAAGCTTTGTTGATGTCTCAAAAGTCGGTGCAAATTTGAATGCCAGGTGTCTTCTTCGTAACAGGCTCCATGTTTGATATGCATTCAGAATAGTCGATAGACCTTATGAAGCCAACTTCTACAACTTTTAAAGTTCCGCCTTGACTAGCAATGCAACCTTATGATGCATTTTCCTCAACTTTTGTTTAATAGGCTTCGCATCTGGGTGAACCACATGTTGATGGACAACTAGAGAAGGATCTAAGCCTGACATATCTTTATAAGCCTGACATATGTTGGAATTCTGTAAAGAGCGTTGTGAATGTGTCTATTTGTTCTTTTGACAAGCTTGCACCAAGTTGCAGTAATTTAGGGTTGTCACTTGTTCCAATATTGATTGTGGTGGTTTCTTCTACCAACATTTTGGATGTATCATTGTCTTGGAATGGTGTTGTAGGTTTATGGAGGTCATTTGGTTGATACGACATTGAGTCTCCTCTCTTTAGCACCTCAGAAAGGTTTTCACTAGGAGATGTCCTTTTCTTTTTGTTTATTTTTCTCTTTTTTCATTTTTTTGCTTCTGACATAGTGTCTTGGTGAGGTTTTCGTTATGCGTGATTATATTTTTCTTTTTTCTTTTTTCTTTATTTTTTTTTGCTTTTTTAGAGGACTGGAGCACTCGAATTCCTCATCTTATGCAAAGCGTCGAGGTTTATATCGAAACCCTTCTTGTGATTTGATAAAGAATAAGGTCTTGAGCCCTGAGGAATTCTTCGATGGCCTTGTTGCTCCTGATGGATGAGAGATGGATAAATGATGTCAAGGGTGCAAATGGATAGGTTCTCAAGGAATAGGGTGGTTTCAAACCAAGTCTTCGAAGAGGCTATGTGTGGAACCACTCTCAACTTCGGAGTCCGGAGTCCTCTTAACTAGTCGTTATATCGAATATTACATGCCTCTTTTCAAATGTTTTATAACCTAAACCATGGCGGTATAGATTTTCTTCATGTAATACGGGTTCAAGATGACCTTGTTCTCGTGGACCAAGTCCTTTGCCCTTCCAATTCATATTTCTCATCGTCTTGTGGGCCTTGGTGTAGTACGTTGACTCATAGAAGTCATCCATCCGATCTTCGTACAACCAAGAGCCATCAAAGCCCTGAATGTGCTCATCCTCCAAGAATCAATATCGCCTCCAAGAGTTTTACCAAGGTGATAAACCAGAGTTTCTTTCAAGTGGGAGGCATTGGGCCGTCCATAGCTGCGTGCAGACAACAAAAGTTTGCCAATGTGAAAAACGTTTTCATGAGTGTATTCACCAATACCTTTATGGGAAAAATCTAGCTCAACAAGTGTTTTAGATGTGGATGGTTGCGAGCTAGATGTAGATTTCTGGGATTGAAAGAGTGTGTCAGGGTCGATGCGATTATCTGCATCAGGAATAACACGAGGCTCAGTGGATCGGTCGACAAAGGGACAATAATTAGCATTGTTATACCCCGGCTTACAATATTCGAAGGGTTTTTGCATCAACAAGCAAAGTAAACTCTTTTCCATCATGTGGGAATTTAATGCACTAGTGGAAGGTGGAGGGAATGGCTTGCATCGTGTGTATCCAAGGTTTGTCGAGAAGGATATTATATGAAGTTTCCACATCAACGATGTGACAAAGGGTTTCAAGGATCTTAGGGCCCATTTGTTTAAGAAAGGTGATTGTCCCAGAAGATTGTCGTTCACTAATGTCATAACCACGAATAGTTATAATGTTAGCTCCCAAACTTGTCTCTGTGTGACCGAGATATCTCAACATTTTCATGGAACAAATGCTCAAGGCTGTTCCATTGTCGATTAGAACTCTTTTAACCTTATAGTTTGTATTATATGCTTCGATATACAAAGAGTTATTGTTTTGTAGGTTTGGATTCAAGAGGTCCAAAGGATCAAATGACAGTTTATGGTTGCTTGACGAAAGATTGGCAAGTAATGTTTGGAATTGCTAAGAATTAATGTCCTTAGGGACACGTGTTTCTTGTAAAGGACGAGCAAGGATGGTTTGTAGAACGGGCGACAACTTGAGTAACTCTATGAGAGAGATATGTGATGGTGTTGTTTCTATTTGTCTTAAAAGGTCATATGAACTAGATGTGGAAGCTTTAGTACTGGTTGCTGGTTTAGAATTGCTAGGAACTATAGGTTTAGTAGACACTTGAGGCGTAGAGGAGGTTGATGGTTGCTTTGTTGCGGGCACCCAAAACCTTCTTTTGTCTTGTGGCCACTACATTGGCAGGTGCTTGAAACTTAATAGTAGCAACAGAAATGGGCATTTCCTAAAAAAATGAAATGATTCAATTTAAGTCAACATTATTTGACGATTAACCCTTTTTAGTAGTTTGTCCACTCGCGCCATGCTTAGGAGAAGGGTTTGAAAACACCTTTAAATTATCGTTAGGTGTCTTATTAGATGAGGGGCTTTTGACTGCGATGTCTCCACTATCAATGAGGTCTTGAATGTAGTGGCGAAGCCTCATGCAACAATCTGTAGGATGGTCGTCAATGCAATGAAAATTGCAATACTCATTTGCCTTGTTCCAAGACGGTTTTGGTTCCCCTTTGACCCAAGGCTTTGAGATAGGATAAGTGACCATGTCAGTGCTTATCAGTTGTCATAAAACACTTGAAAAACTCTCCCCTAACGGTGTAAAGTTTCCTCGCTTATTATCATGAGGGGGAACTTCTTTATTGGGCACCACAATGTCTTGTTTGGATTTAGAATTGCTAGTTTGATTATTCTGCACATTGTGTACATTGCGGTTATTAGTTACGCCATCGTTGACGACATCGATTACGATTGACGTATTTGGATTTATCTTGATGAGTGTTATTATTGGTGTGATTGTTATCCTTAGAATGAGGCTTGATTAAGCCTTTTACAATGAGTGTTTTTTCTATTTGAGTTCCTTTCTCTATAATCTCCTCAAAACTGTTGAGGCAATGTATTTGCATTTAAGGTTTGGTACAAAGATATTGACATGTTATTTCTCAAGGATCAAACATGGGAATTAACTTGGGATTCCTCTCCATTGCTGTAAGAATTTTGTAAATTTTGTGTTTGTTCATTGTTTTACATTACACAAATCCATCATTATTATTTTTAAGTCTAGGTTTAATTAGAAATGTTTGAAAAAAATCTCCTAGAGGTCCCCAAAAGTGTTGATTGATCCCTTTGGGAGGTGTAAGAACCAATCCAAAGCTTTCTCTCCTAAATTATTAGGAAAGAGGTACAAGAGGTACAAGAGGTACAAGAGAAAGATATCATTATATGTCACTTCCGGACATGCCTTGAATAATTCTTTGATATGCTCTCTGGATATTTTTTCCCCTGTATTTTTCAAATTTGGGCATCTCAAATCATTTTGGTAAGGGTATGCGTAAGATGTCCTGATCAAAAGGGTAAGGAAACAGTTATTAAAAATTGAATTGTTTATGTTGTTGTTGCATGCCCGAAATTGTATCCTTCGTCATTTTCCATTCTTGAGAAAATGGTGAATTAGTTTGTGGAATAGGTGAAGTATTATAATTTTGTAGATTGGTTTTATCTTTGTTTCTTTCAACATAGTTTTTACATGTATCATATCTTTTCCTCTTTTATTATTTATCATTGGTATCATTAGTGATGTTTAAATGTATTAGAGTCAATTGCTTTTCCATTTCATTGATTTGACCGATCAAGGATTGATTTGACTCGATGGCCGAAATACTAGATTGACCTTTGTTATCAACGTTTGTTATACTTGGTCTAATTTTATCGCGGTTATTTGATTCAAGTTACATATTATTTATTACTTTGGGATGACCTCGTAATTTTTTAAAAATTCCATCATCAAAATCATACGGAATTTTTTCTCTCATTTCAAGGAGACGGAGTAAGAATTGCTCTTTATTTTGTTGCAATAGCCCTTTAAAGTGTGATTTTTCTTCTATAGAATGGTCTTTTTGTTCATATTATTCTTCCTCCTCATCGTAGTTGTCTATGTGAAGATGATTTTTCTTTTTACCAAAAAGATCATTATCTTTATATCTCATTCCCACCATTGTGTATGAAAATGGATATCGTGGAAAAAATAAATTATGTGCTTATATTTTTGGCAAAGAAAATGCTAAAATACAAGAATATGAAATTGAATTGATCCAGTAATAAAATATTAACAAATTGAATGTTAAGATAGAAGATTTTATGGAAAATACGATGGATTACTCAAGCCTTAACAATGTGAATGTGAATATGGAAGAGTGTAATGATGAAATTTCAGTACATAACCCTTAGCAAAGTGAATGCTAAGATGGAAGAGACTTATGATTGATTTTTTGACCCTTAGCAAAGTGAATGTTAAGGTGGAAGAGACTTGGGATTTCTTGACCGACCCTTAACAAAATGAATGTCAAGTTGGAAGAGACTTTAAAGTTAAAATCTGATTTACTCAATCCCTAACAAAGTGAATGCTAGGATGGAAAAGGTTAACAATAAAGATCAATTATGCATCCCATAACAAAGTGAATTTTAATATGGTAGAATGTAGGAAAAATGATTGATGTACTCTACTCTTAGTAAAGTGAATGTTAAAATAATAGAGTGTAGAGATGTGAGATGGATTTATTGACTATTAGCAAAGTTAATGTTAAGATATAAAATTTTAGCAATGAAGATCATATTTCTAGACCCTTAGAAAAGTGAATGATTAGATGGAAGAGATTGAAATTCTTCTTATTCAACCCTTAAAAAAGTGAATTTTAAGATGTAAGAATTTAGAAATGAAGGTGGAGTACTCGACCCTTAGCAAAGTGAATGCTAAGGTGGAAGAGACTTAAACAAAGATGAACGTGCTTAAGTTAGGATATGGGTGTCCCAAACTCAATACTTAGATTTTGATTACAATGCAAAAGAAAAATTGATAGAAATTTTGAAATAAGATCATGAAACATAAGCTTAATAACACATAAAGTAGACAAAAGTGATGTTGTTTATGGAATGCCTCTAATTTTAAGTTGGATTGGCCAAGGTGTGGCTTCCTATAACAATTGTAATCTCCTTAAATACCAAAGGCTACCTGAGAAAGTGGGGTATACTATTACTATTTTCTGGCTTTCCTTTAACCCTATTGATACGATAAGCTAGATTTTGTTCCGTTTAAAGGATCAAAATAGGGTTTCCACTGTGGAAAGTTTTGGATCTAATCCTCAAAACGGTATACTAGTCAAGTAGCAGGGATCCTATTTCACTGGCCAGTTCACTCAAGGTGACAACTACTTTGGGCTTCTTTGGTACTCCTCATAATGCGTTTCTAGGCCCTAGACATGTAATTCCGACAATCACAATCAAAGGGGGAATAAACCCTTCTCCAACAATTTTAATTAAAAATTTTAATAAAAGAGAAAATGATAAGATTTTCTTGACCCATGAATAAGGAAACTTGCAGTTAGTGTTGAAATGCAACCTTCATTGAAAATATCTTGCAAATCACAAATTAGTAATTTTCCTTAGGTGAAAACACAAGAGAAAGCACAAATACAAGCGCATGTTTCTTATATTCAAGATCACTTATATAAGTGTGAGAAAAGATCATACACATGATATTATTATGATTGGAAAAAATTGGAAGCTAATAATAAAATAAGTACTTAAAGTGATTATTTACCCTAATCTTGTAGAAAATGAGTTAGAAATAATCCTAAAATAGAGGATAGAAGAAATTATACTTGCTGGAAAATACAAAAATTAAAAAAAAACAACATTCAGATCACTCTAGCACATGTACTTGAATGCGTTAGCATTAATAAGTGATGCTAGTGTGTACACATATATGTAAGTGCATGCAATGGAACACAAGCATGTGCAATAAAATATAGGCACGTGTAATGAAATTTTCAATGTAATGATAGAATGTGGATGAGCACAGTAGTGCACACACTTATATGGAAATTCATTCACTATGATCCTAGCACATGCATTTACACGTTAGTGCAAATCATGTGAAACACAAGCACATAGAATTTGCGAGTGAGTAGAATGTGACAAAAAAATCCAGAGACATGTTTTTTTGAATTTTCTCCTTCTATGTTGCACCAAAAGGCCTGAAACTTGGACACCAAGATTAAAATAAAATAAGTAGAACACAAAAAATGATTATATTAGCAAAACGTAAACTAAAAAATGATTACAGAGGTTTGGGTGTCTCATTGGGCATGTCAAAATGTAAGAAATGAAAAATTATAAGTAAAAGCAAACGATAAAAATATAAACACAACAACCCTTACAGTTTTTCTTGCAAACTTCAATGATAAGATTCTTGAAGTATTAAACTTGTAGATTCTTTGAATGGTTGGATTATGGGTACTCTAAAATATTCTCCAAATGAATAAATGGTAATTCTACGAGTATATAGGACACATGGAATGCAAATTTGAATAGCAATATTTCCAAAGGTTAGCTACAATTACACAAAGCTTCTAGGGATCATTTTGTAAAGGATATGGCTTGATACTTATAGCTGAGGGGGAGGGCATGGAAAGTGGATCAAATTTTGAATGAGTTCCATGATCATGAATGCATTTTCTTGAAATAGCAAGTGGATTTGGTTTATGTAGTTGCAAATTTGGAGGGGAAATGAATATTTGGTTAGTAGTAAGATTTCATTCGAGAAGGTGGTTGTGTGTGCATTATTGTTACTTCCACCTTAGTATGTTTCTAGAAGTGGAGTGTAGTGAAGTGGAGTCTAATGTCTAAGTGGAAAATGAATAGGAAAATAGATTTAATTCAATTCAAATAACTAATTTAATTAGATATGAGGTGTTAGTGGGAAATTAACCATTTAATTAAACAAATGTTTAATGAAATTAGTTAAAGGGTATAGGAATTAATCTAATGAATTCCAGAAGTATAATAGAATTAATTTAATTAATTCTAAAGGGTATGATAGAATTAATTTACTTAATTCTGAAGGGTATGATAGAATTAATTTACTTAATTCTAAAGAGATGGAATTAACTTAATTAACTCTAAAGGGATGTAAATAGGATATGAGAAATCCAAGCATATGCTAGAAATAGGTATGTATTTTTAGGGTGTGAGGATTAGAATAGACTTGTTGAACATATTATAAAAAAATCCATTATATCACGATCATTTAGAACAGATGCCCGAGTCCCCCCTTTAGATTCCTAATAAAATAACCGGATTTGTGTCTTACGACACCCTGTGCCCCGCATCTCATTTCGCAACCTAACCTCACCACCTAAACCTTACACAATTATTTATTAATTACCTTATAATTAATAAATCCACATCTCCAAACCTGCCACCTCATTTCGCCACCTCATCATGACCTAGCCCTAACCCTAAACTAACCTAATTAAGACCTATAACTTGGTCTACATCCACACCCATGACTAATTACTCCTCACCCGCACCAAAACCAACCTAATAATGACTTGACCAAGCCCACAACTAATCCCTCGGGAGAAAAGGAGGGAAAGTTGGCTATTTTACTAAAAATAGCCCACTTTGACTTAACCAACATCGGTTCATACTCGACCGCCGTCGGTTACGTAACCGCCATCGGTTCCCTGTAAATGACCTTCCCCAACCAAAAACAAGGGATCAGAATTCATTTGAAAGATCCAGAATTCACTTGGTAAGACAGAGACAAGTGAAGAAAAGAGAAGAGTTTGCAGAGAAGGACATCGAGCCCAAGACTGCAACTGAGTAACCAGAGCACAACGACACTCATCCAAGCATTGGGAGAGAAGATAGCTCACTTTTGATTGTCAGATCATCCCACCTGAGCCTTGCCTTCGTCATCACAGTCCTTGGACCTGTATCTTCATCAGGAACTAGTAAGTAGTGTCTTGTACGTTTTTAAATACCATTTCTTGAACTTTTGATTCATAGTAATTATAAGCTCACTCCTAGATCTACTACCCGATAGCACCCTGCATCTAACTTTCATTCCTCTACCCCTACATTGCCCCAAGAACAGCTCCCACACTCTCTGAGTCTTCTCCATCACCCTATTGCCTACCCCTGATCATTTACCAACCTTATAAACACCATAACCACCTTACAGCCAACCTTCATTGAAAGCCCCTAAATCACTGCCCCTACCGATATCGGTTATCAGCAACCGGTACCGGTGTTATAACCGCAGTCGGTTATACAGTGACCGGCATCGGTCACTGTGACTCAAACCAAAACCAGCCTTTCCTCTATTGCTTTTTAACGAGGTAACTAAATCATAATTTTGCAATAACTTCTTTGTTATCATTTGTGTTAATTCGTATTAAAAGGGGAACTGACCACCTTCGAAAGGAAGTCTAATATTTCCTGGGCCCAAGGCAGTTCCCTCATTTATTGTCTAACTATAATCTGGTGGTCTTGCATTCTTATTCACAGGTAGTCCTTCCCAGAAAAAAAGGAGTTCTTCGCAATCGATCTGATCTCTCTCTACGGTACGCGCACACCCTCCCAACACTCAACAGGTATTCCTCCTAGCCCTAACCCTTATCTGTTTCTCAAGAGAATGAAAAGATAGAAGCAACTCTATTCTAAGAACGGAAACATTCTGTGCGAAACATTTTGGCACGCCCGGTGGGACCCTTTCTCGGGTTTCTTTCATTCTTGCTTGCTTTCATATAGGGAGCATACTTGCTATTTTCTTCTTCTAAATATTCACAAGATATTTTGTCATTTTGGTAAAAGAATTTGTCTTTCTTCCTCATCTTTGCATTAGTGAAAGTCATCTTCTTTGCTTCATCGAATATCATTTTCAATTTGGGTTTAAAACACGTGCATCACATTCTTGCTTGTTGTTTTTAATTCTAGTGAACGTAGATTAAGTAACAGGTCGTACACGTGGGGGTGATATCCATGGTATTGACAAGAAATTAATCTTACTTTCACTGCACAACACATACCAAATCACATCATAATCAACACAACAACTCAAACATCCCCCCTTTTCCGCGGTATTCCTCTGCCCGATTGAGGTAACCTTATAAGCCAAAACAAACTTGACATCTCCCTTAGGTCTTTTGTTTAGGATTGACATCATCTTGCGTCTAAGGCATAAGCCCACAATAATTAAAACTAATCCTAGGGTTAGTCTCTTGATTTGCTTGTGCATCTTGCTTGTTTTTAGTTCTGTTTCTCTGTCATACCCTGTTTCAGTGATCACTTCAGAACAGTTTGGTGGGTATACTAAGCATTGTTAACCCCAAATCAGCAGCTTCTTACATCTTCTCTTTGCTTTCACAGTGACCGATACCGGTCCTATTATACCGACATCGGTTAGCTGACCGACGCCGGCTACAGTCTGAATGACATCGGTTATCCGACCGATATCGGTTACTGTCTTTCACAGTTCCCGACAAACCAGCAACCTACCAATTCCAACATTTTGTTGTTGTTTCTGTTCCAGATTGATTGAATCACTGCTGTGTACTCTTTTCCATGGTTGTTATCACTCGGAAACAAGCCGCAGCCATGGTTTCACATGCCTGTTCCGTGCCTTTGCCTGAATCACCCCCTTCACATCCTATGGGGAATCCTACGGACACCAGTGATGTTCCCAAGATCCCTGTAGGAGATAAGGACTTTGCCAAATTTTTGGATGCTAATCCTAGTGTCGTACAGTACTATTTGTCTCATACCCCTGACCGTACACCCGACGGTCAGCTTCTCGTTGGTATGCCCATTAGTATAGCTGCTCACTTAGCTCCTTCCCCACCTAATAACTCCGCCTTACCATCTTCATCCTTAGCCCCATCTCCCAACTTAGAGGCTTCGGGGGTTCATACTGCACCGATTGGCTTTTCTTTGGTTAATCTAGGGCCCCACATATCACTACCATCCACTGCCCCTTTCATAACTTGCTCTCTGCCACCTATCCACACGAGCTTTCCTTCTCAAGCTCCGCCCACCTTTTCATTTCCACAAACTTATCCGGTGACCTCAACATCTTATATAGGACACCCTTATTCGGTCACCTCAACACATTCATCATCAATACCTTATCAATATTTAACCCCACCTTTGTCTAGTAGCGGCTTTTATCCTCCTCCATTTACAACAATGGCACCATCATCTAACCCAACCAATGATCTAATCAAACAGATGATGGACAAGATGCAAAATCTTGAGGCTTCTATTTCAGGAAGCCGTAACACCCTGACATACGAGCAAGTTTGTCGGGAGCCTATTCATCCTTCTGTCCCCCTTCATTCATATCCTCCTCAATGGGAATTACCGAAATTCACTCGCTTTAATAGTAAGGAGGACCCTCAACAACACTTGCGATCGTTTAGACATGCCTGCTACCTGATTGCCCACGACGATGCCTTACTACTCCGTACCTTCCCCATGTCCTTATCAGGACCCACCTTGGAGTGGTACAGTGCTTTAACCCAGCACTCAATCTTCTCCTTTAACCAATTAGCCCAATCTTTCTTGGATCATTTCTCCATCAATATTGCCAAGAAAGTATCCATCACCGACCTCTATGCCATCCGACAATTTGAAGATGAATCTATCGCAGATTTCGTTGGACGATGGCGGGGCCTCATCAACCAACTTACTTATGCCTTACCTCAGGCCGAACTCATCGAACTCTTTACGCGGGCCTGCGCTAAGCACATTTCTCCCACCCTCCAAATTCAAACTTTCCACACCTTTGATGAGGCCTTTACTATGGCTCGAAAACTAGAAATTCGAGCCTTAGAGGAGGAGAAATTGAGGTTGCGCAACAAAAACCCCAATTTCTGAACCCAAGACTCCACCAACAAACCCAACACCACCAATTCTCACGCATCGACTGCTTCGAAATCAAAAGGAGTTGTACACGCGGTGATGGTCAAATCCCAAGCACCGTCTAGTACCCCGCCAAAAACCACCTATAAGTATAAAGCTGAGCCCATCAATTACACTCCCTTGGGAGAAACTTATGGTGTGATCTTGGAAAAATTGCTCAAAGTAGGAGCTATCACCTTGCCTCCTGTTAAACCTCATTCCGGGTTTGATTCCACCCGTGCTATACCTTCTTGGTACAAAGAAAATGACTTCTGTAACTTCCACCGCGTGAAGGGACACAGTCACGAAAACTGCAAGATGTTGAAAAACATAGTGCAGGAAATGGTTGATGTAGGGGATATAACCCTCGATAATCCTAATGCCCCTGCTAACTGAAATTTGAAAATCTTCAACAAACCATTCCCAAACCACTCATCTAACAGTAATGTAAACCAAGATATCTTAGCCGAGGAGAGTGTTCATGAAATCCATGCAGTTTTCGACTCCCAACCAAAAGCTTCTATCGAGGAAATTCTGAATCAAGCCTCGTCACTAACGCAGGGATCCGCACCCGCTTCACCACCCTCAAGACAAGATGATAACCTTGCCATTCCTTTACCCATAAAGGAATTAACCACCCAGAGTTCTCTTCTCACGAATGAGTCTTCTTACACCACATCCCTGCAAGATTGTGAGTGGATGTTATCTAACTTATCTATTTCCCAAACATCTCCTTCCGTCACTCTTGCTGTAAAAGAAGAAGGCTCGCCACTGTTTCTGTCATCCTTAGAAGAGAAACCTCTCGAACCGACATCACCAAACTCCTTAATCATGACGGATCCCCTCAAACATGCTCTCCTACCTATTAGTTCTTCATCGCCTAAATCTTTTCAGCGACCGATTGACCTCTTAACACCCATTGATACAGTCCCTCATTTACTCCCTGCATCACACCCACAGTGGACCGGAATCACAACCCACCTCTCTTCCATACAAAATTTACTATTCACACGTGAAGATTGTCATCCCTCAGAAGATAGGTGAGTCCTATGGGAGCGTTTGAGTACACCATGCTCTACTCAAATGCAGATGACCGATCCAGACACCTCTACCATATACCCGAGGTGTTTACAAAAGCTCAAAATGCCTATGTCCTCATCTTCACCCCTCTCATCTCTACCGAATACCTCATCCACCTCTATTAACCTAACCAAACCTTCCCCTACGCTTGGGACTTCACCAATACCTAGCCTAACACACCCACCTAAATGGTTAGATTTATCCAAAAATAAAGCCGTCCATCCACCTAGGAGACAAACCCAATCCCCTCAAGTCCAATCTATGCCTCTGTCACAACTAAAACCCTCACCGTCACACCTACCTTCTATATTGGGACCTCACCCCTCCACCTTGCCTCAATACATCATACCTCCTGCGTTTTCTTTAAAACGACCTGCACCTTCTGCACCCATACAGAGATCCATGGGTGTATCAACACCGTCACCCCAAGTATCCTGTCCACCTATCAACCCTAAACAAACTCCATCATCAAAGGATTTGTTTGCTGTCACTCCTCTTTCTCCGTGGTTGTTTCCTGCCACCACGTCATCTGTGGCCTCCTCATCTAACCAGCTAAACATAACTTCTGCACCGAAGAAGCCACATTTAGTTAAATCCAATTATCAAAACCCCTTGTCTAAACCACCACCCGTACGAACCAACCATACCCAACCATTACCAAAACCCACCCAATCAATAGCCTCATCTTCCTCTGACTTTGACCCACTCAAAGGATCTTACGCCAAGATCCTTGATATGTTGGTGGAGAATGCGACCATTTACCTACCCCCACTTAGACCCTATGATCCATCTAAACCTCGACCTATAGGTTATGATGAGTCTAAAATCTGTGCTTACCACCGCACACCAGGACATGATGTAGAGGGATGCAAAGCTTTGAAAGCCATCCTTCGTCAGTCACCTCTCTCGGATAGAAAGGTTAAGAAAGACAACTTACGAAGGGAGAAACCTTTAGCTTCAATCCCCTCTCCTATACCACCTGTCCCCACCTCACCAAGATCTATCATTATTGCAACCCCACCTCTCGAAGACAATGACTTATCCCTACCATCTTCCTCCTCTCATGTTCACGAGATCAACATGATTAGTATTGCTACTCGAGGGCAGAAAAACAATGGGAAAGCTAAAGAAAGCACTCCTGCGGCCTCTCTTTCTCCGTCCGCCATCCCGATCGCACCACCACCTAAAGTGGTTATTCATGGACCTGCCTACCCCGTCTCTGATGGAGTTGCCCACCGTACCATGATCAAACAGCTTCACCAATCACCTGTAAAAATGACACTGTATGATCTCATTCAAACCTCTGAATCTCATCGACAAGCTCTCATTGAGATCCTCCAAGGGATAGAGGTCCTACCTAACGAAACCTTGCCCATTGCCTCCATCTTAACACCCAACCATGTTGCTTCTCTCACCAAACAATCTACCACTTCTGTCCCTGTACAGCAAGCCGCTGCTGTCAGTTTCTCTGAAGATGAAATTGTCGACTTTGGTGCAGAAGATCCTGACCCCACTCTTTTCATCTCGGCTTACGTCTGGGACATCCGAGTACGTCGTGTTATGATTGACGGGGGTGCTAGCCTAAACATCATCTCTTCCAAAGCCTTCCAACAAATGAATATCCCTTCTAGCTGCATGTGTGCCAACCCCACCATGTTGCGTTCATTCAATGATGCTATTACTTCTACTTTAGGCACCGTGATCCTTAACATTCGTGTAGGGCCACGTACCTTACCCGAACTCTTCTATGTCCTTGAGGGAGAATTCCAATACAACATGTTGTTAGGCCGCCCTTGGATCTGGGCTATGGGATGCGTTCCCTCCACCTTACATAGATGCATAAAATTCGAGTATGAGGGGAAGTCCTACACCGTAAAAGCTGACGCTCCCCCCTTCAAAACCTGCAATATGTTATATCGCCCTAATGATGTGCTTGTACCAGTCAAGGCACCCATTCATCCAACCCAACCATCTACTTCGACCACACCTCAACCATCCACCTCGACCGCACCTACACATTCAACCAATGAAACCACCGCCGCAAATACCACTTCCTTCCTCGCGGATAACATCCCAACCTCAGATCCCTTGGTAGATGTTTTTCAATGCCTTATGCTGGGGAGTATCACCTATATAACGTTAGCACTTTCCATACCCCACAGGAGTATGGACAGTTACATGCACATCCTACCTACGACCGTCGTGTGGGGGAAGTAATCTCCTATGGACCACCTAATTGCCGCACCAACCTAACGTATGGGGGTGTCGACGCATCCTCTGTCACCCCTGAACCTCCCCTTAGTGTGGTTCCCTTCCAATCTGATTTTCAATATCTAACTAATCGTCATTTCACCCTCACCTTCCTGACGCGCTGTGCTTGGAAGGGCTTCGGTTTCGGTCTTTATGAACAAGGCCGACATACGATCATTCCCGTGACTACACGCAAACACAAAGATCGTCGTGGTCTTGGATTCTCTGAACCACCTACACCAAAGAAACCACATATCCGTTGTATCCAGGAAGATGACGAAGTCACCCTTTCTGAACCATCATCACCCATTCTGCCATCGTCACCCACAGAGTCGATAGACCCGGAATCTATCCCTCCTAACTTTTTTTTTTTCGTAAACGCTATCTTCCTGGGTCCTCTCACTTATCAACGTGATAATGAAGACCCATCTTCTTTTCCCCTTCTGTATCCAGACATGATTGAAGAAGACTCGCCTTCAATTAATGTTGTTGAGTGCCAGGATGACGACTCCATCCTCACTTATCTTGGTGCGGACGACTCTTATATTCAACGTGCCTTACCATCTGAAACTCAAACCATGTTGAATGAGTCGACTATAGAAATCAACATCCACACAGAGGACGATCCTCACATTGTGAAGATCGGACAATCTCTTAACGCATCAGAACAAACTGCCTTCACTACCTTCCTCCGTGCCCGCAACCAAGCTTTCGCTTGGTCCTACGCTGACATGCCAGGAATTGATCCTGACATCGCTGTCCATAACATTACTCTGAAACCTGACTCCAAACCAGTTAAACAGAAACTGAGAAAAATGCATCCACGCATTGCTCTCTTGGTCAAAGAAGAGCTTCAACGACTCCTTTCTGTTTCCTTCATCTTACCTATTGACTATCCTCAATGGATTTCTAACATCGTACCTGTCACTAAAGCAACGGGGGGACTTCAGATATGTACGGATTTCTGGGACCTTAACCTCACTTGCCCAAAGGATGACTTCCCCCTACCTAATATTGATCAACTTGTTGATCTCACTGCGGGCCATGAGATGCTTTCTCTCATGGATGGCTTCTCGGGATACAATCAAATTTTGGTAGCCCCGGCCGATCAACATAAAACCACCTTCATAACTCCTTGGGGAACCTTCTGCTATCGTGTCATGCCGTTTGGCCTTAAGAATGCTGGCGCAACCTATCAGCGGGCTATGACTTACATTTTTCATGACATTATGCACACTATCCTTGAGGATTATGTCGATGATCTTCTTGGCAAATCTAAACATCGCAGTGAACATCTCGATGTTTTAACCATTATTTTCGATCACCTGTTACAATACTGTGTTCGTCTTCAACCAAAGAAATGTGTCTTTGGTGTCCTTTCAGGAAAACTCCTTGGTTTTATTGTCTCTTTGCGTGGCATCGAGGTCGATCCAGCTAAAGTCAAAGCTATCCTAGAAATGCCCCCACCCACTAACCTCAAACAATTGCGTAGTTTACAGGGAAAACTCCAATCTATCCGGCGTTTCATTTCACAACTCTCAGATCGATGTCAACCTTTTCATCATCTCCTTAAAAAGGACATTGTCTTTCAATGGAGCGAAGAGTGCCACCAAGCCTTTGAGGCTCTTAAAGCCTATCTCTTGCAGCCACCCATGCTTATCCCACCTCAGGATGATTTCCCTTTCTACCTTTACCTTTCTGCCACCGACCATGCTGTAGGAGCCATGCTCGCACATCGTGACTCCAAGCATCGAGAACAAGCCATTTATTACATAAGTCGTACTCTTGTGGATTACGAGACTAGGTATACACATGTAGAAAATTTGTGCCTAGCCCTATCATTCGTGGCCACCAAACTCTGACATTACCTCCTGAATCACAAAACTTTTTTCATCACCAATGCGGACCCCATCCATTATATGTACGCCAAACCTCATCTAAACCAATGCATCACCTGATGGCTTATGCTCCTCACCGACGTTGACCTTGAGTTTGTACACCAGAAATCAGTCAAAGAAAAAACTATTGTAGACCAACTCGCGGAAGCCCCTTTACCTGGGGAACAATTTACCAATTTTACTTTCCCTGATGAACTCATTTCCACTCTTTCACTTGAGGAGTCATATCCAATGACCCTCTTCTTCGATGGATATAAATGGCAAAGTATAGTGGAGGGGCCAGCAGTCGTGGAAGCCCCCTTCTCAATTTACCAATTTTACTTTTGACGAACTCATCACCACTCTTTCACAGTGAGGAGTCATATCCAATGACCCTCTTCTTTGATGGATCAAATTTGGCATTGTTCTCATTCCTCTTGATTATGCCTCTTTCATTCTGGCTTGATTTCCCCTGCACTAATAATACAGCGGAATACGAGGCCCTTGTTTTGGGTCTCCAGGTTGCGTTACACTTAGGTGTAAAGTCTATTAACATTTTCGGTGACTCTCAACTGGTAGTCAATCAAGTTATGGGCATCTACCAATGTAAAAATGAGGAACTTCAAAAGTACAAACATTACGTGGACTCACTTTTGACCTTATTTACTCATTATTCTATCCAAACCATTCCCTGCTCAACTAATAAATTTGTGGATGCTATGGCTTGCTTGGCCTCGCAAATTCCTACCTCACCAACTGACTCTGACATATTTGTCTTGGTCCAACAACTCTTTTCCCCATCTTACTCAGTCCCAGATGTTTGTATGGTAAATAATGTATCTGCTAATTCGCAGGATACCTGGTATCACCAATTTCACGACTACCTTACAACCTCTGTTCTCCCACCTGACCTTACTAGTAACGGCAAACGTGCTTTTCTTAAAAGTGTTTCTCGTTATGTCATCATGGGGGGACTCCTCTATAAACGTGGCTTTGATGGCATCCTCCTTCGATGTCTAACCGGCGCGGAGGTCACCTATACCATCCAACAAGTCCATGACGGCATTTGTGGTGGACATTTTAGTGGCCTTGCCATGGCCAAATGGATCCTTCGCCTAGGCTATTATTGGCCTACTCTTAATAATGACTACTACGAATATGTTAAGTGTTGTGTTATGTGTCAACAACATGCCAACCTTCAACATACTCCTAGCCATCCACTACAGGTCACACGAGATCTTTGGCCTTTCTCACAATGGGGTTTAGACCTTATTGGTGAGATTCACCCACCCTCTTCGCAACGTCACCGTTGGATAATCACAGCAACCGAATATTACACTAAATGGGTGGAGGCCATTCCACTCATTTCAACCAAAAAAGAAAAAATCGTAGAGTTCATTAACCATCACATTATCTGTCGTTTTGGTGTTCCTCATCGCCTGATAACAGATAATGGAAAATCTTTCAAAAATAAGTTGTTACAAGACCTTTGTGACAACTTTGGTATCAAACTTAGCTTCTCATCACCTTATTATCCACAAGCAAATGGTCAAGCTGAATCTTCTAACAAAACCCTGACCAAAATTCTCATGAAAGTCGTTAACGATTCTGGGAAAAATTGGCCTGATCACATCCCCTTTGCCCTTTGGGCTTATCAGACCAGCATTCGTACCTCCACTAATGCCACCCCATTTTCTTTGGTATATGGTACCGAGGCTGTCTTGCCTCTCGAAATACAAATACCCTCCCTAAGAATATCTCTCCAGGATATTCTCACCAATGATGATTTCCGCCAAGAGCGGTTAGCCCAATTGGAGCTTCTTGACGAGCGTCGTCTTACAGCTCTTGACCACCTTCAAATCTATCAAAAGCGCATCAAGCGTGCTTATGATAAGTGAATTCATGAGCGTACCTTTAAGATTGGTGATCTTGTCCTCAAAGAGAATCAACATGTAACCAAACTAGAAAAGAGCAAGCGTGGAAAATTTGCTCCAAATTGGATTGGGCCTTACATTATCACTCACACTTATGGATCAGGCACTTACCGTTTAGCTTCGCTTAATGGTAAACCTGAGCCTGAACCCCTTAATGCCTTGCATCTTTGACCATTCTACTATTGAATTTAGTATTATATCACTTCTTATCTACCTTGCGCTCGTCCCTTGAGCTCATTTACCACCTCATACACCTTGCTTCATGCATCTCAAAATAGAATCACGCTCACATGGTTTGGTCATCATCTCCTCTTAAAGATGCCTTCCCCTTTTTAGTCTGGTCCATGACTTAAAAGTATCAAAATAACACGTTCTCAATTATACAATTATGGGATATTCTTGAGTCAAACTTCCTACAAAACTAGATGCTTCATGCCAAATGGACATCTAGACCTCAAAGTTATACATAGACTGCTCCCTCTATTATAAATAGAATGCTCCCCCGAAGGACAGCTATACACAAAAGCCGCATCTGCTACTATAAATAGACTGCTCCCTTGAAGGACAAGCTATACAATGTCAGCCCCTATCAGAAGCTTCTCGCATTGATCAGCTTCGTGAAGAGCTCAAGAACAACAAAATGCATATCCCATATAGACTTCCCGCATCAATCAGTCTATATTAAAAAAAAAAATAAAAATAAAAATAATAAGCAGCATTTAAAAGCACTTTTGAGTCATGGACAAGTCTATTTAGGTTTGGTTCTCTTTCGTCAGAATAATCACCTTATAACAAGTTCGATCGTGCCCCAGCTATACCAGCTACCTCATCTCACCATTCTTCAAACAACAAAACTCAAGGGACGTGACGTATATCTGATATATTGTGATTATACAACTCTTTTCACCTATCGACTTCTCGCCTATGCAAGGTACCTAGGGATTCAAGTTCATCCTATGATAATACGTGGTTTGTTCAGCTCTTTCCAACTATGGGACACTTTTCCCTCTTTTACCCGAATCTAGGATTATGTGTTGACCTTAATCAGGACACGTTTCCCTAATACTTGGGTAAGCTAACCTTCACTTCACCTATACCTACACCAATACCGCCAATACCTTACCAACACCAACAACATTACCCTACCAATATCAATATTTTTACCAACCAACAAATTGCCTAACCACAACCAAATTACCTGAATTCACCTCTCCCTGGTCCTAAGGGAGAACTACATCAGTCTAAGGCCCCTCCTTGCTTTGTGCAATGGGCTATGTAGGCAGCACTTAGGAGACATGGGGTCTCCCAAGGTTAGCTCGACCATCCCCTACCATAACCTATCATGTGTTGTTAAAATATAAATGATTTTACATATTTATATTGATAACACTCACCTTGGTCCTTTTCAATTCAACAAACATTCAAAACAAAACATTCTTATTATTATCATAACTCAAATCAACATACATATTCAGTTTTATTTAGATGTTAAACAAATACATATTCTCTATCATCGACGCATAGGTCAACATCCTTATTTATTCTTCTACCCCTATGAAATTCACTTAGACCCTTGCGCCTCATCCCGAACCAGGTGATGATCGTGATCGTCGATGCCACTCACCTGGCCTCTCCATCCTCAAAGGTTCCACTGCTATTGGTTCCTCCCACTGATCCGCCAATCTCTCCTGTAACATATGAATACGCCCTCTCACGTGGAGGAATCTCACCTCTAGTCTCTCCACTCATGACTGTGCAACCGCTAACAATCCTGTTGTCTCATTCACCTGCGTTTGAAGCTGGTGAACTAAACCCTGCAGGTGATCTCTCTCCACTGTAATCACAGCTATGTCAGGATGATCGGCCCTCTCACATGAACCTCACAGCTCTGCTACCCACCATAATCTATAAGCCTCTGTCGCTCCTGCATCCATTACCCTGTGATCGGCTGCTGTCTCTTCTGGTCCTTCTGGAGGTGTCGGCCGGGGAGGTGAGAATGATGCCTCGGCGTCGATCCTCATGTATGGTCTATAAGCCATGGGTATATCCTAAACAAATCCAAATTGTCATCGCACGCGATCTAGAGGAATCCTCTCGTACTCACCTGGCCTGTGTCCTGCGATCCACCTTAATCACTCTACACCCCTCAAATCCTCAGCTATGTTCTCCGTCACCATATAGTTCCCGTAAGGCCTCCAACGGATATCCATGCAATCGTCACCATCTCCCACACCTGCCTATAATACTCGATGTCATCTGTCATGGCCTAGGATCTTGCCTCTTGTTCTGTCTAGACCCATCGTCTGAATCCCAACCTATGCACTCCTGTCTCTCTTTCCTGGATTGGTCGGCCTATTGGTCACACACAGAATGTGCACATAGGCCCAACAATGTAATAAGTATGCACAATCTAGTGTCATCCTATGATTTCACCTGTTGGCCCATAAACCCCTGTATAGCTCCGCTAGATATGCGGGTGCCCATGTGAAATTCACGCTCCTTTATATCATTTCCCAAATAATACACATCAATGCTTTTGGAAATATTCCCCCATCTGCCCTTGCTAATGCATAATACCCCACCGCTATCATTAATACCACTGCCAACCTTGTTGCCTCAGGGTGTGCTGCAAACATTATACCATAAGTAAATGTCAAACCTCAAAGTGTCAAATCTCGTGCAGGTGAACCAAATACTACTGTTATTTCTCCCCGCGCCGCACTAGGCCCCACCTGATACACCGGTCTTCCTATAATTGGGAGCCTCAAAATTCTAAACACATCTTCCAACGTCACTATTATCTCCCCTATTGGCAGATAGAAGGTATTCTTTTCTGGATTCCATCTCTCAATCAACACTTGCAACATAGCATGATTGCATGTGATTCATGAATAATAGTGGATTCCACTTAACCCCACATGGTTTATCAATGCCCATTCAGCTGGTGTTACATCCACTCAGACTCGTGACAACAAATCTGGCACACTATCATTCATCCTCAACCCTACCTCTACATGCATACATCAAATCAACAAACAACCATTCAATAAATCAAATCCCCAAGTGTTTTTTCTCACAATTCTGGAATGTCATGCAGTAACTGATATTGGTTATAGATAACTGATACCGGTTACCTAACCGATACCGGTTATCTCTAAACAATATCGGTCACTGTCAATAAAACCAATACCCGATAATTATTTACTCGTTTACAGCCTGCTTATAAACACCTATAGACACCAAATTTGTGTCTTACGACCCCCTGTGCCTCGCATCTCATTTCGCAACCTAACCTCATCACCTAAACCTTACACAATTATTTATTAATTACCTTATAATTAATAAATCCACATCGCCATGCCTACCACCTCATGTCGCCACCTCATCATGACCTAGTCTTAACCCTAAACTAACCTAATTAAGACCTATAACTTGGTCCAATTCCACACCTATGACTAATTACTCCTCATCCGCACCTAAAACCAACTTCATAATGACTTGACCAAGCCCGCTACCAATCCCTCGGAAGAAAAGGAGGGAAAGCTGGCTATTTTACCAAAAATAGCCCGCTTTGACCTGACCGATACCGGTTCCTACTCGACCGCCGTCGGTTGCGTAACCATCATCGGTTCTCTGTAAATGACCACTTCCAGCCAAAAAAAAGGGATCGGATTTTCATTTGATCAGAAAAAGGAGAAATCATCGAGAGAATCCAGATTTTGCTTGGCCGAGCAGAGACAAGTGAAGAAACAGGAAGAGTTTGCAGAGAAGGACATCAAGCCCAAGACTGCAACTGAATAACCAGAGCCCAGTAACACTCATCCGAGCATCATAAGAGGAGATAACTCATCTTGGATTTTCAGATCATCCAACTTGGGTCCTGTCTTCATCATCACAGTCTTGAAACCTGCATCTGCATCAAGGACTAGTGAGTAGTCTTTTTATATATGTTTCTAAGCACCATTTCTTGAACTGATGATTAATAGGAATCATAAGTTTATTCCTAGATCTACTACCAGCAACATACTGCACTTAACCTTCACCCATACATCCTGATATTACCCAGAAGGACATTTTACCACACTCTAAGTCTTCCCTATCCTCCCATCATTCCCCTCAGCCATCCAACAATCCTAATAACCCCATAATAACCTTGCCACCAACTTCTATCCAGAAGCACTTAGATTGTTGACCTTACCGGTATCGTTTATCCTCTACCGGCAGCGAATATCTAACCGCGGTCGGTTACCTAGTGACCGCCGTCGGTCACTGTGACTTATACTCCGAAACCTTTTGCTTGCCTATTTGCCGCCTAATAACCCCAAATCCAGTCTGGTTTATCCCTATAACTCAACTTGAACGTATCAACGACCAGTAACCAAATAAACAACGTGATGCTTTATTATTGATAGTTTAGTTTCTATTGCTTTATAACGAGATACCTAAATCATGATTTTGCAATAGCTCTCTATATTATCATTTTTATTAAATCGTATTAAAAGGGGAACTGACCATCTTCGAAAGGAAGTTTTTATATTTCCTGGGCCTAAGGCAGATCCCTCATTTGTTGTCTAATTAAAATCTGGTGATCTTGTATTCTTACTTGCAGGTAGTCCTTCCAAGACAAAAAGGAGTTCTTTGCAGTCAACTAGATCTCTCTCTACGGTACGTGCACACCATCTCAACATCTAACAGGTATTCCTCCTAGCCCTAACCCTTATCTGTTTCTCAAAGGAATGGTAGGATAGAAGCAAGTCTATTCTGCAGAGCTGAAACATTCCGTGCGAAACATTTTGGCACGCCCGGTGGGACCCATTTCGGGTTTCTGTTTCTCTTGCTTGTTTTCATTTTAGGAAGCATACTGGCTGTTACTATTTTTGTTATATTTAGTGAAGAATTTGTCTTGCTATAACCTTGTTTCGCATTAGTGAAAGTCTTCTTATTTGCTTCATCGAATATCATTTTCGATTTGGGTTTAAAAAACGTGCATTACATTCTTGCTTGCTATTTTCAATTCTAGTGAACATAGACTAAGTAACAGGTCATACACGTGGGGGTGATTTCCATGGTATTGAAAGGAAATTAATCTTACTTTCACTGCACAACACATACCGAATCACTTCACAATTAACACAACAACTCAAAACATCCCCCCTTTTCCGCAGTATTCCTCCGCCCGATTGAGGTAACCTTATAAGCCAAAACAAACTTGACATTCCCCCTAAGTATTTTGTTTAGGATTGACATCATTCCACGTCTAAAGGCATAAGCCCACAATAATTAAAATTAACCCTAGGGTTAGTCTCTAGATTTGCGTGTGCATCTTGTTTATTTTCAGTTCGGTTTTCTCTGTTATACACTGTCTTCTGTGATTACCTTAGAACAATTTGATAAATGTACTGAGCGTTGTTAACAATTAAATCAGTAACTTATTATATTTTCTTATACCAGTCTTCTTACACTGACATCGGTTACCTGACCGACGTCAACTATAGTCTAATCGATATCGGTTAGCAGACCGATATCGGTTACTGTCTTTTACAGTTCCTGATAAACTAGCAACCTACCAATTTCACCATTTTGAGTCTGTTTCTGTTCCTGATAGATTGAAACCCTACTGTGTACACCTATCCATGGTTGTTATCACTAAAAAGCAAGCCGCCACCATGGTTTCACATGCTTGCTCTGTCCCTTTTCCTGAATCACCCCCTTCACATTCTGTGGGGAATCCTACGGACACCAGTGAGGTTCCTAAAATTCCTGTGGGAGATAAAGAATTTTCCAAATTTATGGATGCTAATCCTAGCATTGTACAGTACTATTTGTCTCATGCCCTTGACCGTACACCCGATGGTCAATTCCTTGTTGGCATGCCTATCAGTATAGCTGCTCATTTAGCCCCTTCTCCGCCTAATAACTCCGCTTTGCCTTCCGCATCCTTAGTCCCTTCGCCTACCTCAGCAACTTCAGGGGTCCATACGGCACAAATTGGCTTTCCTTTGGTTAATCTTGGGCCCAACATGTCATTACTGTCGACTGCTCCTACCTCGTCTCACTTGCAGACTGTTCCGTTCATGACTTACTCTCTGCCACCTATCCACACAAGCTTTCCTTCTCAAGCTCCGCCCACCTTTTCATTTCCACACACATATCCGGTAACCTCAACAGCTTATATAGGACATCCCTATTCGGTTGCCTCAACACAGTCGTCCTCCATACCTTATCAACATTTAACCCCACCATTTTCTAGCAGTGGCCCTTGGCCCAATTTTCCTCTGTTTACCATAACCACACCATCATCTCATCCAACTACTAATTTAATTAAACAAATGATGGACAAAATGCAAAACCTGGAGGCTTCTGTTTCAGGAAGTCGTAGTGCCTTGACATACGAGCAAGTTTGTCAGGAGCCTATCCACCCTTCAGTCCCCCTTCATTCATATCCTCCTCAATGGGAATTACCAAAATTTACCCGTTTTAACAGTAAGGAGGACCCTCAACAACACTTGCGATCATTTAGACATGCCTGCTATCTGATTGCTCACGATGACACTTTACTACTTCGCACCTTTCCCATGTCTTTATCAGGACCCACCTTGGAGTGGTACAGTGCTTTAACCTAGCACTCAATCTTCTCTTTTAACCAGCTAGCCCAATCTTTCTTGGATCATTTCTGCATTAACATTGCCAAGAAAGTATCTATCACCGACCTCTATGCCATCCGACAATTTGAAGACGAATCTATCACAGATTTCGTTGGACGATGGCGAGGCCTTATGAACCAACTTACGTATGCCTTACCTCAGACCAAACGTATCGAACTATTTACGTGGGCCTGTGCTAAGCACTTCTCTCATACCCTCCAAATTCAAACTTTCTGTACATTTGACGAGGCCTTTACTATGGCTTGAAAACTAGAGATTCAAGCCTTAGAGGAAGAGAAATTGCGGTTGCACAACAAAAACCCCACTTTTCAAACCCAAGATTCCACAAACAAACCCAACACCACCAATCCTCACCCATCGACTACTCCAAAATCAAAAGGGGCCGTGCACGCGGTGATGGTAAAATCCCAACCACCATCTAATACCCTGCCGAAAACCACCTATAAGTATAAAGCTGAGCCCATCAACTACACTCCCTTGGGAGAAACATATGGTGTGATATTGGAAAAATTGCTCAAAGAAGGAGCCATTACCTTACCTCCTGTTAAACCTCATTCTGGGTTCGATTCCACTCGCGCCATACCTTCTTGGTACAAATAAAATGACTTCTGTAACTTCCTCCGCATGAAGGGACACAGTTATGAAAACTGCAAGATGTTGAAAAACATAGTACAGGAAATGGTTGATGCGGGGGATATAGCCCTCGATAATCCTAACGCCCCTGCTAACCAAAATTTGAAAATATTTAACAAACCGTTCCTGAATCATTCTTCTAACAGTAAACTAAACAGAGATATCTTAGCCGAGGAGAGTGTTCATGAGATCCATGCAGTCTTCGATTCCCAGCCAAAGACCTCTATCGAACAAATTCTAAATCAAACCCCTTCACTAACGCAGGAAACTGAACCCCCTTCCTCACCATCAAGACAAACTGAAATCCTTGCTGTTCCTTTACCCATCAAAGAATTAACTGCCCAGAGTTCCCTTCTCACAGATGAGCCTTCTTACACCACGTCCTTGCAATACTGTGAGCGGATGTTATCTAATTTATCTATTTCCCAAATGTCTCCTTCCACCATTCTTGTTGTACAAGAGGAAGGCTCGCCACTTCCTTTGTCATCCTTAGATGAGAAACCTCTTAAACCAACATCCCCACAGTCTTTAAACATGACAGATCCTCTCAAACACACCCTCCTACCTATTAGTCCGTTATCACCTAAATCTTTTCAGCAACCGGTTGACCTCTTAACGCCCATTGATACAACGCCTCATATACCCCTTGTATCACACCCATAGTGGACCAGAATCACAACCCACCTTTCTTCCATACAAAAGTTCATGTTCACACGTGAGGACTGTCATTCCCTAGAAGATAGATAGGTCCTATGGGAACGTTTGAGTATGCCATATTCTACTCAAATGCAAATGACAGATCCTGATGCCTCTACCATATACCCGAAGTGTTCACAGAAGCTTAAAATGCCTATGTCCTCATCATCACCCCCCTCATCTCTACCAAATACCTCATCCACTTCTATTAACCTAACCAAATCTTCCCCTACGCCTGGGACCTTACCCATACCTAGTCTAACACACCCACCTAAGCGGCTTGATTTATCTAAAAATAAATCCGTCCATCCCATTAGGAGACAGACTCAATCTCCTCAATCTATGCCGCTAACACAACTAAAACCCTCGTCATCACACCTACCTTCCATATTGGGACCCCATCCCTCTACCTTACATCAATATATCATACCTCCTGCATTTTCTTTAAAGTGACCTACGCCTTCTGTACCCATACAAAAATCCAAGGGTATAGCAACACCGTCACCCCGCGTATCATGTCCACCTATCAACCCTAAACAAATTCCATCATCAAAAAAATTTGTTTTCGGTCACTCCTATTTCTCCGTGGTTGTTTTCTGATACCACATCATATGCGGCCTCATCATCCAACATAGCTTCTATGTCAAAGAAACCACGGTCAATTAAAACCCATTATCAAAACTCCTTGGCTAAACCACCCCCCATACAAACCAACCACATCACGTCATCACTAGAATCGACCCAGTCAATAGCCTCATTTTCCTCTGACTTTGACCCACTCAAAGGGTCTTACGCCAAAATCCTTGCTATATTGGTGGAGAACGCGACCATCTCCCTACCCCCACTTAGACCTTATGATCCATCTAAACCTTGACCTATATGTTACGATGAATCTAAAATCTGTGCTTACCACCGCACACCAGGACATGACGTAGAGGGATGCAAAGCGTGGAAAGCCATACTTCATCCGTCACCTCCCTCAGATAGAAAAGTTAAGAAAGACAACTTACGAAGAGAGAGACCTTTAGCTTCAATTCCCTCTCCTATATCACCTGTCCCCGCCTCACCAAGATCTATCATTATTACAGCCCCACCTCTCAAAAACCATGACCTATCCCTACCATCTTCCTCCTCTCGTATTCACAAGATCAATATGATTAGTGTTGCTACTCGAGGGCAGAAAAACAATGGGAAATCGAAAGAAAACATACCTGCAGCATCTCTTTCTCCGTCCACCATCCTGATTGCACCACCACCTAAAGTGGTTATTCGCGGACCCACCTATCCTGTCTCTAATGGCATTGCCCAAAGAACTATGATCAAACAGCTTCACCAATCACCTGTAAAAATGACACTGTATGATCTCTTTCAGACTTCTGAATCTCATCGCCAAGCTCTCGTTGAAATCCTTCAAGGGATAGAGGTTTTACCTAATGAAGCCTTGCCTGTTACTTCTATTCTAACACCTAATAACGTTGCTTCGCTCACCAAACAATCTATCTCCCCAACCACTTCTGTCTCTGTACAGCAAGCTGCTGCTGTTAGTTTCTCCGAAGATGAAATTATCGACTTTGGTGCCGAAGATCCTGACCCTGCTCTCTTCATCTCAGCGTAAATTCAGGATATTTGGGTACGTCATGTTATGATTGACGGGGCGCTAGCCTAAACATCATCTCTTCAAAAGCCTTCCAACAAATGAATATCCCTTCTAGTTGCATGTGTGCCAACCCCATCATGTTGCGATCATTCAATGATGCTATTACTTCTACTTTAGGCACCGTGATCCTTAACATTAGTGTAGGACCACGTACTTTACCCGAACTCTTCTATGTCCTTGAGGAAGAGTTCCAATACAATATGTTGTTAGGCCGCCCTTAGATCTGGGCTATGGGATGCGTTCCCTCCACCTTACATAGATGCATAAAATTTGAGTACGAGGGGAAGTCCTACACCGTAAAAGCTGATCCTCCCCCCTTCAAAACTTGCAATATGTTGTATCGCCATAATGATGTGCTTGTACCAGTTAAGACACCCATTCATCCAACCCAGCCATCCACTTCCAACGCACCTACACCTTCAACTAATGAAACCGCCGTTACAAATATTACTTCCTTTCCTGCAGATAACATCCCAACCTCCGACCCCTTAGTAGATGTTTTTCAACGCCTTACGCTGGGGGAGTACCACCTATATAACGTTAGTTCTTTCCATACCCCGCAAGAGTACAGAAAGTTACATGCACATCCCACCTATGACCGTCGCGTGGGGGAGGTAATCTCTTACGGACCACCCCATTGCCGCACCAACCTAATGTATGGGGGTGTTGACGCATCCTCCATTACCCCTGAACCTCCTCTTGGTGTGGTTCCCTTCCAATCCGATTTTCAATACTTGACAAATCGTCGTTTCTCCCTCACCTTCTTGACTCACTGTGCTTGGAAAGGCTTTGGTTTTGGTCTTTATGAACAAGGCCGACATACACTTATTCCCGTGACTACACGCAAACACAATGATCGCAGTGGTCTCGGTTTTCCTGAAACACCTACACAGGAGACACCTCATGTCAGTTGTATCATAGAAGAAGATGACGTCACCCCTACCAAACCATCATCACCCACTTTTCCATCATCACCCACAAAGTCGATAGACCCTGAATCTATCCCTCCTAACTTTTTTTTTCATAAATGCTATCTTCATAGGTCCTCTCACTTATCAACGTGATAATGAGGACCCATCTTCTCTTCCCCTTCTGTATCCAGACATGATCGAAGAGGATTTACCTTCGATTAATGTTGTTGAGTGCCAGGATGACGACTCCATCCTCACTTACCTTGGTGCGGACGACTCCTATATTCAATGCACCTTACCGTCTGAAACTCAAACCCTGTTGAATGAGTCGACTATAGAAATCAACATCCACGCAGAGGAGGATCCTCACATTGTGAAGATTGGACAACCCCTTAACACAACAAAACAAGCCACCTTTACTACCTTTCTCTGTACCCGCAACCAAGTTTTCGCTTGGTCCTACGCTGACATGCCAGGAATTGATCCTACCATTTCTATCCATAACATCACCCTAAACCCCGATTCCAAACCAATCAAATAAAAACTAAGAAAAATGCATCCACGAATTTCCCTCTTGGTCAAAGAAGAGCTCCAACGACTTCTTTATGTTTCCTTCATCTTGCCTATTGACTATCCTCAATGGATTTCTAACGTTGTACCTATCACTAAAGCGACAGGGGGACTTCGGATATGCACGAATTTATGAGACCTTAACCTCGCTTGCCCTAAGGATGACTTCCCCCTCCCAAGTATTGATCAACTTGTTGATCTCACTGCGGGCCATGAAATGCTTTCTCTCATGGATGGCTTTTCGGGATATAATCAAATTTTGGTAGCCCTGGGCCGATCAACATAAAACTGCCTTCATAACTCCTTGGGGAACCTTCTGTTATCGTGTCATGCCATTTGGCCTTAAAAAATGCTGGTGCTACCTATTAGCGGGCTATGACTTATATTTTTCATGACATTATGCACACTATCCTTGAGGATTATGTCAATGATCTTCTTGGAAAATCTAAACATCGTAGTGAACATCTCAATGTTTTAACCATTATTTTCGATCGCCTGTTGCAATATTCAGTCCGGCTTCAACCAAAGAAATGTGTCTTTGGTGTTCTTTTGGGAAAACTTCTTGGCTTTATCGTCTCTTTGCGTGGCATTGAGGTCAATCCATCTAAAGTAAAAGCTATCCTAGAAATGCCCCCACCCAAAAACCTCAAACAATTACGTAGTTTGCAGGGTAAACTTCAATCCATCCGGCGTTTCATCTCCCAACTCTCGGATTGATGTCAACCTTTCCATCACCTTCTTAAAAAGGACATTCCCTTTCAATGGAGTGACGAGTGTCACCAAGCCTTTGAAGCTCTCAAATTCTATCTCTTGCAGCCACCTGTGCTTATTCCACCGCAGGATGATCGCCCTTTCTACCTTTACCTTTCTGCCACTGACCATGCTATAGGAGCCATGCTCACACATCGGGACTCGGCACGTCGAGAACAAGCCGTTTATTATATAAGTCGTACTCTCGTGGATTACGAGACTAGGTATACACATGTAGAAAAATTGTGCCTAGCCCTATCATTCGTAGCCACCAAACTCCGACATTACCTCCTGAATCACCAACACGGACCCCATTCATTATATGTATGCCAAACCACATCTAAACCAACGCATCACCCGATGGCTTATGCTCCTCGCTGACCTCGACCTTGAGTTTGTACAACAGAAGTCAATCAAAGGACAAACTATTGCGGACCAACTTGCGGAGGCCCCTTTACCTGGGGAACAATTCACCAATTTTAATTTCCCTGACGAACTCATCGCCACTGTTTCACTCAGGGAAGAGTCATATCAAATGACCCTCTTCTTCGATGGATCTAAATGCCAACGCAGCGGAGGAGTTGGCGTTGTTCTTATTCCTCTCGATGCTAAGCCTAGGCCTCTCTCATTCCGACTCGATTTCCCCTGCACTAATAATACAGCGGAATACGAGGCCCTTGTTCTGGGTCTCCAGGTTGCGTTACACTTAGGTGTCAAATCTATCAATATTTTTGGTGACTCTCAATTGGTAGTCAATCAAGTTATGCGCATCTACCAATGCAAAAATGTGGAACTTCAAAAGTATAAACACTACGTGGATTCACTTCTAGCCTTATTTACACACTGTTTTATCCAAACCATTCCCTACTCCACTAACAAATTTGCGGATACTATGGCTTGCTTAGCCTCAAAAATTCCAACTTCATCAACTGACTCTGACATTTTCATCTTGATCCAACAACTCTTTGCCCCATCTTACTCAGCCTCGGTTGTTTGTATGATAAATAATGTGTCTGCTAATTTGCGGGATACCTGGCATCACCAATTTCACGACTACCTTACAACCTCTGTTCTCCCATCTGACCTTACTAGTACCAGAAAACGCACTTTTCTTAAACGTGCTTCTCGTTATGTCGTTATGGGGGGACTCCTTTATAAACGTGGCTTTGATGGCATCCTCCTTCGATGTCTCACCGGCGTGGAGGTCACCTATACCATCCAACAGGTCCATGACGGTATTTGTGGTGGACATTTTAGCGGCCTTGCCGTGGCCAAACGAATCCTTCACCTAGGTTATTATTGGCCTACTCTTAATAATGATTGCTACGAATATGTTAAGCATTGTGTTATGTGTCAACAACATGCCAACCTTCAACATACTCCAAGCCACCCGCTACAGGTCACCCGAGATCTTTGGCCTTTCTCACAATGGGGTTTAGACCTTATTGGTGAGATTCATCCGTCCTCTTCGCAACGTCACCAATGGATAATCACAGCAACCGAATATTACACAAAATGGGTGGAGGCTATTCCGCTTATTTCAGCTAAAAAAGAAAAAATTGTAGAGTTCATTAACCACCACATTCTCTATCGTTTTGGTGTTCCTCATCGCCTAATAACATTTAATGGAAAAGCTTTCAAAAATAAGTTGTTGCAAGACCTTTGTGACAACTTTGGTATCAAACTTAGTTTCTCATCACCCTATTATCCACAAGCGAATGGACAAGCTGAATTTTCTAATAAAACCCTAACCAAAATCCTTATGAAAGTTGTCAATGAGTCCGGAAGAAATTGGCACTATCACATCCCCTTTTCCCTTTGGGCTTATCGTACTAGCATTCGTACCTCCACTAATGCCACACCTTTTTCTTTGGTATATGGTACCGAGGCTGTCTTGCCTCTCGAAATACAAATACCCTCCCTCAGAATATATCTTCAAGATATTCTTAACAACGATGATTTCCGGCAAGAGCGGTTAGCCCAATTGGAGCTTCTTGACGAGCGTCATCTTACAGCTCTTGATCACCTTCAAATCTACCAGAAACGCATTAAGCGTGCCTATGATAAACGACTTCATGAGTGTACTTTTAAGGTTGGTGATCTTGTCCTCAAAGAGAATCAACATGTAACCAAACTAGAAAAGAGTAAATGTAGAAAATTTGCTCCTAATTGGATTGGGCCTTACATTATCACTCACACTTACGGATCAGGCACTTATCGTTTAGCTTCGCTTAATGGTAAACCTGAGCCTAAGCCCCTTAATGCCTTGCATCTTCGACCATTATACTGTTGAAATTAGTGTTATATCACTTCTTATCTACCTTACGCTCGTCCCTTGAGCTCATTTACCACCGCATACACTTTGTTTCTTACATCTCAAAATCAAATCAAGCTCACATGGTTTGATTATCACCTCCCCTTAAAAGATGTCTTCCCCTTTTTAGTCTAGTCCATGACTTCAAAGTATCAAAATAACACATTCTTAATTAAAATGCTTATGGGATTTTCTTGAGTCAAACTTCCTACAAAACTAGATGCTTCATGCCAAACGGACATCTAGATCTCTAAATTATACATAGACTTCTCCCTTGAAGGACAACTATATGCCAAAATTCTTGCTACTATTATATATAGACTGCTCCCCCGAAGGACAGCTATACACAAATGCCACATCTGCTACTATAAATAGACTACTCCCTTGAAGGACAACTATACACAGTCAGCCTTTATCAGAAGCTTCTCGCATTGATCAGCTTTGTGAAGACCTCAAGAATAATACAATCAATATCCCCTGTAGACTTCCCGCATCGATCAGTCTATATTCAGTAAAATAAAAGCCTCATTCAAAAGTACTTTTGAGTCATGGAATTGTCTATTTAGGTTAGGTTCTCTTTCGTCAGAACCCTCACTTAGTAATAAGTTCTCCGTACCATAGCTATACCATCCACCTCATCTCACCATTTGTTTAAACTCAAGGGACGTGACGTACAATCGATATATTGTGATCATACAACTCTTTTCACCTATTGACTTCTCGTCTATGCATGGTACCTAGGGGTTCAAGCTGATTCTATGTTATTATGTGGTTTGTTTAACTCTTTTCACTTACGGAACACTCTTTCCTCTTTGCCTCGCATCTAGGATTATGTGTTGATCTTAATCAGGACATGGTTCCCTACCACTTGGGTAGGCTAACTTTCGCTTCCCTTATACCTTTTACAACATCACCAACTCATTACCAACACCAAAAACATTACCCTACCAATATCAATATCAGTATTTTTTTACCAACCAACAAAATTGCCTGAATTCACCTCTCCCTGATCCTAAGGGAGAACTACATCGGTCTGAGGCCCTTCTTTGCTTTGTGCAATGGGCTATGTAGGCAGCACTTAGGAGACATGGGGTCTCCCAAGGTTAGCTCGACCATCCCCTACCATACCCTATCATGTATTGTCAATATAAGTATTTTTTGTGTATTTCTATTTGCCAACGTTGCTCTTTATCCTTTTTGAAAACAAATAAAAACACCATTTAAAACACAACCATTCTTATTATTATCATCACTCAAAACCACTTACATATTTAGTTTTATGTTAGATGTTAAACAAATACATCTTCTCTATCATCGACTCACAGGTCGGCATCTTTATTTATTCTTCTATTCCTATGAAATTTACTTAGATCCTTGCACCTCCTCCTGAATCAGGTGGTGATCGTGATCGTCGATGCCCCTCCGTGGGCCTCTCCATCCTCAAAGGTGCCACTGCCATTGGTTCCTCCCATTGATCCGCCAACATCTCCTGTAACATACGAATACATCCTCTCGCGTGGAGGTATCTTGCCTCCAGTCTCTCCACTCGTAGCTGTGAAGCCTCTAACAATCCCATTGTCTCATTCACCTGTGTTTGAAGCTGGCGAGCTAAATCCTGCAGACGATCTCTCTCCACTGTAATCACAGCTATGTCAGGGCACTCACGTGCACCTCGCAGCTCTGCTACCCACCATACTCTATACGCCTCTGTCGTTCCCGCATCCATAACCCTATGATCGGCTGCTATCTCTTCTGGCCCTTCTGGAGGTGTAGGCCGGGGAGGTGAGAATGCTGCCTCGGTGTCGATCCTCATGTATGGTCTATATGTCATAGGAATATCCTGAATGAACACAAATTGTTGCCACACGCGATCTAGAGGAATCCTCTCGTATTCACCCGGCCTATGCCCTGCGATCCACCTCAATCTCTCTACACCCCTCAACTCCTTAGCTATGTGCTCTGTCACCATATAGTTCCCGTACAGCCTCCAACAAATATCTGCAATCGTCACCATCTCCCATACCTATCTATAATACTCGATGTCATCTATCGCGGCCTGGGATCTCGCTTCTTGTTCTGTCTGGACCCATCTTCTGAATCCCAACCTTTGCACTCCTGCCTCTCCCGACTCAATGGGTCGGCCTATTGGACGCACACAAACAATATGCTCATAGGCCCAACAATGTAATAAGTACGAACAATCCAGTGTCGATCTGTGTTTTCACTTGCATGCCCATAAACCCCTATATAACTCTTCCAGATATGCGGGTGCCCATGCAAATGTCACGCTCATTTCTATCATTTCCCAAATAACACTCATCAATGCTTTGGGAAATCTCCCACCTTCCACCATCGGCAATGCATAATACCCCACCACTATCATTAATAGCACGGCCAACCTTGTTTCCTCAAGGTGTGTTGCATACATTGTACCATACGTAAATGATAAACCTCGCTGTGTCAAATCTCGTGCAGCGTCCCCAAATACTGCTGTTATCGCTGCTTGCCCCACGCTGGGAAATGCCTGATACACTATTTTTCCTATCATTGGGAGTCTCAAAATACGGAACACATCTTCTAAAGTCACTATCATGTTCCCTGTTGGTAGATAGAAGGTGTTCTTTTCTGGATTCCATCTCTCAATCAATGTCTACAACATAGCATGGTTCCGCGCAATTCTTGAATAATAGCGGATTCCACTTAACCCCAACTGATTTATCAATGCCCATTCCGCTAGTGTTACATCTGCTCGGATTCCTGAAAACAACGTTGGCACAGTATCATTCATCCTTAACCTTGCTTCTGCCTACATACATCAAAACGACACATGATTATTCAAAAGAACAAATCTCTACGGGTTTTTTCTCAAACTCTGGAAACCCTTATAGTGACCGATAGCGGTTATGCATAACCGATACCGGTTTGCTAACCGATACTGGTTACTTCAAAATGATACCGGTCACTGTCAAAGTATATCTACCTTGCTTAAAGCATACACCTACGATATTTATTTTGCCCGTTCACTCCTATTTATACCTAAAAACATACATACCCACCCTGTTTACCTACCCCGTAGCACTCATACCATCCCCAACCTTTGCCTATCACCTTTTTTCTCATCTTTACCCACTTACACTTCTTTCATCCTATTTGCAACACATGCAACAATCAAATTACAACCAAATAGTTTACCTCTCGGGATGCAGCAACTTGGGGCGGAACATGTCTTCCCCCTCATCCCTGCTTGCTGGATGCTTCTCCTCGTTCAGCCATATTCAGCACCCTCTTCAAATATAACTTATCTTTCTATCTTCTGAATCTCAGCCCATGCTCACTTCACCTAGCTCTTTCCTCCTTATCACTCAAATTCTTTCATGCAATTACATGTAGCAATTGTTAAACAGCGTTGCATTCGCATATTTAACGTGTTTCATGACTCTAAAAATAAGAATGCTAAAAATAAGAACTTAAGTTGCCAACCCAGCAGTTCTATTTTTAGGAAAATATTTCTTGAATAACCGATATCGGTTAGATAACCGGTACAGGTCATATAGCTACCGACATCGGTTACATGACCGATATTGGTCATGCCCCCACTGTTGCTTAAACCTAAGCCTTTTCTTCATTTTTTGCACATTTTTGTGGCACCCGTTCCTTTTTCCTGCATGAACAACACCATTATCCATATTTTTCATTACATCCACATCTCATTACAATTTCATTAACATCATTTCTCTATATTACAAAACAAACAAGCCATCAATAACCGATATAAAAAACCATTAATATATACACCATTTGGATCCAAATCAACAGCTCCAACCATTCAATATTCACAAACCAGCGACAAAACATACAAAATTTTATAACACAACATGTCAAATAAACTCATCATCTATATACATACATACATTCCATTAACAAAAGACATCAACACCATCAATATAACACGATGTAAATTAAACTCATCATACATTAAATATCACAAACCATTTTCAAAACACTTAACACTTTTTTACGCACAACATGTGGGTCAAATCATCATATCTATATATATACCAAGTTTTAAATATACAATGTGCCCTGCATCGGGGCCTCTGTGATCTCATAATACAACAAAGCCGGCACGCAGGCCGCAATAAATGTCAATAATCTCGACTCGGCTCGCAGGCCGGTCTCTCATATCCAAAACATACTCGGCTCGCAGGCCGGTATCAACTATACAACCCGTACTCGGCTCGCAGGCCGGTATATACAATAAATGAATGAATGAATAGATAAATACATCATATCTAGGCACACAAGCCTCTCTGAACATAGCCGGTTCGCAGACTGGTGCCCATATCCAATGAACCAATCCAAAACTATGCAGGGACCCCTCATCTCTCTCCATCGCCCTCTGCCTGTCTGCCTACTGGTCCCTGTGCTACCTCTCACCTCCTGCCTGTCACAGACCCACCGGCTGTGGTTGCACCTCCCTGAGATCTCTGGCTCCGAGAGGTCTCTGATCTATGTGCCGCATATGGCTGATAATCAGCCCCGGTACCATCAAGAATATCCTGATAGTACCGGGCCTCTGCTCTAGCCTCCATATAACGATCATGAGCCACCGTAGGTGCTGGGGCTGGTCCCCTGACTCCTACTACCAGTGCCCCCTGTGCCTATGCTGGTGCCGCTGGTGGTGCCTGTGGCTGTGGTGGTACCTTTACCTGCGGCTATGCCGGTGCCGCTGGTGGTGGTGCTGTTGGTGCCTGTACCTATACCTGTGCCTGTGCTTGTACCTGTACCATTGGTGGTACCTATGTTGCTACCTGTACCTGAGCCTGGGCTAGCTGCCCCTGTAAGACACCTATCTGTTCCTGTGCAGCAGCAAGCTGCCCCTGTAATAACTGTACCTTCCCTCTGAGTTGGTCCCTCTCTGCTCTAACAGCCGCTAAGTCTGGCTGTGCGGACTGTGCTATCCTCGCAGCTCTCTCTCCGGCCCACCAAACCAAAAATGCACCTGTGCACCCAGCATCATCTATAGTGTCATCGGCAGGCCTCTCATCAACCCAATCTGGATCCACGGGCTGTGGTGTAGGCAGTGGGGCCTCTACATCATCCCTCCAGTACTGAGGGAAGCGAGGGGGCTCATCCTGTCGTAGCCCCATCTGCCTGCGTACCCTCTCTAGGGGAATCCTCTCATACTCTCCCGACCTCCGTGCCGCTATCCAGAATGTGTACTGGATCCACTGCAACTGTCCTCGGGTTCCTCTGTGAGGGTGATGACCTCTATACGGTCTCCATACAATATCTGCTACTGTCAGGCCCTCTAATAAATGCCGGTAATAAGTAACATCTCTCCCTACAAGCACTGCTCGTGGCTGACCCACGACCCCCAACCACCTCTGAAAGGCGTATCTATAGATGACCTGTGGCCCTGGCTGCTGCGGTAGCCCTACTGGTCTAATGCATATGATATGACCATATGCCCAACAATGTAGCAAAAATGTCGAGCAGATCCTGAATCACCTCATCCGGCAATAGCCCCATAGCTCTCGGTATAACTGCACCAGGTATACCGGTGCCCAAGCATAACAGGTATGCTCCTCGACCATCTCATGTAAAACCCCCATAAGTGCCCATGGAAAGTGGCCTCCCTCTGAGTCCGGGAGGGCGAAATAGGTGATCCCGATCATCATCAGCACGACAAGCCGTGTCTCATGGCGATGGGCACAGTACATATCCCCGTACGCGATGCTTGCGCTGTGATATGTCAGTAGCGTAGCTACATCCCCGAAAACCTGTAGGATGCTGTCCATGGCCATCTCTGAATCTACCTGGAAGACTACCTCTCCATCGATCGGTAGTCGAAGGATGGGATACACATCCTCCAATGTGATAGTCATCTCCCCAGTTGGGAAATGGAACACATTGGTCGCCGGATCCCATCTCTCGATGAGGGCGACCATTAAACTATGATCCTTGTCGATCGCTCTGTACCGCTGGACTCCGCTGAGTCCCACCTCACGCATGATACCCCAGTGTGCTGCGGACACGTGTGGCCGCATCTAGCTCAACAGTGGGGGCATCCTATCCTGCATCGTCAGCTATTGACGTGCCTGCAAAACCAACCCACTACATTAGCCCTACTCTTTATCACAACATCTAGTTTACCTCTCTATATCCCCTTTCTTATCCACCTAACCACAACCCGACTCCATACCACACGTCTACGCCCGTCTATCTTCCCCTAAAAACCTCTACGCTATCCCCGTCCCTCTTCACACCCAAACAAACAACCCACACCATACTCAAACGACCCAAACCATGCCCAAATACCCTAACCACATCCAAAAACTCAAAAACAAAATCACAACCCACACCATACTCAAATGACCCAAACCATGCCCAAATACCCTAACCACATCTAAAAACTTAAAACAACAACACAACCCAAACCATACTCAAACGACCCAAACCATGCCCAAATACCCTAACCACATCTAAAAACTTAAAACAACAACACAACCCAAACCATACTCAAACAACCTACACCATGCCCAAATACCCTAACCACATCTAAAAACTTAAAACAACAACACAACCCAAACCATACTCAAACAACCTACACCATGCCCAAATACCCAAACCACATCCAAAAACTCAAAAACAAAATCACAACCCACACCAAAAAATTGAAATAAACCTAAGTAAGGACCGGTACCGGTCACTTATGACCGACACCGGGCCTATCCACCGACGTCGGTCAATGATCGACTGCCACCGGTCACCTACAGACCCACCCTGCTCCTAAAATTTGGGGACCGATGCCGGTCACTTAGCGACCGACATCGGTCACTGCAAATTTGCCGAGCCGAACCCGACGCGGCTCCCCAATCCCCTTTTTCCCTATTTTTCCCTCTGTACCCACCCAAACACCCTAAAAACCTACCCACCCTACCGCCTTGGCCTCTTTCACCTATCTACCCTCTCCCTTTTTCCAATCATTTCCATTTATTAATTATTTTCTAAAAAACTTCTATTCCTACCCAAAACCCAAATCTAGCTTCATAACATTAAAACAAACACAATGCACGGTTTCGAACTTACCGGTACGACGACACGTCGTTGTGGTGGGATGGGTGGTGGTGGTCTAGGTGGTCCAGCCACTCCTGCTCCTCCTGGCTGTGTCATGGCTCTAACTGTCCTCTTCTGGGTCCTCCACCACTCAACTGCTGCCTCCTCCTCACTCGGGCCCACTCACAACTCACTCCTCCACTCCAATAGTGCCACCTCAATTGACAAATGCACTAATCTCAATAATCCACCTCAGACCACTCAAATCGGTTTTTCAAATTACAAATGTGACAATGACAGGCCGTATTTTTCTTTTTATAGGTTTTTGACCTATAACCGATATCGGTTATATTGTGCCCTAAGGAACCGGTATCGATCACCTAACCGATATCAGTCCTAGACAATCGACATCGGTTTTATTCCAGCTCTTCCCCCAATTTCTCGCAAACATCACCTATATCAACCTTTGCTACAAACCCTTTGTTACCCACTTGGCCCAACCCAAGGCCTCCCCTAACCATTTGGCCCGACCCAAGGCCTCATCCCAATTATTTGGCCCGACCCAAGGCCGCAACCCAACAACTTGGCCCGACCCAAGGCCATAACCCAACAACTTGGCCCAACCCAAGGCCTCACCCTACCCATCCGGCCCGACCCAAGGCCTCACCCTAACCATTTCGCCCGACCCAAGGCCTCACCCCAACCATTTGGCCCGACCCAAGGCCGCAACCCTAACCATTTGGCCCGACCCACGGCCTCATCCCAACCATTTGGCCTGACCCAAGGCCGTAACCCAACAACTTGGCCCGACCCAAGGCCTCACCCTACCCATCCGGCCTGACCCAAGGCCTCACCCTAACCATTTGGCCCAACCCAAGGCCTCACCCCAACCATTTGGCCCGACCCACGGCCGCAACCCAACAACTTGGCCCGACCTACGGCCCTCACTCATCAATTAGCCCGACCCAAGGCCGTACAACTTAACTACATCTCCCAACATCAACAACATACACTTTTATCCACCTAGTAGCCTTTTGTTCAATCCAGCGCACCTGTTCGTGTTTTAGCATGATTAGGGTCCTTGACTTGATCTGTCGACCAACTTTGCCTAGACCTAGACTGTGACGTTTATCTCAACCAAACCAACCATTTGGTACTGCCGAACATGCCTAAACGTTCCTGTACCTTACCTGTTATATACCCTGGAGCTACTTCCTATGCCTTGGATACCAAGATTATATCACCCTTGTTTGGATAAACTATCGACCTTTTCCTATGCATTACTGGTTTTCTCATCAAATCATGTACCCTGGTCGCACTACTGCATTTCAACGTGCGTCTGCTTCTTTGGACCTACCCCACCATCTCACCCCCATCTCAACACCATTTACCCTTTATCAACCCTATCCTTGATTTCACGCTACCTCAATCTGTGATAGATTTGAGGGGGATTACCTATACCCTTAACAGGAGTAACCACTTCATATTATTGTCCGTGCAGCTCTACAAAATAAGCTACATAACAATAAGGGGCTAATGTAGACACCAAATTTGTGTTTTACGACCCCCTGTGACCCGCATCTCATTTTATAACCTAACCCCATCACCTAAACCTTACACAATTATTTATTAATTACTTTATAATTAATAAATCCACGTCGCCTTACCTGCCACCTCAGTTCACCACCTCATCATGACCTAGCCCTAACCCTAAACTAACCTAATTAAGACCTAAAACTTGGTTTACATCCACACCCATGACTAATGCCTCCTTACTCGCACCCAAAATCGACCTTGTAGCTACTTGACCAAGCCCGCAACTAATCCCTCAGGAGAAAAGGAGGGAAAGTTGGCTATTTTACTAAAAATAGCCCACTTTTTCCTAACCGATACTGGTTCCTACTCGACTGCCGTCGGTTACGTAACCGCCATCGGTTCCCTGTAAATGACCTTCCCTAATTAGAAACAAAGGTGGAAGGATTTTTTTGGGATCGATCAGGATCATCAGAAGCGATCAAGAGAATCTAGATCTTTACTTGGCTGAGCAGAGACAATTGAAGAAACAAGAAGAGTTTGCAGCAAAAGGAGATCAAGCCCAAGACTGCCACTCAGAGCCCTGTGACACTCATCTGATCATTGGGAGGGAGATATCTCATCTTCTGGGTATCAGGCCATACTACTTGAGTTCTGCCTTTGTCATCACAGTTCTTGGACCTGCATCCTTGTCAATAACCAGTAAGTTGCATCTTGTGTGTTCTCATTTTAATATTTCTTAGACTTTTTAATCACAGCCGTTATAAGTTTATTCCTAGATCTACTACCAGCAACATACTGCACTTAACCTTCACCCATACATCCTGATATTGCCCAGAAGGCCATTTTACCACACTCTGAGTCTTCCCTATCCTCCCATCATTTCCCTAAGCTATCCACCAATCCTAATAACCCCACAATCACCTTACAACCAACTTCTATCCAGAAGCACTTAGATTGCTGACCCTACCGGTATCGTTTATCCTCTACCGGCAGCGGTTATCTAACCGCGGTCGGTTACCCAGTGACCGCCGTCGGTCACTGTGACTTATACCCAAAAACCTTTTGCTTGCCTATTTGCCACCTAATAACCCCAAATCCAGTTAGGTTTATCCCTATAATTCAACCTGAACGTATCAACAAATAGTAACTGAACAAAAAACGTGACGCTTTATTATTGATAGTTTAGTTTCTATTGCTTTGTAACGAGATACCTAAATCGTGATTTTGCAATAGCTTTCTATATTATCATTTGTGTAAAATCGTATTAAAAGGTGAACTGACCACCTTCGAAAGGAAGTTTTTATATTTCCTGGGCCTAAGGCAGATCCCTCATTTGTTGTCTAATTAAAATCTGGTGGTCTTGTATTCTTACTTGCAGGTAGTCCTTCCCAGACAAAAAGGAGTTCTTCGCAGTCGATCTGATCTTTCTCTACGGTATGCGCACACTGTCTCAACATTCAACAGGTATTCCTCCTAGCCCTAACCCTTATCTGTTTCTCAAAGGAATGATAGGATAGAAGCAAGTCTATTCTGCAGAGCCGAAACATTCCGTGCGAAACACATACCCGATACCCCTACTTACCTACCCCATAACACTCACCCCATCCCAAACCCTTGCCTATCATTTTTTATTTTTCATCTCTACCCACTTACCTTCTCTCATCCTATTCATAAAACATGTAAGAGTTGAATTCCAAACCAAAAATTTTACCTCTTGGGATGCAGCAGCTTGAGGTGGAACCTGTCTTCCCTCTCGTCTCTTCCCGCTAGATGCTTCTCCTTGTTCAGCCATGTTCACCACCCTCTTCAATATAACTTACCTTTCTACCTTCTTAATCTCAGCCCACAATCACTTTACCTGTCTCTTTCCTCCTTATCACTCAATTCTCCCATGCAATTACTTGTATAAGTCGTCAACAACGTCGCATTCTCGTATTTAACTTGTTGTATAACTCTAAAAATACGAACTTAAGTTGCCTCCCAAGCTTTTCTATTTTTAGGAAAACTCATTTTGGCATAACCAATATCGGTTTCCTAACTAGTATCGGTCATATATCTACTGACATCGATTAGCTAACTGATATCAGTCACATGTCTCCTGTTTCTTATACCTAGGCATTTTCTTTGTTTTTTACATATTTTTGGTGGTGCCCACCTCTTTTCCCTACATAACGACATTGTTATCAATATTTATCATTAGAATACCATCAACACATATACATATCATCAAAATTTCATCAACATCATCTATATACATTAAATTTCAATACCATCAACAAAACACATGAGACATTCTAATATATGCATCAAATCAAAAAAAACTTACACACCATGTGGATCAAATTCATATATATATATATATATATATATATATATCATCATCATCAACTTAATGTCAAAATATACAAACTTCTCTATATGGGGCCATCTGTGATCTAAAAATACAAAGCCGGCACACAGGCCACTGTCTCTGTGAAAATCTCGACTCGGCTCACAGGCTGGTCTCTCATGTAAAAAATATACTTGGCTCGCAGGCCGGTATCAACTATAGAAAATGTACTCGGCTCACAGGCCGGTATATACAACAAAAATGAATAAATAAATCATATGTCGGCACGCAGGCCTCTATATATATACTTGGTTCATAGACCGGTGTCTATATCTAATAATAAAAATTCATATCCACTCCTAGGATGTCTCACCTCTCTCCACCACCCTCTACCCATCCCCCTGCTAGCCCTTGTGCTGGCTCTTACCTCCTACCCATCACGAAGCCACCGGATCTGGCTGTAGACACCCTGTGACCTGTGACTCCAGGACATCTCTGCTCTGTGTACTGTATATGGCTGATAGTTGGCCTCGGTACCAACTAGCATGTCCTGATAATACCGGGCCTCCGCTCTCACCTCCATATAGCGGGCCCGTGCCACCATGGCTGGTGGGGCTGGTCCCCCGGCTCCTAATAGAAGTGGCCCCTGACCTGCTGGTACACCCTGTGCCTGTGGTGGTGCCTGTACCTACGCCTGTGCCTGAGGTGGTGCCTGTGCCTGTGCCGGTGCCTATGGCTATGCTGGTGCCTGTAGCTGTGCCTGTACCTGTACCTGTGCCTGGGCTAACTGCCCCTATAGCACCCCAATATGTGCCTGTGTAGCAGCAAGCTTCCACTGTAATAGCTGCACCTGGCCCAAGAGACGGTCCCTCTCTGCTATCACAGCTGTCAAATCTGGCTGTGCGGGATGTGTTCTCATGGCTACCCTCTACCCTGCCCACCACACCAAAAATGCACATGTCACTCTGGCATCATCCATTGTATCATCAGCTGGTCTCTCTGCTACCCAGACTGGGTCAAATGGATACGGTGCAGGAAATGGTGCCTCTATATCCTCCCTCCGATACTGTGAGAAGGGAGGTGGCTCATCCTGTCGTAAGCCCAACTGACGTCATACCCTCTCTAGGGGTATCCACTCATACTCCCCGGGTCTCCGTCCATCTATCCATAAGATATACTGGATCCATTGTAGCTGCACTCGAGCTCCTCCTCGGGGCTGATGGCCTCTGTATGGCCTCCATATAATATCTAGTGCCGTCAGGCCCTCTAACATATGCCTGTAAAACGTCACATCTTGTCCTATGATCACTGCTCGTGGCTGGCCGACGACCCCCAACCACCTCTGAAATCCATATCTGTAAACTACTGTGTGACCCTGGCTATTGGGGCAACCCTACTGGTCGTATACAGACGATATGCTCGTAGGCCCAACAGTGTAACAAAAATGTCAAACATATACCAAATCACCTCATACGGTGATAACCCCAGAGCTCTTTGTATAATTGCACCAGATACACTGGTGCCCAAGCATAGCAGGTATGCTCCTCCACCATCTCATGCAATACTCCCATCAAATCCTATGGGAAGTGGCCTCCCTCTGATTCCAGGAAAGTGAAGCAGGTGATACCAATCATCATCAACACGGCAAGCCATGTCTCCTGTCGGTGTACGTGATACATATCGCCGTAGCCAATGCTCACGTGCTGTGATATGTAAGCAATGGGGTTACATCCCCAAATACTTGCAGGATGTTGTCCATCGTTGTCTCCACATCCACCTGGAACACTGCCTCACCTATGATCGGACAGTCTCAGGATGCGATACACATCCTCTAATTTGATAGTCATCTCTCCAGTAGGGAGCTGGAAGACATTGGTATTCGGATCCCATCTCTCGATGAGGGCAACCACCAGGCTGTGGTCCTTATCCATAGCCCTATACCTCTAGACTCCGCCGATTCCAACCTCTTGCATGACGGCCCACTGCGCTGTAGTCACATGTGGCAGCATCCACCCCAATAGAGGTGGCATTCGATCCCACATCGTCAGCTGCTGGTGTGCCTGCAAAAACAACCCACTCCATCAGGCCTACCCTTTACAAAAACAACTACCTTAACCATCTATACCCATTTACCCACCCAACCACAACCCGACTCTATACACACATCTACACCCATTTATCTTACCTTATACATCTACGATATCTCCTTTAATTATCTCACACCCTACCAACCACCCCGGTCCACTCTAGCCATCTAACCATACCCCTTCCAATTTAACACCTCCTACTTCATACAAAACACATAATCTATCCTACCCGACCCGGCCCCCCACAACCCAATTCCCCCCCACCCTAATCACCTTTCCTAGCAAATCTACGCTGGTCGATATATGACCGATGCCGGTCTATAGACACGGAAATTTGTATAGACTATTCTGTGACCGATGCCGGTCACCTAGTGACCGACATTGGTCACTATCAAATTATGGAGCTAGACCCAAAATGGCCCCCAAAACCCCTTTTTACCTATTTCTACCTATTTACCCACAAGAAAGACCTAAAAACTTACACACCCTGCCGTTTTGGCCTACCTAACATACCTACCCACTCCATTTTACAATTTACCTTCATTTCTTCATTATTTTATTAATTTTTGGATTCCTACCCCAAAACCCACATCCTAGTTAAATTCATTAACTTCACATAAGTATGGGTTCAGAGCCTACCGGTATAACTACACGTCGTCGTGGTGGGATAGGTGGCAGTGGTCCAGTTCCTCCAGCACCACCTGCTCCTCCAGGCTGTGCCATGGCTCTAAATCTCCTCCGCAGGGTCCTCCACCAATCAAACTCTACCTCCTGATCACTGGGGCCTACCAATAACTCACTTCTCCACTCCACTAGTGCCAACTCAGCCCACGAACTTAACACAATCATTTCACACCTCAGACAAGATAAAATTGGGCACTCAAATTCACAAAGTGAAAATGACATGCCGTATTTTTCTTTTTATAGGTTTTGACCTATAACCGATACTGATTATTTCGCACCCTAGAATACCGGTATCGGTCTTGTAACCGATATCGGTCACACATAACCGATATCGGTTACCTACTTCCTTAACCTCACTCCTACCCTTATCCACCAATCTCCACTTTTTCCCACATCACCTACCCCCGAATTTGCTGACTAGCCTTATTTTAACTTCAATCAGCCTGACCCAAGGCTGCAACCAACCAATAGGCCCAACCCAAGGCCGCAATCAACCATTTGGCCCGACCCAAGGCCGCCACCAAAAAATTAGGCCCGACCCAAGGCCACAACCAACCATTTGGCCTGACCAACGGCCACAACTAACCAATCAGGCTCGACCCAAGGCCACAACCAACCAACCAGGCCCGACCCAAGCCCAGAACCAACCAACCAATCTGGCCTAACCCAAGGCTGCAACCAACCAATCAGGCTTGACCAACGGCCGCAACCAACCAACCAGGCGCAACCCAAAGCTGCAACTAACCAACCAGGCCTGACCCAAGCCCGCCACAACTAATCAATCGGCCCGACTCAAGGCCACACCCAACCAATCAAGCCCGACCCAAGGCCCTCACCACTCATTCAGCCCAACCCAACACCGCACCAATTAAGTACCTTGACCAAGACCCACAAATTACGATTTTATCCACCCAACATGTAGCTTTTTGTTCAATCGTGCTCACCTATTCATGTTTTTAGCATGACTAGGATACTTGACTTGATCAAGCAACCAAATTTGCCTAGACTAAGACCGTGACATTTATCTCAACCAAACCAACCATTTGGTACTGCTGAACATGCCTAAACATTCCTGTACCTTACCCGTTATATCCCCCTGGAGCTATTTCTTATGCCTTGGATACCAGGATTATATCAACCTTGTTTGGATAAACTATCGACCTTTGCCTATGAATTTCTTGTTTGCTCTTCAAATCATGTACCTTGGTCACACTACTGCATTTCAACATGCGTCTGCTTCCTTGAACTTACCCCACCATCTTACCATCATCTCAACACCATTCACCCTTTTATCAACCCTATCCCTGATTTCACGTCACCTCAATCTGTGATAGATTTGAGGGGGATTACCGATACCCTCAACGGGAGTAACCACTTCTTATTATTGTCAGTGCAGCTTCATAAGACAAGCTACACAACAACAAGAGGCTAATGTAGATACCAAATTTATGTCTTACGACACCCTGTGCCCCGCATCTCATTTTGCAACCTAACCTCACCACCTAAACCTTACACAATTATTTATTAATTACCTTATAATTAATAAATCCACATCTCTAAACCTACCACCTCATTTCACCACCTCATCATGACCTAGCCCTAACCCTAAACTAACCTAATTAAGACCTATAACTTGGTCTACATCCACACAAATGACTAATTACTCCTCACCCGCACCAAAACCAACCTAATAATGACTTGACCAAGCCCACAACTAATCCCTTGAGAGAAAAGGAGGGAAAGTTGGCTATTTTACTAAAAATAGCCCACTTAGACTTAACCAACATTGGTTCCTACTCGACCGCCATCAGTTACGTAACCTCCATCGGTTCCCTATAAATGACCTTCCCCAACCAAAAACAAGGGATCAAAATTCATTTGAAAGATCCATAATTCACTTGGCAAGACAGAGACAAGTGAAGGAAAGAGAAGAGTTTGTAGAGAAGGACATCAAGTCCAAGACTACAACTGAGTAACCAGAGCACAACGACACTCATCTAAGCATTGGGAGAGAAGATAAGCTCACTTTTTATTGTCAAATCATCCCACCTGAGCCTTGTCTTCGCCATCACAGTCCTTGGAGCTGTACCTTCATCAGGAACTAGTAAGTAGTGTCTTGTACATTTTTAAATACCATTTCTTGAACTTTTGATTCATAGTAATTATAAGCTCACTCCTAGATTTACTACCCGATAGCACCCTACATCTAACTTTCATTCCTCTACCCTTGCATTACCCCAAGAACAACTCCCACACTCTCTGAGTCTTCTCCATCACCCTATTGTCTACCCCTGATCATTTACCAACCTTATAAACACCATAACCGCCTTACAACCAACCTTCATTGAAAGCCCCTAAATCACTTCCCCTACCGATATCGGTTATCAGCAACCGATACCGGTGTTATATCCGTAGTCAGTTATACAGTGACTAGCATCAGTGACTGTGACTCAAACCAAAACCAACCTTTCCTCTATTGCTTTTTAATGAGGTAACTAAATCGTAATTTCACAATAACTTCTTTGTTATCATTTGTGTTAATTCGTATTAAAAGGGGAACTGACCACCTTCGAAAGGAAGTCTAATATTTCCTGGGCCCAAGGCAGTTCCCTCATTTATTGTCTAACTATAATCTGGTGGTCTTGCATTCTTATTCACAGGTAGTCCTTCCCAGACAAAAAGGACTTCTTCGCAATTGATCTGATCTCTCTCTACGGTACATGCACACCCTCCCAACACTCAACAGGTATTCCTCCTAGCCCTAACCCTTATCTGTTTCTCAAGAGAATGAAAATATAGAAGCAACTCTATTCTAAGAATGGAAAATATATTTAATATTTTTTTACTCACTTTTAGCTAGACACATTATTGGTGAAATCCAATGTACAAGTCAAAATTGAGGGGTCATTTTAATTTGATCCTCATTAAAATTTTTTACTGAGTTAGTAGTAAACTAATTGAAGGACAACCAATGCCCTCTCGTTAGCCACTGACAAAGGGGTCACTTGATAATTTGGTTGCATCTTTTCATTTTCAATTCTTTCAATTTGTTGTGTGATGAATAAAAAAAATAATGTCCATGTTCATATGTGTAGTACAATTTCTATGATTTTCCCTGTTATGATGATGATGTGGAGATTTGTACCATTAATACTACTGCATGAAGTGTTCTTAATAAGAGTGATTAGATGGTTGATGTGAATTGATTGATGGGTCCCAATTAATGTATTCACTTGGATAGGTTTATGAGACGTTATTTATGGAAGATGTAGTTCCCATAGTAAAAGTTGAGGATCAAGACCATGTGCATGTTGCTTGGTTATAGGTGGCGATTTCTCCCATGTTTTTTATAGAGGGAAATTTTAAGAAATATGGGTATTACTTGTTGAAAATTTTTACACTATTACAAAAATGGGCATCTTGAAACTTCATTTCATATGAAAGACATTGATGTGATGGATCTAATTAAAGGAAAGACATACATTTTTCTTAATGTTTTGATTTACAACAATTGATTAAGCAAAGAAAAATGTAGCTATGTGTGTTGTTGCAAAATGCAACACCTCACGTATGTTGCCATTTCATGTTCATCTTCATCAAATTTGTATAAAATTCCCAAAGAACTAAAGTATAGCCCTGATAAAGGCAGGAACAACTGTACACCTAAGGAGTTGGACTCCAAACAAGAAAACCTAGTTGTTGTTTGCATGGCTGAAGGTACATTATCAGTTATAGGTACATTAATTATTGTTGTTTATTTATGTTTGAATGAGATTAATTATGTTTTGAGTTGTTTAGTTCATTCCACAATTATCATTTACAGTAATCAAATGCAAAAGGAAATAGACAACTCAATTACAAAATTTACTTTCATTTATTCATAAAGAGATACAAATTCAATTTTCCCACACAAGCCGTGGGATGTAACTTATGAATATTGAAGTAAAAGATACATGTAAACAAAGCTAAAAGAAAAGGAATATAGAAGAAACACATCATTGCCTTTGGGTATTCATTTCTTTAGTTGCAACTTCTCCATCTTCTTCTACATTATCTAGTCCATCGATGTACCTGAAAAAAAGGAGAAAAGGTTGTCAGTAATTGAGCTCATGGTTTAATCTGTATGCATGTGCTAATATTTTCATGAAAATGAATCATTTGAAGTCAATAGGCATAAGGTACATTAAAAGAGCCGATACTGAAATTGAGAAAGTAGTATCTTACTGAAGCACATTGGATTCTTAGAATCATGATAGACAAAGAAGAAAATAAATTTCACTATGGAATACAAGAGAGGTTGAATCCTATTTATTTTTTAAACTAGTTTTTCTTGAATGTGTAGGTACAGTGTAAAAAATGAAAATAAAGTACTGACTATGTGTCAATTCAGAAAAACATCTTGAACTAAATTGAAAGTCATACGGAGTTGAATGAAGCAGTGGATATGCATAATGAAACAGGAACATAAATGACTTACAATCTACAAGGGAAGTCAACTCATTACATGAGTCAAAAAGTACATCTATGTATTCAATCAAAAGATACACTTTACATCATGAGTAGTTAACAATGAGTTTTATTAGGTAGTGCTTTAACTTAATGAGCTAAACAACATAACACAAGCTTATCAATGGTGCATTATAGTTTTCAAACTTCTTTTCCAATGTTTTTTATCACACATCAAGGAGGGTTAAATACATCACAAAATGCAAGTGAATGCCATAATGTAAAGAAAATTACATATTTTGATTCAAAGATAATGAACTGCCAAGAAATAATGTGAAAGGAGTTATGAAATAGATAATGAAAGGTCAATAATTATTTTTCAAGTACACAACCATGCTTTGAGAGGAACAATTGTTTGAGTTAAAAAATCACAAAGTACATAACACTGATCATTCAAATCATGAATACAGATTGCAACTTCTTCCCAAGAAGATTATTTCAGTTGCTATACAATAGGAACCATGAGGATGATCAATGAATGCATATAAAGATCAACTAATGATACAGTCCTGTAACTCATGGTTATTAAAAAGAGTATATAATGCAATCATCTTAGTGAAACAACAACCAAACCATTCTTTTTATTTACAAATTATAAAATATCACGACACATTCAACAAAGTAGATGGGTACAACCATGATAGATTATCTTCATCAGCTAATCATTAAAATCAGTTACCCAAATAGAATGGTCCATAGAGTTGTTTTCACTTAAGGAAAGATAGATTTCTAAGTGAGTCTAAAAAGTGTTATAGTGATGCTAAGAAAATTACAATTTCACAGAAATAAAGGCATCCACAATTGAAGGAAAAGATTAGAGATTCTCAAAGAAACTATTTTAAATCTAATTGAAATTCCAAATATAACAAAGTGAAACATGTACACAAAGTCAACAAAATGCAAAATACTTCAGAGCTTATGGGTATATGAGAAAATCAATACAACAGATCTAAGTAAATGTAAAAAATTTCTACACTACTATCAGGAATGAGAGTTATACTTAAATCAAATTAGAGCTTTAAAAGCAAAATCATCTGAAAGCACAAATGTGTACAACAAAACACTGACCCAATTTTGTTTCAAGAGATTGAGAGTTAAAGATTCTATGAACATGATTTATCAAAAGCAGTGAAAACTCTACTCCACAATGGAATCCATCTTCAAATACCCAATATGAGTGCATTTAAGATCAAATAAAAAAAATGAGTAATTCAAATTGTGAGTGCAAGTGAATAAAGATCAACAGGTCAGTATCAAAGCTTGAAGGTTAAAATCATAGATTCATAGCTCAAAGAAATGGTGATATAGATTAAGGTAAACTAATAGTGTTTTGAAACTTCCATGAAATTCATTGAAGGCCAATTAAATTCATTATTGACCAAAAGAAGATTTTTATAGAGTCATAGAGTTAAATGATTAAGACAAGTCAAAATTTGGTCACCCATCAAAGTAGGTTTTCGAATTTAAATTGTTCTTCAAACATTCAGAAAGTTTCAACAATATACGAACAAAATGAACAAATGAAAGCTCTTTGAGCTCATATTCACAAAGGCCATTTTATAGAAATTCAGAAGAATGAGAAATATGAATTCAGTTTATTCTCAATGAATGATGAGAACTTTCAAATAGTTTTGGTGTTTGAAGAACAAGAGGTAAAATTTACTTCAGTTCAAATTGATAATGGCTTCATATCAATGAAGAATCAGTTAAAAGATGAAAGTCACAAGCCCAAATTGAAATTTTGAGCTCGAAAGAAGACCAATAATGGCCGCAACAAGTTATTACACAGAAGCTCGAAAAGCTAAAAAAAGGTAAGAACCAATTTTTTACACTCATAGAGCTCTTACAGAGGCTAAATTTCCAGCAGTGAAACCAAGATCAAAGAACAAAAAAATGGTGGCATAGGAAAAATTTTCGCCCAAGGATTTTCCCACATGGAGAAAAATGTGAATGAATTAATGATTGGGTTCAAGTTATTTTAGCTAACCAAAACCAAACCACCTGCAACCTAACTTACCTACTGAGTTAAACTTCAATGATCAAGATCAAAATGTATTGAAATCAAACAACCAATCTAAAATCAACCTATTTAACCATTGACTTAACCTAAAATCATCCAAAGGTTTAATGAAGTCAACGGTCATGGACTAGCCATGAAACCCCAAGATCAGATGGTTGAAAGCATAATTACTGACATAATCTAATGTCAAACTATCATGTTAGTTAACATCGAACATAAGTTTAAAAGTACAAAAATGGATTAGTTTCCATGACCAAACCCTAACCTATGGTCTATGTCACCGATCAAAGATCAAAAGGGTTTGACCATTGATTAAGGTAACTGACCCCTTTGAAATAATAATTTTCATTGAGTCTATTTGAAGGTTCAAAGAGGGACCGAAACATTTTCATAGGCCCGAAACTATAATGTCATGTTGTGAATGATTTAGTATGGTAAAATTGAAAAATCATGTGCCAATCCATTAAATCAAAAGACGGTGCAAACCAATATGTATTATGTAATGACAAGGTGGCCAAGTAATATATGGTCAAAATATATTAAATTTCAAATGATTACCTTAATCTTGCCAAATATCTTGTGCCAAGGAGGAGATGAAATTAAAAGAAAGACTTTACTTTTACATGTACAAGCAGGTGGTCCCCAAAAAGTGATGCTTGAATTATTTTTACTAAGTATGAAATCAAGAGGATTATTTTTGCACTGACTGTATTTTTGATTGTCATCATAGGAGGAAAGAACAAGCAAGAACACAAAAAATATCCTTGCAAGTGGATGAATTCACATCAGAGCTACATAATAGAAGTTGCACATCAAACAAGGAGCTATTATTAGCTAAAGTATTCACCCACTTTATTCATTATTTCAGAATTAAAGGAGTCAACTACACTTTAACTTGAGCTATTTTTGGAGAAAGAAAGGCTATTTTATCTCGTGTACAACATGTATATTTTAGCCTTTTATTTATTCATAATGAAGGTTAATAATGGCATGCAAGTGTAGTTAGGAATTAGTCTATTTTAGGGGATTGGGTGAATAACTTTGCTATATATTATGTGCATTGGCAAAGCATAAAGAAAGATCATATGAGGAATTTTGGACTCAATGTTGAAACAATTGTTTCCAGTTTCCCCCTTGAATGAGAACCAGTTATTGCCTTTCCAATTATTTTCAATGTGTATATTTTATTTACTCTTGTGAATGTTAATTCCTTGAATTAATTAGCTTACCTTGCTGCAAATTTGGTGTTTTGTGCATAGTCTTAGTGTGTATGTTAGTTGTTGTGTTGTTGTGATTTATCCCTCAACACATAAGTGTTTTCCTTAGGATCAAGATTAAACCCATTGGATTGTGATTAATCAATCTATTTCTCAGTATACTGTGTATGTTTCTTAGTCAAGGCCCTCATCAATTTTGGTGCATCACCTCATTTAAATTTTAGTTACAGCCATCTTTTTACCCTTAAAACCCCAAAAAATTAGTTTATAATACATCAATAAGGAACCAACCTTGTAATACCACTTATTCACCTCAACATAGGGATACCCACAGCCCTGAGGTGTTTCCATTGTATCTGCAAAAGTGAGGGAGAGACAAGATTAGAACATTTGTCATCCCTCAATCACATGGTGCACTTATGAGAGATAATAGTTTTTGGCATGCCCGGTGGGGCATCATAAATATTAAAGTTTTAATTTTCAAAGGTGTTCCATCATTCAATCAGATCAACCACCATGTATACCTATTTTTAGCACACCTAGTGGGAACGAGAACAAGTATTGATGTGTTCTAAAGATTGAAGATCCAAATCAAAACTCATCTGGTGAATTTGTAGATCAGATTTCATATTAGTGCAATGTTTTTCAGCATCAAATTCTTTAGCTACAACCTTTTTCAGGTATTTTTCAAGAAAGTACAAATATGTTATTTTATAGTTATCAAGATATTTTTAAGAGCAACAGACCTATTTTTCATATTTACATATTTTATGAGGTCATACAGCCATGAATCCCCATTTTCAGTAGTATTTCTAGTCAGATTAACAACCTTTTAATCCATTTTCCCCTTCAGATCAGTTCTATGACCACTATCAAAATGAATATCCCCAATACCCGAACCCTGTACATCAATATGATTATCAGTATGACAATGGTTATGTGGTCCAAAACCAAGGTTATGCAGATTTTACACAGGAACAAGACGTTAAAGGCATAATTCATGAAATGGAGCAGATCATGCAAGTTTTGAAAGAGAAGATACAAATATTGCTTGGTTTTAGGAAACCCTGTCAGTGGGAAGGTCCTACACCTAGCTGGATTATTCTGAAACAAAGGTTTAGGGTAGTGAGAGAATCTATTAACCAAATGTTGCAAGCATTAGAAAATGATAGGCATCACGTTGAGGAACCCCATCAATTGGATGTTCCCACTTACCTTCCCAATAAAAATCCAGTGCCCATATACCCTCCTTGTTAGCCAATGCATCCCATTCATCAGTTAACAAGTTTTCAGGATGCTACAAATTCTGCTCCTTCTATTCCATAATCATGTATTGAATCCAAATTTAAGTGTCCAAGATTTCGTTATCCTATTATTCTAAATACAAACCTTGTACCCCAATATTTTGCTAAAAATTACATGATCAGCTTGAAATCAAGCCCTCCCCTCCTCCTTCATCCATAATATCAATTCATGAAGGTGCAGAATAGAAAATTATCTAGGAGGGGCAGCCTACTGAAGAAAAAAATAGGCTGGAATTCTAGCAAAATTTGCAAGGATGGGTTTCAAAATTTTAGTTTGATCATATTCCAGAGTTAGAGAAAGAACCCATGCAAAAGGTACAATTTGATTTTGCAGAAGATCAAAAACAGGTGGAAGATGATCATCAATCTTCATATTTTGAGTGTAGTGTGCACGAAGGCACCATACTCACACTGGTCACTGATTCATCACGGCTTACAGTATTATCTGAAGAGGTAAAATCAATTTCAAATGAAGAGGATTTTTAGGTAATTTTTGAAGATAAAACAAAAATTTTAATGCAGGATCAACATGTTTTTAGCTTTGCTAATTCCTTATGAAATCATGAAACTGAGATCAATGAAAATGAAAGAAAGGTAGATTAGCTTCAGGATGACCAACATGTAGCTGAGTGTGAGGACCCTTATTGTGCTGCATGTATGGAGATTGCTACTCATTTAGATAGTTACAGTACCTTATGAAACAAATCAGAAGCCACTATAAGAATCCCAGATCAACAATATATCATAAGAGAAGATCTTAAAGATTCAACATGCATGGTGAACTTGAATAGAATTAAATATTTTAAAAGTACATCTGATAATCAGTCGTGACAGTTATAGAACAAAAACTTTAAGAGGTTGAAATAATTCCAAATCAGTCTCAGAATTTCCTTGAGGATGGAAAAGAACAAAATTTTCATGAAACAAAACAACCTTTAGATTTATTTCAGAACATGTTCAAAGATGAAAAGGAAGAAAGTGAAATAGTACAAATCAGAATAGTCCACTTATTTGTTGCTAGGAGGCCATGTTCCTATTCAGTATTTGGCTGATTTTCATCCAATTACAGTAGTACCAGAGTTTGTGCTAGATTTAAAGCACAAAGAAGAGTTTCATGTCTAGCCTCAAAACCTCTCAGAACAAATTGTAGATCAGATAGAGTTTTTTAATCAATAATTGACTGATCTTGTGAACAAAAATGAGGTACATCTCTTATTTCAAGCTTCGTCATGTTGCCCATTTGTAAAGCTGAATTCATGGCCTCGATTTTAGAGAAAGGGAAGCTATTTTCCGTTGCCTGTTTTAGGATTCATTTAGCTTCAGTTTTCTGTTGGTTAAAGTTGGGTAGATTGGGATTTCCCTTTCAATAAAGTGTATTCCATGCACACTACAAATGTTTTTCAATTTCAATAAGTGCATTCATGCACGTGATCTGGTTTACTAGATCTTTTTCAGAAAAAGGAGAAATTATGGTTTTATACTTTTGACTCAATGCCCAATGGACAAGAGCAAGAAACTAGTCTTAAAGGTAGCGGGAAGCTTTCCCTGCAGGATAACTAGAAATCTTGACAATTTTTGCACTTGTGTAAAAATGGGAAACTAGAAACTTTGTTTCAGACAAAAGGCATTGATGTGATGGACCTAACTAAGGGGAAGACATGCAGTTTTCTTAACGTTTTGAGTTGTAGCAATTGATTAAGCAAAGAAAAATGCTGCTATGCGCACTATTGCAGAATGTAACACCTCACCTATGTTGTCATTCCATTTTTGTCTTCATAAAAGTTGCACAAAATTCCTGAAGAACTAAAGTACAAACTTGATAAAGGTGGGAACAACTGTAGACATGTGGAGTTGGACTCCAAAACAACAAACATAGTTGTTGTTTGCAAGGTTGAAGTTACATTATCAATTATAAGTACATTAATTCTTGTTATTTCTTTATATTTGAATGAGATTAATTATGTTTTGAGTTTTTTATCTCATTCCACAATTATTATTTACAGTAATTAAATGCAAAAGGAAATAGAAAACTCAATTACATAATTTAATTTCATTTATTCATAAAGAGATACAAATTTAGTTTTCCCACACAAGCCATGGGATGTAACTTATGACTATTTAAGTAAAAGATAACTGTACACAAAGATAAAAGAAAAATAATATAGAAGAAACCCATCATTACCTTTGGGTCTTATCTTGGTCTTCGTTTCTTTAGTTGCAACTTATTAATCTTCTTCTGTATCATCCAGTCCATCAATGTACTTGAAAAAAAAAGGAGAAAAGGTTTTTAGTTATTGATCTTAGGGTTTAATCTATATGCATTTGCTAATAGTTTCATGCAAATGAATCATTTGAAGTCAACATGAATAAGGTACATGCACTAGATATAAAAATGAGAAAGTAATATCTTACAGAAGCACATGTGATTCTCAAAATCATGACAGAAAAGAAGAAATAAATGTCACTATGGAATACAAGAGAGGATGGAAGACTATTATTTTCTAAACTATTTATCTTGAGTGTGTAGGTACATGTAGCTGATGAAAAGAAAATATTGACTTTTGTATCAATAAGAACAAATTTTTTTCCCCAAGAAACCAAGTATTGATGAGCTCATAAAAAGTTAATCATTGCATGTCATACAAAATGAAACAGTCAAAATAGAAAGTAATACACTCTATAAGATGAATCAAGTATTACATACATTTCATAATGATCAAGTATAGTCAAATCAAAATACAACATAAGGTTCATAGTATTCTTAAAACTCAATGATCAGGTACAAGACTTGAAACAATTTGTTATGAAATATCAAAAGAAAGTAAGTGAACTTGTTCAGAAGATAGAAGCTTTTCAATTGACTTTGATACACTTTGATAATAAGAAACAAAGATGATACAAATGATATATGAAACAACATATTCCATAAGGCATCAATCTTATAACTTTAGAAGCAAATGAATTGTTCATTACAGCCACTCGAGGAGTTTGTAATTCTATGATGCATTTCAGAAAGGTTTATAAAGTTTTATCTACATAATTGAGAATGAAGTACTATAATGAAATTACTTGTATAATTCAGATCATGAGCAGAAATATAACACCAAGTAACACAATATTCCAGAATAATGATCTCAATATGCAATTAGAATAGCTTTTCCACTTCGAGGGGGCAACCTCTAAACCATACAATAATACTCAAATGCTCCAATGATGATAAAATACTACCTACTAACCTCTATATATACTATTCCTATGCTATGGCCAACACCAAGGCCAACCCACTAATGAAAATATAACATATATGAAAGAGATACATAATGATAAGAAGTTATGATAGCCACAAGTTGACTATATACATCCAATATAAGATATATGATTAAGGGCATAGCATGCCCCTCCCCTTCGAAGAAACATTGTCCCCAATGTTGAGAAGATCTGGATGTTGCTGCAGGAAATTTGCATCCTCCTAAGTTGCATCTTCATTGTCTAGATTTTTCCACTTGATCAAATACTCAGTGATGACCCTTGTCCTCAACCACTTAGTGCATGTCTGAAGGATGCATTTTTGTTCCAGGATGATTCTGGCCTCTTCATCAAGCTCGGGTAACACTATCTGGGTTGATATTTTCTGTCCAATTACCTTCTTTAGGCAAGATACATGGAAGACTGGATGAATTCGAGTAGCCAGAGGAAGTTCCGGTTTGTATGCTACATTGCCAATCTTTTGTAACTCTTGATAAGGACCATAATACTTAGGTGAAAGCTTGTTATCCTTTTTGTGTTGTTTTAAGGACATTTTCTTATATGGTTGTAAATGCACAAAAACCCAATCACTTACTTCAAAATGTCTTTCACTACGATGTTGGCTTGCCTGCTTCTTCATGCGGTTTTGTGACATGGCCAAATTCTCCCTGAGACTACAAAGCACCTCTTGTTGGTGTTGAATATGTTCTTCAATTGCTCAAACCTTTGGCTGGAATCTAAAAGATGAAGTGATAGATGGTGGATGGTACCCATATAATGCCAACAAATGAGACATTTTAGATGAAGTATGAAAGGAGGTGTTATACCACCATTCTGTCAACGGTACCATTGGACCCATCTTGCTTGCTTATCTGAGGTAAAACAACAAAGATATTCCTCTAAGCACTTGTTTACCACCTCTATTTTCCCATCAGATTGGGGATGATAAGAGGAACTACGAGCTAGTTGTGTGCCCAAGCATGAGAACAAGTCAGTCAAAAAATTACTAGTAAAGATAGGGTCTTGATCACTTACTATAATCTTTGGTTTCCCATGTAGCTTCTGAATTGTACCCCTGAAGGCCGTTGCTACTGTACTAGCAACAAATGGATGTGATAAAGAACAAAAATGAGCATATTTGGTGAGTCTATCCACCACCACCATGATTAAATTTTTACCTTCTGATTTAGGAAATCCTGTGATGAAGTCCATAGACACCTCTTCCCACCTATGGCTAGGAATAGATAGAGGTTGTAAAAGACTTGGGGACTTAATTATTTCGCCCTTATTTTGGTGACAAACCATGCATTCTGCCACAAAATTTTTGACATCTCCTTTTAGCCCTTCCCAAAAAAAATCATGCTTGATTTGATGATAATTCTTTAAGAAGCTAGAATGACCCCTTACTAAAGAAGCATGGAGCTCAGATAGAACCCTATTTTTAAGGATTGAATTCTTACATAGATATAATCTATATTTATACCATAAAACATCTCCTTTTCATAAATTTTTTTCTGACATGCTTGGATCTTGTTGGAGATTCTGAATGAGATTTTGTGTACCTGGGTCATTTTTCCATTCAGACCTTACATCCTCTATCCAATCCTTCTATAATACAAATATGACACACAACAATGCCTGGAAAGATTCATCCTTCCGAGATAAAGCATTACCAAATACATTCTCTTTCCCTTTCTTGTATATTATCTCAAAATCATACCCCAACATTTTTGAGACCCATTTCTATTGTTCTTCTGATGATAAACATTTCTCTAAGAAGTATTTCAAACTATCATGATCTATCTTTACTTTGAAATGTCGTCCCATTAGATATGGTCTCCATTGTTTCACTACATGAAGTATTGCTAACATTTCTTTCTCATAAAATGGTTTAGATATATTCTTACCTTTGAATTGGTGGCTCTCGAAGGCAATGGGTCACCCTTCTTGCATGATTACTACCCCCATACCATACCCTGAAGCATCACATTCAACAATGAATGTTTTTGAAAAATCTAGGGTGGTTAGAACTGGAGTGGTGCACATGGCCTCCTTCAACTTCTCAAAGGCCATAGTAGCTTGCTCGTTCCAATGGAAAGAGTCCTTCAATAAAGTTGTGAGTGGTGCTGCGATGCTGCCATAATTCCTTACAAATCTACGATAATAACCTGTAAGCCCCAAAAATCCTCAGAGATTTTTTAGGGTTTTAGGAACCTCCCATTCAAGCATGGCTTTTATCTTGTTAGGATCCACTTTAACACCTTCATAAGAGACAATATGACCTAGATATTCAACCTCCTTGACACCAAAAGAACACTTAGAAGGCTTTGCATAAAGTTGATGTTGTTCAAGAGTTTCCAACACCTTATTTACATGATGCAGGTGTTCCTCTCATGTTTTACTATAGATTAATATATCATCAAAAAACACTAAAACAAACTTTCAAATAAATGGCTTAAAGATGGAATTCATCAAGCTTTGAAATGTAGAGGGTGAATTTTTTAGTCCAAAAGGCATTACCAAGAACTCATAGTGTCCTTCATGTGTCCTGAAGGTTGTTTTATGAATATCTTCATCCTTGATTCTAATATGATGATATCCAGAATGAAGATCAAGTTTTGTAAAGTAAACAACACCATGTAACTCATCTAGAAAATCATCAATTACAGGAATAAGAAACTTATATTTAACTATGTACTTATTGAGTTCCCTGTAATCTAGACACATGCGCCAATTGTCATCTTTTTTTCTGTACCATCACTACAGGAGAAGAGTAAGCACTTTGACTATGATGAATAAGTCCTGCTTCTAACATGTCTTCAACTATCTTCTCAATCTCACTCTTTTGCATATAGGGGTACCTATAAGGTCTGATGTTGGGTGGTTGAATCCCTGGTACTAACTGGATGGCATGGTCATGGTCTCTTTTCGGAGGCAAACCCTTGGGCATTTCTCTAAAAACCCCTGAGTGCTCATCTATAACTGTTTGCATATTTGTAGGTATAAATGTATTGGAATGATGTGCTTCCAATGAAAATAGTTGTGCTACAAACCCTTCTGCACCCTTTCTAAGCATATTTTGCATCTGATGAGAACTTACCATCTGTGGGGACTTTTCTCTTAGTCCTTTTAGTTTAAAATTCCTCCCTTCTGACTAAAATTACATGAACAACTCTTGGAAATTCATTTCAATGGTTCCCAAGGTGGTAAGCTACTAAACTCCTAACACACTGTCTGCTCCTCCCATGGAAATGGCATACATATTTCTAGTTAGCAAGTAATCTCCCATGGTGAGATTAATGTTATGGCATTTTCCTAAACAACTAACAGTTTTCCCATTAGCGATCATGACTTGACATTCTGGAACTGGATAAACAAAGCAGTTCAAGCGTACCACTAACTTATGATTGATGAAATTGTGAGTACTTCCCGAATCAATCAACACTTTTACCCTCTATTTTTTTAAGAATCCAACTACTTTGAGAGTTTAGGGAGTGCTAATACTAGAAATTGCATGATAACCAACAATATCATGCATCTTGCATCCATAACTTCAAAGTAGGATGCAAGATGGAGGAGCTTCAACAATGAGGATAGGCAAGATTAAATGCCTATTAGCTGCCTATTAGCTTGGCTAATGCAAATGAGGTATAATGCCAATATCTTCAAATGTGAGAGAGAAGGACTTGTGAGTGAAGTTGTAAGTTTGAAAGGGAGGGGCGACCCTTATATTTATAGTTTTCCAAATGGAAGAGTTTAAACTTTGGGTGTATGTGGGACTAAAGCTCAAAAAGCACTTATAGATTAGATTAGGATAAACATGCTTTAGGCTTAGATAAGCTTGGTTTAGGCTAGCTAACTAGGGTTTAGGCTAGTTAAACTTGATTAGCAAGTGGTTGGAGACTCGTTGAGAGTTGGGATGGGTTTGGATAACCGATTGTGATTGATAGATAGCCTATAAAGCCAATAGAAATGGTCTAGAGAGAACTAGGGAGGTTCTAAATGGTTGAAAGGAGGAATGTTTAGCTAATAAGAGAGATATTGTCCAAATAAGCTGATTATAGGAGGAATATGATCGAGAAGGTGTCATGAATGGGCATCCAATAATGGAGCGAAGATGATTTGATTAAAAAAGTGTCGTTAATTGAATGGATTGGATGAAATGCTAAGTGTAATCATATTTTAGGTGTCTACATTTTCCCCTCTTTAGGGTGGCGTAAGTGACGTCACTTCAAAGAAAGTAGACAAGCATAAAAAAGTAGAATTTTTTGAAGGGATAGAAGAAATATGAGTAGAATGGAGGTTTGCCCCCTCAATTTTCGATGGGGTGATAGAAGAACTCGATTGACGATCGAAAAATATGTTAGAAAGAGAACAGAAGAAAGAATAGTGTGGAGAAGAAGAAAGGGGATATAGAAGAAAAAGGAGAATGAGGAAGGGGGATTGAGCCAACATCCATCCAGTGCCTTTTAAACAACTTTATTTTTCATCATATTGCTAGAGATCTTCATCATCGGTCTTTATTAAAAAGAATGAACAAAAGTGTAGTATGACGTGAAAATCCATATACGAACAAATGTCGATTGCCAAAAACACAAACTCCATGCATTATACAAAATGAAATGCAATACGATAAAGTAAAATATTCCTAAATCCATGCAACATACATAATGCAATGCAATACGAGAAAGTAAAATATGCCTAACTCCATGCATCATACAAAATGCAATGCAATACGAGAAAGTAAACAAGCTAACCTAACAAAGAAACATAACTTAATGTTTTTGTTATCAAGATTTAATTACAACCTATTCAAATTAATGACAAGGGTTAATGATAGTGCCCCAAGCAAGGATACATACGAGGAGAATAATGGAGGACACTTTGGTCCTATGAAAAAACAATGTGCACTACGAAACAGTTCAAGCAACTCATTGTGCCCCAGAGTGAAAACGAAGTAAGCAACTTAGATTTTGTTGATGGAGGTAGATCAAGATGATCTATGAGTTGTGCACATGAACATGTGAGAACCAAAGAGCGATGTTTTGTAGGATGATTTTCAATTTTTAGAAATTTTCTTAAACATGTTTGAATGTTTTGATTTTTCTAACATATTTGAATGTTTTTGTGATTTTTCTAACATATCTGAATGTTTTTTATTTTTCTAACATATTTGAATGTTTTTTATTTTGAAAGTTTTCTGAAGCTATGTATAGGAAGATGAGGAAGCGTGGATGGCCCCAGTAATATATGGGATGTACAAGGGCATAAGGCCACGTGCGTGCAAGAAAGGTGAAGATGCAAAAATCCCCAGTGATTAGGTGGGAGTATTCAAAGGAAAAATATTCACAGGTAGAAGTGGGGCCCAAGGCCATTATGGATAGGTTCAACATGATGGTGAACGTAAACCAATGAAGTGCTGGGAAGAAGAAAGGATGCCCCCAGTGTAAGTTGGCCTAAAAGCACATGATAGAAAGGAAGGAGAAGATTGTTTTTGTGAAAGGGGACAAAGGTGTTTGAAAACATGGAAAAAAATTAATCTTACACACATGGATGTTCTGAACTAAGTATAAGAATGATGTGAATGCTATGAATGTATCTTAGAAGCCTCACGATGTAGAAGTGATTAGCCAAAGGCACAAAAAATTGTGAGATGAGATATGGAATAGAGTAAGAGTCTGAACAAGGTCCAAAAAAAGACACTTGGTAACATACTAATCATGTTTACTCATAGAGATCCAGTGTGTGGAATTTGAAATTAATTACCTCTTGAAGTGAATATTTAATAGGAAAAAAGTGAAGACACCCTAGCCAATGTGTAGGAATGATTGATTTTGATAGGTGATAGGTGATTTGTGAATGAAAGGTGGAAGTATAGCCGTACATTGCTACGCTGCCAGCCAGTCGTCCATAGCCCCAAAGGAGATGTATTTGATTATAATTGCAACATTTCTCTACTGCTAGTCAGGTGTTCATAGCTGCGATAGAAATTATTGGAAATTCCCCAAGAGGGAGAACTATATATATTTGCTTTTTCTTTGTATCTTTTAACTTTTTATATTTTGATTGATTTTGATTCTTTTGCTTTCTGAAAACTTATTTCATCTCTCTTATTTGACAAGGGGTTAAGAACCACAGATGGATTGATGGAAGGAGGTGGAATTTATTGTGATGATGACATTGGCTAGTGTCAAAAAATATGTTCAAAAGTTCTTCGCAACAAGTTTATTATATGTTGAATGTGATAGGATATCTAAGAGGTCAGTTGTTCTTTAATTTACCAATGTGATAAAAGACCAGGGTCAAATGGATACCATAGAGATAAATGTCACTAAATGTGTGTGAATAGGCTAACCACAATATCACCAAAGGGATGAAAATGGTAGGAAGACTTGCAGAAGAAGAGAAAGAAAGGGAAGAAAGAAACATCCATGTGTACGCAATACCTGATTGTAATGTTTGATCTTTATACCTTTGATTTTTGCTTTATGTTTTCTCATGTTTTTGTATTTTTGAATTGTTTTTTATTTTTATATTTTTGATAGTTTTTGGAAAGTTAGGACCAAAAAAGTCACTCCATGTGATAGGATCCAAAAATTATGTTTTTGAATTCCTTGATAAGGGATACTAGCTGCATTTGTTTATTAAGAGTTATGTTATCCCCGATCTCGATGATCGTGGTGAGCTCGTACTCAACAAATGATTGTGATTTATCCTGAAACATGGATTTTGTATGTGAGATCTTGAGTTCCCTATCCAAATGTTTATGTAATTTTCACACTTGATGGGGACGTTGATGTGCATTCTTGAATCATGCTTGATTTACAATTTTGAGATTGTTCGAGTTGTTGGGGGCTTTCAAGCTCTTGGAAGTTTTGGTCTGAGCTTGATAATGAACCTGTTTGGGTTTCTTATAAGCTGACGTGTCATTTTTCTTTCCCTGAGAAGTGGGAGAAGAGAGAAAATGTTTATGATTGATGATAGGAATGAGAGAAATGATGGTGGGCTTTCCCTGGTCATTGGTAGAAGGATGATGTGATGGACGAATAGGATATGGTCCAAGAATTGAAGAGGATGGGCTACGAGGAGGTGAGTCACTGATAGAATATAATGAAGGGCTTATAGTATATGGACCTAAGATGGAAGAAGTTGGGCTACGAGGACATGGCCCAAGAATAGAAGAATATGATGAAGGGCTGCTAGGGCGTGGCCCAAGTATAGACGAGGAGGGACTACCAGGAGGGGTCCTATAGATAGAAGAGGATGAAGGGCTACTAGGACGTGGCCCAAGAATAGAAGGTAATAGGATACCAAGAGGTGACCCACAAGTAGAAAATGGAGGACTACTCAGGGGTGGCTCCAAAATAGAAGAAGACAATGGGTTGCTTAGCGGTGACCCAAGGAGAGATTTTGATTGAGGAATGGTAATAGATAATGAATTATTTGGTAACGAGAAGATAGGCCATGGATCAATGCTAGACCCTAACATCTCATCATGCTCAGAGGAAGGTGAAGATGCAAAAACAAAAGAAGAATGAATTTCCATGACTTTAGGATCTTCTTTTATGTTCTGTTGAAAAGGATCAATTTCTTTTCCCCAATAAACGAGTGTATCAAGTTCTAGAAATAATCCTTATTTGTAATCCTCTAGAGGGATATCATCATGTAGTCTGATTTTTTCTTCATTCTAAGAGAAATCAATTAGTAGAGGTTGTTTTTATTTAGTCATAAAAGGTTGAATAGAAGAAACAAGTCTGATAAGGAGGGAAGATTGATTGACAGAAGAAGATGACTCAAGAGAGGAAGTAGGATTGGAGGCAATCGTCTCATGAATGGACGATTTGGATCTATACCTAGATTGATTTTCTAGAAGATGATGCAATGTAGGAGAGAAAATAGGATCACATAGCCATCCGTTAAGTTATGACATAGGAGTTGAATTGGATGATTGACTAAGAGGGGATCTGAGTCATGGAACTCTTCGATAGAGGAAGAGGTCGTTGAGATGACTAATGAAGGAGGTCCTACAAAGAAAGGAAGGACCGTGATTAAAGACCTGAATTAGATGTTCAATTGATGGAACTTGGAGTCACACGAGTCTTCAAAGGAAGAAGACCTCGTTGAGGTGAGTTGGAATAAAGGTCCTGTGAAGAAAGGGACGACTATGAATTAGGATTTGATCTAGGGGTATCTGAAAAATAGTTGGGATTTGAATATTTAGAAGAAGCGTGGGAATCCAAATGGTAGTTTGAATCTGAATAAGAAGAAGAAGAGTGGGGGGAAGCTAAATAATAATTTGGATCAGAAGCATACAAACCATACCACCAACTATGAACTGAAGTTGGGAACAGGGTACCCGAGTGGGCCCTCTAGCATAAAGAACCAAATGAGGTTTAGTTGTAATGGGAATCTTTTGATTTGAATTACTAAACCCAGGTTCTGTATTATTGTAAATGTGAGAAACAACGTGATAGTTAGTCATTGCTGGTGTCATTTGGATGTGAATGGCTAGACCTAGATAGTGTGATGGAACTCCTTCAAAGGGAAGGAAATGACATCTTGATTTGGGTAGTATAAGGGTAACCAACTAGAAATTTGGTAAGTATGGAGATGCGTGCGTGATTTTCTAAAGGTCTAAGAAAAATAGACATTGTGAGGACGTAATCGCGATGAGATCAAAAATGATTTTCCTAGAAATTTTTTTTTCCAGATGAATAATCACAAGGAACAATCTTGCAAGTGTGAAACACAAAGCCAATCAACAAGGGAATACACCCTATGCAAATGCATGTGTAAAGTGATAGTTCAATGTAAATATGATCAACACAATGTCAATACTTACGTCAAGCTCAAAATGAACAAGGCATAAATATTAACAAAGGGTATACATGACTCCCAATCAAAGGGTACCACGAGAATTTAAACAACCAACAAGGTCTAAATGTTAAAGGGTGAGGATTACAAATGTAATCCACGTAAACACACCAATTGGACACGTTAATCAAGCTTCATGAAGAAATGAGATATTATTACCAAAGTGGTATCGAAATGACACAAAAAAAGTAAGTGACACTCTTCAATATTTTGGACAATGTTTGAGGAAAAACTAAGTCAAATTATACTAAGGATGTGCTAAAATGTGTGCAACGTAACACCACAATATAGACACTTAGATAACATTTACGAAAAACGTGACATAAGTATCTTAATTGTGTCAAGATAATGCAAATGAGGCAACACGACAAAGGGAGATCAAATGATGAAGCAATCCTAACTACAATGATGATCTTGAAATCAAGATCAAGTGGCCATCAAAGATATAAAGACGCCTCCAAACACTTTAGATGTCTAACAACTTAGCCACAAACATGGATGAGCATAAACAGACAAAAAAGTGGTGAACACTATCTATGATAACACTCCTAAAATATGCCTTTTGTTATCCCAAATGGGCAACAAGAACACAAAGGTATAGATCAAAAGATGAAAAATAAACTAAGCACCACTTGGGTAGAGCTTTGCCTCATCCGAGGGCAAGAAAGAAGTTAAACTAAGTGAAATATCATCTAATTTATGTCATGAAAGGCACTTAGATTTAACTTAAGTGTATTCTTTGCCTTGTTTGAAAAATAAGGTTCTGAATCCAAACAAGTTATCACTTCAGGATGGCAAAAACACAACAAAGGACTAGTAACATGGGCCTCGAGACTAAATGGCTTCCTTAATAAGATCTCTCAACTAGGTGTTACAAATTCATCTAAGAGCAGGCACAATTTACCCAAAAATTCACACTGACTAATTTGGGAGTATCTCAGCTTTTCCCCCTTCAAGTATAGTGGGAACTAATTGCATCCATCATGTACTCTTGCCAGGGTCACGATATAGACAAATTTGTAACGCTAAATCACAAGGAAAACTAGTCAAGTGGGTAAGCGAGGTGTTTCTTGTTTCATCCACGAGGTTACATAGTGGTGGACTACTTTAGGGTTCCTGGTACTAACCCCATTGTTATAGCTTAATGTGTTATGCCAAAGGGGTTACGTTCCAGTTAAGCGGATAGGGACATACCCTTTTCCAAAACATGTAATACAGTGTTTTGAATATGGTGTGTTTTTTTATCTTTTTAAATTAAATGTGGTTTTAAGTGGCACACCATTTGGCAACCTGCAAGAACATGTGTATTCAAATTTTTGTGTTGTTTGTTTTGACGCCCTTCTTTGACATGCGATTTTGGTCCTACATACCAAGATTAGTAGTTTTCCACAAAATATCATGATATCAAAAATAAAAATTCGTGTTTCTTTTGATTCCTAAGATCACCAAAAAGGCGCGAAGGAAGAGCATACGCAAAGTGAAAAATCAACTAAAACAAGTTTATGGAAAAATACATTTTCTTTTTTTAAAAGTTCAAGTTTACTTTAACCAATTTTGAAATGTTCATCCATTAGGAAGCGTAAAGTTAGTCTTTTTGAAAGCAATAAGAGGGTTTTGAAAAGTCTTTTTGGTTCCCAAGATCACCTAGAAGGTGCAAGGGAAGAGCATACACACTTCAAAAAAATATCTATCAACTACGAAATGAAACACTTAACTAAGTTAGTAAAAAAAAAACCAAAATAACCATGTAAACAATTGATTAGTGTCACAAAATCTTTCAAAGTGTTAGAATGGCCAAGAAAACAATTTTTTAGACTTTAAGATAAGTTAGAAAATGACTATTTACCTAATAATGTAAACCATAATTTTTTTGTAAGTCAAAATCTTAATTTTATGACTCCATTGTGTATTTCTCTTCAATACCTTTCCAATGCAACAAAAACATAGTCGTTTCAAGCTCGGGAGAAAAAGTTATGGCCTCCGGAAGATTGGTGGTGAATGCAGTTCGACACAGACATGCCCCTTTACTGACATGTGCGTGCTTATTTCAACGCAGACATTCCCAGAATGAAACCTACGTGCACCCCCTATAAAATCTACAAAAATAATGGAATTTGAAAAGATTCAAAATAAAACAGGTTGAAGGTTAGCCAAAGAAGCCTATTTTTAGTTCAGACCCACAAAATATACATGATCAATGATGATTTAGCCTACTTAAAAACTGAAATCATGTAAATAACAAGCTATTTATCCTAAAAAGCATGAAAGTGGTTAGAAATGTGAAAATAAATAGCTTGAAAAGACTCCATTAATGGAGGATGGACTTCATGTCCCACCGGGTGTGCCAAATGTATGCATGCGAAGATTAGTTATGTTTATAAACAAGAAACTAGTAAATTAGTTCCATGGTCTAACTAAACCTATCATAAACATCAAGATGAGTGCTAAACAAGATAACTTCTACAATAATTAATTAAACTAAAACACTATCATTTTATCTCTAACCACTCTATGATTACTTAAAACATAAATTTAACCTAGTTAAACATATGAACAATCAAATTAGATTTGTTGTTTGCTTCAATGGAGGTGAAGAGGTCTCTCTAAAATGGCTACAAGGCCAAGTTAGATACCCCGATACTAACCTACTTTGAAGTTATGGATGCAAGATGGAGGAGCTTCGACAATGGAGGATAGCCAACATCAAATGCCTATTAGCTTGGCTAATGCAAATGAGGTTTAATGCCAATATCTCCAAATGTGAGAGAGAAGGACTTGTGAGTGAAGTTGTAAGTTTGAAAGGGAGGGGTGACCCTTATATTTATAGTTTTCCAAATGGAAGAGTTTTAACTTTGGGTGTATGTGGGACTGAAGCTCAAAAATCACTTTCAGATTAGATTAGGATAAACATGCTTTAGGATTAGATAAGCTTGGTTTAGGCTAGTTAACTAGGGTTTAGGATAGTTAAACTTGATTAGCAAGTGGTTATAGACTCGTTGAGAGTTGGGATGGGTTTGGATAACCAATTGTGATTGATAGATAGCCTATGAATCCAATAGAAGTGGTCTAGAGAGAACTAGAGAGGTTCTGAATGGTTGAAAGGAGGAATGTTTAGCAAATAAGAGAGATATTGGTCAAATAAGATGATTATAGGAGGAATATGATCGAGAAGATGTCGTGAATGGGAATTTGAGAATGGAGTGAAGATGGGTTGATTAACGAAGTGTCGTTAATTGAATGGATTGGATGAAATTGTAAGTGTAAGCATATTTTAGGTGTCTACAATTATGTTATGAAGTGTGTGCATGAAAAGGTAAAACTAGAAGTGTGTGCAACAATAATGCAAGGTTAGATAAATAATAGATCTGATTCACCAAAGTGTAAAATTTCATGCAAAGTGGTAAGAATTCCATGCAATGGTGCAATATGGCATGCATGTCACCCATTTTTTATAAGTAAAGCTATTGTAAACTAAACTCAAGGGATATTTAAATTCTTGTTGAAACTAACGAAGGGAAACACCATGTTAGTATAAATAATCCCTTAAGGAATGAATGTAAGGTGTTACGGATATATAGATAGATCAAGATTGAGATATTGAATGAGATACTTTGTATGCGTGAGTGATGTATGAGATAAATGTCTGATGAATAAAGAACATAGAGTATGGATTCATTATGTCATTCTCGTGCATGAATAATTAATTACCAATTTTGATTCAATTATCATAATCTAATGTTATGGTCTATAATTTATTTTTCTACTAAGTAATAATATCTAATTGTAGAACACTTCATGTCTAGGTTAAATATGATGTGGACAAGTATTCTCTGGTACCCAGGGTGAACACACCAAAGTTTTACCTTAGTGTGATAGGTTGAAGTAGAATGGTGGATTTACTTGTTACATGTCATGATGGTGTAGGAATTTGTACACAGTAATTTGGACAATGATAAACTAAATGCATAACAATTTAGTTTTTTACAGGGACCATTATGATTTTACTGAGATGGTTAAGTGGGTATAAGATGTTTTTACTTACAGAGGAGAACATTGAGCATTGGTAAGACAAAGTAGAAGAATATTTCACACAAAATCATCCTAGTTGGAGGTATTTCTCTCCAAGGGTTCAGGTATAAAGAAACCTATATGAATCTCTCTATGAGACATTATTCATGAAGCTCAAAACAAATCTATACATTTGGTTATCTGCATATTTCCTAAATAAACACATGAATATGAGAAACAATATACAATTGGAGTCCTGAGCACATTATGAGACTCAAAAATCAAAACATAACTTGGACGTGCACTGTTGATTTATGGTGGAGAAGAATACTTCGTAGCCAATTCATAGAAAACATGGTATCTATTTTTTTATTACAATGATGAAGTAGACTTAAACTTCTTTCGTCAGCCACACATATCCTATATGAAGTGTAGGCCCCTGTAGTTTGATCAATGCATTATTATTCGTAATATTGTACTAACTATTCTTCCCCTTGCAAATGTATGACACTTCCTTAGTTAGATCTATCTAACTCCCCCCTTACGACATTCTATTGGCTGTATTTCCTCTTAAAACTAACAAAATAGGTTATAGTAACCTCTTCTTTGCTAATATTCCCTTCTTTACCACCTTGATTAGCTCTTTGTAGTATTAATCCACTTTTTTGGATTGATTAAGCCTTTTAGAAGTCCTTCAGAAACCTAATTTCTCTCTTGGTAAGATTAATTACCCTCTAACCATGGTTAGTCTCTTCTAAAACATAGTCAAATCATACTTTGACTTGCTAAAAGTTCTTTTTGGACTTTAGCATTTGTCCCACATGTACCAAATCTCCAATTTTTCCAAATAGAAAACTATAAATAGGGCTAGACCCCCTCCCTCATTTTCTAAGAATTCTCTCTTCTTCCTAGCACAGATTATAGTATTTTGTTTAGGCTTTAGATTGTATTTCATTTTCTTCCATTGAGATAGTAGTATTTGCTTTTGTATTTTATAGCACAAATATGGAGTAAAAGGGAAGAACCATTGGCCTTAAAGCCATTAATGGGGAGATCTATTTCTCTTAAAACACAAACTGAATGCTTAGATCCTCGCAGGTTCATTATTTCAAAGCTTTCAAATAATAGAGGTTAGTTTCATTTTCTTAGTTTGCTTGTTTACTTCAAATTAATGTATGCAAAGAAGAAACCCTTGCTCATTTCTTATCACATGGTCCATTGATTAGACTGTTAAAATCCTTTGGGGTTTCTGTAGAGATTCTTACCCCAATTCCATGGCTTTTACAACTTTTCATTGAACACATTTGGCATGCTCGGTCAAATCACTTGTTATTTCCTCATTTTTGTTTCTAACACTAGATAAATGACCTTCATTTACATATTATTTGTGGGCTTGATATACAAATAGGACACTTTGACTAACAACTAACCCGTTTTCTCGTGAAAATTTGAAACTCTGTGAGTTTTGCATGTTTTTCAGAGGGTGCGCGTAGGTGTTAACATGGGGCACGTACATGTTGAAACGGCAACGTCCCTGTCGGAATAGGTGCGTACCTTTCTGGCAGTCCTCATCATTTGTAATTTTTGTCTCTACAAGGACACGCACGTATCTCCGTCATCTAGGCCACGTATGCGTAAATAGCTTGACTGTGAAAATTTGAAAATTTTATGTTTTATGCTTGGGCGCATACACGTTGAAACCTAAGCATCCACATTAATCTGCAAGCATCCCTATCTGGTTGTAAGGGTATGTGTTTTAATATATTGGATTTCATTAAAAAAATTTTGCAGACGTATCCATTGAGTTGGGCGCATACCCGTCGGTTGGGAAGCGTTGGTGTCGGTTTAGGAGCGCAGGTGTTTGTGTAAAGATTGAAATTTTTTCTATAAACTACAAATACCTTTTTCTGATCTTTGATGCAGGTTTCTAAGACTAACAAGTTAAAAATAGAGTTTTTCTTTGGTCTTTCTGTTTGCATAGTTTACAGTGTTTTCAGTTCTTAGTGTAGATCAAGAATTTCCGCACTTGTTACCTATCCAAGTTAATGCACCAAACTAAACACAAAAACCTTGAAAAACTCAAATGAAATCGATACCTGATAGATTGGATAAGATCCAAAGACGTAGATGGAGAGAATGCCGATGGAGACAAGACCGGTGCACATGAACAATCCTGCAAAGTAGATCTAAGAAACCTGCGATGCACAAATCCTTGACAGAAAAAGATGACGTTAGATGATATATGGGTGAACTACCCAGAAAGTGGGTCCGGGAAGCAATGAGCTTCCTAAGCGGATGTCAGTTCACATTTTCAATCAAGAGTAAAGACATACATGATAAAATATGTAAGAAAATATTTAGGTTTTCTGATTAAAAACAGCAGACAAAATGTAAAAACTACAGCAGAAACTGAAAGAAAGCAGGAAACTGTAAAAACAAAGCTGAACTTGGGTTACCTGAATTCTATACCTTTCTATAGACTGGTCAGTGTCGATCAGACAGTGATTGGAGATAATTTTTTGGGTCGGTGTCGATTAGGAAGTGATCGACATCGATTGTTTGGGTTCAGCGTCGATCAAGCAGTGATCGGCGTCGATTGGACACATAGGCAGAGAGAAGGCCAGAGAGTAAAAGAAGAAAGCAAACTAAGCTAAAATGGATTAAACGTAAGACCAGATTACTGAAGATTGATCAGAAAGTAGAGATTGAAGATAGAAAAAGGGGATCTGAGGTAGAAATTGATGGATTCTAACCCAGAAACTGAAGAAAGGCCCGATCAGTGCCAATTTGGATAAACCGGCATTGATTAAAGACTAATCAGATTCGACCAGACTGGGTCGGTGTTGACCGAAAGGAAATTACAAAAAGTAACAAAGGGGAATACCTTAAAAATGCTTGATTGATGATTGATGATGACAAGGGGGCTGTGGAGACCCGCAAGAGCTGTAGACATGCGGACAGAGTAACAGTACACCTCTCAGGGATTAAACTACACAAAACTCACTCTCTTTCTCTGATAATCTCTTTAATCACTCAGAAAAAGTAATCTCTAGGAAACTAGCTCTTCTGAATCTAACCAGAGAGGATCTCAGGTCGTAAATTTATAGTCGGTGCTGATCGAGATAAAATTGGTGCAGTTCCGAAGAATCGGCATCGACCGGAATAAAATCGGTGCCATTTCAAAAAATCGGTGTCGACCGAAAATCAATCGGCGCTGATCAGGGAATAGCTTCCCAAAGAGGCAAAGAAATGAATTGTGGGGATAATAAATATTATCCCTCCCACTCAAATATGGGAAGAATCCCGTTGCACGGTTCCAGGAGAGGAGAAATAGGTGGGATAGATGGATAATAATAGCACGGGAGGTTGGGAAGTGATATGGGGTGAATAAGTAGAAGTGGAATAAATGTAGAAGATAGAATTACATGGTTAATGTTTAATTAACCATGGGTGAAATATAATGGGGTGGAGAAAACTTAGGATAGGCCTTTAAATTAAATATTTAATTAATACCCTAAGGGAGAAGTGGTGATACAAAGGAGCCCCGGGTTACCCGAGAAGATAAGCGAACCCAGGGGACACTAAATTGGGTAACCAATTTTATGTGTCTACATTTGCCCCTTTTTGTCGAGTAACTTGTGATAAGCAATGCCACGAGACAAAAACAAGGAGTTGGAAGAAGAGGAAGAACATTGATGATGTGCTCCCCCTCAAACTAGGGATGGGGTGGCCCCAAAAAAGCCAACTGATCCCGAGTTTGAAAAAGGTAGATGAAAAAGAATAGAAGAGTGGATGCCCCAACATGATGTCTGGAGTAGATTTGATCATTGATGACGCACGTAAAAAACAAAAAAAAGGCAGCAACCTAAGGAACTCACATTGGTAGGGCAGACTAGACGGTCTTCATATGAGACAACGTAAGTGGCTACAGACTGGTGAGTTAAAGGTGACTGCAACATAGCAACAACCAAAGAGTGACACATTGGTAGGGACAACTAGATGGCCTTCGAACGAGATGACGTTAGTGCCTACAGACCCGCTATCTTTAGGTTGCAAAAAATGTGAGTTACCCATGTACAGGGAAGAACTCGAAATGGGTGATAACACCAAAAATATGTGCCGAAAGGCAAAAATAAGGTCATAACAATGATCAAATAAACAAGCCAAGCATCAACGCTTAGACAATAAGGATGAAGTGACAACCTCAAGAGGAGAGCCACTGCGGAAATCAACATACGGCCACTATAGTGGAATTTGTAATAGAATTGTTGCCAAACTAGGCAGAACAGGTGTGCTATGGGTGGCACATGTAAAAGATATAATGATGAGATGCCCCAGGGAAGGGAATAACAAGAAAATACAAGACACACACGTGGGGCTATGCAAGGTGACTAGGTACAAGTACCCAAAATAAAGGCTTAATGAGGCAATGCAAGGCACCTCCACTCTGCCAGGGTACGAGGATGATTTGTAGGAGATATCCATTGAATAGATGATATGATTTGTAGAGATCATAGAGATATGATGATGTAGAGATATACTGATGTAGCCTCGATGCATTTTTGGTACGATGTATAGCTCGATTTGAAGCCAAATGAGGATATATAGCATATGTCATGTGATTGTATGTGATGCTTTTAATTTTGATAGATATAGATAGATAGATGTGATTTAATTTTGATTTGTCATGGATGAATAATTGATTAACATGTTATAGATAGATGGATAGATGGATCCATGTGATATATGTTGCTTTGATTTTTTCAGGTGAAGTAGATAAGATGAGCATAGATAGATGATAGATTTGATTGAGTAAATGAACATGTTAAATGTCAATTTAATTGGATGAACAACAAATAAACATGGGAAATGGCTTCTTGAAAGCAAGTGATGTAATGATATTATCCCTTAGAAAAATAAAAATCACTACACCTAGATAGGAAAAAGAATGATAAGTTAGTCCCCTAACCGACCATAAATAGAGACCTTAATGGTAAATCAAAAGACGATGCACACAAGGCCATAGACGCGGATAAAATAAACCTGACACTAGTTAGTCACAAACCAGATCTAGGAGGTAGATAAGGATGAGAGATAAGTATACATCTCATCAGAACACATGAAGGATTAAATATGTGCCCATATGGGGAAAACAGGATCTCCATATGATCGAAAAGGTCTCATATCACAGCTTCATGATTTTTTTTTATTTTAATAGAAAAGTAAACTGATCGATGTGGGAAGTTTGCTAGATATAGAAAGACTGATCGATACGGGAAGTATTTCAGAGATGCTAAAAAGTGAAAAAACTGGCCAATAGAGGAAGTTTGTTACTATGCAAAGGCTGAAAATGCCATAAAACAAACAGCCATCCTTCAAGGGAGTGGTCTGTATTTTGATTTTGATGGTAGTCATCCTTCGAGGAATGGTCTACATTTTTGATTTTATTTGATAAGGCATGGATAGCTGTCCTTCAAGGGATCAGTCTATCTTTTGGGACTAGGATAGCATCTCTCTTTTCTTTCTTCTTCTTTTTTCTTTTTTTTTAGCTTTGGAAGAAGCTGAGTTTAGACCAGATAGATCAGATAGAGGGGAAGAAAACGTGTATAAGCACGTACTCATGCCCCCAAGTAGATTTGATCAAGATGAATACCTAGGGTAGATGAAGTAGTGATTAAGGTATTCCTACCATGAGAAGGAACAAATCCGTAAGGAAAATGCCATGAGTAGAGCCGTGGTACTCATATTTAAGGTATAAAAGAAATAACGTGGAGAACCACATAGTTCCGAATCACTATGAAATGCATGACTGGTTGCAGATGGATGAAAGATCTGTTTTGCGACTAAAATCATGTAAGATAGATTTTAACAGTAGAAGGGCCTTAGATGCAAAGCATTAAGAGGCTCCATTTCAGGTATACCATCCATGGAAGACGAGTGATAAGCCCCAGACCCATACTTATGAGTGACAACATATGGTCCCATCCAGTTAGGAGCAAACTTACCACGTTGACTCCATTCTAGAGTAGTGACATTTTGGTTTTCTTTAAGAACAAGATCACCAACTTGGAAGTCACACTGCTACAAATGCTTGTTATAAGCACGCTTGACATGCTCAAGATAGACTTGATGATGTTCAAGAGTGTTAAGATGACGTTCATCTAACAACTCAAGTTGTGCTAGATGGTTTTGATGATAGTCTTCATCAGAGACAAACTCTCTGAGAGAGACGCGAAGAGATGGTATCTGGACTTCCAAAGGAAAGACAGCCTTAGACCCATAGATGAGAGAGAAGGGAGTAGCACCTAGTAGGGGTACGAATGCTAGTCTGATAAGCCCAGAGAGAAAAAGGGATGTGTAAGTGCCAATCCCTACCAGCTCGACTAGTTACCTTTGCGAGGATATTACGCAAAGTTTTATTAGAAGCCTCAGCTTGGCCGTTAGATTGTGGATAGTATGGAGAAGAAAAGCTGAGTTTAATATTGAAGGTGTCACAAAGTTTCTACAAATCTTTGTTTTTGAAAGACTTTCCATTGTCTGTAATGAGTTTGTGAGGAACACCAAAGTGACAAATGATGTGTTGATAGACAAAATCAACAATAGGTTTAGCTTTGGTCGATGAAAGAGGAATAGCCTCCACCCATTTAGTGAAGTATTTTGTGGCAGTAATGATAGAGTGATGTCACTGTGAAGAGCATGGATTGATGAGGCCAATGAGATCAAGACCCCATTGTGAAAAAGGCCACAAATCCACTGCAGGTTGCAAGGCCTGGCTAGGGATATGTGTGAGATTAGCGTGTTGTTGACACTTGACACATTTCTTGACATAGTCGCAGCAGTCTTGATTAAGAGAAGGCCAATAATAACCTAAATGTAGGATGTGCTTAGCCATGGCCAAACCACCAAAGTGTCCACCACAGATACCGTCGTGGACCTCCTGAATGGCTTTAGATGATTCAGGGGTTTTGAGGCACCGAAGCAAAATACCATCAAAGCCACGTTTGTAAAGGATTCCACCCAGAATAGTATAGCGGTTTGTGCATTGGATAAAAGATCTTCTGCCATTGGAAGTTAGATCTGGAGGAAGCACTGAATAGGATAGATAATCAAAAATGTGCTGATACCACTCATCTTGAGTGTCAGTTGTGACAGCGTTGATTGAAGTCAACTTCCTGAGATGAGATGGTTGGTCTAAACACTGAACAACCACATAAAGTCATGAGTCTTCAGTGAATGGAGGAATAAGTGAGGCTAAAGAAGCCATCGTATCTGCAAATCGGTTTGCAGTGCGAGGAATAGCCTGGATAGTAAATTTATCGAAAGATTGAAGCTGAAAGAGAACGATATCGTGATATTTTTGAAGGATATCATTTTTGCACTGATAGACACTAGTGACTTGATTAATGATGAGCTCAGAGTCACCGAAGATGTCGATATGGCGAGCACCAAGATTAATGGCATTTTGAAGACCTAAAATGAGGGCTTCATATTCGGCCATATTATTGGTACATTCAAAGTTAAGCTTGTGTGCGACAGGGATAGGTGCACCCCAAGGAGGAATCATGATGAAACCTGCGCCTCCCCCTTGCTGACACTTGGACCCATCAAAGAAGAGTTTTACTTTAAATGGAGACAGACCGAAATTGATTTGTTGGATGTACTCATCTGGGAATTGAGTGAGGGGGACTTGAGTGTCCGGAAGAGGAGCATCAGCTAATTGATCCACAATGACCTGACCCTTGATAGATTTCTGTGAGATGAACTTGAGGTCAAACTCTGTCATGAGCATGAGCCAACGAGTGATACGATCATTGTGATAAGGTTTCGCATGCATTGTCTTGAGTGGATTGACACTTGTAACAATGTAGGTTTTATGATTAAGGAGGTAATGACGAAGTTTAGAAGTTGCGAAGAAGAGAGCACAACACAGTTTTTCAGCTTCGGAATAACGTGTTTCATACTCATGAAGAGTGTGACTGATATAATAGACAGCCTGTTCTTTACCATTAGAATCTCGATGCGAGATCATGACTCCCAGAGCATGGTCAGTCACAGAAATATAAAGATAGAATGGCTCCCCCTCGCGTGGAGGTGTAAGCACAGGTGGAGAAAGAAGATAAGCTTTGAGATCATCAAAGGCTTTTTGGCAATGCTCATCCCATTCAAAATGAACATTTTTATGGAGGAGATGATGAAAAGGTTGACAATGGTCTGAAATCTGCGAGATAAAATGATGCACTGATTGAAGGCATCCTTGAAGACCACGGAGCTGCTTTAAGTTGGAAGGGGGAGGCATCTCGAGGATAGCCTTTATTTTTGTGGGATTGACTTCAATGCCCCTAATAGAAATGATAAAGCCTAAGATTTTACCAGTGAGAACGCCAAACACGCATTTAGATGGATTTAGGTGAAGACAAAAATGAATGAGTCTCTCAAAGAGAGGTGCAAGGATGAGAAGATGATCCTGACGGTGTTTGGATTTACCGAGGATGTCGTCGACGTAATCTTCTACAGTTTTGTGTAAGAGGTCATGGAAGATGTAGGTCATTGCACGTTGATAAGTTGCTCCTGCGTTCTTAAGACCGAAGGGCATGACGCGATAACAAAAAGTCCCCCAAGGGGTTATGAAGGAAGTCTTATGCTGGTCCTCTGGTGTGATGAGAATTTGATTATACCCAGAGAAACCATCCATCAGAGAAAGCATCTCGTGACCTGCAGTTAAATCCACGAGTTGGTCGATATTAGGTAGAGGGAAATCATCTTTCGGGCAAGCGAGATTAAGATCCCGAAAGTCGGTGCAAATTCAAATTTTCCCAGTAGCTTTGGTTACTGGTACTACATTTGAAACCCATTGTGGATAGTCAATGGGTTGGATGAAGTTGGCAGAAAGCAAGCGCTGCAACTCTTCTTTGACGAGTAGAGCTACACGAGGATGCATCTTACATAGTTTTTGTTTAACTGGTTTGATGTCTGGAAGAGTAACGATATTATGGACCATGATATTAGGATCGAGGCCTGGCATATCTTCATATGACCAAGCAAACACTTGGCGATGGTGGGAAAGAAAGGTGGTGAAGTCTCCTAACTCCTGTGGGTTAAGAGATTGGCCGACCTTAATGATGCGAGGGTCTTCAGAAGTCCCTATATTAAGGTCGATAGTGGCTTCGTTGAGAAGCGTAGATGTGTCAGAAGGAATGGTTTTAGGAAGATAAGAATCCTCTGCCCCTAGATAGGTAAGGACAGAATCATCATCCGCACAGTGGATAGTATTGATAGTGGGAGAGTCGTCTCCAACTATTTCAGGGAAGACTAATGGTATGGAAGTGGATTTTCCATTAGTCTTATAGGTCAGTGGACCTAAGGAAATGGTATTGACTAAAAAAAAGTTAGGTGGGATGGAAATGGTGTCATCCACATCAAGTGATGCTTCCGACCTGATGGGAGAAGATGGTTCCTCAATGGAAAGAGGCTCATCGAGAATGGTGACGGTGGCTTTCGAGAGAGGTTTGAACCCTAAACCAAATTTTTGATGTGGTTTAAGAGTTGGAATGGATGCGAGGTCATGCACACCCTATTCATACTTTCCCAGGCCAAAGCCCTTCCACGCGCATCGATATAGATAAGTTTTTGCGAACGTGGGATTCTGTAGACAATCAAACCCTGTTGAATAGGGTTTGGCCCTAGGAGGAGAATCCAGACGATAGTGAGGTGTATCAAGACCACCATAGATGAAGTTAGTCTGTTGATTGGGTAGACCAATGGTGACAATGTGGCCAAGATCTGGTTGATATTCAGGTTGTTTATCTGGCCTACCATACTCATTAGGTTTGAGATGGGCATCAAAAGAGAGAAGAGGAAGCTCTCCTAGTGAAAAATGCTGCAATGTTTCTTCCAGATTTTGTAGATCTGGTAGTTTTGTTGCAGGTATGGAAGAGGATGAAGCCTCTTCAGGAGAACAAGCATTCTCCTTTGGAGGGACAGACCCTGTGGTCATGTCACATTGTGCGGATGGAAAAGGGTCTCCTGGATGAGTATAGATTTTTCCCTCATACTGATATTTTATGCATCGATGGAGGGTTGATGGAACACAGTGCATTGTATGGATCCAAGAGCGTCCGAGGATCATATTGTAGTGGAATTTTCCTTCAACAATGTAAAAAAGCTCGTGAAGCAGTTTCTTGCCTACCCGAATGGGCAGGACCACAGTTCCTAAAGTAACCGCCAGCTGATCGTTAAATGATCGAAGGGTGAAAGGTGGTGGTGACACTACGTTCTTTGGTAACTTAAGTTGCTCAAATGTGTGGGAGGAAATGATGTTGAGTGCAGCACCACTGTCGATCATAGTGTGTTTTAACGTAGTGTTATTGATTTGAACTGTGATAAAGAGAGGAGCCTCTAAATCCTCAGAAGAAAGGGGAGGAATTTCAGAATCCTCAAAGGAGATGGTGGTTGACGGTCTATTCAATCCAACAACCATCTCGAAAGGCTGGGGCTCATCTGAATTCACCACGATATGGCACAGATTATCAATCAGAGCCTGGCGATGCTGGGGAGATGACTGAATGAGGTCAAAAAGAGACATTTTGACTGGAGCATGGGTGAGTTGTTTCATAACACTCTCCTCAACTGACATGGGAATCTGAGCCCGAGGTGAAGCACGAATAGAGACCCGAGGTCTCGGGGCTGATGAGGAAGGAGGAACTCCTTCGGGGGCAGCAGAAATGATGACTCGTGGTCGAGAGGTTGTAGAAGATGATGGATTATCATACCATTGTGCTCTAGTGGCGATACGAATTGTGTCGATTTGAGAAGGTGGAAGATCATCCAGAGTGGATATCAATAGAATTAGAGGCCTGAGTAGACCGTTCAGGCTCAGATGTAGTTGGGATGACAGGAGACACTTGTTCCTCCTCCTCTTCCAATAGAAGATCACTTTCTTCCAAGAGGCTGTTAACGACAGATTGAAGGGCTTTACATCCCTCGGTGTCATGACCTGGAGTGCGATGGTAAGCACAAATCAAATCAGAGTTGAACCATGAAGGTTTTACTCCTTTGGGATTATAGGGTTTGATTGGAGGAAGAGATATAGATGAAGATTGGATAAGTTGGCGAAGGATTTCAGTATAGAATCCGGTAGACGAAGATGTGGACAGAGGTGAAGAAGGCACCTCTTTATCTTAGCAAACTGCCGAGGTAAAAGAACCTGCATATCTGGTTTGACAGTCTTTTTAAGGACTGTTTTGCTTTTCTGGACATTGGGAGAAGCAGCCTTAGGTGCTTGAGATGGAAGCAAGTGAGGCAAGATTGATTTTAGTGGAGGAGGAGCTCCTAAGATAGATTTTGAAGATGACGAAGACGTGACAAGTGTTTTAGTCTTCGGAGATGAAGAAGGTTGCTTGGCTGAAACAGATGATGATTTAGATAAGACTGATTTAGATGGGGGAGGAGCTCCCAAAATAGATTTGATAGGAGGCATAAAGGGTGCCTTGGCTTTTGGTGACGAAGATGATGGTTCTGATAAAAGAGGTGACGCCTTTCCAATGGGTAAATCCACTTTACGAGGCACCGGTGAAGATGGTGTTGTAGAAGAAGACACCTTTTCAATGGATAAATCCAATCTTTTATGAGGTGCAGAGAGGGATTTTTGAGGGAAAGCACCAAGAGTTTTGATGGTCTGAAATATTGGTTTTCCCTTTTCAGGGATGGTGACAACTTCGACCGCATAAGGTGATTGTAACCATTTTGGAGGAAGTAAAGGAGATGATACTGATGATGTAACCCTAGGCTTAAACTCCAATTGTTTATGTCTGAGTCCAGGAGTTGGAAGTATAGGTGTCGATGCTATCTCTTTAGATGTTTCCTTAATAGGCAAGGAAGCACTGATGGTGGAAGAGGTAGGTAATGAAGAAGTTGTCTCTTGTGAGGAGGGTACTTCAGATGCAGTAATTGTGGGTGTAATTATTGTAGGAAAAGAGACAGGAAGATTCAAGATCGAGGATGCTTCCGAAGGCATAGAAGTTGGTATAGCTATGGGTACGTTAACCAAAGGCATGGTCGTGGCAAAAATGGGAGCGACAGAAGTAGAAGTATCTATAGTGGAAATTTGAAGGGATGTAAATGACTCAAGCACCGAAAGAATATCTGATGATGAGATAGATGAAGATGACACTGTCTCAGGTATAGGTGGAAGATCAGATGGTGAGGCAGAGGGAGACGAATCTATTTCTAATAAAGGAAGACTCGAAGATGGACCATCTGAGGATGGTGGAATCTCAGAATTTGAAGGAGCGGAAGGAAGTTCTGATTCAGTCGACATGTTTGTGGATGATTCAGAGTTAGAAGAAGAATCATTAGTAGAAATGAAGCTGATAGTATGAGTGTTTGGTTTTTGAGACCCTGAAGCGTCATTGTTCGGGGAATGATTTGGAAAAGGCTGTTTAAAAACATCAAGCGCTTGATTTGGGGGAGCATTTGGGTTATCCAGAATGAGCTCGCCTTTATCAATGAATTTTTGGACAAGGTTTTTGAAGGTCTGACATCATTCAATGTCATGGCCTTTGCTTCTATGATAACGAAAAAAATCATTTTCACGATACCAAAATGGTCGTTCTTGGCTCTCATCAAAATTCCTAATAGGAGGAAGTTCGATCATGTGAACTTCCAACATTTTTTCTAAGATAGAAGCATATGATTCCCCCAATGAAGTAAAAGATCGAGATGACGGAGGTCCTTTTTGAGAAGATGAAGAGTCTCTCCGAGGTGTTTGATTAGAAGTGTTATCAGCTCGTGATGTTTTTAATACGATAGCATTTGTGGACCCTTGATTCTTGTCTTTGTTAGAAGTGGAAGGGTTTGATTTTGTAAACCGAGAAAAATCTGGTTTAGACTTAGAATGAAGTTTTAGCTTCCCTTGTTCAATGGCACGAGACTCAAGTTTGCGTGCCATCGTAAAGGCTTCTTCAAATGTATGAAAGGTTTGAATCCTTAAAGTGGAAGAAATATGATTGGCGCAAGATCGAGTAAACAACTCGATTTGCTGAGATTGAGGGAGGGAAAAAGACAATTGATTTATTATTCCTCTCCAATGAGTGACAAAGTCTGCAATAGACTCGTCATCGAATTGACGAATGTTATAAAGATCTGTAATCGAGATCTTATGTGTGATGTTTATTGAGAAGTTTTCAACAAACATCTGAGCTAATTGAGAGAAAGAAAATAGAGAGTGTTGGGGTATGTTATTGTACCAGTCTAAAGCGGGCCCTGCTAAAGACATAGGAAAGGTACGAAGCATAAGCTCCTGATCCTGGACTATAAGGTAGCAAGCATGCTTGAATGCTCGCAGGTGTTGTTGAGGATCCTCCCGACTATGAAATTTTGAGAACTTAGGAAGTTCCCATTGGGGAGGATAAGGCTTAAAAGCCACTGATGGATGAATCGGTTCATTACATACTTCTTCAAAAGAGTATGAAGGGCGAGCCCCTTTGGTGGAGGCTTCTAGGTCTGTGATTTTCTTGAAAAGAAGTTGGACGACGTCAGATTGAGGAGGGGGCATGTTGGTATGTCCCGTATAAGAAGTGAATGGTATGTTCTGCTGAGGCGTTAATGGGGGATTCATCTGCTGATTAACAGGATGATAAGAGGAATAACCAGGCATTCTGGGTGACCTGGTGAGGTATTTGTTGTGAAGGAGCCTGAGTATAAGCAGGCTGTGAGATGACAAGTGGTTGAGAGAAAGGTGGTTGAATGAAAGATGGAGCCTGTGATTGGTGGGTTCCTACACTTTCCGACTGAATCGGAATGGATTGAGGAATGTGGGTGTTGATTTGATTTGATATGGTGGGGAACAAACTCTGAATGAGGCTTTTGACTGCCGGATTGGTTATTAGGGGTGCCGACGCCAAAGGATGGGTAAAGGTCACTGTCGCTGGAGCATTAGAAGAAAGACCAGCTGGAGGATGAGAAGGAGGAACCGACTAACTCGTAGGAGGGGGTTGGTTCATAGAGAGATACTGACCCTGAGATGCAATAGATGGCATAGAAGAATTAACAACAATTTGTGGGAGCATGGATGCACTCATCATAGCTGAAGAAGAGGGCCTCTCGAAAGTAGGTTGTGGGGTAGCCGAGGTAGCTGCGGCACTAGGGATAGGTAGGGTCATTTGAGAACCAGTCGACATGGTCGGTGGAAGAGAAAAAGGAGGCATAGATGCGCCACCTTCTTTCATGGTTCGAGGTGAGAAAAAGCATGCTAACTGCTCTATAAAATCCTGGGATGGCTCATGAGAATAATCGTAAACTTGCTGGATCGGTGGTCCCTGATCAGATATGTGAGTAGATTTATGCACTAAGTAGTCCATAAGGGCTACCAGGTTGTGGTCAAGGAGTGCCTGAAATTCAGGATCTCCATGAGGAACATACTCTATATCAGAAGCAGATGACACCTCTGAAGGACTGGGGGAAGCTGGTCATGATGGGATCACTTTAGGATGATAGAAAGGATTATATGACCAAGATGGGGAACCAACTAACAGCGGTCCCGAAGAAGACCCGAGGGGTGCCGAAACATCCACATTAGTGGTGGTCTCGGATGAAGAAGAGGCCAGTTGAGCCATTTTTCTAGATTGTGACCGGGTGATGACCATCATAAACAAGCAAAAACATAGAAAGAGATTAACCTAACTAATGCACAGACAATTCAAGTAGCGTAGGTGATTATCTCTTTTAAACTTTCATGGTTTTTAAGAAAGAAAATGTTTGGGAAGGCTTTTTAGAATGGGGACTACTCAATTGGCCAAACTAAGGATGGTTTGGGGAATGTTTTGGTGAGGAGTCCCGAAGGCACTTCAGTAAAAGACTGGTACGTGGCTTGATATAGGGGCCTACCCCCGCACTTCACACACCGCTGCGATAAGGGAGTCGGGTGCTTTGCCAATATATACCAAAACTTCTGTGAATTTATAGCGCGGCCCGAGTACCGCGTAGGCTCTTCCTCTTGGATGTCACTTCCAAGTAGGCGAGGCCAGGGAAGGAGTTTTTGTTTAAATGCTTTATACCTAGTGATTTTGGCTTTGTGTGCAAGGGTGAAAAATAAAATCAAATAGTGTCACTACTGATTTTGATCAATTTTCCAACCTACTTAGAGAACTACATGAAGAACATACAACAGAAATGAAAAAGAAAATGTTCTTTTTAAGCACTAAAACTGAAGTGTTTGATTTCAATGAAGACAAGTCAAACAAGTTCTTTCCCAATGCGATTAATTCTTTTTAAGCACCAAAACCGAAGTGTTTGAGTGTGATAAAAACAAACAAACAAGTTCTTTTTAAGTTCTTAAAAAGGAGAAAACACCGCAAAAGAGAAATACCTGTAGATTTAGCTCTCCAAGGTGTGTGGACTTCAAAAAGTGCATTGTTGAGCTCTTCCCCTCGAACAATCCTGCGAACAAGCAAACCGCTCCGCAGAACAGGGTTAAGTAGAACACACAAACAAATCCAACAAGATACTAGTGGAAAGGAAATTTCTATTTTAAGAAACTAGAAATGAAAGAAGCAAAACCAAAATGATGAAAGGGAATGCTTAAGAGCAACTGATGAAAATCAGTGAAGAAAAAGAACAAAAGCTCAAAACTGGAAAAGAAATGAACTTACCAATAAGGGACTTTGGTTCAGGTCCCACTAGGCGTGCCAGAATGTAGATCAAGAATTTCCGCGCTTGTTACCTGTCCAAGTTAATGCACCAAACTAAACACAAAAACCCTGAAAAACTCAAATGAAATCGATACCTGATAGATTGGATAAGATCCGAAGATGTAGATGGAGAGAATGCCGATGGAGACAAGACGGGCGCACATGAACAATCCTGCAAAGTAGATCCAAGAAACCTGTGATGCACAAATCCTTGACAGAAAAAGATGACGTTAGATGATATATGGGTGAACTACCTGGAAAGCGGGTCCGGGAAGCAATGAGCTTCCTCGGCGGATGTCAGTTCACGTTTTCAATCAAGAATAAAGACATACATGATAAAAGATGTAAGAAAATATTTAGGTTTTCTGATTAAAAACAACAGACAGAATGTAAAAACCGCAGCAGAAACTGAAAGAAAGCAGGAAACTGTAAAAACAAAGCTGAACTTGGGTTACCTGAATTCTATACCTTTCTGCAGACTGGTCGGCGTCGATCAGACAGTGATCGGTGTGATTTTTTGGGTCGGCGTCGATCGATTGATCGATTGTTTGGGTCAGCGTCGATCAAGCAGTGATCGGCGTCGATTGGACACACAGGCAGACAGAAGGCCAGAGAGTAAAAGAAGAAAGCAAACTAAGCTAAAACAAATCAAATGTAAGACTAGATTACTGAAGATTGATCAGAAAGCAGAGATTGAAGACAGAAAAAGGGGATCTGAGGTAGAAATTGATGGATTCTAACCCAGAAACCGAAGAAAGGCCCGATCTGTGCCGATTTGGATAAACCGGCGTTGATTAAAGACTAATCAGATTTGACCGGACTGGATCGGTGTTGATCGAAAGGAAATTACAGAAACTAACAAAGAGGAATACCTAAAAAATGCTTGATTGATGATTGATGATGACCAGGGTAGCTGTGGAGACCCGCAAGAGCTGTAGACACGCGGACAGAGTAACAGTGCACCTCTCAGGGATTAAACTACACAAAACTCACTTTCTTTCTCTGATAATCTCTTTAATCGCTCAGACAAAAGTAATCTCTAGGAAACCAGCTCTTCTGAATCTAACCAGAGAGGATCTCAGGTCGTAAATTTATAATCGGCGCCGACCGAGATAAAATTGGTGCCGCTCCTGAAAAATCAGCGCCGCCGATCGATCAGGGAACAGACTCCCAAAGTGGCGAAAAGGAAATGAATTGGAAGGATAAGAATTTTATCCCTCCGACTCAAATACAGGAAAAATCCCGCTGCACGGTTTTAGGAGAGGAGAAATAGGTGGGATAGATGGATAATAATAGAACAGGAGGTTGGGAAGTGATATGGGGTGAATAAATAGAAGTAAAATAAGTGTAGAAGATAGAATTACATGGTTAATGTTTAATTAACCATGAGTGAAATATAATGAGTGGAGAAAACTTAGGATAGGCCTTTAAATTAAATAGTTAATTAATACCCTAAGGGAGAAGTGGTGATATAAAGGTGCCTCGGGTTACCTGAGAGGATGAACGAACCCAGGGGACACTAGATTGGGTAACCAATGACTCAAGGTTTGCATTGATCCGAGTTGGTTATACCTCGGTGAGTTGGATGCACCCTGAAAGGTTTACATTGTTGTGAGTTTATGTTTATTTGGATCTTTCACATAACGTTGTGTGGTTTTTCTCATGTTTTTTTTCATCTGTGCTAGGTTTTTTCCTTGCTATATTTCCACCGCTGAGTAACCCCATGGATGAAATAGGAAGCACTCCACTTTCCCACTTGACTAGTGTGCCTTGTGAGATAGAGTTACCAGTTTTATGTATGGTGACCCCAGGGAGAGCACACATGGACGCATTATTTTCCCTTTTTACTCGAAGGGGGTAAAGTAAAGATGAGATACTCCCAAGATAGGAAAGGGACTATTTTGGTAAATCAAACTCGCTTAAGACAACTTTGTAACACCTAGTTGAGAGAACTTATTAAGGAGGCCATTCTATCTTGGAGCCTACTTTACTAGTCCATTATTGCATCAAGCCATCACAAAGTGACAACTCATCTATAGTCTGAACCTATTTTGTCGAACAAGGCAAAGAACCCTTATGATTTTGATCTAAGTTTCTTTCATCACGATACTAAACTACGTGTCACTTTTGCTTAGTTTTGTTCTTGTCTTTGAATGAGGTGAAACTCTGCCCAAGTGGTGCTTGGTTTGTTTTCATATTTTTTTGATCTATACCCTTGCATTCTCACTACCCACTTTTTCAGGGTGAGAAAGGTGCATACCTCGCATGTTTTATCAGAGATAGTTCTTGCCACTTTTTTTCCATTTATGCCCATCCATGTTTACGGCTGGGTTGTTAAACGTCTAAAGTGTGTAGGTAAGCTTTTCATATCTTTGATAAAATTCCTTCAAACTTGAATTCAAGATCATCTTCACTACTGTGAGTCTGGTTCATCTTTTTTCTCTTCTTGAGTTAATCGATTTGTTCACATCCTAGGCGCACTATCTTGGTACTTACATTGTGTTCTCATTTTTATGATAAAATGGTATAAGTCACTTTATTACGCAGTTACACTGCTCATATAATTATAAAACTCTTTATACTTATCACTTGGTTTTGGGTTTTACGTCATCTTAGTCTTCTTGAAAAGTGTCGATAACACCTTATATATATTGTGATAAGGTTGTCATGGTACTAACACCTTACTTGCTCGGTTAATGTATCACGGTGACATTATTACGCTATATCTAGTCGCGAATTCCATTTTTCAGAAGGTTTGGATTTCATCGGCATTCAAACTAGTCTTAAATATACATTTTCAAGGGACTACATCAACATCACGTTAGTGCTTAGGCCTTGTTAGAATTCTAACTTGACCTACATATTGATACGGAATTGTTGTTATCTGTTTTTAGGGATTAGGCTTGGTAGCAACAAATTGGGTGATCATTACATTTAGGTGTGTGTATGAATGTTCCTTGATAAAAACGATTACATAACACTGCATCTAGGACACACTGTAGTTTAGTCCAAAAATTATCTTGAGTGGCTTGCAGAAACCATACACTTAAGGGTCACGCTAGCTACACACAAACGTATGCTAGTAATGCATAAAATTACAAAAATAGCAGCCAAATCAAATGAGCATGACATAGGAGAAAACCCTTTCGAAATGTTCCCATTTACTGGAAACAATTTGGCCCCTCTCTTTTCTCAATTCAAAGATATGTAGCTATTAATTGATCATAGTGGAGAAGAGTCAAACTCTTCTAGAGAACAACAAAGGTTAAACCTAAACAAATTTGATGAACTCCTATATTATAATAAAGATCAATTACTCACAAGAGTCTTAGCATTAGGAGATAAACTTCCGCAAGAGCGCGAAGAAGAAAAAAATGTAATTAACCCTAACCTAGGAGAATGAAGATTCATCTTAGATACAAATGAGCCCTTTGATGTTGGATACGCTTCCACTTCTGAGTAACATAAGGCCACTACCGAAGGGGATCCATCATGAAAACCTCGCTACAAGACTTCGCGTAAAGTGAAAATTGAGCATAAAGCTTCCCCTCCTCCAAAATTTGATGAAGAAGAGGACCCCCTAGTTGAGGAGGAGATCCTCCAAAACCAAATCTTGAAGTTGAGCCAGAAACTAGCAAACCTAGGCTCTTCAAGAAGAAACATATATAAAGACAAAGACAAAAATAAACTTGGCGAGTTTGAATCAGATCCACACACGGACTATACCTTTAAAGAAAATCAGGTACAAAGACCAATGTCACCTACTAAGGAGCAACTCATTCAGAAACAGTTACAATCAATGAAAATTACACTCACTATGTTATAAGAGGGAAATGTAGGCCATAATAGAAAATATTTGTATGAAGAACTATGCCCTTACCCATTTGATAAGGACATGTTACAATAGCCTTTCCCAAAACACTTTACCATTCCCAAGTTTGATAAGTATAAGTGCAAAAGTGATCCTCGTGATCATATAAAATACTTTTACATGGCTTGCCAAGAGGTCACATATAGTGATAATTTCTTAATACGAATTTTTCCTCGCAGTCTAGGAGCCGTAGGATTGGAATGGTTTTATAGCATACCCAAGGGCTCCATTACAATGTGGCCCGCATTAGTAGAGAAACTTGTAAGGCATTACTCATATAATATGGAAAGTGACATCACAATGAACAATTTATGCAATACAAAGAAAAAACCAAATGAGACTTTTGCAGGGATTTTACAATGATGGAGTGGGTTAGCTAGTCATTTTCCTTGTGCATTACCAGAAAAATAGTTAGTGAGCATATTTGTTCCAAACTTAAACCCTAAAATAGCCTTTCACTTACAAATGCATTGTGGCTCTAACTTCGAAGAAGCCATAGAGAAAGGCAGTCAAATTGAGAAAGACCTCATTGTAAAAGGAATGCTTAATTCTGTAATTAAAAACAAACGTGAAACCAAATCCATGGAGAAAACTAAATTCTTCAATAAGAATAAACATGTTGTTGGTGATGGTGTTACGGACTTTAAAAGAGTCTAAGCCATACAGACAGGTCTGCTTCTATAGCTTTCACAAGGACCTCATCCCAAAGTGCCTACAAAACGTACATTTACACCTTTAACGAAGTCCTTGTCTACCATCCTAAAACAATTAGATGATGCCAAAATGGTGGAATATCTAACTACAACAGTACCATACCCAGAGGATGCTCCAAAACCAGTTAGGTTCAAAGATCATGAATATTGCGACTTCCACCATGTTAAAGGACATAAGATGGATAGGTGTTTGAGATTGTGCCATTATATACAAGATCTCATCGAGGAAGGAAAGATCGTTGTGGATTCTCCCCCTGCGTCTGATAAAAGTTCAAATGAAAAAATGGGTATTTACAAGGAAACTTTTCCTAATCGTGCAGATAAAAAGAAAAGGAAACCAGATCAAGGGCAAACCTCCAATGACTATAAAATTTCTGCCTATGTTTACCCTATAAATGATAGTCCTTATGATTCCCCCATTATATGTATTAGCTCATCTAATGAACAGATCAACACCATTCGGATTTTAGAAAAGAGCTGTGCAATAAGGACAAGATGTGCCCGCTTAGTCATGCCAGATCCTACACCTATCCCTTAGGAAGGTTAGTATAATTTAATAGAGCAGTTAGAGAAAACACCTGCTAGTATATCTATTCTTAATCTCCTCAAAATATCTAACGCCCATAAGAACATACTATAAAAGACTTTACAAAATTCAGGAGTCTCAACAGATGTATATCCCACAAACCTTCAAGCCATGATTGTGCACCTAGACTCCAATGATCATACTACAATGCCACATAACAACCCATAACATAACTTACCCTTGTATCTTGAAGTGGTGGTTACTCGTTAAAAAATCAAGAGATTACTTGTAGATGGGGGATCTGGTCTAAATATTTACACTTTAAAGCTAGTTAAGTAGCTAGGCCGGTCAGAAATAGATTTGGGAGCTAAGACTATCATAATCACAGCTTATGATAATGAAGGAAGAGAATCAATGGGTACTATAGTGGTTCCCACAGAAGTAGGACCAACGTGTCATGACACAACATTCCATGTCCTTGACTTAGACCTTCCATACAACATGCTCCTGGGGCACCCATGGATCCATTCCATGCAAGTTGTTCCATCGAATTTCCATCAGTGCATCAAGTTATGTCATGAAGGTTAGGTGGTTACCATTCTGGGTGAGCCGGAACCATTCACACATTATAGGGCATTGCACCATTTTTCTCATGCAGCTTATGAGTGTCCTTTTGCAGATGTAGCCATCCCCCTACAAACATAAGCTATGAAAAAATGGGTAGATTCAGAGTCCCTCACACCTTACAATTAAGGCTTCCCTTCATTGGTCAACCCATTCTCTTCATGGGAGGCAATGTTAGCAAAATATGACCCAAGTAAGCCATTCACTCTTAAACAGGCTTTGCTCATAACAGACTTATCAATATCCCCCAAGACAAGGGGTAAGCCTTATTTTCAGTTCAAGAGCAATCACGAGAAATTTCCTAAACCGTTGGAAAAAATTATCCATAGTGGTCTCCTAGATGAGGAGAAAATGTTAGAGGATCCTACCAGCAGAGTGCCAGAAGGCACCATGGCTTCATGCCATCAAGCACCTCAGTACATCAAAGGTCACTGCATGATGTTTATCATGGGCTATAGTGGGTTTGGATGTGGCATTAATGCACAAGGATGGGTAGAGCCTATTCCATCCCTTGTTTTAAGTATGATAAACATGGCCTTGGGATAAGGCCTCATAACACCCTACCCTTTAAGAGAGACGCCACCTCTTCTAAACGGGAGGATGTTTCATCTCATTCTAATAACGATGAAGATTCCTAATGTAGCCTTTACAAGGATCTTTCCTCCATGAACCTATTCCCAAATTCATCAGTCCTTACCTTATTCGAATCCATCCCCTTAGAAAAATGTCAAGTAGCCCTTGTATATCCTGAACTTATAGATTGGGATCAACAACTTCACATGCCCCTAGATTTCTTTGAAAATGATGAGGAATTTGCATATTTCATGGGACTTGGGGATTTTATTCCGGTTGGAGACCACAAGAAACGATTTAAGATTCAAATAGACACCTATGCGTACTTCAGGGAAGAAGTAAAGATGTGTGGATGTTTGAATAAGAAGGCTATAAGTAAAAGTATAACCACCGTTGAGAAACCTAGCAAAAAGGATAAACAAAAATATCACAGTGAAAAACTTTCTCATAGATAAATAGAATGAAGAGTCTAAAGATGAAGTGATTTATCCATTTAAATATGATAATGAGCTACCGCAGGAGGTTGATCTTACTCTTCCCCTTGATCCTACATGGATGGAAGATGCTTCTAAAATGATTATTGAGGAGACAATTAACGTCAACATTGGCTCAGAAGAGCAGCCTAGAATAATAAAGTTGGGAGCTTCACTCTCAGCTTAGGAACAAAAGATCTTTGTAGGTATCTTAAAATAATATGTAGACATATTCGCATGGACATATGTATATATGCCTGGTTTGGACCCAAAGCTAGTCATGCACAATGTTGTTGTGCAACCAAATTCCAAACCTATCAAGAAAAAGTTGAGAAAAATGCATCCTAAGGTGGAAATCTTAGTCAAAGAAGAATTAGAAAAGCTATTGGCTACTGATTTTATTAAACCTATTGACTATTCAAAATGGATCTCTCACATAGTCCCGGTACAGAAAAAGCCTTTTGGCATCAAAATCTGCACTGATTTCTGGGACATTAACAAAGCATGTTCTAAAGACGACTTTCCCCTACCTAACATTGACATGATAGTTGTTTCTACTGTTGGTTATGAAATGTTGTCCTTAATGGATGGCTTCTCAGGCTATAACCAGATACAGATTGTAGAAGAAGATCAGCATAAAACAACATTCATCACCCCTTAGGGGACATTTTGTTACAAATTCATGCATTTCGGGCTCAAGAATGCAGGGGCTACTTATTAGCGTGCCATGACTACTATCTTCCATGATATGATAAGTAAAATCATGGAAGACTATGTCGATGACATCCTAGCTAAATCCAAGAGTAGAAAAGAACACCCTGAAGTATTAAGGCATATTTTTCAACGTCTACGAGACTATAAGGTTTGCTTGAACCCTAAGAAATGTTTCTTCGGTGTTTTATTAGGAAATCTCCTAGCGTTCATTGTTTCACAAAGAGGGATTGAAGTGGACCTTGCAAAGGTCACGAACATCACAAAAATTCTACCACCTACCACTCTCAAGCAGCTGAGGAGTCTACAAGGAAAGATTTAAGCAATCTGATGCTTTATTTCACAACTTGTGGATAAGTGCCACCCCTTTACTCATTTTCTCAAAAAGGATGTCACATTCAATTGGGGACTTAACTATCAGAAGGCCTTTTTGCTACTCAAACAGTACTTGACCAACCCACCTATACTCATGCCACCTACCCCAGGTGAACCTCTCCTCTTATACATTTTCACTACCTAGTTTTCTATTCATGCATTGCTTGCCCAATACAACTTATACCATAAAGAGAGAGTGGTTTACTATCTTAGCCGCACCTTGATTGCATACAAGTTGAATTATCCCTAAATAGAAAAGGCCTGCTTAGCGGTTGTCTTCACATTCCAAAAGCTTTGCCATTATCTCCTGAACAATAAAACCAAACTCATATCCAAAGTTGACCCTCTCAAGTACCTTTTATCCAAACCTTCCCTCACAGGAGGAATGGCTAATTGGATCATTCTCCTGAGTGAATTTGATATCGAGTTTATGAATCAGAAGTCTTTACAAGGACAGGTACTGAATGATCAGTTAGCAGAAGCAGCTCTCCCAAGGATGGAACAATTGTGCCTAGATTTTCCAAATGCATCTATGATGTATATTGAAGAATCCGTAGAATGGTAGGTCCATTTTGATGGATCTTTTACCTTCCATGGATCTGAAGCAGGTGTGGTCCTCATCACTCCAAAAGGTGATGTCATACCAAGAGCATTCTGACTGGGATTCCCATGCACAAATAACATTACAGAGTATGAAGCACTCATCATTGCCCTCAAGTTAGCTATTACATGGAACATCAGATAACTATGAGTCATTGGGAATCTCAACTTATCATAAAATAGGTTAATGATGAGTACAAGGTTAAAGATGAGAATCTTATTCTGTATAAAAAGATGGTTGAAACCTTGAAGGAATATTTCACACAGGTCATATTTGAGCAAAAACCAAGGTCACATAATAAATTTGCAGATGCTATGGCTACTATTGGGTCTCTGTTACGTATTCCCCCTCAAGAAAGTAAGATGCCTTTCTTCATAGAACATCTATAGATGTCAGCATATGATATGTTAGAGTCATGTTTAGCATGTGAAGTTGTTGGTCCCTTATCCCTGTGGTATGATCTAATCTTTCAATACCTACAAGATGGAGCTTTTCCACTAAACATCACCCATTCTAAAAAGAAATCCCTTATTCACCGCATAGCCCGTTATACCCTCCTAGGAGGAACCCTTTATCATCGTGGCTACGACAGGAATTTGCTTCACTCTTTGGATGTTGTTAATTCTCTCCACGCCATTAACGAAGTGCATGGTGGTATTTTTCGAGCGCATACTAGCGACATGGTCTTAGCTAAGAAGTTATTGAGGGTAGGCTACTATTGGCCTACCATGGAATCTGATTGTTGCAACTTCGTAAAGAAGTGTGAAGTATGCCAGAAATATGGGAACTTAATACATGCACCAGTACAAGCCTTACAACCCATTGCAATGCCTTGGCATTTCTCTAAATGGGGCCTGGATCTCATAGGGAAGCTCCATCCTTCCTCGGATGGTCATACACACATCATCACTACTACCAAATATTTTACCAAATGGGTAGAGGTTGTCCCTCTTACCTATGTTACCGATGGGAAAATATCAAAATTCATCATGAACCATCTCATATGTCGTTACGGGATCCCTTCAGCCATTGTCACTGATAATGGTAAATCCTTCAAAAACAAGATGGTTAAAGCCTTGTGTCAATGCTTCCATATCCAACTCAAGTGGTCAATCCCCTATTACCCCCAAGGTAATGGATAGGACGAAGCTACTAATAAATCCCTTGTATGGATTATGGAGAAAATGGTTAGTAAAATTGGTCGTAATTGGCATCTACAGATACATCCCAGGCCTATCGCACTTCCATCTGCACTCCTATGAGTGCGACCCCATATTCACTTGTTTATGGCACTGAAGCCATCATACCTTTGGAAGTGGAGCTTCCCTCCCTTCAAATATCTCTCAGAGACTATCTTGATAAAGACAAAGACTACAGAGTTGCTCGCCTAACAGAGTTAGAACTATTAGATGAAAAGTGTATTAGAGTGCTCAATCACCTGAAATTCTATCAGAACAGAGTGTCTAGGGGATATAAAAAACACATCATTCATCGAGAATTTGATGTAGGAGATCTAGTTCTCAAATAAAATAAGAAGAACACCATCAAAGATAGAGAGAAGAAAGGAAAATTTGAAGCTAACTAGCTAGGTCCTTATGTAGTGATTGCAAAATATGGATCAAGGGCCTACAAAATTGCATATTCAGATGGTGAAGAGCTTCCAGAAGCAATGAATGACATGTACCTCAAGAGGTTCGACGCTTAGGAATGATGAGAATATCATATAAGAGCTAAAAATAGGAAAATAAAGAAAAAACAAGTGAAAAAATGGAAAAATTAAGAAACAGTAAAAAAAAGTAGGTCGTCCACATGTGAAAACCACACAATTGTGGCGTAGTGGGTAGGTCTTTGGGTGAAAACTAGTTTTTGGTGCTCAAGAAAGATTTACCGGATGCAAACTACTTTCACATCAGGACATGTAACCCTCTCCACTTTCTAGATATGACTTCCTTTGCTAGGTCTAGGGATCCTACTGGAGCCACCTTTGTTGTCTCGTGATCTGGTTTATTTGATTTTATATCTGCATGAAGGACATTACCTATGTATACTCCCATTTGATGTTGAGCACACATGGACATTATCACCTTCTCATATATGCAATGCTTGGTATTCTGCCCTTTGTATATTCCCACATCACAATGGGGGCATCCACGTTTCTTTATTCTTGTACATTGATTTTAGAACATGACCTTGGAAAATAATTTTTTTTTTGGAAAAGGATAGACAAAAACCTAAACATCTAGAAAATTTCCCTCTTTAGGGATAAAGCTACATTCATTTCACAACGTTATCTTAGGGAAACCTAGACAACAATGAACACAACAACTGTAAAAACTTATCTTTTTAGATAAACCCAAAAACATTAGAAAATATATCAATGTTTTCCCGCAAAAACAAGGCAATGCTTTAGATTTCTTTTAGTTGTTGGTTGTATAGTCTTGATGTACTTAGTCTGTTGAATTATTTGTTCTTTGAATAAGTTCATTTTCTTACCTTGTATTGAATCTTGTTTGATTCAATTGTGTATGTCATTGCATTCATTTAGGAACTCTCATACTTGTAAAATATTAGTGTAATTTTCTTTGCTTGGTATGTGCATCTTTTAGAATTCATTTTACTTGCTTAGATTGTGTACCACTTTAATCTCTTGCTAGCTTTTACATGTGTTCGTTTAAGTTGTATTTTGTTGTGTTGTTTGAATGTGTATATTTGTTTAGTTTTGTTAACTTTTGCTTGTATATTTTACACAGTTGTTTGTTATCACATCTACCATCTATCATTTTATCACATTTCTAACATCCTTTAATACATCATATAGACAAAAATGCTAAGTACTACATCATGCATGTATGCTAAGCTAATCATCACATATCGTATCATAAATGGGGGCAAGAGGGGTAGCGCATAATCAAAAATCTATCCCCCCCACACCAAATATCATCTAGTGTCATCCCAAGTACTAGAATAAAAACTCGAAACATCTCATAAATATAAAAACCATGTGGTGCTATCTACATCTACATCATCAATATGAAAGTATGAAACATACACATTTCTAAATCTAAAGTATGTCACATACATAGAGGAAAGAGAAATCATACATCATAATCAATGCTCATGTAAAGCATAATCATAGTATAGTATATCAAAATGTCCATATAATACATGTATAACTATCCAAGTTAGTGCTCAAAATATACATCATCAATACAATATGCCATCTAAAAGGGTCATGCATAAAAAAGAATCAAACCTTCATCACGAGGCGTCATCAAAACAATAGTACATACAACTATACATCAAAATAAGTATTCATAAGAGGCATGTATACAATACATCTATATAAAAGGAGAAATAAAGAGCTCAACCATAGCTCTCGCCCTCACCAAGGATCCTGGGTCCATAACCTGGTCGACGGAAGAGTGGTGGACGTGATGAACTAGCACCAGGGGTACCACCTTGCTGTCTAGCTGGTTGTTGTCCATCCGGCTACTCTGCAATGGGCTTCTGAACTGATCTAACTGAATGGCCTAATCATCATGACCTAGAGCATGTCACACTCACATCTGATTGCTAGAACGATACCACTCACTGCTCTGTTGGGACTTCCTTGAAGTAGGAAGTCCTATAGTACAAGGCCTCTCCGCCATATTTCATGGCATCCGGTATCAAATCAGTGTCTCTAGAGGCAAGGGCTTCTTGTAGGGTGGCATCATGCTCACCTACCACCCTACCAATATTATCCTGAGCCTACCTAGAGGTAGCGGCCTCTTGATCTCTATCTGTAGTAATAACCTGTACCTGGGCTCGTGCATGATCTCTCTATATAATGTAGCCATGTGAATATGCCTGGGCGTGGTTCCTCTGAGTGACAACCATCTGAACCTGGGTCTAATACTGATGTGGAAGGCTCAATATATGAGCCCCTTGTATGGCCATCTCACGAATTTGACTCTTCCACAGAGTACTATCGCTGCCCTGGGTGGCCTGTGTTCTTGGCCCGATCTCTCTCCATGGTTAGCATATGCACCGGGGCCTGTTCCTAATCTCTCTCTACTATAAGGACTTGTACCTGTTCCTTGGCAACATCTCTCTCTCTAGCCACTTGTAGTTGGATAGCCATAGTTGTTTGTGACCACTACTAAAGGGCAGCGAGTTTCCCACCCTCACCGCTACCCTCTGGAACATAAAGTGGTGGGCCCTACTCTAGAAGTACCTACTGGAGAGGGGTGTATATCCCCATTGGAATGCCCACTAGGGGAAACTATATATCAACTACCTTGAAAACCTATCTCAGCCTAGGCCTGGGGCCCTATCCCTGTGGCTGCTACGATGCTGGACCATGTCCCCTGCCCCTGACATACCGGTGTGATTTGGATCCACCACCACCATTATCATCGTCATCGTTATCAGCACCACCAATGACTCCACCCTCACCACCACTAGGATGCCCCACTGGAAGGGCTCTCACGCTGACGTTATATGTCACTTTGGAAATAGTCAAACGGCATGGAAGCACACCATGATACCATGTTCCATACTTAGGTGTAGTTCTCAGATCTCTAATCTATCTCAATGGCACCCACATAGCAGGTACCACCTGTTGAAAACTGACCAGTTCTCTATCATGAGTGATCTATGGACCCATATCAAAATGCTCTTGGGCTCTATGAGCATACCATCTATCTGGCCCAAGAACATCCTGGGTAATGCCAAACTACCTTTGGCATCGATCCACCCTGTATAACTCCCTCATATAGTTGTGACTGCCTAAGATAAAGTGCTCTACTGTGGCAGTGCCAAGCTCTAAACCATCCTTGGGCCACTGGAAATGTCTATAAGGCCTCCAAACCATGGAACCCTACCGTAGTTCATCCAAATCATGCCGATAGTGGTATGCATCCCCCATGTTTGGTCTCACATTGTCCCCTACCATGACCTAGCCCATTGTAGAAGGCTCGTCGGGAGCCCGAACTCTCAAAACCTCTGAGGGGTGACCAATGGAAATGTGGTCCCATACCCAAATCTACAACAAGTAAGTGGGTCCTACCATCTTCTAATGGTAGTAAGTAATTAAGTGAAGGTCCTAGTAAAGATGTGCTAAAATACACTGACCCCAACAGTAGGTCTCTCCCTGTACTAAACCATGAATCACTCTAAGGAGTCTGAGCGGAAATGAAGCACCGGTCTTGTCAGGGAGTAATACTCCACTGATAAAGGCCATCATGTAAACCACTACTCGGTCTAGCTTTGGATCATCAATGCATCGTGATAATCTGACAGGCATCCCATGCCATGGGATCATCAGGACTCCAAACAACTCTACAATATACTGCTGAATGTCGGTCCAACAACTTGTAGTCTAGATGAGATGACCTTGAATTGGGACCCACATAATGTGCCATACATCCTCTAGAGTAATGGTAATCTCCTCAGTCGGGATCCAGAAACACTGACTCTCGTTATGCCATCGCTCTGCTATGGTTGTCAAGAGGCCATGATCTAATGTAATTTTTGGCATCTTGCCCACATGAGTCAATCCCATCACATATAGGAGGCTCTCTAGGGTCACTCTATCATCATCATCAAACTACGCATCTATCACTGCTAACTGACCATAGCGCTTGTGAGTCTGAAGAACGGGTAGTATACGCTGCAAAATCAACACAAGTGTTAGGCACTTACTTATTTCTATCTATTTTTCTAAGGAAAAATGTTTCTTTAAATCATCTAACTTACCAATTATTCTTTTCTTCTACACTAATCTAGTCTATATTCTTCTATACTTGGCTATTTTACTAGAAAGTTAGTTTTCCCCTTTCCTTCTAGCACCTACGCGCCCCTTTTGGAACATGTGTTCCCTTATCGATGCGTATGCACCCTCTATTATTTTCTCCCTTTGTCGTAGGCCACAAAATGCATACACACCTAGTGTGACGCCTAGATGCATGCCTTGAAGTGCACATGTGCGCATGCCTGTTCTTTCCTCACTCAACGCAGACACACCCCTCTAACACTAATTTCCCTCCTGATGAGTATGCGTGTGCGTATCTAATTTTTCGATGGATGCATGTACGCATCTCTATTTGTTTTGACGCATACGCGTGCATGTACCCATAAAATTGATGCATACACCCATGCGCATGTGTCAAAATCGGTCCTACCTATGCTAATAAAACCCTAAAAAGTGCAATAAATGTGTAATTAACTAGAAGGGATAGGCCATTCACGTAAGGTCCATCCACTGGGTCTCGTATGAACTCTCGGATGTGATCTACGTGTGTCCTCCTAATCGGTATTCTTTCCATCTCACTCCAAGGCTATCGCTCTCGCTTGCAGTAGAATTTTTTTTTTTTGCAAGGACTCTAGTAGAAATGAATTGGTCATGATTGATTTATCGACCTCGGGTGGGTATATTAACCCATCACGATGCGCCTGGGGCATGTTTTCTCTACCGTGATAATTATTTTTGTATTAAAATAATTATTTTTACTAATTTTTACACGTTGAGGCACTTTGTGCCACCCTACGGTTACTTCTCAGTCGCACTAAAATAATTTACGAACCTCTCAGGAGCCTTTTCCCTCCTTTTCCTCTATTTTTCATCTATTTTCCCCGGTCGTGATAATTATTTATTAATGTATTTTAAAAGAAATTATTCCTGACCCATCTTTCTTCTTGTGGGAATATATTTTGGCTCTTTGATGGCCTTACCTTCCCACTATCGCCCTCGTGCGTACTTTTGGAAGATCTTTGATCTTTTAAAAATTCTTCTGACCGAAAAAAGAATCTAAAAGTAATTTTTTTTTGTAAAAGCATTTAAAAAAACCAAAATATTGAAATACCTCTGAAATAGGTTAAAACTTTGTAAACCGTTCATCTACAACTAAAGTATGTGTTTATCGCATGGCACTCATCCCATATCTTGCTGATGTTTTCAAACATTTTGAAACAATGACTCACGCATCATCTAAATCTTCAAATCACCTACACAAGCTATGTTGGTTACTTCATCTGTACCCTGGGGCACTATCAGTTTTCTAGTACTATTTTCATCATGCACATTTATTTTTCATGGGACCCAAGTGTCCTCCATCTTTCCCCTTGCATAATACACCTTGCCTAGGGCATCATTCTTCACCCTGGTCATTTATCAGAACATTTGGGAATACATATTGATAACAAAATATTTGTGCAACTATCTTGAATGTTGTTGGTTTAAGTGTGTGTGATTGTACTTATTTCCCTATTAGAAGATATTGTTTATTTCTCATATTGCATTGCATTCGTGTATGTTGCATGGAGTTGGTAATTTTTAGCACAAGATGGTTTTTTGTATCTTGGATTTTCATGTCATTTTACACTTCCATCGCATGCTCACATTTTAATAAGGACTGATGAGTAGGATTCTAAGCATTATGATGATTATATATTGATGGAAATTGATTTGTGGATAACTCAATATCCATTTTTCTTTTTGCTTCTCATCTTCTCTGTGCACTTTTCTTTCTGTTGTTTTCTTTTTTTGATCGTCAATCAAGTTTCTTCGTCACCCCATCGACACTCAAGGGGGCATCCTTCATCCTTCATCCTATTAATTTTTCTTCTACCCCTTCAAAAAATTTCTACTCGTTTGCATTTGTCTACTTTCTTTGAAGTGACGTAGCTTACATCACCCCAAAGAGGGGAAAATGTAGACACCTGTAGTTTGATCAATGCATTATTATTCGTAATATTGTACTAACTATTCTTCCCCTTAAAAATGTATGACACTTCATCAGTTAGATCTATCTAACTCCCCCCTTACGACACTCTATTGGTCATATTTCCTGTTATAAAATAACTAAATAGGTTATAGTAACCTTTTCTTGGCTAATATTCCCTTATTTACCACCTTTATTAGCTCTCTGGAGTATCAATCCACTTCGTTGGATTGATTAAGCCTTTCAGAAGTCCTTCAAAAACCTAATTTCTCTCTTAGTAAGATTAATTACCCTCTAACCATGGTCAGTCTCTTCTAAAACATAGTCAAATAATACTTTGACTTGCTAAAAGTGCTTTTTGGACTTTAGCATTTGTCCCACATGGACCAAATCACTCATTTTCCCAAATAGAAAACTATAAATAGGGCTAGACCCCCTCCCTCATTTTCTAAGAATTCTCTCTTCTTTCTAGCACAGATTAAAGTATTTTGTTTAGGATTTAGATTGTATTTCATTTTCTTCCATTGAGCTAGTAGTATTTAATTTTGTATTTTATAGCACAAATATGGAGTAAAAGGGAAGAACCATTGGCCTTGAAGCCATTAATGGGGAGATATTTTTCTCTTAAAACACAAACTGAATGCTTAGATCCTCTTAGGTTCATTATTTCAAATCTTTCAAAGAATAGAGGTTAGTTTCATTTGTTTAATTTTCTTGTTTACTTCAAATTAATGTATGCAAAGAAGAAACCCTTGCTCATTTCTTATCACATGGTCCATTGACCAGATTGTCAAAATCCTTTGGGGTTTATTTAGAGATTCTCGCCCCAATTCCATGGATTTTACAACTTTTCATTAAATACGTGAAGAAATTTACCCTAGAGATAAATAAGATAGTGGGTGCTTGGGTTTCTCTCTTGCCCTTATTGTGTTTTATTGCTAATAATGTGGGTGTTTTGGATTCCCCCAAAACCAAGTAGTTATCTAATCTAAAAAAATAAGCTAATGGTCGACTTGGGAACTAAAACCTTCTACATGACTAAATAAATCTCCTACATGTATGAGTGGTGCAACAAGTTGGGGGAAGGGGAAAAATTAGATATGATATGGATCCATCAAATGATTGGATGTTGAGAAGGAGGTACTATGAAGAAGCTCAGTGCAAGGTTATAATGAGAAGGGGGTACTTTGTGAGGGTGAATGAAGCTCGGTAATTTCTAGGGAAAACTAGGAGGAATGGTTATTGTAGGAAGGAGAGAAAAGTGATGAAGAATACTAAATGAGGAATGATATGTATGCCATAAAAAACTATCTCTAAAGGATAATGAGTCACAAACATAGATGACATCCTTTCCATCCTATCACACATGTTCATGCACTTAGATCTTGTCATATTTAAAATAAAGTAATTATAAAAATTGAAATTGAAGTGAAGTCAAGTAAGGAGAAGGGAAAGGACTTGATGGATGGAATTTTCCCATTTGTGTTATAACAAATTTCATAAATATGGAAAATAATATCATTTGAATAGAATCTAAATATAACAAAAGTATGTTGATTTAGAATGATGACCAATGTATAGACAAATCAAGTGGCTGGAAGAATGTAGGGAGGAGGAAATTGGAATGTCACATACATTCAACAAGTAGTAATAACTTCACTGAGTCGAAAAATTGCATGCACGATAAGAACCAATACTGCACCTATTATCAGTGATGGAGGTAGTAGAATATATGGATCACCAATGACAACCAAATCAAAACAAGAAAGAGTTGCAATTGTCACACAACAAATTATTCACCCAATATATTATATGAGACGTATTTACATCTATTGGAGTAATAAAAAGTCTAAAATTTCATTGAACATGAGTGCAAATATGCAATATTATTTGACACACTAAGGTGGTCATTTCTATTGAGCGCAAGGTAATGAAATTTGATACTACCTTACTGGATTGATACCATATGTGGTATATGAAGCTTGATCCTCAATAGGCCATTGCAAAATATAAAAAACTAAAGGAGGCCTTCCTAAAGGATTTTGATACTCCATAATTTGAGAAACTAAGTATCTCTACACTCAATGAAATCTGGGAAGAGTTTACCAAGTAAGTGTGTGTGGATATGATGCAAAGTTCAAAACATTAATCTCTAAGTTATCGTATGAGATCCATTGTAAAAAAAAAAAACATAATGGTTTGTTGGAGGATTTATCATGCCTTTAAGGCATGCACTATCCCAAAAAACCTTTACAGACCTAAGAGAAGCACTCAACAAAATAATGTGCGCAGAAGTAGTTAGAAGTATTGTAAATGGGGTTAGCACATTCATGGATGATAAAACAACATCTATGACAAATTAATTTGATATATTGACTGTAAAAAATGTCAAGGAGATGTGCAACATAATCTTGTGCATAGAAAATGAAGTAGAAGGCCACACAAAGACAACCTTCCCTCGTTGTAATGTGAAAACCATGCTTAAGGCATGTGAAATATGTAAATGAGGTAAGTATGTGAGGAATTTAACCTTTCTTAAGACGTAGTCAAAACAAAAATTTCCCTACATTGTGAGATTTGTGATGCGCACACACATAATACAAAATATTGTTATGTAATAGACCAGATGCATGAGGTCTAATGCCTTGGAATAATGTAGAAAGAGGTGGACATACAAGCCAAATATTCCCACCAAGAACTTGTTACAATTGTGGCTCACTTGATCATTACCAAATAGTTTTCTGTCATTTCTATAATGTATGTATTATTGAAGGTATATTATTTCCATGACCAATGTGGTTACACAAAAGAAGAAAGTGAGATAGGCATGGTAACGATAAGGATTTCATGTAACTTACCATAGGATTGGAAAGTAAATATTAGCATGCCAAAATCCAATATATCACCCAATATACATATCACTACTAGAGGAATTGTAGCATGTGCGAAAGCTTTCAAGTCTCCTTAGATAGTTAGGCACGAATAAAACCATACAATAAAAGGAAAATCTAATGGAAGGAAACATAAATAAGTTCTTCAAGAGATTAAGGATCAACTCGAAGAGCTCTAAGGTGAAATTGAATTCTTTAGGGACGATATGTGAGCCATGAATGAATTATGATTTTTTTTATAATTTTAAGAAGTAGAGGGGATGAAATAAGAGAATATGTAAGATCTTACACACCAAATACATTATCCTACTATTTCACCAAGTTATATCACATCAGATTAGGAATTTGGCGCTTTAAAAAAATTGCCATGCACAAAAGAGGAATATCAAGGAGACTAATGCCAAAGAATAAGATTAGGAGACCCTTGTTGATGCATGTATAAATGGATGGAACATAAATTACATATTGGTAGATACTATTACATAAGTTAACATATTAATAGTTGATGCATGGAATCAAAGGGGGCAGCTAATGCTTCATCACTCCTGACATGTCCTATTTATGGTTAACGACATATGTCATGCCACTAGGTGTGTTGAAGAATTCCATCATCAATATTATGGGAGTCATCTTCGAAGAGAACTTCAAGGTGATTGGGTTGGATAAAGTGGATATTTTCCCATCGCTACTTGTTAGACCTTGGTGCTACACTAACAATGAAAATTTTTGTTTTAAAAATCTCTATATTATCTTCGATAATGACACCCAACACATGATCATACCTATGGATGGATTCCAACCAAGGGTCCCCTATTTTAAAAATGTGTAAGAACCCAAATATTTGGAACATATATACAATATAAATATAAATGTTTGGGGTAATTTAACCCAAATCAAGAAAGGTAATTTTAATTGAATGACACATAATCAGTATCAGATACCACAAATGTGACATGTGAAAATTTGATGCATGGTTTCCTATAAGTTGATTAGAAGATATTGTAGAATGGTTAGATAACACAAAATATAGCTAATCGACATGACACAAAAACCTAAGGGGAAGAATTTTATAAGACTAGGCAAGGAATTAACTATGCATATGCCAAAATACTAGGGTGGAGGGGATATCCAAAAATTCCTATGAGAGATGGAAAATTACACGTCATATGAAAAATGTGAACATCAAATTCATGGTATACATAGTTAGAGGAACAATAAAACGATGGTGGGAAAGTCATTTACCTCTTCTAAAAAATTGGGATCAAGTTTGTGAGGCCATGCATGCTAGGTTTGATAAAAAATGCTTATATTTTACCCATTTATAGTGGAGTCACAAAAATAGAAGAGAATCTAAGGAAGTGAGAGGATGTTTATAAAGGATACACTCATTCAATCAAACTAGCCATGTGGAATCATGTATTCTATCATACCTTGTATGTTTGGGTACACACTTGTTATGTAGAAAACCAAATGTGTAGTGAAACTTCACATTGAGAAGTGTTGAAAGTTAATTTTGTACACAAATCTTCTTCACCATAGCCACATCCAAATTTTATCATTCACTCTAGTATATAAAGCACACCATTTTTGGATATGATGTTGTGATTGAAGAGTGCATGTTAAAATTGCATGGGGAGAAAGGTATGGTGCTACAAAAAACTTCAAGGAATATAGTACAAAACTAACTCGAGCGAAGAAGATGAAGTTGTGTGTCTAGTGCATAATTGGAGAAATAAAGTAAAAGCAAATATGGTTTGAAAAATAGATGAGGAAACAATTGTCAAATACCTAAATATCAAGGCCTATTATAGGTTAAAGGAGGTAATAAATAAGAAAGTTTTGGGGAACAAAACCTCATCACGAGCCACTAAAATCCATCAAGTTAAACGTAGGCCTAGATGAGGCACCAAATATAGTGATAATTAGAGACTATTGGTCTAAATTCAAGGTTGTTAAAATAATTTAAGTTCCATGTGATTGTGAAGATTTGTTCCTGTGTAGTTATTAAGAGATGTAAGAAATTCATCCTTTATTTGGGGAAGATGCATATCAAGATAATTAAGGGTTTAAAATACATATGCAAAAGACCCTACCAAGATGAACCCCATCTTTTGCACGTAAAGGTAAAAGAAGAGATTGATAACATGTTGGACGATGGATTTATTGTGCCAATACAAGAGTTTGAGTGGGTGAGTCCAATGGTGATAAGTATAAAAAATATGAGGGCACATCAAGATATATGTATACTATCACCAATGCTAAATGCAATGTGTGTGATAGATCTTTTCCTTACACATTTTACAGAAGAAATTCTGGAATGTGTAACAGGGAGTGGAAAATATACACCTTTACTAATGGATTTTCTAGGCTAACACTAGATACAAATATCAAAGGAAGACTATGTGAAAACCACCTTTGCATGATAGAATGAGGAATAATTTTCATACACGATGATGCCCTTTGGCACTTAAAAACATGTGTCAACCATTTTCTCGTGTATTGTAGTGGCCACATTTGAGAACTTAATCCTCAAATTCTTGTAAGTCTACTTAGATGATTGGAAAATATATGAACAAGTCAATTATCATTGTGATATGTTTTGTGCCTCATGTTTGAGCATTGCACACAACTGTAAACTATCATTGAATGATGAATAAATGCATTTTTATAACCCCTTTGAAAAATCTATTGGGACATATCATATGTAAATATATATTGTTTGTATACTCAAAAAAGATCATGGTGATCATGTAGTTAGAGTTACCCTAGAAAAAAAGATATGTGAGCACTTTTCTTTAACAATATGCATACTACTTGAAATTTATCAAGGGGTATGCAAATATGTTTGTGCCACTTGATAAATTACTAAAAAAGGTGAGCTCAAGTGGGGTGAAAAATAACATAAGGTGTTAGATGAACTAAAGTAGAAATTTTCAAGCACATTAATCTTGCAGTTTTTAGTTTGGACCACCCCTTTTCATGTGCATGTAGACACACTCAAAACAATAGTTGGAGTGATTCTCACACAATCAAGAAAGTACAACATGGACCATCCAATTTTCTTTGCAAGAAAGAAGCTAACAATTATGGAACAAAATTATATAACTACTAAGAGAGGGGGTCTCCATGATGTACGCACTCAAAAAAAAATAGCAATATTTATTGGAAACCATTTTTTTATTTTACAATGACAACATGAAATTTAAGAGTTTCATAAACAAGTCAATATTGCATGGATGGATATGAAGGTGGGTAATATTATTTTAAGAGTTCCAGTTATCGATCATGGTTAAGCTAGGGAAAAATAATAAGGTCTAGATCACCTCTTGTGTATCACTACGGGAGAGGAAGTCAATATTATTGAAGATGGAATGTATGATTTGTAATTGATAAAAACCAAAAGTGAGTTAGATGAGCTCAATGATATTACACTCTTTCTCCAATAAGGGATTGGATTGAATAATTATAGGGTGTAACAAAAGAGTCCATTGGTAGTAAAAGCGGCACCATATCAAATAATAAGTGGAGAATTGTTTAAAATGGGTAGAAATGAGGTGTTGTAGATATGTGTAATGGAGCGTGAGAAACAAGTGATTAAATGAGAGGCACATGAAGGAATTGTAGCTGGACATTATTTCAAAGATGTGACTGCAAGGAAGATATTAACAAGTCTTTGGTGAAAAAATTTATTTCATGAAGCAAAGGAATAAAAGGGCATATGACCATTTTCACCACATCGAAAAAAAAATAAGAGGGATGAAATGCCCTTACACCATGTCATTTCCCAAGTTCCATTTGAAAAATGGGAAATCAACTATGTCAGACCCATTAATCCCTCCTTCCAAATAACAAGTGCGTGATATATCATCACTGCAACTGATTACCTCACTCGACGGGCTAAAGCTACACCCACCAAATATTATACTAAAATAATTGCTATAAGATTCATGTGGGAAAATATAATAAATAGGTATGAATGTCCACCATGCCTCATCCGCAACATGGCAACTCACTTCCTTAATGAAATGATGCACATTCTATTGTTAGATTTTATGATCACGCATCATAAGACTAAACCATATCACCCATAGGCCAATGGAATAGTGGAGGCCTTAAAAAAATTCTAAACAACACCATAACCAAGATCTATGATGTTGGAAAAAGAATTGGGATGAAAAAATTTCAGCAATTCTATGGGTGTATGGAATTACATAAATGAGATTGAAAAAAACCACCCCCTTTCAATTTATGGTTGGCCCATAATGAATGTTGCCGATTGAATTTATGGTCCCCTCCTTAAGAATTACACACATTATAAATTTAGATGATACAACCTATATAATAAAGTTCCTCACTAAACTTCTACAACTTGATGAACACAGAGTACACATATGGTGGAGCTAAGGAGTGGAGAAAGCACATCAAAAATATTGGAATGACAGGCATTTAAAAAATAAAACGTTTTTTAAGGATATGAATATTCTCCTTTATGATTCTAAGTTTGTATGCCACCTTGGAAAGATAAAGACACACTAGTTAGGACCATATAAAGATCATGTGATATTTCGCATATGGGCATGTAAATTGAGAAATCTAAATGGATAACTCTTATGAGGTCACTTCAACATGAGTAGGCTAGAACCCTAATACCAATGAAGGTTCTATTTGTAAATCAATAAGGAGTATGGGATTAGGTTAAAAGTTATTTCATTATTAGGTCATTTTCTTTCATGCATTTTTTTGTAATAAGCACACATGTTTCATGCATAGTTTGATCCTTTTTTGAATTCCAAGATATTTCTCTCACACTTTGTAATGTTGTATAAACATAGGTTCATGTATGAAAAGATAATATTATTCTTTTATTAAGATAGATTATAAAGATGTAGGTGTAGAGGACCGTGTGTGAGATTTAGTTTTGGGGGAATACAAATCCACGTGGTAGAGTTTTGAAATTTTAAAATTTTCACCATTTTAGTTCATATGTTTAGGATTGGGAATCTTGATTATGGGAAAAAATCATAGTTTAAATTTAAAGGGTTTAAAGGTGTGAATCAATCCAAAAAACTGAGAATGGATGCACATTAGAGATCCTTTATACTTTGGGTTTATAGATTTAATATTGGAGTATCAATTTGGTGTGGGGTGCACTATAACATAGTAGTTTGGAACTTCAAAAATTTTGTAGAATAAGGGAAAGCAATGTGCTCTATGCATAGGAAAAATGGTAGATGATGTCTGGGAAAATTAATGAAGCGCAACTTGGTCTTAAACTAGTAACTATGAAAAGGATTATGAACAAAGACATAAGGAAATTAGAGTATGCAAGGAGGAAGTGCAGATGAGAAAAAGTTTGCAAAAAATCTACGAGGAAATAAAATGTGACACGGACATGGAATGGAATCTAATAATGTACCTAAATTCATATGGAGAAAGCAACGTGAATCTAAAAACTTTGTGAAAAACCCATGCAAGATTGATGTGGTCATCACCAAGTTAAGTCAAGTTCAAAATTTAAAAAATTCACAACAACAAAGAGTATGTAGACAATTGGAAATGAATGCAGTAGATGAAGAAGTGAGAGTTCAAACATGCAAAGGGATTAAATGCATCCTACTCTACTAGTTTTGGAAGGGTATGAATAAGGAAGAGGAACTTATTCATAGTTACTTATATTCATGTTAATGCAAATTTACAGCACCCCTGATTGCTTGTGATTTTGTGTACGAGGAAACTAGTGCAACCTGCATAAAATGGGATTATCCTGCAGTGTGGGACCTTGCAAGTAGGATAATCCTTTGGAGAAAGCCAACTTCTTCCTCTAACCTAGTGCCAACTTCTTCCAAGTGCAGAGAATGGAAAGCTAAACTAACCCTATTCTAATGCTTTCTAAGGAGACAGGGATAGAAAGATGCATGAAATAAAACTACTTTAAGTGAAGGTGATGCACCAAGAAAGGATGAGACAATCCCAGTGAGTGAAAAATAGGGAGAAAACGAGAAGGAGAGGGCTGGTAAAAAATCCACAGTCTAGGACAACGATCAATTCCCTATACTCATAAAGCACAAAAAACTATGGGCCCTACAAAGAGATGGATATATGCACAATATATTTATAAATGTAATAGAAGGAAGAAGATGCAATTCATACAATTTAGGGTGAAAATGGCCACAAAACATGAATTTAATTTCTCTTAAACATGCAGAATCCATCATACACTAAGAACAAGACAAAATATTTTACAATAAGCCCAAATTTGAGGCCTTTAGCTCATAATAGCTCTAGAACAATTTTGATAGAGTTCTTTTGCCTTTTGGAAAAACCCATCTCAAAATGAGGCAAATTTTACAATATATAGGGGGGAAAGGGGGTTACTAACCAGTAGGATGCACTAAAGAGGTATGGGCAACCATCCATTTTGGTACTTTTCCTGCACGAGAGATCATGGGTGTCATGCCTCATTAATTTTGTTTTTTGGGATGTCATTCATTCACCTACCCTCGTGAGGCTTATAACCCATCCATCCATGTCGTAAAATTGTAAGCCAACCATCATGTATGTCGTGTAAATGTGAGGGGTGCGACGGGCATAAAAAACTATCTATACGCGTAAAAAAATGTGACCCAAAAAACCCCCAGGAATCTAATCCCCAATCGACCAACCCCCAGGTTTCTAACCCCATGACCCATCCAACCTAGTCATACCATCCAACCTGGGTGTCGTACAAGTGTGACGGGTGCAACGGGTGTCAAAAACTAATCGTACGCGTGAAAACATGTGACCCGACCAACCCTAAGGCATCCAACCCCTAGGTGTCCAACCCCATGACCAGTCCAACCTGGTCATACCATTCAACCTGGGTGTCATGTAAGTGTGACGGGTGTTAAAAACTGATCGTACGTGTCAAAAAAATGTGACCTGACCAAACCCCAGGTGTCCAACCTCATGACCCATCCAACTTGGTTGTACCAACCTACCTGGGTGTCATGCAAGTGTGATGGGTGTTACGGGCATCAAAAATTGATTGTACACATAAAAAAATGTGACCTGACCAATCCCCAAGCGTCCAACCCCTAGCCGACCAACCCCCAGGTGTCTAACCTATCTGACCAATCCTGGGAGGCAAACATCTGAAGGTGATAACTTGAGATCCCAGATGAGTTTTTAGGTGAAATTTTATATGATTGCACATGGAAAAAAAATTGAATCCAATGGTGGTAGTATAAAGATCCTTTTTTGAATTTATAACCTCAAAAAGTCTCCTTATTTTTTCAGGATTTTCGGTTGTGCTCTAGAAGAATGAACTGCCTTGGGAAGTGTATGATGCTTCAAGATGTCTCGTATTTTCCACCATGTAGGGCATGGAAAATGAATTCCATAGGAATTTTTTTGGACTTATAATTCCTTACATGGCTATCAAAATATTCTATTGAATATCAGGTCCTCCATCATGCTGCAAAACTCCATAAGGCCCAAAAATCTACTTCTGTTGGATGGCCCCAAGACCTCTGAAACTTCCCTAAATCATTTGCAATGATTCCCAAAATTGAAAACCCAATTGTATCATTCCATATGATTTCTTAACCCATCCTCCTAAGTTGTCTATGTTACCAGATAGGTAAAAATAGATAACAATTGGTGACTTGCGGGATGATCTTGCTGCTTGATCTTGAAGACTAGTGACCTTAAGGGATCCATTAGGCATGGAGTCATATTGATTTCCAAAACTATCTTGTCACTTAAAAAATCTATCTTCCAACCTCTGGGGCGCCACTAGATATTTTCATTTCAAAATAACCCCTAGTTGAGGATTGGTTGCTTCGTCACCAAACCTTTCCTTAAAATGGAAAGTGCAAGAGAAAAAAGGGAACTATGTACAAACACAAAAGGACATACACATTCCAAATAGAATATGTAGAGAGTGTATAAAAAATTATTACAAAAGCAACCTAAACTAAAACAAGGAGGTGTGCTACAAGCACTTGGAGGAATTATAACTCCTAAACTAATATGTACAAAAAGAAAATTTCACTCACTAACAATTCTTGAGATAGATTCCATTGACAAGAATCTGCAGTTCTTCTCTGTCAACCCTGATAGCTGGAAAGCATTGTTTTCTTTGCAGTTAAAAATCATATAAGGGACACTCCATAATGCATCAAACTTGCAGTGCCTTCTCAAATTTTCCTTATCTGCATCCCATTTAAGGACCAAATCTCCAACTTGTAATTTTTTAGCCTTTGCTTTCTTGTCAAAGCACCTCTTGATCAATGCTTGATCCTTTTCCATGATGTGCATGGGTTGGTTCCTCGTCTCCTCCAACTCCATGAAATCTACATATCTAGCTTCCATGGGTTTGTACTCAGATAGTTCTATTTGTTTCACGAGTTCCAATGTGGGAAATTCAAGGGATATAAGAAGCCTTGCCTCCCTTCCATAGACTAACTTGTAAGGAGAGTTCCCTATTGACTTCTTGGGAGTAATCCTATCAGCCCACAAGGCTGATTTCAACTTTACATGCCAAGTTCTTTGGATTTCATCTATAGTTCTCCTTATAATTTTCAAAATATTTTTGTTGGTGGACTCGGCCTATCCATTACCCTTTGGGTAGTAATTTGATGAGGTGATAAAGTATATCATGCTTTTTACTGCGCTCTAGGCACCTAGGAATTCCAAAGCATTATCTGATATAATGGTGGTCGAAACTTCAAACCTCATCACTATCCCTTCATAAAAATCTAGTATGTTGGCTTTATTTACTTCCTTGAGTACAACTACCTCCATCCACTTGGTGAAATAATGTATGGTAGTGAGGATCCATTTTTGGACCAAGCTAGAATTTTGTTTAATCATTGCAATGAAATCTAGCCCCCATTGCATGAATGGTTCATTTACATAAATGGGGTGGAGTGGAAGGGCTGCTAACCCCTCTTTTCCTGTGAAGAAGGCACACTTTTTACACTTCCTAATACATACATAATAATCATGAAAAAGGTTGGGCCGATAATAACCTACCTTCATAATTATAAGACCTGTCACCCTTGCTACAAAATGGCCAGCTGTTTCTCCATCATGAAATTCATGTAGCACCTTCTCTATCTTATCTATCTTGAGGCACCTTATGAGGAAACCATTTACATATTTGTTGAACAAGATACCATCGACCAATACAAATGGGATACAATGGAGCCTGAAATATCTTCTTTTATCTTTGTTCAGCCCTTGAGGGATTTGACCTATTTGAAGAAAATGGACTATTTCTTGAGTCCAACAAGGATCGGGTGAGGCATCGACTGATTTCTCTTGATTGTCGCATAGCACCAAAACAACCTCCCATTTACCACTTGACTCGGCATGTTTTCTCAAACCTAGCTGCCCACATAATCCCTTTCCCATGATCAACTTGGTTACCTTAATATCAATGTCATATTCCATGACCTTGGTTACCCAGCCAACCCTTTTTTCATTGAGGTCCTTGTTTAAAAGAAAATATTTTATACCAGCATGTGTGACTAGTAGATGAATCATATTATTTGACACTAAATGTCTGAACTTATTCAAACTTTTAATCATAGTAAGAACATGTTTCTCAATGAATAAATATGTTACCTCATAGTCCATAAGGCCTTGGCTGAAGAATGCAATAGGCTATTCTAATCCTTCCTTACTCTATTGCACCAAGATTGCAGAGATGGTGTCCGAACCACTGAAGGCATGTAGAAAGAAGTCTTTGGAGAAATCCATATTAATGAGAGTTGGAGCTTAAGATATGGCGTGCTTGATAGATTCAAAACTCTCCTTTCCCTCCATTGTCCATTTGAAAGCCAAATTCTTTGTCAGTGTCATCGTTAATGACTTCAAAAGAGTGGAAAAATTTGGTACAAAGCTCTGAACAAATATTATCCTCCCAAGAAATTTTGGATAACCTTCTTATGACTTGGTAATGGTATAGCATGGATGGCTTCTACCCTCTCCAAATCAATTATTAGTCCTTCCTTCGACACAATATGGCCTAAAAATTTACCTTCATGTGCCATGAATATGCACTTTTTTGGGTTCAAGGACACTCCAAACCTACTTCACCTTTGGAAGACCTATCTGAGGTGCAAGAGGTGACTTTATGCATTTTTAGAAAATAAAGTGATGTCATCAAGATATACAAGCACTATTTTATTTAATAGTCCCCTAAACACATTATTCATTACTCGTTGAAATGTTGTTCCAATGTTTGATATCCCGAAAGGCATCTTCTTGCATGCATAGGTGCCCCATTTTTTGGTAAAGGTTGTTTTGAATTGATCCTCCTCTTTCAACATAATATTATTATAGCCTGAATATTCATCTAAGAGGGTGAATATTTCTGAACCAGCCACTGCATGTAGAATCTGCTCCATGAAGGGTAGCACATAGTGATCCTTGAGGGAGACCCTATTCAAATCCCGAAAATATACACACAAAATGATTTCCCCATTCCTTTTCCTAACAGGCACCAGATTTTCCACCCAACTTGAGTGTTTGATTGGGAAAATGATATGCACCTCAATGAGCTTATTCAACTCCTTCATGAGAGACTCTATATGAGGATTAAACGGCCTTTGTTTTTTCCTGATGGGCATAGCCTTCGGATGCAACTCTATGGTGTGTTGTGCCAATTTTGGGTTAAAACCCTTGATCCCTATAGCTCCATGTGAAGACATATGAGAGTTCCTGGCAAAGCTACACAAGGTTGTGTTTTTCTTGTTCGCTGCTCATCTTGCCTATTTGGAGCGTCTTACATTCTCCAACCGAAATAGGCTCAGAATCCTCCTTTTTGTATTAAAAGTTGGCCTTCTCTCTTCAGAATTGATCATTTGGGTTAAAAATTGACTCTAAAGTCACCAAACCCTTTGGAATTTTTTTTTTCTGTAGCTACACTATTTGCTCTCTGTATTGTTGCTCCAATTTTTTTTTATTTTTTGCCGAGAAATCAACCTTCTCCTGTAAAAAAATTATGATATGCTAATCATTTTTAAAAACTTGCTAGCTTGTGCTATTATCTGGTACAGCTAGCCTTACAATGACATGAATATGTGGTTGTGATTTATCTCTCTTGATATTGTCCACCACATCAAACGTCACTCCAATTGCTGCAAGCCTATCCGTGGCTTCATTTATTTTTCATGGTATGGACTGAATATTGAATGCTTCAAGGTCTTCAATATGATCCCATACTTGATGCTTATAGGCTTTGAGTAGACTATTTTTAGCAGCATGTTTTTCTTGACTTGGTTCGTGACCAACTGACCATCTCCAAACACTTGTAGGTTTTTAATACCTTTTTTTATTGCCTAATGTAATATGTGAATCAAGGCTTCATACTCGATTGCGTTGTTTAAACAAAAAAAATGAAAATGGAAAGCTGAGTAATATTTTGTACCATGTGGTGAAACAAGCATAGCTCCCCCTCCAAATCCTTGTCTACTCCTTGATCCATCAAAGAATAGTTTCCATAATTCATTATCATCTTTAGCATCTGGCTTGGTGATACTATGAAGCGTTGAATCCTCTTCGTGTAAAACTGTTGGTTGGATATTTTGTCAATCCAAAATATGAGGTTCAACCACAATATATGGGATTAAATCCCCCCTCAAACACAGGTGAGGTTGCCTGCTTATTACTAATCTAAAACACAGCAAAAACAATATATACAGTATTCACACTAATCTAACCATTGGGGTTGGGATAAAATCCTGAAATCCACATCCACACGATTCAAAAGTATTGCTTTCATAAATGAACTGAGTCGGAAGCTATTACAATGAAAGAAGAACAATGGAAAGGAAATGAGAGAAACGTATTTTCTTTCAAGTAAACACAGAGCACAAAATAATCATACGGGCTTTAGATCATAAATATAATGTCTGAAATGATTAGAAACACTAAGGTGCTAAACAAAGAATAGCTTAAGATTATGGACGTAAGAACAATGTCTTAAGAAAGATATATCCCACAACACAAAGTTTGCAAAATAATATCAACTCCTATTCTTCACAATGATTAAAAGAAAACACAAAGTTTTTCTTCTTTCCAATAGCTCTCAATATTTCAAAAATCTCGACGCTTTGGAATGCATAAGCATCCCTTATTTATAATAAAAGGAAACGAGAGAAAATAGGATAAATCCTAGAAAATAGTGTTCTTTAAAAAGAGTTCTATTTTACTTGACTCTCACGCAGGAGACCAAGTCAAAATTTGCTTCCTATGCGATAAAACAGAAATGAAAAAGACATGTCAATTTCAAGATTGAAATGACATGAAACATTGGGACTTAATCTGAATCGCCATCTTTCGCTCCTTCATCTTTCTCTTCCTCTAGCTGAGACTGTTTGTTCCGAAATTCTTGGAACTTTCGAATTATGCCTTGCATTTCGTTTTCATCAGGCGCAGTGGAATGATCATTCAAAACTTCACAGGTTTCATGGGTATCACTAGCACTGCCAGGAAGCTTTTTCAATCTTTTGCTGAGCTTTCTCAAGGCCTCCAAAGAATGTTCAATTCTTACAAACTAATCAATGATCTCAATACCAAATCCATGCGTTGGTTCATGCTGAACAGACTCTTGGAATTATTTGAAAAGTTCATTTGCTGATAGGATACTTGAGTTTCCAATTGACACATTTGGAAAAATCTTCAGCAACTCTTCTTCCAGATCAATTTTTCCATCAATCAATTTATCCCTTGATTCTCTCAATTTACCGCAGGCTTCGTTGAGAATATTTACTCTGAACCTGATGGATTTGGTCAGCTGGAAATGCTTATCCGTATGTGGGATGATGCCTTCTTCTACCAAGAGATGTGATAGTATTTGCTTTAATACCTGGAGAGCTTCAAAAGTCAAATCAAGATGTCTAATATCTTGAGAGAAATCATCGTCCATCTTCTCTCCATCCTTCTGAATGTCCCCCAAATATTGATGAACTTTCACAACATCTTGAATCACTTCCTTCCCTTGTTGGAGCAGCCTTTGGATCCATTCATTGACCACCCTTCCTTTTTTATTAATCTTCTCAATTATAGGCACTGATGAGAAATCGAATCTGACAGGGACAGAAGAAGATGGTATGGATTCAAGGGGTTTTGAGAGTTTAAGCAAAACCTCAGTCAACTGCTCCACCTTTCCTTTAAGCTCATCTCTGCTATCTTTTGTTTCTTTCAACTTCTAACAGCACGTTCGTAGCATCTCGTGCATCCTGTTGTGCCCCTTTTGCTGTCACTTTTCCTAGATCCACCCTGGTTATCTTATAATAGGAGGCTATTATGTCCTCTTTAGTTTTGTCAGTCGTGGGAGTGGCGATCTCTGTGAACTTATCCCCTGAAGCGTCCACCAAAACCCTGGAAACTGTTTTAGGTTTCTTAGCTGATTTTGCAATAGAAGCCTTGAGTGAGCTGAAATCAAAGGCTGGTATGGGTACAATCACCTTCTTATTCCTCGGAGTTTGCTCGAGTAGCCATTGCGGCATATCAGAGGAAGTTGACACTGTTGTAGAAGCTGTATCATACTCTCAAGGGGAGAAGATTCTACTAGTGGAGGGGGAATAGTTACCAATGTGGTAGTAGATCTAATAAAAATAGGCACAGGAGGGGACGTGTTGGTGATCACTTGGGTCCCAGAAGAGAGGGGTGAGAGTCCAGAGAAAATACTGGCCATGATTGAAGAAGTTGATGGAGAATGAGGAGGTAGGAGTGGTTGTGAGGGGGGAGGCACAGATTCAGACTCCAAAGCCTGGGATGCAAGAGATAAGGTCTCTTTAGTTGGGCAATCAACAAATGATGAAACCAGAGGCTGGCTTCCTTCTTCTTCCAAAGTAATTTCTCCTATTTCTGGTGGTGTTGGTGATTCTGGCACATCCACCATTTCGACTAGAGAAATAATTGAAGAGATTTCTCTTTCTTTCCTCTTTTTGAAAAACTTGACCTTTATAGGCCCCTTAGAAGATTTTTTGTCCGTTTCCTTTTTGGAGGGCCCCGCCTCTGAAGTAGCCAACTTTGAAAACTTATCATCTTTAAAACTCATTCCCCAAGAGGAGAGCCATGCTTTGGTGCGTACAAGAATCAGAGCCGACCTATCTGTAATGGAGGCTTTTTCACTGATTGACCAATCAATAGGTGGGAAAAAATATTGATCTTCATTTAGTCCATCATAGGAAAGATCCTGAACACTTTCATTGTCACTAGTACCTTCTGGTAAGTCAACAAGCTCAAGTGTTTGAATCTTAGCAAGTTTCAATCTGCTATAATCCTTTCTACGAACAGCAACCTCATCACGTAGATCAATCCAGATGTCTTCTATGCTTGGTTTGTGTAGGTGCAGAGTTCCATATGCCCTGAGGACTCCTCGAATGTCAAACCCATCTTAGGGCTTCATATGCTTCTTCAACTTGTCCTGAAGCTCATGGACAACATTTTTAGCTTTCACCACTGTCGAACAAGTGTATCTTCCAATAGAAATTGGGAAAGATACAACAACCTTATGTTTACTTTGTTGGAACTTGTGGAAATCCAACAATTGCCTAACCAATTCCATCAAGATCAGTTTATCCCCTTGATATCAGGGTAGACGGAAAGGATCCCCTGAGTACATGACTACCCAAAGATATGTGAACTTCTTGAATTGCAAGAAGACACAACCCCATTTGGAAACTTCAGCCTAGGCTTCATCTGAGACTCTTGTTTTCCTCAATTCAGGGTTTAACCTATAGATGTTTTCATAAAAGAAGGTGTCATTTACCCTTCTGAATTGGTCTTGAGAACCTTTTCTTGTCAGTTGAGGGAAGTAATGATAAACCTGGTTCACCGTCCTGTTTCCCTTGATATCCAACCTGGGATAGTTCCTCATCCCGACCGCTATAAAGGTGACATATGAGGACATATAAAAATTCCCTGTGGAAAAGACTGTTGTCATTTGGGAATCTATCTCATTACTAATGAGAGTGCCCCAATCAATCCCTTGTTGATTCTTCTTGATGGTGATCATGAATTGATACATCCACCCTTGGAAAACATTTGATTCAGGTAAACCAAAAACCTGACTCAACAGAGTGATGATGTCATTGATTTCCTGAATGAAATCACCCCTGGGGATAAGTCTTGGGAATCTGGAGATAGTTGGTTTGGATTTGATCAGGAAATTCTTATTTACATGCTTGATAAAATCTTCCTGATCGTTATCCCAAGCTTTCTGAGCTGACTTGATATCTAACTCTCCATATTCTTCAAAATTGGGCAATTTGAGGAGGTCATCAAAGTAACCTCCGTCTAACTTGATCACAACTTCTCCCGCCTGATTTCTCACAACACGGGAAGTAGAGTCATAACTGGAAGCATAGGCTAAGATGAATTCAGGGCACTGAGCAGACATGGGAGAACCCACTGCAAGAGGTAAACCACTATCAGCTATCGATTTCATCCATGGAGTTTGGGAGGAACTCCTTACCCTACTCCAGAAATCCTCAATATCTATATTTCTAAGCTTTGTATCTCGGATATCATAATTGCAATCAATATATGATGGAGACTTCACCTTTCTGAACTTGTATTTCATCGTTCCTGACTTCTCAGTCTTTTCTTGGGATGGACCAGGGTCCGACATGAGGGATTTCGAAGGAATAGAGTTTCAGAGATCAGGAGATGTTGCACACTGAGAAAACCCCGACCTACTGGAGATGTCGGAAGGGTGGAAAAACCCGACACACTGAGGAGGATGTTGAGGAGTCCAGAAAACCCGATGCGCTGAGGATGTCAGAGATTTGAGAAAGCCCGACACACTGAGGATGTCAGAAACTTGAGAAAGCCCGGCACTTTGAAGATGTCAGAAACTTGAGAAAACCCGTCACACTGAGGATGTCGGAGACTTGAGAAAACCCGGCACACTGAGGATGTCGGAGATTTTGGATAGTTCGGCTCTTCAAAATTTTTGATACACTACGGGTTTTTGATACTACACAACACCCTACGAAACCCGAGAAGAGGGAATAGGGTTTTTATTGATTTTAAAACATGCAAGTTCTTTCTTCATCGTTTATATCTAAAACATATTTTGATTACAAAAATATTCTGAGAAATAACACAAAGTGATAATTCTAAAGAGATAAACCCTAAAACAGAAACTTGGTTTAAGAAAACAACCCCAAAAGGAAAAAGATAAAAACCCCACAAACCTGGTAAGAAAATGGGAAGAATTCCATACATAATAAATCCATAAAAACCATGAACAAAGAATGAAGAGAGAGATACCTTCAACCAAGGCAAGGAAAGATCGAAAATGGGTAATTCAATCGGGCACAAGCAAGTTTCAGGTTTCAAGGTTGGAGAAGCATGTGTGAAAAATCCACGAGGTAAAAATATGTCCGGTAAAAATGACGTGGAAATCCGCATATATATAAGAAAATTTGCAATTAATACACTTCAGCTGGCATGTGCCAACCCACCCGACAACTTGGCATTAACGCCATGTCAACATGCTCAGGAGATCCGAAAACCCGACACAAAGGTGTTTAGAGAAATTCAGGTTTTGGGTTGCGGGAAACAATCGACATAAAGCATGAGATGTTTAGATGCTTCAAAGTTCCGAAAACCCGACATGAAGGACTAAATCGGGCTTCAGGTATCGGAAGACAGGCGACACGGAACATGTCTCGGATAAGGCATGTTCCGATGCGACGAAGCTCCGCAAACCCGACTCACCTTAGTCGATGCGGGTTTCAGGTTACGGGGAACACCAGACATGAAACATCTAAAACACATGTTATCTTGTTTGTGAAACCCGAAAACCTGATTATCTCTCAGAAAGGCAATTTTGCAAAACCAGCTTAAAAATTTCGTAGGGTTATCTGATAGTTTTGGCGTAAACTCAAAACTGAGATAACAGCTGGCTCCAGTTTGGGACTTTCTTTGTGATACCAAAAGAAGAGAACTCAAAATCGCTGGCTTTATCCACTGGGCTACGGAGTCAGAAAATAAGAAAACCGAAACAAAACAAAACGAAGACCAAAAGCAAACACACAACACAAAGTAAAGTATGTACAATGCAACAGAACATCTTGCATTAGTGATGGAAAAGCTTTAGATGTTGTCCGCTAAAAGGAAAAGGGAGTAACCCTCCATCCAGATATGATAGAAGGAAACTATTTTCACCACTCAACTCATGGATCTTGAAAGGTCCTTTCCACAAAGAATCAAACTTCCCATGCATTCCTTTCTAATCCCTCCTCTTATCCCAAAGCAACACCAGGTCTCCAATCTGGAAATTACGCTGCTTTGATTTCTTGTCAAAAAATTTATTCACTCTGCTCTGATGATCTGCAATGCGATCAACCACCTTGATTCATTCCTCTTCTAGCCTGGCTAGGTACATAACCCTTTTCTCAACAGAATTTTTAAAAGCCGCATCTTCGACTGCTTTTGCCAACTGTAAGGCTGGCAATTCTACTGAGATAGGAATCTCAACATCGATCCCGTACATTACTTGGAAAGGGGACATTCCTATAGCTCACTTTAGGGTAATCCGATCAACCCACAACGCGTCATAAAATGCTTTGTGCTATGTCCTTTGGTTTTCATCTACTAGTTTTCTAATTATGGTAACTAGGTTCTTGTTGTTGGACTCAGCTTGCCCATTGCCTTGGGGATAATAATCAGATGAGTGAGCGAAAGCGATGCCAAATTCATAGCAAAATTATGTAATCTCATGCAATGAGAAATTAGAGGCATTATCAGCTACAATCTTGTGAGGCACACCGAATCTGACAATTATATTTTCTTTAAGGAACTTGCAAATAGCGTCAGAGGTTGCTTGCTTGATTGGTGCGGCTTCCACCCACTTGGTAAAATAGTCTGTAGCATTCAGCACATAATTATGTCTGGCACTGGAGGCAGGATTCAATGTTCCAATGAAATCAATTCCCCACTGGTGAAAAGGTTCTTCGATCACTACAGGCTTCAGGGGAAGAGCTGTTAACTTGGGACAACCAACGAAATGTTGACAAGCTTCACACTTGGACACCCACTCTGCTGAATCCCGAAAGAGAGTAGGCCAATAGTACCTAGCCCGTACGATCTTATAAGATGTTACAGAAGATGAAAAATGTCCTCCACATGCTAGGCTATGGAAGGACTCTAACAACTTTACCTGTTGTGATTTATCAACACAACGCAGGAAAACACCATCAATACCTTTCTTGTATATTCCGTTATCCCACAGGAGGTATCTTGCAGATCTTAACTTGACAGTCCTCTTCTCTTTTTGGCTTAAATGCGGAGGGAATTCACCATAAGTTAGAAAGAAAGAAATATCTGTGTACCATTCATCAGTTGTACTCACGAAAAGCACCATGGGCAACTCTGAAGAAGTATCTTGAGTCTTTTCACATTCTGCTTCAGCATGATTTTCTGCAATCAATTGGCATAGGCCCCTTCCTCGTACTAATTTGGTAGGTCTGATGTCCAAGTCGTATTCCTAAACTTTAGCTATCCAGGTACCTCGTTGACTCCCTAGCTCTTGTTGAGTCAAGATGGATTTAACGGCAGTGTCGGGAACGAGAACGAGGGTATGGGAATTCAGCACATAGTACCTGAAATGTTTCACCACTCGTGCCACTGCATAAGCATGCTTTTCAATTTGTGACATCTTTAATTCATGTTCCTTCAATGGCCAGCTCATAAACACGATGGGAGCTTCAATGCCTTCCCCATTCTCCTGCATCAGGATGGCTGACACTGTGTGAGAAGAGGTGTAGTTGTACATGATGAAATATTTTTTGAAGTCCGGACATACTAGGATAGGAGCGCAAGCAACTGCACTTTTGATTTCTTGGAATGCAAGCTTCCCTTCTGTACTCCATCAAAATGGAACTTTACCTTTCATCATCCCAAGTATATCCTTGGTTTTGTCAGCAAAATCAGGTACAAACCTTCTTAGGAAATTGACCTTTCTGAAGAAAGAATGAACTCCAGTTTTACTTGTGGGTAGGGTAAGGCTCTGAATGACCTTTACCCTTTCTGGGTCGATTTTGGTTCCTTCTCTAGTCACGATATGACCCAGCAATTTTCAGGATTTGATTGAAGGTATTCTGCTTCCGACATTTGGGTTTTGGTTCTCTTTACATGATCAACAATGTCAAAAGTAGTATAAGAAGGGGTGATGGTAGGCTCAGTTCTAATCATATGAGCTTGAGCTGGGGCACTGACCTTAGGAGAAAGAGAATGAGGGGAAGTTGCCTTTTTGGTAACTTCTCTTTGAGTTTCTGCTGAAATAGGAGTACCTCTCTTAACTATGGCTATGGGAGGTTCCTTATTCTTCTCTTAGTGTTTTCAAGAGTTTTTCCTAGATTATGAGATTGGGATCGAGTGAAGACAGCAAATGACTGACCATCTGGTGCACATTCATCGTCATCATATTCCAAATACCCAATGCTGGATTCACCTGCTGAATCGTCATAAGACTCATCGGCATATCCTGAAGCTTCAAAATCCTCCGAAGAATCTTGTTCTTCTGCTTCGTCTTCTTCTTCGATTATTTCTACTGCTGCATTGATGGGAGGAGCTTCGATTGCTAGTCTCGGTTGATCAGGAGTTAATCGTGGCCTATCCCTAGCAGGTGCACCATTGTTGTTATTGAAATTCCATCTAGGGATATCCCGATACGGAACATTGTTCACCTGCTGAGACATTTTCTTTTTTAAAGCGATCAAATCATTAGCCATTTTTTGAAACATAGGATCAGTATTACCTTGAGAAGAACCTTGATTTTTGAGTTTGGGTATGTCTTTCTTGATTCTTCCGGCCAAAATAAGATCATCTTCTATTTCAATAGCTGTTGATTGAGCGACAGCAAAATCTGGGATAACCGACCTTCATAATAAAAAGCTCACATCAGGAGGCTGAGCATTAATGAAGAAGCATTTCTGATTTTCCGGAGTCGGTATAGATATTTTCGGAATCTTTCGGATCAGCTTATTAAAATTTGCCACAAAGTCCCGCATGGGTTCATGCGATTCCTTCTTCATATGAGTAAGTTGAGCTAACAAGGCATGAGAATCTTTGGCTGGTTTGAAACATGCTTCGAAATTGGTCTGCATGGTAGCCCAGTTTGTGATGCATGCATTCGGAAGGTGATAAAACCATTCCGCTGCTGCACCGTGCAACATTTCAACGAATATTTGAACAGAGACATCTTGATGAGCTACTCCAAGGACACCGCATGCTATAAAGAAAGATGCAACGTGTTCATCAGGATGCTGCTTCCCATCCCCATTAAACTTGGGAATGTTTTTACGTGATCCATGTGGTAACTCGTGCAATGGTGGAGTTAAAGAAAGAGGACCAATAACTGCGCCCCAAGGCACAGGTTGTACTACCATCCTTCTGAAAAGAGTGCGTATAGGGATCTGAGTATCAGACAAGAGTAGTGCACGACAAGTTGCAGACGCTTCCCGTTCCACGGGGATCCGGTTTCTCCGAACAGGTGAAGAACTTCTAGTTCGGTTAGAAACAATGATGTTGGGGGACAGACTGAAATTATGCTATTGTAGCAACTCAAAGAGTGGGTCAATTTCACCTTGGGCTTGGTGGGACCGAGTGAAGATCTTCCTGGCCAGCTTGAATTGGGAAAGAGACCTTGTTAAAAATAAGGCAAATACGGAGTTGCCAGACACCAAGAGGATAAGCTTTATACTATAAATCCGTATTCCCCAGCGGAGTCGCCAAAAACTGTTGGTTGGATATTTTGTCAATCCAAAATATGAGGTTCAACCACAGTATATGGGATTAAATCCCTCCTCAAAGACAGGTGAGAATGTCTACTTATTACTAATCTAAAACACAACAAAAATAATATATACAGTATTCACACTAATCTAACCATTGGGGTTGGGATAAAATCCTGAAATCCACATCCACACAATTCAAAAGTATTGCTTTCGTAAATGAACTGAGTCGGAAGCTATTACAATGAAAGAAGAACAATGGAAAGGAAATGAGAGAAATGTATTTTCTTTCGAGTAAACACAGAGCACGAAATAATAATACGGGCTTTAGATCATAAATATAATGTCTGAAATGATTAGAAACACTAAGGTGCCAAACAAAGAATAGCTTAAGATTATGGACGTAAGAACAATGTCTTAAGAAAGATATATCCCACAACACAAAGTTTGCAAAATAATATCAACTCCTATTCTTCACAATGATTAAAAGAAAACACAAAGTTTTTCTTCTTTCCAATAGCTCCCAATATTTCAAAAATCTCGACCCTTTGGAATGCATAAGCATCCCTTATTTATAATAAAAGGAAACGAGAGAAAACAAGATAAATCCTAGAAAATAGTGTTCTTTAAAAAGAGTTCTATTTTGCTTGACTCTCGCGCAGGAGACCAAGTCAAAATTTACTTCCTATGTGACAAAATAGAAATGAAAAAGACATGTCAATTTCAAGATTGAAATGACATGAAACATTGGGACTTAATCTGAATCGCCATCTTTCGCTCCTTCATCTTTCTCTTCCTCCAGCTGAGACTGTTTGTTCCAAAATTCTTGGAACTTTCGAATTATGCCTTGCATTTCATTTTCATCAGGTGCAGTGGAATGATCATTCAAAACTTCGTAGGTTTCATGGGTATCACTAGCACTGCTAGGAAGCTTTTTCAATCTTTTGCTGAGATTTCTCAAGGCCTCCAAAGAATGTTCGATTCTTACAAACTGATTAATGATCTCAATACCAAATCCGTGCGTTGGTTCATGCTGAACAGACTCTTGGACTTGTTTGAAAAGATCATCTACTGATAGGATACCTGAGTTTCCAACTGACACCTTTGGACAAATCTTCAGCAACTCTTCTTCCAGATCACTTTTTCCATCAATAAATTTATCCCTTGATTCTCTTAACTTACCACAAGCTTCATTGAGAGTCTTTACTCTGAACCTGATGGCTTTGGTCAGCTGGAAATGCTTATCCGTATGTGGGATGATACCTTCTTCTACCAAGAGATGTTATGGTATTTTCTTTAATACCTGGAGAGCTTCAAAATTCAAATCAAGATGTCCAATTTCTTGAGAGAAATCATCGTCCATATTCTCTCCATCCTTCTGAATGTCCCCCAAAGATTGATGAACTTTCACAATGTCTTGAATCACTTCCTTCCCCTATTGGAGCAGCCTTTGGATCCATTCATCGACCACCCTTCCTTTTTTATTAATCTTCTCAATTGTAGGCACTGATGAGAAATCAAATCCGACAGGGATAAAAGAAGATGGTATGGATTCAAGGGGTTTTGAGAGTTTAAGAAAAACCTCAGTCAACTGCTCCACCTTTCTTTTAAGCTCATCTCTGATGTCTTTTGTTTCTTTCAACTTTTGACATAGCACGTTTGTAGCATCCCATGCATCCTGTTGTGCCCCTTCTACTATCACTTTTCCTAGAGCCAACCTAGTTATCTGATAATCAGAGTCTGTTATGTCCTCTTTAGTTTTGTCAGTCACGGGAGTGGTGATCTCTACGAACTTATCCCCTGAAGTGTCCACCAAAACCCTTGAAACTGTTTTAGGTTTCTTGGCTGATTTAGTAGTAGAAGCCTTGAGTGACCTGAAATAAAAGGCTGGTATGGGTACAATCACCTTCCTCTTCCTCAGAGTTTGCTCAAGTAGCCATTGCGGCATATCAGAGGAAGTTGCCACTGTTGTAGAAGCTGGTATCATACTCTCAAGGGGAGAAGATTCTACTAGTGGAGGGGGGATAGTTACCAATGTGGTAGTAGATTCGATAAAAAGAGGCACAGGAGGGGGCATGTTGGTGATCACTTGGGTCCCCGAAGAGAGGGGTGAGAGTCCAGAGAAAAAAATAGCCATGATTAAAGAAGTTGATGTAGAATGAGGAGGTAGGAGTGGTTGTGAGGGGGGAGGTGCAGATTCAGACTCCAAAGCCTGGGATGTAAGAGATAAGGTCTCTTCAGTTGGGCAATCAACAAATGATGAAACCAGAGGCTGGCTTCCTTCTTCTTCCAAAGTAATTTCTCCTATTTCTAGTGGTGTTGGTGATTCTGGCACATCCACTGTTTCGACTGGAGAAATAATTGACGGGATTTCTCTTTCTTTCCTCTTTTTGACAAACTTGACCTTTAATGGCCCCTTAGAAGATTTTTTTTCCTTTTCCGTTTTGGAGGGCCCCATCTCTGAAGCAGCCAACTTTGAAAACTTATCATCTTTAAAACTCATTCCCCAAGAGGAGAGCCATGCTTTGGTGTGTGCAAGAATCAGAGCTGACCTATCTGTAATGGAGGCTTTTTCACAGATTGACCAATCAATAGGTGGGAAAACATATTGATTTTCATTTAGTCCATCATAGGAAAGATCCAGAACACTTTCATTGTCACTAGTACCTTCTAGTAAGTTAGCAAGCTCAAGTGTTTGAATCTTAGCAAGTGTCAATCTGCTATCATCCTTTCTACCAACAGCAACCTCATCACGTAGATCAATCCAGATGTCTTTTATGCAGGTGCAGAGTTCCATACGCCCTGAGGACTCCTCGAATGTCAAACCCATCTCGGGGCTTCATATGCTTCTTCAACTTGTCCTGAAGCTCATGGACAACATTTTTAGCTTTCACCACTGTCAAACAAGTGTATCTTCCAATAGAAATTGGGAAAGATACAACAGCCTTATGTTTACTTTGTTCGAACTTGTGAAAATCCAACAATTCCCTAACCAATTCCATCAAGATAAGTTTATCCCCTGGATATCGGGGTAGACAGAAAGGATCCCCTGAGTACATGACTACCCGAAGATATGTGAACTTCTTGAATTGCAAGAAGACACAACCCCATTTGGAAACTTCAGCCCAGGCCTCATATGAGACTCTTGTTTTCCTCAATTCAGGGTTTAACCTATAGATGTTTTCATAAAAGAAGGTGTCATTTACCCTTCTGAATTGGTCTTGAGAACCTTTTCTTGTCAGTTGAGGGAAGTACTGATAAACCTGGTTCACCATCCTGTTTCCCTTGATATCCAACCCAGGATAGTTCCTCATCCCAGCCGCTGCATAGTTGACATATGAGGACATATAAAACTTCCCTATGGACAAGACTGTTGTCATTTGGGAATCTATCTCATTACTAATGAGAGTACCCCAATCAATCCCTTGTTGATTCTTCTTGATGGTGATCATGAATTGATACATCTACCCTTGGAAAACATTTGATTCGGGTAACCCAAAAACCTGACTCAACAGAGTGATGATGTCATTGATTTACTGAATGAAATCACTCCTGGGGATAAGACTTGGGAATCTGGAGACAGCTGGTTTGGCTTTGATCAGGAACTTCTTATTTACATGCTTGATACAATCTTCCTGATCGTTATCCCAAGCTTTCTGAGCTGACTTGATATCTAACTATCCATATTCTTCAAAATTGGGCAGTTTGAGGAGGTCATCAAAGTAACCTCCGTCTAACTTGATCACAACTTCTCCCACCTGATTTATCACAGCACGGGAAGCAGAGTCATAACTGGAAGCGCAGGCTAATATGAATTCAGGGCACTGAGTGGACATGGGAAAACCCACTGCAAGAGGTAAACCACTATCGACTATCCATTTCATCCATGGAGTTTGGGAGGAACTCCTTACCCTACTCCAGAAATCCTTAATATCTATATTTCCAAGCTCTGTATCTCAGATATCATAATTACAATCGATATATGATGGAGACTCCACCTTTCTGAACTTGTATTTCATCCTTCCTGACTTCTCAGTCTTTTCTTGCGATGGACCAGGGTCCGACATGAGGGATTTTGAAGGAAGAGAGTTTCGGAGATCAGGAGATGGTGCACACTGAGAAAACCCCGACCTACTGGAGATGTCAGAAGGGTGAAAAAACCTGACACACTGAGGAGGATGTCGAGGAGTCCAAAAAACCCGATGCGCTGAGGATGTCAGAGATTTGAGAAATCCTGACACACTGAGGATGTCGGAAACTTGAGAAAGCACGGCACTTTGAAGATGTCAGAAACTTGAGAAAACCCAGCACACTGAGGATGTCGGAGACTTGAGAAAACCCAGCACACTGAGGATGTCGGAGATTTTGGAAAGTTTGGCTCTTCAAACTTTCTAATACACTGCGGGTTTTTGATACTGCACAGCACCCTGCGAAACCCGAGAAGGGGGAATAGGGTTTTTGTTGATTTTAAAACATGCAAGTTCTTTCTTCATCGTTTATATCCAAAACATATTTTGATTACAACAATATTCTAGGAGATAACACAAAGTGATAATTCCAAAGAGATAAACCCTAAAACAGAAACCCGGTTTAAGAAAACAACCCCAAAAGGAAAAAGATAAAAACCCCACAAACTTGGTAAGAAAATGGGAAGAATTCCATACATAATAAATCCATAAAAACCATAAACAAAGAATGAAGAGAGAGATACCTTCAACCAAGGCAAGGAAAGATTGAAAACGGGCAATTCAATCAGGCACAGGCGAGGTTCAGGTTTCGAGGTTGGAGAAGCATGCGTGAAAAATCCACGAGGTAAAAATATGTCCGGTAAAAATGACATGGAAATCCACATATATATAAGAAAATTTACAATTAATACACTTTAGCTGGCACGTGCCAACCACCCGACAACTCAGCATTAACGCCATGTCAGCATGCTCAGGAGATTCGAAAACCTGACACAAAGGTGTTTAAAGAAATTCGGGTTTTGGGTTGCGGGAAACAATCGACATAAAGCATGAGATGTTTAGATGCTTCAAAGTTCTGAAAACTTGATATGAAGGACTAAATCGGGCTTCGGGTATCAAAATACAGGCGACATGGAACATGTCTCGGATAAGGCATGTTCTGATGCGACGAAGCTCCGCAAACCCGACTTGCCTTAGTCGATGCGAGTTTCGGGTTTCGGGTAACACCAGACATGAAACATCTAAAACACATGTTATCTTGTTTGTGAAACCTGAAAACCTGATTATCTCTGATAAAGGCAATTTTGTAAAACCAACTTAAAAATTTCGTAATGTTATCTGATAGTTTTGGCGTAAACTAAAAACTGAGATAACAACTAGCTCCAGTTGGGGACTTTCTTTGTGATACCAAAGGAAGAGAACTCAGAATCTCTAGCTTTATCCATTGGGCTACGGATTCAGAAAAGAAGAAAACTGAAACAAAACAAAACGAAGAAAGAAAGAAGACCAAAAGCAAACACACAACAAAAAGTAAAGTATGTACAATGCAAGAGAACATCTTGCATTAGTGATGGAACAACTTTAGATGTTGTCTGCTAAAAGGCAAAGGGAGTAACCCTCCATCCAGATATGATAGAAGGAAACTATTTTCACCACTCAGCTCATGGATCTTGAAAGGTCCTTTCCACAAAGAATCAAACTTCCCGTGTATTCCTTTCTGCTCCCTCCTCTTATCCCAAAGCAACACCATGTCTCCAATCTAGAAATTACGCTGCTTTGATTTCTTGTCAAAAAATTTCTTCACTCTGCTCTAATGATCTACGATGTGATCAACCACCTTGCTTTATTCCTCTTCTAGCCTAGCTAGGTACATAACCCTTTTCTCAACAGAATTTTGAAAATCCGCATCTTCAACTGCTTTTGCCAACTGTAAGGCTGGCAATTCTACTGAGATAGGAATCTCAGCATCGATCCCGTACAGTACTTGGAAAGGGGACATTCCTATAGCTCGCTTTGGGGTAATCCAATCAAACCACAACGCGTCATATAATGCTTTGTGCCATGTCCTCTGGTTTTCATCTACTAGTTTTCTAATTATGGTAACCAGGTTCTTATTGCTGGACTCAGCTTGCCCATTGCCTTCGGGATAATAATTAGATGAGTGAGCCAAAGCGATGCCGAATCCATAGAAAAATTCTGTCATCTCATGCGATGAGAAATTAGAGGCATTATCAGCTACAATCTTGTGAGGCACACCGAATCTGACAATTATATTTTCTTTAAGGAACTTGCAAATAGCTTCAGAGGTTGCTTGCTTGATTGGTGCGGTTTCCACCCACTTGGTAAAATAGTCTGTAGCAGTCAGCACATAATTATGTCCGGCACTGGAGGCAGGATTCAATGTTCTAATGAAATAAATTCCCCACTGGAAAAAAGGGTCTTCGATCACTACGGGCTTCAGGGGAAGAGCTGTTAACTTGGGATGACCAACGAAATGTTGACAAGCTTCACACTTGGACACCCACTCTGCTGAATCCCGAAAGAGAGTAGGCCAATAGTACCTAGCCTGTAGGATCTTATAAGCTGTTACAGAAGATGAAAAATGTACTCCGCATGCTAGGCTATGGAAGGACTCTAACAACTTTACCTGTTGTGATTTATCAACACAACGCAGGAAAACACCATCAATACCTTTCTTGTATATTCCGTTATCCCACAGGAGGTATCTTGCAGATCTTAACTTGACAGTCCTCTTCTCTTTTTGGCTTAAATGCAGAGGGCATTCACCATAAGTTAGAAAGAAAGCAATAGCCGTGTACCATTCATTAGTTCTACTCACGAAAAGCACCATAGGCAACTCTGAAGAAGTATCTTGAGTCTTTTCACATTCTGCTTCAGCATGATTTTCTGCAATCAATTGGCATAGGCCCCTTCCTCATACTAATTTGGTAGGTCTGATGTCCAAGTCGTATTCCTGAACTTTAGCTTTCTAGGTACCTCATTGACTCCCCAGCTCTTGTTGAGTCAAGATGGATTTAACGGCAGTGTCGGGAATGAGAACGAGGGTATGGGAATTCAGCACATAGTACCTGAAATGTTTCACCTCTTGTACCATTGCATAAGCATGCTTTTCAATTTGTGACATCTTTAATTCATGTTCCTTTAATGGGCAGCTCATAAACGTGATGGGAGCTTCAATGCCTTCCCCATTCTCCTGCATCAGGATGGCTGACACTGTGTGAGCAGAGGTGTAGCTGTACATGATGAAATATTTTTTGAAGTCTGGACATACTAGGATAGGAGCGCAAGCAACTACACTTTTGATTTCTTGGAATGCAAGCTTCCCTTCTGTACTCCATCAAAATGGAACTTTTCCTTTCATCATCCCAAGGATATCCTTGGTTTTATCAGCGAAATCAGGTACAAACATTCTTAGGAAATTGACCTTTCCGAAGAAAGAATGAACTCCAGTTTTACTTGTGGGTAGGGTAAGGCTCTGAATGGCCTTTACCCTTTCTGGGTCGATTTTGGTTCCTTCTCTAGTCACGATGTGACCCAACAATTTTCCTTTGGTCACCCCGAACATGGACTTCTTAGGATTTAATAAAATCCCGTGACGCCTGCATCTCAAAAGTACTTGCTCTAAATGATTATAATGATCATTCCATTTTTTAGAGAAAATGGTCAAGTCATCTAAATACACAACTATGACCTTGCCCATCAGGTCTCTGAATGCCAAGTCCATAGCTCTCTGAAAAGTGGCTCTGGCATTGATCAAGCTGAAAGGCATCCTCCTGTAAGCAAAGGTACCCCATGGGGTTGTGAAGGCCGTTTTGTGTTGATCCTCTGTAGTTACTTCAACTTGATTGTATCCTGAAAATCCGTCGAGCATGGATAGCATTTCTGATCCAGTAACAGTTCGTAAAACCTGATCCATAATAGGCAAAGGATAATTGTACTTCAATGAAGACTGATTCAGGTTCCGGAAGTCAACACAAATTCAGATTTCACCATTCTTCTTCCTGACAGGAACGATGTTAGCAATCCAGGTGGAGTGATGGATTGGAAAAATAATTCTAGCATCTAACATCTTCTGGATTTCCAAAAGGATAGTTCCTGAGATCTTGGGATTGTAATGTCTTTGCTTTTGTCTATACGGCTTCACATCAGGCTTCAAAGGGATACTATGTTGTACGTCTCTGGGCTTGAAAGATTTTAAATCTGCATAAGACCAAGCCAAGACATCCATGTATCTTTTCAGGAGTGAAGTGAATTTCGCTTTCTCCTCAGGGGAACAAATTTTTCTAATATTCACCATCTAAGGTTGATCAGAAGAACCTAGATTGACTTGATCTACCTCCGATGAAGAAGCTCCTTCAACTTGCCTTTTGTTTTGAATAAAACGATCATGCTTGTCAAACAAACCTTCCAGAGAAATAAAACCTTTTGGTATCTTATTGCCTTTAAGCTGGATAAACTCACCATCAACCTCTTGATATGGATCTGAGATAGTTTCACAGAAAGCTGATTCTGAACCTTCAAAATACAGCTCACTGAAATTGTCAGCCTTTTCTAGAAAAGCCAACACCTATTGATCATCATTGAACACTTGCCAGTGAGTCGCATTATCTGGGATACTAGGGCAGTACACAATCTCGATAGAGTACGTATCTTGTTTGAACTGAGGATGAGGAAGATGGAGGGATGCAGACATGGCCAAAGAATCAACCTTGTCGTTATAATCTCTCAAAATTGCCTTAATAGAGAATGCATCAAAACATTCTATACTATCTCAAACTTTTTTCCTGTAATGTCTCAAGCGATCATTTTTTACCTGATAGATTCCCTTGACCTGGTTGAAAATCAGCTCCACATCCCCCTGGACCTTGAGATTTTGAATTCCCTTCTGTCTAGCCATTTCTAATCCTAATAATAGAGCTTCATACTCAGTCGTGTTATTAGTATTATCAAATTGCAGCTTGTAAGCTGATGGGAAAATTTTAGAATTAGGAGATTTAAGAACTACACCAGCGCCTGATCCGGTGATAGAGAAACTACCATCAAATTCGAGGGTCAAAATAGCATTGGGATCTTCTTCCTTGACATCTATAGTGGGTATCTCTGAAGTCATGAAATAATTTCCGAAGCTAGCATCTTCAAAAAGAATTTGAGCTTTAGGATCATCTGATTTAGTTACGAAATACCTCGCCTGTGGTTCAGGATGGAGAACCTGATGAACCCCATTGAGTAGGATCTTGGCTTTTGTCCAATCCATATTAATCTCTCCTCCGACGTCTTTACAAAAACCTCTACCCAAGAGGATACCGTAAGCTTCAGGGATATCAGCAACTACAATGGTCATTTTCACTCTCTTTTCCGGGAAAGCAACGAATGCGAACTATGCATCTTTGATTTGACCAATCAAAGGAACTTGTTTGGTTTCCATAGAGTAACACCGTCCATATGACTTAGTCAAAGTAAGTCTAAGGGCATGGGCTACTTTTGCGGGCATAACATTGTCGAAGGCCCCTGAGTCGATGATGCAATTGCTGAGTTTAAACCCATTTATAAGTAAAGACAAATAAAATGGTTCAATCTTTCCAGAAGAAGCAGAGGTCAGATTGTTCTGAGACGGGGATTGAGTAGGATTTGGAAGGAGACCTTTTGAAGGTGGTGGAACAGCCGCTTTACTTCTGATGAATTTGGCAAGTTTTTCGAACTGTTCAGGATTTGATTGAAGGTATTCTGCTTCCGACATTTAGATTTTGGTTCTCTTTGCATGATCAACAATGTGAAAAGTAGTATAAGAAGGGGTGATGGTAGGCTCAGTTCTAATCACATGAGCTTGAGTTGGGGCACTGACCTTAGGAGAAAGAGAATGAGGGGAAGTTGCCTTTTTGGTAACTTCTCTTTCAGTTTCTGCTGAAATAGGAGTACCTCTCTTAACTATGGATATGGGAGGTTCCTTATTCTTCTCCTTAGTGTTTTCAAGAGGTTTTCTTGGGATTTGAGATTGGGATCGAGTGAAGATAGCAAATGACTAACCATCTGGGGCACATTCATCTTCATCGTATTCCAAATACCCAATGCTGGAGTCACCTGCCGAATTGTCATAAGACTCATCGGCATATCCTGAAGCTTCAAAAGCCTCTGGAGAATATTGTTCTTCTGCTTCATCTTCTTCTTCGATTATTTCTACTGCTGGATTGACGAGAGGAGCTTTATTTTCTAGTCTTGGTTGAGCAGGAGTTAATCATGGCCTATCCCTGGCAGGTGCACCATTGTTGTTATTGAAATTCTATCTAGGGATATCCCGATACGAAACATTGTTCACCTGCTGAGACATTTTCTTTTTTAAAGTGATCAAATCATTAGCCATTTTTTGAAACATAGGATCAGTATTACCTTGAGAAGAACCTTGATTTTTGAGTTTGGGTATGTCTTTCTTGATTCTTCCAGCCAAAATAAGATCATCTTCTATTTCAATAGTTGTTGACTGAGCGACAGCCAAATCTAGGATAACCGACCTTCTTAATAATAATCTCACATCAGGAGGCTGAGCATTAATGAAGAAGCATTTCTGATTTTCCAGAGTCGGTACAGCTATTTCTGGAATCTTTCGGATCAGCTTATTAAACTTTGCCACAAAGTCCCACATGGGTTCATACGATTCCTTCTTCATATGAGTAAGTTGAGCTAACAAGGCATGAGAATCTTCGGCTGGTTTGAAACATGCTTCGAAATTGGTCTGCATGGTAGCCCAGTTTGTGATGCATGCATTTGGAAGGTGATAAAACCATTCCGCTGCTGCACCGTGCAACGTTTCAACGAAGAGTCGGACAGAGACATCTTTGTGAGCTACTCCAAGGACACCGCATGCTACAAAGAAAGATGTAACATGTTCATCAGGATGCTGCTTCCCATCCCCATTAAACTTGGGAAATTTTTTACGTGATCCATGTGGTAACTCGTGCAATGGTGGAGTTAAAAAAAGAGGACCAATAACTGCGCCCCAAGGCATAGGTTGTACTGCCATCCTTCTGAAAAGAGTACGTATAGGGATCCGAGTATTAGACAAGAGTAGTGCACGACAAGTTGTAGACACTTCCCGTTCCACGGGGATCCGGTTTCTCTGAACAGGGGAAGAACTTCTGGTTCAGTTAGAAACAATGCTGTTGGGGGACAGGCTGAAATTGTGCTGTTGTAGCAACTTAAAGAGTGGGTCAATTTCACCTTGGGCTCAGCGGGACCGAGTGAAGATCTTCCTGGCTAGCTTGAACTGGGAAAGAGACCTTGTTAAAAATAAGGGAAACACAGAGTCGCCAGACACCAAGAGGATAAGCTTTATACTATAAATCCGTATTCCCCAGCGGAGTTGCCAAAAACTGTTGGTTGGATATTTTGTCAATCCAAAATATGAGGTTCAACCACAGTATATGGGATTAAATCCCTCCTCAAAGATAGGTGAGGCTGCCTGCTTATTACTAATATAAAACACAAAAAAAAATATATATACAGTATTCACACTAATCTAACCATTGGGGTTGGGATAAAATCCCGAAATCCACATCCACACGATTCAAAAGTATTGCTTTCATAAATGAACTGAGTCGGAAGCTATTACAATGAAAGAAGAACAATGGAAAGGAAATGAGAGAAACGCATTTTCTTCCGAGTAAACACAGAGCACGAAATAATCATACGGGCTTTAGATCATAAATATAATGTCTGAAATGATTAGAAAAACTAAGGTGCTAAACAAAGAATAACTTAAGATTATGGATGTAAGAACAATGTCTTAAGAAAGATATATCCCACAACACAAAGTTTGCAAAATAATATCAACTCCTATTCTTCACAATGATTAAAAGAAAACACAAAGTTTTTCCTCTTTCCAATAGCTCCCAATATTCCAAAAATCTCGACCCTTTGGAATGCATAAGCATCCCTTATTTATAATAAAAGGAAACGAGAGAAAATAGGATAAATCCTAGAAAATAGTGTTCTTTAAAAAGAGTTCTATTTTGCTTGACTCTCGCGCAGGAGACAAAGTCAAAATTTGCTTCCTATGCGACAAAACAGAAATGAAAAAGACATGTCAATTTCAAGATTGAAATGACATGAAACATTGGGACTTAATCTGAATCGCATTCTTTCGCTCCTTCATCTTTCTCTTCCTCCAGCTGAGACTGCTTGTTTTGAAATTCTTGGAACTTTCGAATTATGCCTTGCATTTCGTTTTCATCAGGCGCAGTGGAATGATCATTCAAAACTTTGTAGGTTTCATGGGTATCACTAGCACTGCTGGGAAGATTTTTCAATCTTTTGCTGAGTTTTCTCAAGGCCTCCAAAGAATGTTCAATTCTTACAAACCGATCAATGATCTCAATACAAAATCCGTGTGTTGGTTCATGCTGAACAGACTCTTGGACTTATTTGAAAAGGTCATCTGTTGATAGGATACCTGAGTTTCCAACTGACACCTTTGGACAAATCTTCAGCAACTCTTCTTACAGATCACTTTTTCCATCAATCAATTTATCCCTTGATTCTCTCAACTTACCGCAGGCTTCATTGAGAATCTTTAATCTGAACCTGATGGCTTCGGTCAGCTGGAAATGCTTATCCATATGTGGGATGATGCCTTCTTCTACCAAGAGATGTGATGGTATTTTCTTTAATACCTGGAGAGCTTCAAAATTCAAATCAAGATGTCCAATCTCTTGAGAGAAATCATCGTCCATCTTCTCTCCATCCTTCTGAATTTCCCCCAAAGATTGATGAACTTTCACAACGTCTTGAATCACTTCCTTCCCCTGGTAGAGCAGCCTTTGGATCCATTCATCGACCACCCTTCCTTTTTTATTAATCTTCTCAATTGTAGGCACTGATGAGAAACAGAATCCAGTAGGGACAGAAGAAGATGGTATGGATTCAAGGGGTTTTGAGAGTTTAAGAAAAACCTCAGTCAACTACTCCACCTTTCCTTTAAGCTCATCTCTGATGTCTTTTGTTTCTTTCAAATTTTGACACAGCACGTTCATAGCATCTCGTGCATCCTATTGTGCCCCTTCTACTATCACTTTTCCTAGAGCCACCCTGGTTATCTGATAATCAAAGGCTGTTATGTCCTCTTTAGTTTTGTCAGTCGCGGGAGTGCTGATATCTACAAACTTATCCCCTGAAGCATCCACCAAAACCCTTGAAACTGTTTTAGGTTTCTTGGCTGATTTAGTAGTAGAAGCCTTGAGTGAGCTGAAATCAAAGGCTGGTATGGGTACAATCACCTTCCTCTTCCTCGGAGTTTTCTCAAGTAGCCATTGTGGTGTATCAGAGGAAGTTACCACTGTTGTAGAAGCTGGTATCATACTCTCAAGGGGAGAAGATTCTACTAGTAGAGGGGGAATAGTTACCAATGTGGTAGTAGATCCAATAAATAGAGGCACAGGAAGGGGCGTGTTGGTGATCACTTGGGTCCCAGTAGAGAGGGGTGAGAGTCCAGAGAAAATACTGGCCATGATTGAAGAAGTTGATGGAGAATGAGGAGGTAGGATTGGTTGTGAGGGGGGAGGCACAGATTCAGACTCGAAAGCCTGGGATGCAAGAGATAAGGTCTCTTCAGCTGGGCAATCAACAAATGATGAAACCAGAGGCTGGCTTCCTTCTTCTTCCAAAGTAATTTCTCCTATTTCTGGTGGTGTTGGTGATTCTAGCACATCCACCATTTTGACTGGAGAAATAATTGACGGGATTTCTCTTTCTTTCCTCTTTTTGACAAACTTGACCTTTATATGCCCCTTAGAATATTTTTTGTCCTTTTCCTTTTTAGAGGGCCCCGCCTCTAAAGCAGCCAACTTTGAAAACTTATCATCTTTAAAAATCATTCCCCACGAGGAGAGCCATGCTTTGGTGCATACAAGAATCAGAGCCGACCTATCTGTAATGGAGGTTTTTTCACTAATTGACCAATCAATAGGTGGGAAAACATATTGATCTTCATTTAGTCCATCATCGGAAAGATCCAGAACACTTTCATTGTCACTAGTACATTCTGGTAAGTTAGCAAGCTTAATTTTTTGAATCTCAGCAAGTGTCAATCTAATTTGATCCTTTCTACGAACAACAACCTCATCACGTAGATCAATCCAGATGTCTTCTATGCTTGGTATGTGTAGGTGCAGAGTTCCATACACCCTGAGGACTCCTCGAATGTCAAACCTGTCTCGGGGCTTCATATGTTTCTTCAACTTGTCCTGAAGCTCATGGATAACATTTTTAGCTTTCACCACTGTCAAACAAGTGTATCTTCCAATAGAAATTGGGAAAGATACAACAACCTTATGTTTACTTTGTTGGAACTTGTGGAAATCCAACAATTTCCTAACCAATTCCATCAAGATCAGTTTATCCCCTAGATATCGGGGTAGACGGAAAAAATCCCCTGAGTACATGACTACCCGAAGATATGTGAACTTCTTGAATTGCAAGAATACACAACCCCATTCGGAAACTTCAGCCCAGGCCTCATCTGAGACTTTTGTTTTCCTCAATTGAGGGTTTAACTTGCAGATGTTTTCATAAAAGAAGGCATCATTTACCCTTCTGAATTGGTCTTGAGAACCTTTTCTTGTCAGTTGAGGGAAGTACTGATAAACCTGGTTCACCGTCTCGTTTCCCTTGATATCCAACCCGGGATAGTTCCTCATCCCGGCTGCTGCACAGGTGACATATGAGGACATATAAAACTTCCCTGTGGACAAGACTGTTGTCATTTGGGAATCTATCTCATTACTAATGAGAGTGCCCCAATCAATCCCTTGTTGATTCTTCTTAATGGTGATCATGAATTGATACATCCACCCTTGGAAAACATTTGATTCAGGTAAACCAAAAACCTGACTCAACAGAGTGATGATATCATTGATTTCCTGAATGAAATCACCCATGGGGATAAGTCTTGGGAATTTGGAGACAACCGGTTTGGCTTTGATCAGGAAATTCTTATTTACATGCTTGACACAATCTTCCTGATCATTATCCCAAGCTTTCTGAGCTGACCTGATATCTAACTCTCCATATTCTTCAAAATTGGGCAGTTTGAGGAGTTCATCAAAGTAATCTCTGTCTAACTTGATCACAAATTCTCCCGCCTAATTTCTCACAGCACGGGAAGCAGAGTCATAACTGGAAGTACAGGCTAAGATGAATTCAGGGCACTGAGCAGACATGGGAAAACCCGCTGCTAGAGGTAAACCAGTATCGACTATCGATTTCATCCGTGAAGTTTGGGAGGAACTCCTTACCCTACTCCAGAAATCCTCAATATCTATATTTTCAAGCTCTGTATCTCAGATATCATAATTGCAATCGATATATGATGGAGACTCCACCTTGCTGAACTTGTATTTCATCCTTCCTGACTTCTCAGTCTTTTCTTGCAATGGACCAGGGTCCGACATGAGGGATTTTGAAGGAAGAGAGTTTCGGAGATCAAGAGATGTTGCACACTGAGAAAACCCCGACCTACTGGAGATGCTGGAAGGGTGGAAAAACCCGACACACTGAGGAGGATGTCAAGGAGTCTAGAATATCTGATGTGCTGAGGATGTCAGAGATTTGAGAAAGCCTGACACACTGAGGATGTCGGAAACTTGAGAAAGCCCAGAACTTTGAAGATGTCAGAAAATTGAGAAAACATGGCACACTGAGGATGTCAGAGACTTGAGAAAACCAGGCACACTGAGGATGTCAGAGATTTAGGAAAGTCCGGCTCTTCAAACTTTCTGATACACTACGGGTTTTTGATATTGCACAGCACCCTGCGAAACCCGAGAAGGGGGAATAGGGTTTTTGTTGATTTTAAAACATGCAAGTTCTTTCTTCATCGTTTATATCCAAAATATATTTTGATTACAACAATATTCCAGGAAATAACACAAAGTGATAATTCCAAAGAGATAAACCCTAAAACAGAAACCCGGTTTAAGAAAACAACCCCAAAAGGAAAAAGATAAAAACCCCACAAACCTGGTAAGAAAATGGGAAGAATTCCATACATAATCAATCCATAAAAACCATGAACAAAGAATGAAGAGAGAGATACCTTCAACCAAGGCAAGGAAAGATCGAAAACGGGAAATTCAATCGGGCACAGGCGAGTTTCAGGTTTTGAGGTTGGAGAAGCATGCACGAAAAATCCATGAGGTAAAAATATGTCTGGTAAAAATGACGTGGAAATCCGCATATATATAAGAAAATTTGCAATTAATACACTTCAGCTGGCACGTGCCAACCACCTGACAACTCGGCATTAACACCATGTCAGTATGCTCAGGAGATCCGAAAACCTGACACAAAGGTGCTTAGAGCAATTTGGGTTTCGGGTTGCGGGAAACAATCGACATAAAGCATGAGATGTTTAGATGCTTCAAAGTTCCGAAAACCCGACATGAAGGACTAAATCGGGCTTCGGGTATCGAAAGACAGGTGACACGGAACATGTCTCGGATAAGGCATGTTCTGATGCGACGAAGATCCGCAAACCTGACTCACCTTAGTTGATGCAGGTTTCAGGTTTCGGGGAATACCAGACATGAAACATCTAAAACATATGTTATACTGTTTGTGAAACCCGAAAACCTGATTATCCCTCATAAAGGCAATTTTGCAAAACTAGCTTTAAAATTTCGTAGGGTTATCTGATAGTTTTGGCGTAAACTCAAAACTGGGATAACAAAACAATAGAGCCCTAATTCAGATTCTTCCATTTTCTTGTATGGATCAAAAACATGTCCCCTTTGAGCCTAATCATCAAGAGGTAGGTCTGGAATTCTCCCAATGTTTGTATTCATCTCTTGAGCCTCCACACATTCCTCTTAATCAAATATGGTACAATTTGCATTGATTGGGCCTGGTACATGAGGTTCAATATGGAAATTTGTAATAGGTTCATACCAAATTATAGTCTTAGATCTATACCTTGTTCTGAATAACATGTGTGACCAATTAGTAGACAAGTAGCCTCCAATTTTAGCGGTGAAGTCTCTTGACAAACACAATGCAAAGAGTGGTGGCAAGTCTATGACTGATACATCTTGCAAGACGGTCACATTGGGACATGCATACAACATAAGGTGCAATGCTTTGATTACTCCAATCATTGTTACCTCTGTCCCATCTAACTGCACCACACCTTTAGAAATGACTTCATATTGAAAACCCAACTGATAGGCTATTTTTTTGACATTACAGAGCTACTTGCTCCTAAATCAATCATGCAATTATGTAACAACCTGTCTCCGATGATAAATGAGATATAGAATGGTGGGGGCTTCAAATTTTTACCTTGTTGGCCTTCCTAATTTCCTCCTAGTTGTGCTACATTGGTGAGTACCTTCTCCTGCTCTTTGGATGATTGATTTTATGCTGACCAATTCACCATAGCAGCCTGTAACAGGTCTCTTTTTCCAAGGATAACTAATGACTCCCACATTGAGATGTTTACATTTGATTTCCTCATTTGCTCAATAATTTTGAATGGATATTGAGTTATCTATATGCTTCCCCTTACTTTTCATAGTCATTTCATGCACATGGGTTACTATAACAGGCACTTGAGTTGGTCTAGAAGGTGGCTTGGGCTGACCTTGCATATTGGGAGCTGCATTTTGGTTACTGATACCTTGTTGGGTGTGTAGACACAAAAATTTGGTCAAATTCCCCTTAGTCCTTGGTCGAATAGCCAGCTTAAACATGTTCATCTAACCATGGCCCCTTTCACCCCACATTAATATTAATTCAATTACTTCAATTAAATTAATACATATTCTCACAATATTTATTATTTAATTATCTTAATTAAACTAATTTCCACCTCACCTAAACACCTCAACATAGACCTATTCATAACATGTTTCCATAGCTAACTAAGACTTAGTCCCACTTACCTTAATGAGCTAAGATTTAGTTTAACCCTAAAATCACATGCCTATTATTCCTCCAACCACATTCCCGCTCATTAGAAGGGAAATATTCCATTTTTATATGTAAGAATAAAACAAACTTGGCCAAAGTGATTGCCAATATCTGCCATTTTTAGTAAACCTAAGGAATCCTACCTTAACCAACATCGGTCATCCTGAAACCGACATTGGTCAATTAGGAACCATTTTCGGTTACCATTTATTCACTTTAGGAACATTTTGGGAAAGGTTGGTACATTCTGGAATCAAGGAGAAGAGAAGAGAGTTGTATGCAAGCAAGACTAGAGCCTTTTCATACCTCCAGACATCCATAGCCAGCACCAGGACAGATCTAGAGGTATTACACTCACGGTGACATTCTAGGAAGCAATGTCGTGGTACCAAACATCATTTCTCTAATCAACTGTCATCACCATCCAACCATTTGAACCTACACCATAGTAAGTATAATTTTAACCAGCATCATCTATTTCTACTTCAGTTTATTAAGTTCTTCTACTGTTGTTATCAGTTTCCACTTGTGCTCTCCTTCCTCTACCATTTACCTTCCTATAAATTCAACCATTCCTCCACCCACACCATTAAAATCACCTATATCTAACTGTTACACATCTCTAAGTATACCTAATATTCCCATAGATCTCTCCACCCCACCTTTTATCTCTATTTAATCTCATATCAACCTCTACAACAAGATCTCATTAATTTTCTTTCACCTCGACTCTACTGACGTCAGTTATCCCTGACCGTCGTCGGTCCCTTTTAAACTATCATCGGTTATACCAGACCGACATTGGTCTCTATGTTTAATACCTTTTCTAATAATAGAACCTAATAACCTTCATCCAAGTGACCTAAGAAAACTAGAACCTGACCCTGACCAGTCCCAGTACCTTGACAATCACCCCTCCATTCAGATCTGATTATAGCCTAGCTTGTTATGATTAGATTTTCTTATTGTATTTGAATGACATACCTAAATCATGTCAACTAAAGTAGGACTTTGTTTATCTATCACATTAAGTTTTAAATAGTGGATCGATAGCCATCTAGGGAGTATCACACTTCATGGATCTATCACACGCTAGGTAGTCCACTATTTTCATATAATTGTTTAACTCTCTTTTGTGATCTTATTTTCTATTTCAGGTAGTTCCTCCTAGCCAAAAGGAAGCTCTCACAGTCAGAATCAGATCAAGAAGTCAAAACATGCACATCAACCTCCAATCGACCAACACAACATGTGTTCCTCCTCAGCCCATAACTGTATCTATTTTGTCAAAAACCTAAAGAAAACGGTGAAACATTTTGGCACGCCCGGTGGGACCAATTAGGGGTTCCGTTGCATTTATTCATTCCTAGGTGAAATTTGTGTGTTTGTTTGCCTTCAAAAATCTTACACATTAATTTTCATTCTTTGGAATCATTCTTGCTCTCTTTATTGTCTAAAAGCAATCGTGTTTTTGGTGCTTTAAAAAGAACAAATTCTTCTTTCTTTTCACATTGCATTAGTGAAAGAGCATTCCTCTTCATATTCATCACTTGCTACATCAAAAATAATATTTGATTTGGGTTTTTAAAACACTTGCATTGCATTCTGATTTGCTACATTTTTAGTTCACATTAAAATGAGGGAAACCTATATGCCAGAAGTCATGTCCAGCTGATGGTTAACACAATCCAAACTGTAGAAAGCACTCTCTTTCTTCTTCTACCAAACTGCACTTAAATTTGAATTATACACATTTCTTAAACATTCATCTTACCTAGGATGGCCTCTCAATGATCACATGATCAAAGGATTATTAGGTACTCCCCAATTGGTTATCTTTGTCCAGTCACCTATCAGAGAGCACCCCCCTGCCATAACAGAACCTGAAACCCCACCTTTTATATATCCTTCTTCACAGGATACCTTCACAACCAAAACACTTTAGTCTGAATTCACATGGTTAGTTCTAAATAGCATAACCTAAATAAACATAAGAAAATCAGTTTTAGGATTGTTGTTTTCTTAGCATTCCTCTTGACTTGTGTTTTGAGGTGTGAGAGGTATGATTTCTACATTTATTATTCTTCCTTTCACACTCCACCATCATAGTTGGATTATTCCAACTGTTTGACTAAGTGTTAGGGCTCCATCTTCTCATTCTCCGATTTCTGAGTTTGATTCTTCACCAAATTTAATTCATAAATCCCATTTTCTTCATTTCTCTCTCATTTTATAGTAACCAATGTCAGTCCAGCAACTGTCATCGGTTCACATTTGACTTTCGTCGGTTAAACCTAGCTAGTTTCGGCTTCTGGCTTTTTAGTTATTTTACCTAGAATAGTCTTCATCACTCTTGTTCTATTTTTGGCCCTCAGGGCATCATCATTCCTCTGGATCTTTGAAAATTTGTTCATCATACATAGTTTACTAATTACACATTCATCACTCTTGTTTCACTTTCTGAAACTGATGTTTTTTCCATAGTAGCCGGTAACCCTAATACATCGGTTCACCCATTAACCATCACCGGTTATCCTGAATTCTTCATCGGTGTCCTGTGTTTGGTTTTCAAAATTAAACCTTGCAACCAAATTTACCCTCCCAACCTCATTTTTCTTTGTCCTCACTTTTGTTTTTTGTGTCATTCACAGAGATACAATATTACTAGGTCAACACTTATTCACATAGTGTTGACTCGTAGCCAAACTAACGCTCTTATATTCCATGAAAGCCATTAACCACTCCCATGCCTAGTCCCTCACCACCTTCTATCCTATCACCCATGGATCGACCCCAGCCTACCACCATTTCTATAGGTGATGAGGAGATTCGTACATGACTCCTTGATTAGAATCCCTTGCAACCTTACAATTCTATCTTTCCCACTCATCCACTCGGGATTCATTCAGTCAGTTGATATATGGCATGCCTGTGTCCATATCTCCTTCCCTCATCCCCACTTCCTGTCACTAAGCCCTTACTAGTTTGGCGTTACCTTCTTCCTACTTTACCCCTAGTGGTTTCGTAGCTTGACCCCACACATGTTAAAATTTTTTGCATCTGCAACATCAGTCACACTTTTAGTATTTGGTTGTTAACCATTTTCATTAACCACCCTAGAGCATAACCCCATCCACTATCCATTATCTCGCATATACCAATTACAACACAACCACCCATGGTGTCGGTGAGACCTATACCCATTCTAAAATCATCCTCTCCATCCCGTAGTCTCTTACCCTTAATTACTACAAGAATCACTAATCCACCCCACCTACTTATACATATCACCAATAACCTCCTATCTCGTCCATCACCTCATTTAGGATATTTGCCCTCCATCTCATTCCCTAATTCTCAACCTTCATATACTCAGCATCAACCATATACTAGGAATGTCATCCTCCTTATCACATGTTCATCATCTCACCCCCTAATACTGTAAGGAGGTGCCCGATCATCACAACCTACCAATGACCTTATCAAAATGATGATGGAAAAGATGCAAACACTGGAAGCATCAGTTTCTGGCTCTCGCAAATCTCTAACATATGATGAAATATGCAATGAGCCCATTAATTTGTCTATTCCCATTCTTCCATTACACATTAGGAAATTCCCAAATTCAACCTGTTCAATAGGAAAGAGGACCTCCTACAACACTTGCAGTCTTTCAAACATGGGTGTTATTTGCTCACTCATGATGATGCTCTACTCTGACAGAAATTCCCAATCTCATTAACAGTACCTGCATTAGATTGGTATAGTATTTTACCAAAACATCCCATCTACTCATTTAATCAAAGTGGCTCAAGCCTTCTTGGACCATTTTTCAATCAACATCATCAAGAAAGTCACCATTACTAATCTCTACTCCACACAACAGTATGAAGATGAAGTCTATCACATAATTTTGTTGTTCATTGGTGCAGCCTCATTAACCAACTTACATTCCAACTACCTCAAAGTAAGCATCATAGAGCTTTTTCACCAATGCTTGCGCTAGGACACATTTCACCAACTCTGTAGGTGCTAAACCTTCCATACCTTTGATGAAAGCTTTCGCCATGGCACAAAAATTGGAGATTTGTGCTATCAAAGAGAAGAAAATTTAGCTACATAGCAAAAACACCGCATTCAAATCGAATGATGCTTCTTCATCTTTGAAACCCTTGAACAACTATTCAAAATCTAAAGGACTTGACAATGCCATGGTTCTCAAGGCTAGACCCTCTCACCCATCAAACCAATCCAAAACTTCTTCTAATCTCTCTCACATCCAAAATTTCCAATTCAGACAAGAACAATGAAAGTACACCCCAATAAGGGAACCATATTATTCTGTTTTGGAAAAACTTATTAAGGCTAGTGTTATTACCCTTCCACCTATAAAGCCACACACTAGTTTTGACCCTGATCACCCTATGCCTACATGGTATAAAGAACATGACTTTTGCAACTATCATCATGTCAAAGGTCATAGTGATGATAACTGCATCACCTTCAAGAATATCATCCAAGAAATTTTAGACAATGGAGATCTATTCTTGGATGACCCAAATGCACCAGTCAAACAAAACCTACATATATTCAAGAAACCATTTCCTAATCATGCCCCATCTTCCAACCAAACTGGTGACGCTTCAACCAATGATAGTAATGTTCGTGAGGTTCACAATTTTTTCGATGACATACCAGTTGCTCCCCAATTCGCTCCTATGTCTCTTCCATAACAAAATCCTAGCCCAAACTCCTTTACCTACACAGGAACCTATTTCATCTATTCCTCCACCCATAGAGGAGTCCCCTTCATTGTCTCCTTCACCCATGAAAGATTCCCATAATTAGTCAACTTCGTCTCTTACCTCTCAAGTTTTCTAGCGAGTCGTCAGTAGCACCTCTCTTACCCACAGGGGACACATGTTCACTCCCTACACCATCATAAGGAGAGTCTACATCATCCTTTCCCATCATCTCCTTTACCCATAGAGGATCCTTGTAGAAACACCATTGCCTTTAGGTGAGACCATTCTCCATTAGCCTTCCAAGATCCTGTTGACTTTTTTCGGCTCTCTTACCCAGAGTCTGAAGCTAACCGATTTCCTGTTTATCAAACATACTTTTTACGGGGATTACTACTCAATCCACATCGGCCCGGCTTACTGCAATGTACCATTTTCACGCTTGGCCGATCACCTGGATTACGTTTATAGATCCTTGCTTTGGGGACATCTTTTACTTCCTGCTTCAACCCAAATGTAATTATCACTCACCAACACCTCCACAATCTATCCAAAATATTTTCAAGTGACCAAACCGAACACAACCATGACTATTATAACACCTTCCATGGCATTTCCCATAACCCAACACACACCTGTACCCAAACACCTACCAATGCCTATATGCACCTCCCTTACCTAAAACCATCACCACCTTAGGGGTCATGCCAACATCGAACCTTACTCATTCACCTGTCAAATTATAATTAGCCACATCTTCCCAAACTAACACTAAACTCATTCCTACGCCTTAAAGGAAGACCCAACTTGATAGGCCTCATACACCATTGTCACCTTCACCCATTTCATCCATCCTAGGATCTCACCCCTCGACTCTGGCCAAACAACCTTCTTTCACCAGTAAACAAAGAATGCATAAGCCCACATCCTCATCACAACCCTTTAATATACCCAAACAATCCACACAACCCCCACCATCACCTGTGACCTTCTTCCCTATCAAATATGCCCAACTACCTTCCATAACTTCTTCACTACCCATGACACTCTCCTCTCTTCCACTCACACCTTCCACCTGATCTCTTCCAACAACTGCTAATGCACCACATATTCATTATCCCCATGGCTAAACTTCCCCTTCCACCATTTGCTTTTCCTTCTACATCATGCACCCATATGTCACATTTACCTAAGAAGGTGCAACCAAAGCTAAGAATCCAACTACCCTCAATAAGGTAGTCAAACCTACAAACCTTCCATCACCAGCTCTTCTACCACACCTTTACCCAAAAAGTATAACCCAATACCTAAGACCAGTCCACATACCAAATTAGTGAACAAAACCCATTCCCCCTCCTGTAAAGCCTCTTCCTTCACAATCATTCACACTTGTACCCAAACCCACACTCGCCTCCCATTGCGATCCATTAGCAGGGTCCTACGCCAATATTTTAACCAATATCCTTGAAACCTCTGTCATCACATTGCCACCTCTTAGACCTTACTAACCCACTCAAACCTAAACCAAAAGGGTTTGACAAAACTAAAATTTATGCCTACCATCATGTGCCAGGACATGATGTAGAGAAGTTGTAAGGCTTTAAAAACCACTCTTGTCCAACTTTGTCCTCATAAATAAAACGAAGAATCTTTTGATGACGACGATCCCCCTTCACCTTCATGAGGACCCCTAATTCCAGTGACCTTCTCCACATCTCCCCTTTTATCCTAATCCAAATTTTGATATCAACATGGTCTATATAATAGATTTATCCAAAGCTCAGCCTAAATGCCAATGTGTTACTTTCTTTGCACAACACTAGTGTATGCCCTCATCATTCTATTTCTCATCTTATTGCTACACTTATCATGCCTCAACTGCTCCCTCACCCAATATTAATATGGTCCAGCATTGCCACTCGCATGCCTAAAAAGACAAATGTGAAAGGAGAAAGGAAACTAGCCCATTCAACCAATCTTGTGCCCAATATACCATTTGCACCTGCACCAAGAAGTTACCATTTGGTGATCCCACGTATCCTTGTTTCTAATGTGGTCACCCATCTTACAATGATCAAATGGTTGTACCAATCTCCTGCTCAAAATGTCTTTGTACAACCTTGTCTAAACCTCTAAGTCTCATCGTCAAGCATTCCTTCATGGAGGTTCTAAAATTTATTGAGTGTTTTACCTAATGACCCAAATGCCTATGGCATTCATGAGTCACTTCTCACCACATGGAATATCTCACCACTTAAGTTGCCACCTTCCTCTACACCTCACTACCTACTCATCAAGTAGCCTACTCTTAGTTTCTTCAGATGATGAGATTGCTACCTCTTCTAATTAGATGATCCTGATCCCACTCTTCTTCATCTCCATCAACATTGATAATATACATGCATACAACGCAGTTATGATTGATGGTAGTTCCAGCATCATTAACTATTATTTCCTCCCATGCATATAGCCAAATGTGCATCCACTTGCCAATTGTATACATAATAAACCTAGCTATGTTTCGTTCATTTAATGATGCCATAACTTTTATCCTTGGCACCATCATTCTCCGAAATGTCTGCGTGGGATACCCGTACTATGTCCCATAGTTATTCTACATCCTAGAAGGGGAAATTCTAGTACAATTTATTTCTTGGCCAACATTTGATCCGCATCATGGGTTATGTTCCGTCGACTTTACACCGATGTATAAAATTTGAACATGAAGGACATAACTATACCATTCTAGCTAGACCCTTCACCATGTATAAAATTTAAACATGAAGGACAAAACTGTACCATTCCAGCTGACCCTTCACCATTCAAAACATGTAATACGTCGAATAGACCCAATGATGTCCTTATACCAATTAAGGCATCCTGTCACTTCCTGCACCTCTCCTTCACCCACATAGCCCCTTCCACTAATCCTGCCATCACCTAACTCCTCACATTCCCAATGTCCTGCTTTTCCTACTGTAACTAACCGCATCTAGCATCTCAACCAACCAATGATTCATCCATATCCCCTTACCCATATACAAACTAGTGATCCCTTAGAAGGTGTAACATCCTCATTTTTACACATTAGAACAAGTAAATTTTTTTTTTTGATAAATGCTTCCTGGTTCTAAATACATAATTTAGAACTCATAAATCAAAACAACCATTCTTATAACAGATAACCATATGCAGCTGTAATGACTCGGAGTACCTCCAATCTATTCATTCCATGACTCGGTAATCTACCGATCTATTCATGTGTAGTAAGAGTTGGCAGTTTTTATTTAACACATCACTCTTGTGGTTCTCTTCCCTAATCTGGGATTTAAAATACTCTTTCTAAGGAACCTATCTGAATAATTGTTACCATTATTCATCGGCATCTCATCCCTTAGACTAGGTGACTTAGGACAACACAATCAGCAGCTTGCGATACTTTGGCCAAAGATTTGAAACATAATGCTTATGTCTCGTATTCCTTGACGGCATACTCATCAATCTAGAATACGTCCTTCACCCCATTCCTATGTTATGTAGAATGTCTTATACTGACTTCTGTCAGTCTCTCCTATCCCAAGTTATTCACTCAGGAACAGATTAGTAAGATGACAACGTTATAGGGATGCTCCCGAGGACTAGGGATACGCTGACATACTGGGTCAACCCTAGTTAATCCAGTGTGTCAAGATACCCCGAGTCTCCTAGGGCAGCCTTATAACATGACCACATTCCTAATCAGTCCCAGAGTAACTTGCTCAAGTTAAAGGTGTAAATCTTAATGATCAATGCAAAGGGTGTCGTCATAAGTCACCTGCATTGTTGTATCTTCGAGAATATCCTAATCTTCTCGAAGGTACAACCCTGCAGTTGACTTGTGCCGTCAACCTTTAAATCTGCCTCGAAAAGATCTACTTATTAATAAATGTTACTTATGTTGAGTTAAAATTATACCATAAGATGCTCCCTAAAGGGTATTCTTTCCCAACCCCTGGGTTCCTCACCTTAGAATTACCTTTCTTAGTAAAACTCATTACACAAGAGAAGTTATTAAGACAAGAGGTCCCTTCAAGGAGTTCATAGAATATACATAAATCTAAATCAACAAAATTGGGCAATAACCCTTAATCTTCACATGAGATTGCTAACCAAACCTTTTTTTTTTAGGTTTATATCAATTCTTATAGCTGAAATCTATATCTTACTTATTAGCATCGAGATAAAGTGATTAAGATTCCAATTGAACGTTGTCTTGCCTTAGAACAAGACTAGGAAGTAATAATTTATTCAGCTCGTTTAGCTTCCTGTTCAGGTTTATTTTAACCCTAGCTTCCCGAAAGATAATGATCTAAGTTCCAATTTAGCTATAAATAGAACATACTAGAACTACTAAACAATCATAAGTATTCAGTCACATATTCTTGCAAGCTTACATTAGATATTCACAAAAGTCTCAAAATTATACAATAATAACAATACTCTCAAGATCATTTGAACCGAAGAAGGTCAAACTATCAAGATACGAATACAATCATATAAGTAACAAATAACTATTTTCATTCCTCTCAAGCTAATCAAATACATTTTATGCATTCAGCATATTTGATACAATACTCAACAGCAAAAGAACATCTTTCTACAAGTAGTACATTCAGAGAATCAAGTTGGATTTCATCATAAAACCAAATCAAACAATCTGATCATCATATCAGATCTGCGAACTTTTACCACTTACGGCAACCATCTGAAAAAATTGTCAACACGGGTCAGTTCGATGAACTGCACATGATAAGCACTAAATCTTAAAACAATTGCAGTCCATCAATTGTTTTCATTAAACAACCTGTTTACATGAAATTAATTCATCAAACATGTAAACATATTTCAGACTATATACTCTTGTAATTCAATACATGACTATACATGCGTAGCTCGTATTATAGTTACTAAATAGTAATAGATACTTTCCCGATATTTCATCATAAATGTTAGTGACCAAGAAGAACAAATGCATCTAAAAAAATTATCCATCTGAATACCAAGTACAACAAACATTAGACAGGCCATTATATTCAACATAATAAAATGAATATCATAACAATTCATGATTCCATCAGTATGTTAAAACAAATCCAACAAGTTAGATAAAAATTTATCAACATATACTTTACAACAGAAGAGAAAGAAAACGATTCATTCATATTTCCCCTCAAATCAAGCTCATGACTGTACCGTCTCCTCAAGAGTAAGGCATTCACCTTATACGCATGCAAATAAATCAGACGAGACCACAAGAAGCACCACATTTTTGTTTAAATTTAAATATAACTTCTTCCTATAGCTTACTAGTAGTACAGTAGCTCTCCCGCCAAGGCAGTGATGAATAATCTATCAAATAGACACCACATAACCTTCCATACTAATCAAAAAATGAGAAAATATCCAATGCCATCACTGTTTCGAGGTACAGTTAACAGCTTCATTAGTTAGGTCAAGCTCACAACTAGATATTCATACTAACAAAAGACATAATCATTTGCAGTTGAGTTACTACAACATCAAACCCACCCAGCAACGTATCAGCTCAATCTAGTCCCTGACTAAAACTCTGTAAGGACTTAGATCCCAAGGCTTGAAATCAAAAGAATTGAACCTTTTCATCACAGTCAACATAAGAGGCTCAAGAAACAGTCAAAATAAATGATGCTTTCTCTATGCCTATGACTAGAGATATTCATATTGAATCCAGCACAACATGCATAGCCTCATTTAATTGGACTCCAACAGTTCTTAAATCCATACAGCCATGACTTATATTAGAAGTCGTTTTCAATTGAAAATTCATATGACAACAATCAAGGATCTCTAACCAAGTAAGGTATGAAAAGACGTCTACAGAAGTTACAACATAAATTACCTTTCAGTGACTCCATCGAAGGGATATCATTTAGTATTCATAATAAAACAGTCTGACATTCATAACCAAGCTTGACAGAAGTTTAAAATACTAGATACATTTCAAGCCAACTCTCACTGAGTCAATATCGACCAGTAATCATAACTGGGCTTACATAGAAGTAGAAACACCATTTACATATCAAGGACTCCAACTGAGTCCATAATAACAGTATTCACAACTGAGATTATTCAGAAGAGAAAACATAATATACTGCTTCCAGGATTAAAAAGGAGTCTTACCCATGTAGTATTCTTCAAATAAACTTCTACAGAAGTAGAAAGATACAAGATACATATTAAATTCAAGAATTCCAACCAAAACAATAACATACCGTATTCACAACTGAACTCCTATAGAAGTAGAAACGTATGGCATTCATGACTAACTTCTACAGAAGCCGAAATACAAGATATATATATATATATATATATAAAGGATTCCAACAGAGCCAATAATAATAAGTATTCACAACCAGGCTTACACAGAAGTCCAGAAACACTGGTTTCATAACAAGGACTCCAACTGAGTCCATAACAACAATATTCACTCTAAGCTTATAAAGAAGAGGAAAACATAATATACGCTTCAAGAGTTCAAAAGGAGTCGAACCCAAGGGATATTCTCAATCTAAAAGTCCTACAGAAGTCAAAAATACTATCTACTCAAGGATTCCAATGGAATTCAATAACATAACTGTATTCACGGCTGTACTTCTAGCAAAAGCCAAGACATAATTTCATTTCAAGAAGTCCAACAGCAACAATGACATATATTACTCATGACATAACTTATACAGAAGTCGGAATATACTGTACATTCAAGAATTCCAACAGTATCCTTTTCAACAAGTGAAACAACAAGGTATCGACTGAAGTCTGAATCAAACAAGAAAACAATTCATGGACTCCCACAAAGCCGATTTCGTATATTAGCCTTGCAAGCATTTCTATGAAATCTAACCGAAATGCAAAACATAGCAAGATAATTCAACAGTATGAAACAAAATACACACCCATCAAGGGTTCATTTGAAAAAGTCGAGCCAGTAAGAAGATACAACAACTAATTCTTACAAAGCTACCTTAAAAACCAACTGAACCCAAAAATCATCTGAACAGAGTTGTTCTAATGAAATCATTTGAAAGAAAGCAAGATTTTTAAAAGTTAGGGCCTAACATGCCTGGTAATGTTGCTTAAAAATCCGAAGAAGACCTCTGAAAGAGCTCGAGCCTTCTCCTCTTTTTCCACGTTAGATTCAACAACAATAATTTGTTATTTCCATGCCTTATAAACTTTCCTTGACAGAGAAAAGAGCTAGTTATTCTCATAGTTGCCATGCAACACCAAGTAGACTGGTGCGAAGAACCAGTGATCAAACAGAGGGAAACCCGGAGCGCATGAAAAACCAAATAAACAACCAGTTTTCCATTTTGCATGTCTTCCCGAGAAATCTGAGCTCGAAGACCGAGTTCATTAATTGCATTAACTCCAAAATTCCCTCTCAATCTCCATTGCCACTGACCGCCATAGTTGGCGATGGAAAAATTCAAATCAAAGACCATTTCTAAATTTGGTGACTCTGCCACGTCGGCCTCGATGGCCGTTTGAAACCTCCACTAATTCCTTGTCCTTCATGCTTATCTCCTTCATTTAATGCCATAGAAACTACCACCCATGGCTCGCACCCCTTCATAGGTCCCCTTCCTCCACTAACATTAGTTAGGTTAGAAACATAGGTTAGATCATAAGGTGATACTTAGTCTAACTTCCTTAGTGCTAGGTTGCTAACTTTAGGAACTTTTAGCTTATAGCTTAGGGCTAGGTTAGATTAACACTAATCCAACCCATAGGTTATTAACCTTAATAAATCCAGTTTAGGTCTAACATTTAGAATGTTCAGAATAAGAACCTACAGATATACATTCACGATAATGGATTCAATCCAGCACTGATAATAAGCTAGTAGTATAAATGTATCTGAATTTATTACCTAGCCCACGATCAAGACCTTCCTGATATTACAATATCGGGAACCAATTCATTTAACATGATCAGCCTGAGTTAGACTCCGGAATAGCTTATTCAACGCATTCAGACCTTGCAACCTACGTAAGGTCTATAATTTTTGTTCATCCCGAATAAACTTAAAGCATCTCTTGGATCAATGCCACTGATCTCAAGGCTGAGTCTTATAGATGGATAAATCCACAATTCATTCCGAGATCAAATTAAACTCAGGTGCAAAAATGAAAGAAATAAAAGATTCCAATCATATTCCGACTCAGTCAAAGATCTTCAATTGCAAAGAAGATACAGTCCATATCAAGCATGACTTCACAATCAAAGGAACACATCCTTTTATAGAAGAAATCATATATCAACACTTGAATGCTCAGGAGGAAGTAACAACAGTTCAGAGTGTTACATGCTTCCCTCCTAAAAGATTCATCGTCCCGATGATTACATATTCGATTAACCTTCAGGTCAACCAATTTATTAGTTCACAAAACAATGCGACTATTTCCAACTTGAATAGTTCCAGAAATCAATGTCACAATACATTTTATTCAGCCTGAATAATGTTTGCCTCAATCTGGCTTTCATATAAACTTGAAAAAGATAAGTTCATGTAAAAAAATGTTTTGTCAATAGATTTCATCCTGTTGAAAAAGAAAAGGAAAAGCAATTTGCATTTCTTCCAGATTTTCCCAAGTTGCACTTTCTTCGTTAAACTGGTCCCACTGGACCTTACATTGTTGTATTTCACGATTTCTCAAATGCAATTGGTGAGTTTCCAGCACTCGTGTGGGTTTAACCACGATTATTCCTGGGTCTTGGACCTGCAAGGAATTTCAATTTAAGATGTGACAAATCTGAAACGTATTTCTTAAGCAAAGAAATATGGAAAACATCATGCATGCGAGATAAAGCAGGTGGTAATGCTAATCGATAAGCTACATGATTGATTATTTTGACAAATTTCGAAAGGTCCCACGTAATGAGGTGACAACTTGGCAGCCTTGCCAAAAGTTATAGAACTCTTTCTGGGTTTAACACGAAGAAAAACCTTCTCACCAAGCTCAAACCTTCGATCAACCCGCTTAAGGTCAGCATAGCTCTTCTGCCTATCCGTTGCTTCCTTTAATCATTCACGAATCAGCTTAACTTGCTGTTCCATTTCAGTGAGGATCTCTGGTCCAATTACCACTCTATCCTCAACACTATCCCAACTAACAGGGGTTCTGCACTTTCTTCCATAAAGTGCTTCAAATGGTGCCATTTTAAGAGATGAGTGATAAGTGTTGTTGTATGCGAATTCAACTAATGGAAGATACTCTTCCCATTTATACTATTGATCCATGCAATACATTCGCAACATGTCTTCCAACACTTGATTTACCCTCTCAGTTTGTCCATCCGTTTCCGGATGATATGCAGAACTGAAGTTTAGTTTCGTTCCAAGAGCTGTATTAAGCGTTTGCCAAAATCTTGACGTCATTCTAGGATCCCTGTCAGATATAATCAATTCTGGTACACCATGTAACCTGAAAATTTCGTGTAGGAATCTTTTCGCCAACACTGGTGAATCATCCTTTAGATTTCTAGCGATGAAATGAGCTACCTTAGTTAGTTTATCCACAACTACTAGGATAACATCATGTTTATTCCTGGACATGGGTAACCCTTGTACAAAGTCCATGGTTATTACTTGCCATTTGTACTGCGGTATGCTATGAGGATATAACAGTCCAGCAGGGTGCATATGTTCTGCCTTAACCCGCTGACATTCCAAACAATGAGTTACAAATTCAATGACATCCTTTTTCATACCTTTCCAAAAGTATTGTTGTTTCAAATCAGCAAGCATTTTTGTGATACCTGGGTGTCCAGAGAAAGGTGAATTATGAAATTCAACTAACTACTTCTTTCTCAAATCATTCAGCATAGGTACGTATACCCTGTTTTCATAACGCAAGATTCCTTCATTATCAAAATGAAAACCTTTATACCTTTCATCATTAGGTTCTGCAGCAAGCGCTGCTTTTACTTGCTGAAAGTAAATATCAGATTCTGAGGCACTTTTTACCTCATCCTTAAACTAAGTTCTTAATGTTATAAGAGCAGAAATGTGCTTCCTACGACTTAGAGCATCTGCTACTCTATTCTCTTTCCCTTTGATGTAGCTAATTTCAAAATCATATTGAGATAAAAACTCTAACCACCTTCTTTGTTTGGCATTCAGATTAGGCTGAGTGAAAATATATTTCAGTCCTAAGTGATCAGTTTTCAACTCAAAAGGTTTCCCAAGTAAATAGTGTCTCCAGACTTGAAGCGCATGAACAATGGCAGCAAGCTCCAAATCATGAGGAGCATAATTCAGCTCATGTAACTTAAGTTTTCTACTTTCATATGCTATGACTTGATCATTTTGTAACAAAACACCTCCAAGGCCTTCCCCAGAAGCATCCGTTACAACAGTAAAGCTCCCATTAGGGTCTGGTACAGCTAATATAGGTGTGGAAGTCAACTGGATTTTTAGACTTTTGAAAGCCGCTTCGCACTTATCATTCCAAATAAATTTCTTATCCTTCTTCTGCAATGAAGTTATCGGTGCAGCTACTTTAGAAAAATCCTTAACAAATTTTCTATAATAACCAGCAAGACCCATGAAGCTTCTTACTTCGTGCACATTCTTTGGTGCAGGCCACTCAGTTATTGCCACTATTTTTGAAGGATCTACAGCAATTCCTTCCTTGCTAATGACATGACCCAAATAGTGAACTTCTGAATCAAAGAAAGAACATTTGGATAACTTACCATACAACTTTCTTTTTCTCAAAATTCCCAAAACTACCTTCAAATGCTCATTGTGCTCCTCAACACTTTTAGAATAAATGAGAATATCGTCCAAGAATACAAGTACAAACTTGTCCAAATATTCTTGAAAAATATTATTCATTAAGTTCATAAAAGTTGCGGGTGCATTAGTTAATCCAAAGGGTAGAACCGTGAATTCATAATGTCCGTACCTTGTTCGGAAAGCTGTTTTATGAATATCTTCTTCTCTAATCCTTAACTGATGATAACCAGATCGAAGATCTATCTTAGAATAAACCACTGCCCCACGCATCTGATCAAATAGATCATCGATCCTTGGAAGTGGGTATCTGTTCTTGATTGTTGCTTTATTCAACATCCGATAATCAATACACAGCCTAAGTGTTCCATCCTTCTTTTTCACAAATATTACAGGCACTCCCCAAGGTGAAACACTTGGTCTAATCAAACCTTTAGACAAAAGTTCTTGCAATTGTGCCTTAAGCTTGACTAACTCTGTAGTAGTCATCCGATAAGGTGCTTTGGAAATAGGTTCCATTCCTGGTTTGATTTCGATGGTGAAGTCAAATTCCCTCTTGGGTGGTAACCCTGGTAATTCCTCCAGAAAAACATCTTTGAAACTCTGCAACAGAGGAAATCGTTTCATGGAATCACCATCTTCTTCTGTAAATTCAGATATCTTTACTGCATAAAGGGTACATCCTTTGTTTTTAGCCTTTTTAAGCTGCATAGCTGATAGTTTTCTTACTAAAATTTCCCGTTTCACACCTTGAATCTCTGCTGATTTCAGCCGATCATCTAAACATTTTATGTTCTTTTCATAGCAGTCTACTTTTGCTTTATGGTCAGCTAACCAATTGACACCGATGACAATGTCATACGATCCCAAAGGTGTAACATAGAGGTCAACTTTCGTGGAAAAGTTAGGTAAGTCAAGGACTGCCCCAAAAAGACACATACTCACTGTATGAACAGAGTTATTACCATACTGTACAGTCCAAGATTTATCCATTTTTCCAGCTTTTCTCTTAAGTTTAGAAGCAAGTTTATTAGAAATAAAACATTCAGTAGCTCCTATATCAAAAATAATAGTGACAGGTATGCCAAATAACTTACCCGGAACTTCTATAGCTGTCACTTGCTTTTCAGCTTGCTTGTCTGCTACTGCAGCATGTATCTTATGCTGCTGATTACGATCATCCTTCTTTAAAGGGCACTAATTTGCGTAGTGGTCTTTGCCACAATTGTAGCAGCCTCCTACAGGTCCCTTTTTAGGCTCAAAATTGCCTCCAGCCTTGTAATTATCACGTTGTCCTCCATAGGGCTTTTGCCCATTGTTATAATTTTTGGCAAAATTATCCCTTACATTTCCAGCAGGCTTATTTGCTACTGCTTTCTTACTATTATCACCTGGAAAATTACTTTTGTTTCCAAACTTTTTCCACGGTCCCTTTTTTGGTGCAAGAGAGGTTGAAGAAGGGTTTGCAATCTTCTTCCGCACTTCCTCTTTATGAGCAGAAATAGCCTTTAATTTATGTTCTTGTCTTATGGCCTTTTCAAAAAATCCATCCATAATGGTTGGACTGTGAACATCGACCTCTCCCCCTATCATGGGATTCAATCCCATGATGAATTTTCGTATTATGAAATTCTCGTCAGTTTGATATTATGGTACATACTTAAGGAGTTTTGTAAACCCTCTCCCAATATTCAGTTACCGTTAGCTTCCCTTGAGCTAAGTTCTGGAATTCTGTCATTTTCTGATCATAGAAAAGTTGTGGCAGCCATCGTTTCCTAAAATAGCCCTTAAATTGATCCCAAGTAATATTGGTCTAATCAATATTTAGCTCTGCTTTACGGCTATCCCACCATGAAGATGTTTCATGGGAAAACTGATAGGTTCCCCAAATAGCTTTGGTTTCCTCTGAGAAGTTTTTTATTGAAAAGTACTTCTCCATTTCACTGAGCCAGTTCTCAGCTCCATCTCCTAATGTGGTGCCATCATATTTAGGTGGGCTTATCCTTTTTATATCATTAGTGAGTTCTGCTGCCAACCTGGCCTTTTTGTTTTCTGGTTGGACAGGTGCATTTCCAACATTAATATCAACACCCATATCGGGGTTTTCCTCAGGAGGTTGCTGATTGTTATTACTAGCTTCATCATCCTCCTCATTTCCCATCACCTGCTGTTCAAGTACAGCTAAATGATCTCTTGTGTCCAACAGGGCAGCAAGGATCTCGTCAAGTTTTTGGGTTGTTGTTGCCCCTCCTTCAGGTGGAGCATTATTCGCAACGTTTCCCCTTGTTCTAACCATTTTTTGTTACAACAAAATTCAGGTTTTTATTAGATTATGGACACAATTGGTCCAAGAGCTGTAACCTTCAGCTCTGATACCAAGATGTAACATCCTCATTTTTATACATTAGAACAAGTAATTTTTTAATTTTTTTTTTGATAAATGCTTCCTGGTTCTAAATACATAATTTAGAACTCACAAATAAAAAACAACCATTCTTATAACAGATAACCATATGCAGCTGTAATGACTCGGAGTACCTCCGATCTATTCATTCCATGACTCGGTAATCTACCGATCTATTCATGAGTATTAAGAGTTGGCGTTTTTATTTAACACATCACTCTTGCGGTTCTCTTCCCTATTCTAGGATTCAGAATGCTCTGTCTAAGGAACCTATCTGAATAATTGTTACCATTATTCATCGGCGTCTCATCCCTTAGACTAGGTGACTTAGGACAACGCAATCAGTAACTTGCGATACTTTGGCCAAAGATTTGAAACATACTGCTTATGTCTCATATTCCTTGACGGCATACTCGTCAATCTGGAATACGTCCTTCACCCCATTCCTATGTTATGTAGAATGTCTTATACTGACTTCTGTCAGACTCTCTTGTCCCATGTTATTCAATCAGGAACAGATTAGTAAGATGAAAACGTTATAGGGATGCTCTCGAGGACTAGGGATACACTGACATACTGGGTCAACCCTAGTTAATCCAGTGTGTCAAGATACCCCGAGTCTCCTAGGGCAGCCTTATAACGTGACCACGTTCCTAATCAGTCCCAGAGTAACTTGTTCAAGTTTAAGGTGTAAATCTTAATGATCAATGCAAAGGGTGTCGTCATAAGTCACCTACATTGTTTTATCTTCAAGAAGATCCTAATCTTCTCGAAGGTACAACCCTGCAGTTGACTTGTGCCGTCAACCTTTAAATCCACCTCGAAAAGATCTACTTATTAATAAGTGTTACATACGTTGAGTTAAAATTATACTATCAGGCACTCCCTTAAGGGTAGTATTTCTCAATCCTTGGGTTCCTCACCTTAGAACTACCTTTCATAGTAAAACACATTACACAAGAGAAGTTATTAAGACTAGAGGTCCCATCAAGGAGTTCATAGAATATACATAATTCTAAATCAACGAAACTGGACACTAACCCTCAATCTTCACATGAGATTGCTAACCAAACCCATTTATTTTGGTTTTTATCAGTTCTCATAATTGAATTTATATCTTACTTGTTAGTATCAAGATATAGTGATTAAGAATCCAATTAAACGTTGTCTTGACTTAGATCAAGACTAGGAAGTAATGATTTATTTAGCTCGTTTAGCTCCTGATCAGAGGATCATTTTCAAAAGTTCCCTAAACATCTCTAAATGGTGTCAGTGTAGAAGATCATCTCGAGAGATTTCCAACAACTGTGAGAATGCGACAAACGGACATCGGGAGCTCTCGATATGTTCGGTCAAAGTTCAATCAACGGGAAAGTCAAACTATGGTCAACTGGTCAATATTGGACTGAATCGCACTGTGACACGTGGCTTGCCAACACTCATCGAATTCGCTCAACTTTCCTATCAGGAGACGAAAAGTGGACTACAAGATTATTTCTATTCCATCATTGTATGGGTCGAACTAATATTATATTGGTAAGTTCACGTTCCAAGTGGCGCCATATATACAAATGTCATATATATATATATATTAATGTTAAAACATTAGTATCAAAACATGCATATGTTTTGAGCAAGTTTAATGGCATTAAGCCATGCGTGGACTATTCCATGTGGCGAACAAGGTGGAGATGGGGCGGTTAAGCTCCAACGTGGTCATTGACCACTTCATTCATGCGGGGAAAGGCTTAAATAAAGCCTAAGGCATTATTATCCACTGCTCCACTTGGGATTTAATCCCATGTCAATCCTTAGCCGCGCCAAACATGGGATTTTTAACCCATTTCAAACCAAAAGCCGCTCTAATGGGAATATTTAATCCCATTAAAATATGTATGCCACGCCCACAATGGGATTAAATCCCCCCTAAAAAATGCACGGGTAAGGCTAATATTAGCCTAGGATAATATGGCATTGCATATTTTTTGGGCCCTAAAAATGTATAAATAGGGACCCATTGCTTTTTAAACACACACACGGGTGTAACACATTACACCTTGGAGACACAACACGAGCTTATTATTTGTTAAGCTTGTTGTGGACACATTGGTGCACACGGAGACATCGATCCCGAGCTCATTATTTGTTGAGCTTATTTGCGGGATGTGTCGACAGGTATTGTCTATTGGCCTATTATTTTAGGCAATATTAGATGGAATATTTGTGATTGGGAGTGAAATGTAAACTACCCAATAGGCCCATTGAGCCACACCAATTACTTGTAAATCTTCGATTGTCGACCGGAGTGCTAGCTTCGCATTATTTGCGTCGGGAAGGCCGATCACAGCCGATTTAGTTTGGTGGACGTAATCTGGAAACAAAACAACAACCGAACACAAGAATACCATCGACTATGATAAGACGGAATGATGACAAATCTGAAATATCAAAGTAAATTATAATATTAACATGAAATTGTTACAATCTCACCCATGAGGTACTTCAACAAGACTATGGGAGAAACTTTACAATTACACCTCTCGATGGCTTCTTCAACACACCTTTAACTGATGGCTTCCTTTGCACACTTCCTACAATATTTCTCACTACTTCTTTCTATGCTAAATGAGGGGGGTAGCCTCTCTATTTATAGAACTTCCAGGCTTATCCATCTTATCTCTAAGATAGGATAAGAAATCCACTCTGACGAATCATATTCCATACCTTAACTCTTATCTGTACATGTAGGCTTATCTGTTAAGATAAGATAAACCTTATCATTTTACATGGGTTCCACATTTTTAGACTTTTTACAAATAAAATACACAAAATATTTATGACCTCACTCCTTGTCTTTATTACCAATATAATATTTCTAATTCCTAATCATGTAGACCCTACTTCTCTAATTACCCAAACTTTGACATTTTAACATTACCGGACCACTTACGACAAATATTTACTTTTTACAACATTCCTATTGTACTTTGACTGTTACCGTACTCCACATTATTGGCGACACCGTACTGATGGTGCCGTTATCTTCTATCAGACGCTACTACTAATTATACTTAACAACATCCTATTCCTAATACATACATTAATGAAATAGAAATTATGGAGGAAAATTTTAGTGTCGACATCTTCCCCCTTCCTAGCTTCTACTCCGTCCTCGGAGTAGACTATTCTGGTGCTTGGAAAATCTTCAACTTGTCATGGTTGACCCATTTCGTAATGGGAGTGCCATCCAATTCCTCCAGTCGGTACGTACCATTTTCATGCACAGCTGCTATTTTGTAGGGCCCCATCCATTTTGGAAGAAATTTTCTCTGTCTTCTTTTTTTGTATCTGGAATCATATACTAGGACCAAGTCATTCACATGAAATGGAGACCATCGGATCTTTTGATCAAAGTATTCCTTCTGCTTCATTTTCTTCTTATGGCTTGTATCCTTTGCTATTTCCCTCATTTCCTCTAGCAAATGAAGATGTACCAACCTTTCTTTTACTGAATCACTTTCATCCATCCTTTCATTTTTCATAACTCTCACAGTGGGAATATCAAACTCAATAGGAAGAACTGGATCAATGCCATAGGCCAACTGAAATGGGGAGTATCCTGTTGCTGACTTTGATGTTGCCCTATATGCCCACAATGCTGCATGAATCCTTTTATCCCATTTATGTACCTGCAAGGCTGCATCTTTTGCTAGAATTTGACACAGCACAAAATTTGTTCGTTCCACCTGTCCATTTGTGCTTGGCTTGTATGTTGTTGCCTTCCTGTGCTTAATAGAAAACTTATTGACTAGGGCTTCTACCACCTCATTAATGAAGTGGCTTCCTTGATCTGTTACAATTTCTAATGGACAACCAAATCTGGTGACAATGCGTTCATATATGAACCTTGCCACTTCATCCATGGAAGCTGTTTTCAATGGCCTAGCTTCAACCCACTTGGTTAAATAATCTGTGGCAACTACAATATACTTATTTTGACGTGATGTAGTTGGAAGTGGACCTACAATGTCTATTCCCCATTTTTCAAAGGGACCAAGGGGAAGAATAGGACATAATGGAGCTGATGAAGTCTTACGGTTACCATGTGTTTGACAAATATCACATGTCTTACAATAATTATAACAATCTTTAAAAAGAGTGGGCCAGTGATAACCTGCATCCAAGATCCTTCTTGCTGTAAGTTGTCCAGAGAAGTGCCCTCCACATGTACCATTGTGGAATTCTTCTAGCAGCTCCTTTCCTTGATCACGTCCAACTGCCCTCTTGTACTGTCCATCAGGTCCTATTCGAAATAATGCTCCATGCAGAATAGAATATGGACGACTGGCTTGAGTAATCTTTCTCTTAGTCTTTGCATTGGCACCATCAGGAAACTTGAATTCATTCAGATAATTCCAAATATCTATGTATTCACTAGGGATTGTGTCAAGGGAGAACAATGCTGCATCGGGAAAATCATCATCATCACAAGATGATCCTAAACCATCATAGGCTCGAGAGAGTGCATCTGCATTGACATGCTTCTTTCCTGGCCTATCTATAATATCAAATTCAAATTCTTGTAGCAAAATTATCCATCTTGCTATCCTCCCTGATGGGTTAGGCTTATTGACAATATATTTCAGAGCCTGATGATCCGTTACAACTATAAATTTCTGCCCTAGCAAGTAATTTCTAAACTTCTTTACAGCAAAAATGATAGCCAGAGCCTCTTTTTCAGTTACAGTATAGTTTACCTCAGCACTGCTCATTTGTCTGCTCCCAAAGTAAATTGGATGTTCATTCCCATTTTCATCCTTTTGGCTCAAAGTACTACCTAGTGCTGCATCTGAGGCATCAGTGTACACAATGAATGGCTTGCTCCAATCTGGATTCTTCAAAACAGGTGAAGACACCAGGGCTTCCTTCAGTTGTCCAAAAGCTTCATGCGCCTTGTTTCCTGGTTCATAAGCAACATCCTTCTTCAAGAACTGGGTTAGTGGCTGTGCAATCTTTGAGAAATTCTTGATGAACCTTCTATAGTAACCCACATGGCCTAAAAATGATCTCAACTTACTTCTATTCATAGGAAATGGTAAATCTTTGATTTTTGAAACTTTATCAGGATCAGTACCAATACCATCTCTGGATACAACATGCCCTAACAAAACACCTTTAGAACATCCAAAGACACACTTTGTAGGGTTTAGTGAGGCTTGTGCTTCATCTAACCTTTGAAATGTTGTCTCCATCTGGTGCAGGTGGTCCAACTTGCTCCCATAGATGCAAAAATCATCCAGAAATACTCTGATGAAGGTCCCAATGTAGGGTTCGAACACCCTATTCATCAAACGCTGGAATGTTGCTGGAGCATTACACAACCCAAAAGGCATAACTCTATAAGCAAACGTTCCCCAAGGAGTGGTGAACGTGGTCTTCAGCTGATCTTTCTCTGCTATACGAACTTGGTTGTAGCCGCTATATCCATCAGCAAAACTATAACACTCCTGGCCAGCTACTTCGTCCAAGATCTGATCTGAAAATGGAAGAGGGTAATGATCCTTCTTTGTTGCCTTATTGAGCTTCCTGTAATCAACACAAATGCGTAGCTTCCCATTCTTTTTTATTGAGATCACAATGGGAGAAACCCATTCTGAATTCTCCACAGCAAATATGAATCCTGCATCAAGCAACTTATCTATTTCTTCTTTTACAGTCTTGGAAAAATTAGGATTCATTCTATATGGCATTTGCTTTATGGGCTTAGCACCATCTACCAGCTCAATACAATGTTCTACCCAACTTACTTGACGGAGTTCCTTGTAACCAAAAGTGAATAGGTGTATGTACCTTCGAAAGAGCTGGAGGTAGGATTCCTTCTCACTCTCCATCACAGCATCACCAATCTTTATTTGTTGGAGACGATCATCAACTTCTTCTTCAGATAATTTTATGGGGTCATGAGTTGGTGTGACTGGAAGGATATCCATGACTGAAACATCCACCTCGCTTTCTTCATCTTCAGTGTCCACTTCACTGGTACTAGAGTAATCAGAGGATGTCCAATCATCAGTTTCATCACTTGAATCCACAGGTTCTGCCTTATGATGTCGAGGGATCACATTTATCTTCACCCTCTCTCTACCACGTCCAAGTGTCATGAAACCTTCATTCCAGTAGTTTCTTGCATGAACTCTCCTTAGCCATGGTCTTCCCAGCAGCATTGGGTACGCAACAGTACCATTTTTCATCACCTGAAAGTCTACCACACATACCACACCCATAACAGATATTGCCACATTTGAAACTACACCTTCTGGTTTAGTTTTTCCTTTATTTAATGACCTTAACATAAGTGTTGAAGGGCGATCAATTTTTAAACCCAACATATTCATTACAGACTCGGTCATTACATTAACTGCAGCACCTCCATCAACTAAGACATCATGAATTGAAATACCATTACATAATACCTCAGCTTGTGGAGCATAGGGATCTGCCTCTGCCTCCAAAACAGGGACCTCAACCTCCTTCCTTCTTCGAGCATTGAGTCCACCTCGCAACTCCCGCCTCTTCTCAGAAGACATAGCCAAGAGTTGACCATATGTAATATTTGCAGGCCTTTTGGACAGATCTTCCAAGATGGAGTATGGTCCTTGCCCCTGTGAAATCAGAAAATCCTGCACACCCAACTTTCTTCTCCTATGTTTCTTACTAGTTTCTTCTTTCATCTTCTTAGGATCATTTCCATCTTGATTATCTTTTTCTTTCTTTCTTTTTGTTACAAACACATCTACTTCATTATTTCTACTCTTATCTACTACATCAAGAGAATTCACAGGTGCTTTTCCTTTATCATTATCTCTTGTACCAGATGTAGAAGCTCTATCTGGACAATTATACTTATAATGACCCTTTTTATAACAACCATAACAAACAACTTCAGAAATATTTCTTTTTGGACCTCTATCTCCTCCCTGAGAACTAAATTCCTTTCCTTGAAGAAGATTAATAGTTAACTGGCCCATCTTCCTAAGCAGATCTTCATACTCAGTAGATGTACTAGGAGAAATATTTGTGCTCACCGGGAGTGGTTGTGGATTCTGGACCAAAGGTGCTGGTGTAGGCTCTACTTTAACAACAATTTCTTTGGGCTCCTCTTCCATGCTTTCTTCTTGCCTTCTTGCAATCTCCTTTGCTTGTTCAATGGTAGCTGGGCGGTCATACTTCACTCGTTGTCTGATCTCTGGCTTCATCCCAAGAATGAAGTGCTTACAGAGGAGATTATCCACGCCATTCATCAACCCATCCGCTAGTCCTTCCTTCCGGATCTGGGCATCGAGCTTCCTCCTTAGCTCTAGAACACGAGCATGATAATCCCTTATCTTCTCCTTCTCTCCTTGGGATAGCTTTGTGATCTCGATCATGAGATCTGCATATTTCTGTTGTTCACCAAATTCTTCAAGAAAACTTTCGGTTAATAAATCCCATGAATTTTTCACATTATCACCTAGTGTTTCAAACCACCTAAGTGCTGAACCATCCAAAAAGGTAGGAAAAAATTCAGTCCATTGTTCCCTTCTTATAAGGCCATTACAAATACAAGATCGTTTAAACTCTTGAATGAAAGAAGAAGCATCTTCATTAGATTGAGCTGAAAAAATAGGAATCTTTCCCATTTTCAAAAGTAACCACCGTGAAATACCAACCCACAAGTACAATTAACAAGACTTATGTGCACAAATAATTGGAATCACTATACTAGAAAGTGACTTTACACCTTTCTACAGTAAAATAGAAATGACCACGGTAAACTATGGTAAAACTTGACTTACTACGGTAAAAACTGACTTTACTGTGGTAAACACTATTCACGGTAAAAAGTGAAGTTACTGCGGTAAATACTATTCACGGTAAAAAGTGACTTTACTGCGGTAATTACTATTCCCAGCAAAAAGGACTTTACCAGGGTAACTACTATTCATGGCAAAAATGACTTTAACATGGTAACTACTATTCACGGTAAAAATGACTTTACCATGGTAACTACTATGCACAGTAAAAACAAGGTTACCCTCCAATTAATTTTTGCCTAAGTGGGAATATCTCTCCAGAAAATCCACCAACGAGGAATGGTCCCGGCAACGGAACCAAAATGTCATCACCAATCCGGCACTATGATAATTCTTCACCGGGAACTCCTCGTGCTATGATTATTTACTAATGCACAGCCTTTAGTTTGGTGGACGTAATCTGGAAACAAAACAACAACCGAACACAAGAATACCATCGACTATGATAAGACGGAATGATGACAAATCTGAAATATCAAAGTAAATTATAATATTAACATGAAATTGTTACAATCTCACCCATGAGGTACTTCAACAAGACTATGGGAGAAACTTTACAATTACACCTCTCGATGGCTTCTTCAACACACCTTTAACTGATGGCTTCCTTTGCACACTTCCTACAATATTTCTCACTACTTCTTTCTATGCTAAATGAGGGGGGTAGCCTCTCTATTTATAGAACTTCCAGGCTTATCCATCTTATCTCTAAGATAGGATAAGAAATCCACTCTGACGAATCATATTCCATACCTTAACTCTTATCTGTACATGTAGGCTTATCTGTTAAGATAAGATAAACCTTATCATTTTACATGGGTTCCACATTTTTAGACTTTTTACAAATAAAATACACAAAATATTTATGACCTCACTCCTTGTCTTTATTACCAATATAATATTTCTAATTCCTAATCATGTAGACCCTACTTCTCTAATTACCCAAACTTTGACATTTTAACATTACCGGACCACTTACGACAAATATTTACTTTTTACAACATTCCTATTGTACTTTGACTGTTACCGTACTCCTAATACATACATTAATGAAATAGAAATTATGGAGGAAAATTTTAGTGTCGACAGGTCGTAATAATCTGATTATTTTCGGATCAAGTTTTGTATCAGAGCTAGTTTAGCTCCATAGTTGTTTTTCAGTAAATCTGATTAACAAAGTGATTACTTCAAGATTGGTGCAGTTGGTTCAGTTTGTGTGAACAGGGTACAAGTGCACTATGGGCAAGATGTGTAAACAGGCGAAGCTCGATGAGATTGAAGTGTATAATCACCAGATCCAGGAAGAGAATTCTCTCTTGCAATCAATGTATTCCTCCTTGGAAGAGGAGTATGCTCGTTTGAAATTGGAACTGCAAACCAAGGATGAGCTCTTGGCAAGGTTGCAATGTGGTGATCAGAGGAAGGAAATACCCTCTACTTCAGATGCAGAGGCCATGGCAGATGATTGCACTATAAGTTGTTCACCACGGGAATCTTCTTCTTCCTCCCATTCAGTTTCGGATTCAGGTAATGAAGTCTTTGGTTTGTTTGAAAATCATACTAGAGGCATTGGATCCAAGTTACTAGATAAAATGGGATTTGATGGAAGAGGCCTTGGTAAAAATGGCCAAGGAATTTCTAACCCAATACAGGTCGAGGATCATCCTCATTTTGCAGGTTTGGGTTATCCTAGTGTAGGAATGGAAATTGAAGAATGCTCCAAGAACGCTGACGGGAGACAAGCTTCCGAAAGCAAAGTGATTACCCCACTAGTCCTGCAAGAAGATTCTGAGCAGGAAAGTTGTGCTTCGTCGTCACAGGCAGGATGTGGTAAGAGAAATCAGTGAAGAGGTAATGAGATTCCACCTCCAGTTTCTTACCATAATCGTAAGCACAATAAAACTTCTGATCCACTTTTTCAGCTTAAGAAGTATGGTTATGATTTTCAGAAGATGTGGAATTCTTTTCCATGTACTTTTTATGGATTGCATAATCATTCAGTGGCCAGATGCTGGAAGAGAAGGACATTGATGAACAAGTTGATGCCGTTTATCAGGAACAAGGCAAATCAGAAAGACCAATCTCGTCATGCAGAGTCGAGACATGGCAGAAAGAGTTCCTCATCCCAGAAGAAGGAGATTAAGAGGAATTTTTGTGCTCATTGCCAAAGGAATGGGCATCGGGTGGAAAATTGTTGGAAACTGCATCCATCTCGCCATCAGAGTAATGGCAAGCCAAAGATGGAATGGAGGCCTATTGTAAAGGCAAAGGAAGTTTCTACTCCACCACCATTTGACAAGTCAACCCAGGACCAGGTAATACCTGAAAGTGAAAGTCCTTTGAAATGGGTAAGTCAACAATTTTTCAATTATATATTGCATAATTTAGATTGATGGATCGTATGCAGTATTAAGTTTGGAGATCAAATTCTGTGAGGAAATGCTGAGAGAAAGGTTTACAATACTCAATGGATTTTCTTACTTAGAAAATTTGATTAATGCTCCTAACATATCTCCTAATCAGCGTGTGAGTACCTGTTACAGCTTGGATACAGGATTTGACTCATATAAAGCTTGGAGATTGATCTGCCATTTGTGCAAAAAATAGAGTTCGCAGAGATCAGCTCGGAACTTCATTCTGTGTAGAGGCATTGTGACCGTGCAGCAGGATGGTAGCTGAATCACTGTTGGCATTGACATCGGGTCAGAACTTCATTCTGTGTAGAGGCATTGCGATCGTGCAGCAGAATGGTACCTGATATTAGTATGTCAACAAGAGGAGCTCTAAAAGGCTCAGCTCGGAACGTCATTCAGTGTTAAGGCATTGCGACCAAACATACGAATGGTAGTTGATCAACAGAGACTTAGCATCATACATCGGAGGCTCGAGGTCTTGAAAAAGGCTTAGCATCATGTATCAGAGGCGTTGAGGTCTACAGAGACTTAGCATCATACATCGGAGGCTCGAGGTCTTGATAAAGGCTTAGCATCATGTATCAGAGGCGTTGAGGTCTACAGAGACTTAGCATCATGCATTGGAGGCTCGAAGTCTTGAAAGAGGCTTAGCATCATGCATCGGAGGCGTTGAGGTCTGTAAAGGGACAAGGCATTGTCCATCATTGACATCGGATCAATCAAAGCTCTACGTAACATGGAGTTCCTTCAAACCAGTTCAGATTCTACAGAATCAACTTGGAGCTAGGAGCTGTGTTATAGAGTAAAAGAAGATCCTTGTTGTCAGATATCAAAAAGCTTAGCACTGCACAAAAGGAGCGTTGAGGTTTCATTCAGAAACTTAGCACCATAAAGCGGAGGCGTGGAGGTCTTCTTTGGTTATCAAAGTGGCGCAGCGGAAGCATCGTTAACCCATAACCCACAAGTCCCAGGATCGGAGCAGAGTTGTCGAAGTGAGAAGGTTGGAGAAGAAGACCCAATGGTCTACTACAGCAGCACTTCCAAGGTGGCAGCAGAGTTTTCCAGATTCAGGACAGTATGGAAGCTTTTTGGGACAAAAAGCTTTTCTCAGTGGGGAGGTGTGATCAGGGGATCATTTTCAAAAGTTCCCTAAACATATCTAAATGGTGTCAGTGCAGAAGATCATCTCGAGAGCTTTCCAACGACTGTGAGAACGTGACAAATGGACATCGGGAGCTCTCGATATGTTCGGTCAAAGTTCAGTCAACGGGAAAGTCAAACTATGGTCAACTGGTCAATATTGGACCGAATCGCACTGTGACACGTGGCTTACCAACACTCATCGAATTCGCTCAATTTTCCTATCGGGAGACGACAAGTGGACTACAAGATTATTTCTATTCCACCATTGTATGGGTCGAAATAATATTATATTGGTAAGTTCACGTTCCAAATGGCACCATATATACAAATGTCATATATATATTAATGTTAAAACATTAGTATTAAAACATGCATATGTTTTGAGAAAGTTTAATGGCATTAAGCCATGCGTGGACTGTTCCATGTGGCGAACAAGGTGGAGATGGGGCGGTTAAGCTCCAACGTGGTCATTGACCACTTCATTCATGCGGGGAAAGGCTTAAATAAAGCCTAAGGCATTATTATCCACCGCTCCACTTGGGATTTAATCCCATGTCAATCCTTAGCCGTGCCAAACATGGGATTTTTAACCCATTTCAAACCAAAATCCGCTCCAATGGGAATATTTAATCCCATAAAAATATGTATGCCACGCCCACAATGGGATTAAATCCCCCCTAAAAAATGCATGGGTAAGGCTAATATTAGCCTAGGATAACATGGCATTGCATATTTTTTGGGCCCTAAAAATGTATAAATAGGGACCCATTGCTTTGTAAACACACACACGGGTGTAACACATTACACCTTGGAGACACAACACGAGCTTATTATTTGTTAAGCTTGTTGTGGACACATTGGTGCACATGGAGACATCGATCCCGAGCTCATTATTTGTTGAGCTTATTTGCGGGATGTGTCGACAGGTATTGTCTATTGGCCTATTATTTTAGGCAATATTAGATGGAATATTTGTGATTGGGAGTGAAATGTAAACTACCCAATAGGCCCATTGAGCCACACCAATTACTTGTAAATCTTGGATTGTCGACCAGAGTGCTAGCTTCGCATTATTTGCGTCGGGAAGGCCGATCACAGCCGAAGGAGATTGTATGCCAGGAAGGTGGAAGTCGGGTGCTATTTTTCACCCTTGTCGTCTGAAGAACTGGTGTACTGGTAGGCAAGTAAAATTCCATTAGGTTTTCTTGTGAAAGTACTATTGTAACTTACAAGTTTTGACTAGTGGAACGGTTCGATCCCGAACCCAGAGACGTAGGCAATTGCCGAACTTCGTAATCAATCTATGTGCAATTGTCATTTTTGTCTTACATTATCTTAAATTGATTACTTAAAAGGAGTAAATTATCAGTAAATAATTAAAGCCTATAAGGGTCCGAGATCAGGTCGTAATAATCTGATTATTTTTGGATCAGCTCCTACTCAGGTTTATTTTAACCTTAGCTTTCCAAAAGACAGTGATCTAGAATTCCAATTTAGCTTTAGATAGAACATAATAGAACTACTAAACAATCATAAGTATTCAATCACATAACCTTGCAAGCTTACTTAGATAATCACAAAAATCTCCAAGTTATACAATAATAACAATGCTCTTAAGATCATTTGAACTGAAGAAGATCAAACCATCAAGATACAAATGAAAACACATAAGTAACAAATACCTCTTTTCATTCCTTTCAAATCTAATCAAATACATTTTATGCATTCAACATATTTGATACAATACTCAACAAAAAAAGAACATCTTTCTTCAAGTAGTACATTTAGAAAATCAAGCTGTAATTCATCATAAAACAAAATTAAACAATCTGAACATCCTATTAGATCTGTGTGCCTTTACCACTTACGGAAATCATCTACAAAAATTGTGAACATGGGTCAGCTCGGTGAACTGAGCATGATAAGCACTAATTCTTAAAACAATTACAATCCACTAATTGTTTTCATTAAACAACCTGTTTAAATGAAATAATTTCACCAACCATGAAAACATATTTCAGACTATGCTCTTTTGTAATACAAACATGACTATAAATGCATAACTCATATTACAGTTACTAAATAGTCCTAGATACTTTTCAGATATTTCTTCATAAATATTAGTGACCAGGAAGAACAATTGTATCCAAAACAACTATCCATCTAAATCCCAAGGACAGCAAACATCCGACAGACCATTACATTCAACAAAAATGATTGTCCTAACAATTCATGAATCCATCAGTATGTATTAACAATTCCATCAATTAAATATAAATATATCAACATATACTTTACAGCAGAAGAGAAAGAAACCGAGACATTCAGATTTCCCTTCCAATCATGCTCATGACTGTACCATCTCCTCAAGAGTAAAGCATTCACATTATACTCATGCGACTAAGTCAGACGAGACCATAAGAAGAACCACAGTTTCGTCAAAATTTAAATATAAAAATTTCATGTAGCTTACTAAGCAATACAGTAGCTCTCGCGACAAGCAACAGTAAGTAATCCACACTTAACAGATTCGAAAATTCCTTTTCATAACATTCAACAATATCAATATACCCATCGCCATTGTTTGACAGAGCACAGCTTCATTCAACTAGGCAAATCCCAATAAATTTTTCCTCAAGGTTTCATTTGAAGTCAAGTTACTACAACATATAACAGGGTATCAACAAAATCGAGTTGATAAAGAAACCCCAACCTTTAATTCATCCAAATCGAACTGAACATAACAAAACAATGATAAGAAAGAGTCAAAACGATATGCATGCTCAACGAGGACTAAAATCGAGAATCGAGCCAACTCATAGCGTATCATGGACTCCAACAGTGCCAAATCCAACCAATACTTATATTTAAGGTTTAAATTGAAGTTGAATTCATATGACAACAATCAAGAATCCTAAAAGTACGCACAGCAAAAACTTCTACAGAAGTTACAACATAGATTACCTTTCAGTGACTCCATCGAAGTCGATATCATTTAGTATTCATAATCAAACAACAGCATTCATAACCAAGCTTGAAAGAATTTTAAAGTACTAGATACATTTTAAGGACTCTCACTGAATCAATATCGACCGTAATCACAACTGGGCTTACACAGAAGTAGAAACACCAGTTACATATCAAGGGCTCCAACTGAGTCCGTAACAACAATATTCACAACTGAGATTATTCAGAAGAGAAAACATACTATACACTTCCAGGATTAAAAAGGAGTCTTACCCATGTAGTATTCTTCAAATAAACTTCTACAGAAGTAGAAAGATACAAGATACATATTAAATTCAAGAATTCCAACCAAAACTATAACATACCATATTCACAACTGAACTCCTATAGAAGTAGAAACGTATGGCATTCACGACTAACTTCTACAGAAGCCGAAATACAAGATATATATATCAAGGATTCCAACAGAGCCAATAATAATAAGTATTCACAACCAGGCTTATACAGAAGCAGAAACACTGGTTTCATAACAAGGACTCCAACTGATTCCATAACAACAATATTCTCTCTAAGATTATACAGAAGAGGAAAACATAATATACGCTTCAAGAGTTCAAAAGGAGTCGAACCCAAGTAATATTCTCAATCTAAAACTCCTACAGAAGACAAAAATACTATCTACTCAAGGATTCCAATGGAATTCAATAACATAATGTATTCACGGCTGTACTTCTTCAGAAGCCAAGACATAATTTCATTTCAAGAAGTCCAACAGCAACAATGACATATATTACTCACGACATAACTTATACAGAAGTCGGAATATACTGTACATTCAAGAATTCCAACAGTATCCTTTTCAACAAGTGAAACAGCAAGGTATCGACGGAAGTCTAAATCAAACAAGAAAACAATTCATGGACTCCCACAAAGCCGAATGCGTATATTAGCCTTGCAAGCATTTCTACGAAATCTAATCGAAATGCAAAACATAGCAAGATAATTCAACAGTAAGAAACAAAATGCACACCCATTAAGGGTTCATTAGAAAAAATCGAGCCAGTAAGAAGATACAACAACTAATTCTTACAAAGCTACCTTAAAAACCAACTGAACCCAAAAATCATCTGAGCAGATTTGTTCTAATGAAATCATTTGAAAGAAAGCAAGATTTTTAAAAGTTAGGGCCTAACATGCCTGGTAATGTTGCTTAAAAATCCGAAGAAGACCTCTCAAAGATCTCGAGCCTTCTCTTTTTCCACGTTAGATTCAACAACAATAATTTGTCATTTTCATGCCTTATAAACTTTCCTCGACAGAGAAAAGATCTAGTTATTCTCATAGTTGCCATGCAACACCAAGTAGACTAGTGCGAAGAACCAGTGATCAAACAAAGAGAAACCCGAAGCACATGGAAGACCAAACAAACAACCAGTTTTCCTTTTTGCATGTCTTCCCGAGAAATCGAGACTGGAGACCGAGTTCATTAATTGCAATAACTCCAAAATTCCCGCTCAATCTCCATTTCCACCGACCGCCATAGTTGGCGATGGACAATTGCAAATCAAAGACCATTTCCAAATTTGGCGACTCTGCCACATCAGCCTCGATGGCCATTTGAAACCTCCGCTAATTCCTTTTCCTTCATGCTTATCTCCTTCATTTAATGCCATAGAAACTACCGCCCATGGCTCGCACCCCTTCATAGGTCCCCTTCCTCCACTAACATTAGTTAGGTTAGAAACATAGGTTAGATCATAAGGTGATACTTATTCTAACTTCCTTAGTGCTAGGTTGCTAACTTTAGGAACTTTTAGCTTATAGCTTAGGGCTAGGTTAGATTAACACTAATCCAACCCATAGGTTATTAACCTTAATAAATCCAGTTTAGGTCTAACATTTAGAATGTTCAGAATAAGAACCAACAGATATACATTCCCGTAATGGATTCAATCTAGTACTGATAATAAGCTAGTAGTATAAATGTATCTGAATTTATTACCTGGCCCACGATCAAGACCTTCCTGATATTATGATATCAGGAACCAATTCATTTAACACGATCAGCCTGAGTTAGACTCCAGAATAGCTTATTCAACGCATTCAGACCTTGCAACCTACGTAAGGTCTATAATTTTTGTTCATCTCGAATAAACTTAAAGCATCTCTTGGATCAATGCCACTGATCCAAGGCTGAGTCTTATAGATGGATAAATCCACAATTCATTCTGAGATTAGATTAAACTCAGGTGTGAAATGAAAGAAATAAAAGAGTCCAATCATATTCCGACTCAGTCAAAGATCTTCAATTGCAAAGAAGATACAATCCATATCAAGCATGACTTCACAATCAAAGGAACACGTCCTTTTACAGAAGAAATCATATATCAACACTTGAATGCTCAGGAGGAAGTAACAACAGTTCAGAGTGTTACATGTAGCAAGTCATCTAGCCCTGCTACCCACATATCGAATATTGATCCCTTAGAAGGTGTTTTTCAATGCCTCACTCTAGGGGAGTACTTCTTATACAATATCGACACGTTCCTTACTCCGCAAGAGTATGGGAACCTGCGTCAACACCCTAGCTATGACTACCACGTAGGTGAGGTTTTTCCTTATGGTCCTTGCTACCTTCGCACTAATCTAACATATGGGGGACTTGATATTGCCACTTATAAACCCAAACCTCCATCCCAAACAAAACCATTTTCATCTAACTTACACTCCCTTACTAACCGCTATTTTTCTCACACTTTCCTTCACCGTTGCACATGGAAAGGATTTGGCTTCATTTTTTACTAAAACATCCACCATACTGTCATTTCATGTACCACCTGTAAACACAATGACCGTAGTGTCATTGGCTTTACCGCACCGCCTCCTAAGAAGGCCCACATTGATCTCATTAAGGAAGACAAACCATCTCCACCCCATACAACAACGTCACCATCTTCACCCATGGAGTCCATAGATCTCAAATCTATTTCTCCTAAATTTTTATTCCATAAACACAATTTCTTTAGGACCTCTGACCTATCAATGCGATGGCGAGGCTCCCTCTTCTCTCCCATTCCTATATCCTGACATGATCAATGACAATACACTTTCTATTAATGTCATTCAATGTCAGGACGATGAGTCCATCCTCACCTACCTAGGTTTGGAAGATTCTTATATTCATCGGTCATTACCTTTTGAGACGCAAACCATGTTGAATGAATTGACCATTGAAATCAACATTAACACTCAGGATGACTCATACATTCTAAATATAGGCCAATATTTAGATGCTACTGAGCAAGAATATTTTGCCTCTTTCATTCGAGACCATAACAATGTTTTTTCCTGGTCCTATGCCGATATGCCTGACATTGACCCAAAAATCATGGTCCATAATATCATAACCATTCCTGATGCCAAACCCATCAAGAAGAAGCTACAAAAAATGCATCCTCACATTGCTCTTCTGGTCAAAGAAGAGCTTTAGTGCCTTCTCTCAGTTTCCTTCATCCTACCCATTGACTATCTCTAATGTATTTCTAACATTGTTCCTATCACATAGGTGACAAAGGGACTCCACATTTGCACAGACTTCCGTGATCTCAACTTAGCTTGTCCCAAAGATGATTTTCCCCTACCAGGCATTAACCAACTATTTGATCTCATTGCCGGCCATGAAATGATATCACTCATGGATGGTTTCTCGGGTTATAATCAAATATTACTTCCTTCAAAAGATCAACACAAGACTACATTCATCACCTCTTGGGGGACCTTCTGCTATCAAGTCATGCCTTTTGGCCTTAAAAATGCCTGGTGTTACTTACCAGTGAGCCACGACTTACATCTTCCTCGACATCATGCATCACATAATGGAAGATTACATAGATGATCTTCTTGCCACATCCAAATATCGATCTAAACACCTGGTTTTCCTTAAGGTCATCTTTGACCACCTTATCAAGTATTGTGTTTGTCTTCAACCAAAGAAGTGCATCTTTGTGGTACTTTCAGGAAAACTCCTTGGTTTCATCATTTCTTTGCATGGTATATAAGTCGATCTTGCTAAAGTAAAGGATATTCTATAAATGTCTCCACCTACTAATCTTCATCAACTTTGAATCCTACAAGGAAATTTGCAATCCATTCATCATTTTATCTCCCAGCTTTCTGACTGTTTTCACCCATTCCATCATCTTCTCAAGAAGGACATTTCATTCAAATGGGATGATGAATGCCATAAAGCCTTTGAATCCTTAAAACAATACCTTCTTCAACCACTAGTGTTCATTGCTCTTAAGGATGACCAACCCTTTTACCTATATATTTCTGCCACTGGCCATTCTTTAGGTGCTATGCTTTCTCATCGTGACAAGCAACACGAAGAGAAAATATTTTATTACATAAGTCATACCCTTCTGGACTACGAAATTAGATATACCCATGCCGAAAAACTCTACTTAGCCTTAGTTTTCGTCGCCACCAAAATCTACCATTACCTATTCAACCAAAAAACCTTCATTATTACTAATACTGACCCCTTACACTATATGTAAGCTGAACCCTATCAAAATCAATGTGCCACATGTTGGCTTATGATTCTTACCAACCTCGACCTCGAATTTATTCATAAAAAATCCATCAAGGGCCAAACCATCGCTGACCAACTAGAAGATGTACCCCTTTCTAGGAACCAACCCTCTAACTTCAATTTTCCAGACAAATCCATAGCTACCCTCTCCTTAGATGAACCCACTTACCAAATGACACTCTTCTTCGATGGCTCCAAGTGTTAGCATGGGGGTCAGGCTGGTGTCATCCTCATTCCTCTTGATGGTGAACCTATGCATTTGTCTTTCAAGCTCAATTTTGATTGTACAAAAATATTGCTGAATACGAAGCACTTGTATTAGGTCTCCAGGATGCTTATGCCTTAGATGTTAAATCAATCAATATCTTTGATGATTCCCATTTATTCATAAACCAAGTCAATGGTATATACCAGTGTCGTAATGAGATACTTCAAAAGTATAAGCATCACGTAGACTTACTTTTAACCACCTTTGACCATTACGAACTTCAAACCACCCCACGTTCTACCAATAAGTTTGTGGATACATGGCCTGCTTGGCTTCTCAGATAGCCACTTCACCTACTGACTCTAAAATCTTTGTCACAATACAAAGGCTGTAATCATCCTCTTATTTACCTTGTGAGCTCTACTCCGTTGGAACCATTGCACCTGACCCTCATGACCTTTGGTACAAGAAACTTCTAGACTATCTTTCCCTTTCCATTATACCCACCGATCTTACTCATAATGGACAATGTTCCTTTCTTAAAAGTGTCTCTCATTATGTCATCATGGGTGGTCTCCTTTATAAATGTGGCTTCAACGGTATTATCTTACAATGCCTTACAAATTTTAAAATTTCCTACACCATCAAGGAAGTTCACGATGGAATTTGTGGAGGCCACTTTAGTGGTTTAGCTATCACAAAACACATTCTTCGCCTTGGCTATTATTGGCCAACCCTAAACCACGACTATTGTGATTATGTCAAACAGTGTGTAAAATGCCAACAACATGCTAATCTTCATCACACACCTAGTCATGCCTTATAGGTAGCATGAGACCTTTGGCCCTTTTCTCAATGGGGCTTGGATCTTGTCGGCGAGATCAATCCCCATTATTCAAAATGCCATCAATGGATCATAACCACTACTGACTATTACACTAAATGGGTAGAATTCATCCCCCTCTTTTCTACAAAAGCCAAGAAAATATGTGAATTCATCAATCATCACATCCTTTTTCGCTTTGGTGTTCCTCACTGCCTCATCACAGATGACAAAAAGAAAATAAAAAACAAAACCCTACAAAATTTTTTTGACACTTTTGGCATTCAACTTAGCTTTTCGTCACCTTATTACAATTAAGAAAATGGCCAAGAAGAATTACCCAATAAAACCTCGAACAAAATTTTTATGAAAGTAGTTAATGATACTAGGAAGGATTGGCATACACACATTACTTTTGCCTTGTGGTCTTAATACACTAGTATTAACACTTCGTTTGTAGCCAAACCTTTCTCTCTGGTCTATGGTAATGTTGTCATGTAAATTTGCAACGAGTAAATTGGAAGTTTTCAAGCACAACAACTATACCCATATGCCGAAATTTTCAATTTTTATCATTCCTAAGAAACCCCGGCTTTTTCCAGTCAGTCCAAATGATTTCCCAACCAATTTCATAATATTATCCTAGGTGATTTAGGAAAAATTCACTCATTCCCCCTAGGTGATTTTAGGAGTTCATTAAAAATGCAAATGTTGGGCAGTCATGAGAAGGGCTATCGCTGGCCTTCCCGAGACAGGATCACCTCCTTGGAACAAAACGAAAGGGAAAAATTCATCATGGAGATGAATGGAATACCTTATGACATAAAGAAATGATTTTGGAAGGTTTAGAGAAGTTTTTCAAGACTTGGAGCAGTCTAAGTGAAAAACAGGGTTCATAAGCCTAGACAGTACACAGGCCTAAAACAACTTTGGGCTTCAGAAGAATATTTCGAGAGCTCTGAATGGAGTTGGAAGTAAAAAAAACATTTTTTTAAATATTATTCCAAGACCTACATGATGGTGAAATAATATATTTTCACAACACCTTGGTGCATATGATTGGAAGATAGTTTTTCTCAGGCACAAGTGGAGTCCCATATCAAAAATCCAATTTTTTAGGGATCATATGATCGAATCAAGACATTATACCCACATAATTGGATTAAAAATTCCATTTCCAGTCAGGATCATATAAAATTTCACCAATAAATTCCACCGTAAGCTCAAGTTATCTGCATTCCAAGTTACCCTCTCAAAGGCAGTTCAAGACTTAGTCATTTTTTCGAGAGGACACGTGTCAGCACTAGGAGCCTGGCGGGATTTCATGTCCCTGACGTCCCTGAGGTCAGGTACATCATCCCTTGGAAAATTTTCCCAGCCCTCATGTGACCTCTTGGGCCCTCATATGACCTTCAAACTTGACAGTTCAGACCCCAAGGTGCTTATTTGGAGCATGCATTCCCTATTGTCGGATTGGTCACCACGTGTCAGCTCTAGAACCACCATGGAATTTGATGTACCTTATGCACTTGATGTTGGGGAAATAAAGCCTTGGAAAATGTGCCTAGCCCCTACGGGGAGTTTTCTGGACACCCATGTGACCTCATTTCAGCTCTCGGTGCTTTAAAGCAATTTTTTCCTGCTTCATCCCCTATCGTTGGATCTAGTGCCACATGTCGCCGTCTTGATCATTGTGAAAATTGATGTCCCTCATGTCCCTGAGGTCAGGAACATCAAGTTTTGAAAAATGTGCCCTAACCCTAATCATGCATATCTTTTTAAAATCTCCCAATTGCCGCTTTCTTCATTTCTAACTTCTAAACATTTTTGTGCACTCCATTTCTTCCTCTACAACATTCTATCGTCACTCCGCCATTGAAAATTCCAAGACCAGCTCAACCCAAGCACTGCAAAAATCTCACCAAGGTTATTTTCATGTCTTAGAAGGATCTTTCATCAAAACAAGAAGGAGAAACGAAGAGCAAGAAAGAGAGAACAGTGAAAATCCCCATAGCCTAAAAATGGAGATCTAAGGAAATGTTGCAAACCAGTGCATGAAACAAAAAACCATTTGGTGCTGTTCATTCCTCTATCCAAAACCATCAAAAATACACCTTCAAACTCCCCCCTCATGCGACAGAGCAGCCATAACGAAGAAATCTCATTTTCGGCTCAATGAAGGAAAAAGTAATATTTCCTGTCAAACTAGTTTCCAGATCGAAGTAAGATCATACGTGAAGCACCAGAAGACAAAACCCACATAAAAAATATAAATTTAATTGTAAATGGAGGAGAAAACTAGACCTGCAATTTTCAGGTCCATTAATGGCTGCCGTACCCAGAGGCACTGCTAGGTCTGAAAACTAAAACTTTAAAATCTCCTGGATTATTAAGCGGGTGGGCTCGAAATTTCAAAGGGATGATATTGGGAAAAAACCCATATCAAAAAACTTCCTTCCACGTCAATCCAACTCCCAAAGGCCAACTTTCTAAAAATAGCAAGTCTACTACATAGGAACTACTATTTCGGGAAAGTCATTAATAGAAGAACCTGTGAAGGAGATGAAGATATCAGAGGTGCACTACAGCTGAGAATCCACCAGAATGGACATTTTTGGCACTTACTAAAAATAGTAAGTGGGCCCTCGAGCACTTGCTAAAAATAGAAATTTGATCCAAAGGAGTGAGGAATGCAGGGAGAAAGGGGAATCAAGGTCACAACACTCAACAAAGGATCAAGAGAGTTGCTTTTTTCACACTTACTAAAAATAGTAAGTTACACTCAAAGAGAAGTTTTGGCACAATGGGATGTACAAGGATAATCATTTAGGGGGACATCATTGTTCGGGAGCATCCTCATCATTTTTTCACAGGGCATTGAAGATCCACCTTAGTTCATTCAACTTAGTGAGCGTTCATGAGATAATTTGGAGGAATTTCACACTGTGCAAGGAGTTTAAAGATTCTTAGTTTCACTGCATTTGGAGCTTTCCATCAATGAGGATCAATGGAATTCATCAGGAATGATATCTCCTCTTATTTTTCTCCCCCTCTTTCTCTCTCCTCTTCCCCCCAACTTTCTCTCACTTTCCAATATTCTAATTTCGCGTTGGGGTTTGCACTTTTAATATGAATTAAGAGACTTTAGAAACATAATGTAAATTAAGTTTCCTTGTTATTATAAAAGGGACTTAAATATTTGAAGTGGAATATGAACATTCTTAAGTCATATTAAGGTATTCGAAAGGTCACGAGGAAGATGAAGAGTCATATTCTATTCTATAAATTGTAAATCCATTCCCATTTCAAAGGGTTGGCGATTGATCTTGTAGACTCAAGAGTGCATTCTACCTTGAGAGAAAGCAAAGGAGATAGCCATTTTCTTCTACTGTCTTCCCCTCTCAAATTTCTTGCATTCCTACACTATGTACAACCTTTTTTTGAAGCATCAATATAAGAACAATGAATTTCTAGCTTTCTTTGACCAAGGGATTTCATGACACTTTGTTCTCATCAAATTCTATTTGGTCTTGTTGTCATTTACAGGGTTGTTTCTTCTCATAAATGCATGTGATGAAGTTTCTAACTAGTGTGTGTGCTGGAATCTAATTTTCTTCCTGCAACATTAGTTCTCCTACCTCCATTCTCACTCCCTTTCCCACTTTCAGACAAAGTGATCTCTTGTAGGTATATGTAAGAATTTTCCGTAGGGTTAGTGGAGTGCCCCTATTGGATCCCTGGTCGAAAGGACACCACAGAAATCCACCTTTTCATGTGCCTGCACATACGGCAGCTGCACCGGTTAAGTAGAGGGACTTAGATTCCCAGAGTGTTGGAAATAAATCCATAATTTTTTCCACCTGACAAATTTTCTCACCAACAGTTTTTGGCACCCAGCGTGGGGTAGATTTTGTAGCATCTGCACCTAAATACGACCAGAAGGTCTGAAAAATACAAAAAAAAATCAGAAAGTTCAAAACTCAAAAGAGAAAATTTCTGGAATTCGAATAGCTATATGAGCCACATGTCTACAAACCATGGCTATTTTGAGAAATCCTCCTATTGAAAGACCCGAATTGCTCTTCCACATCCAAGAAGATATTGCTTCATATTTGAGAGAAGCTATTTGGCATAGCATACAAAGTGTCAACCACTGCTTCATTGCCACGAGAATCCTCAACCTTGAAGAAGAATGCGCTGCTGAATTGGAGAGGCAAATACAAATTCTAGCACCACAAAGGCAATGATAGATTTCCAAGCTGGCGGATAGTAAGGTACACCTGGCAACAGAGGCAAGGTGGACAAACTGACCCCATATTTGAAGAACTTCAAAGAAGACAAGAGCTGCTTAGAATTCAAAGACCTCCCCTTTTCCAAACAACTGTTCCTGTTGGGAGCCTGAGTGTTGCCAATCCTTTGGACAGTGAGTTTCCATACATCAATGAGAACCTCGAAGATTTCACTTACGTGGAAACTGAAGAAGAAGTTAGAGAAAGAGAAGAAAGAGGGGAAGAGGAAGTAAGAGCTCAAATCAAAGAAATCAAAAGACTCCAAGCCGAGGTAGACGAAAGAGCAGAAGCAAAAACCACAGCCTTAGTAAGGTTGGAAGCTAGAAATAGAAATAGAATGGGGGATCGTGAGTGTGATCATGATCATGAGGCCCGTAGGCCTAATGTACCATGGGGAGGAAACACCGGTCCACTTGCTCTTGCTCAACCACTTCATGAGCTACTGAGAGGCTCAAGAAAAAACTTTCCGAAGTTCAAAGGGGATGGTTCTCAGCTCCCCAAAGAACATGTAGCATCATTTATCACTGCTTGTAGTGTGTTGGGTGTGGAGGATGAAGATGTGTTAGTCTGACTCTTTGTGGATTCACTTGAAGAGAAGTCTGTCGAATGGTTCTACATGGTACCCCCGAGGTCTGTCACCTATTGGGAAGATATAAGAAGTATGTTTGAACATAGGTTCAAGACCACATAATATTGTCAGATCTCTGTTGGTCCAGTTGGTACAAATGAAAAAAGAATTCTCTGAGTCAATGAGAGACTTCGTAGCAAGATATAACAGAGTGATAAGAAGAATCCCTTAAGACGTGGTGCCTCTGGAAAATAATCTGAAGAGATTCTTCATCAGTGCCCTTCCATTAGAAGTAGGTTTCTTCCTTAGAAGAAGCCAAGAAAGAACATTGAGAGAAGCTCAAGACCATGTAATAGAAACCGAAGATGATCTAATCTTGTCTGGTAAAGTGAAAGGCCCCAATGGAAAGAAAAAGGGTTAGAATTCAAACTCAGTCACCACGGATCCAATGTTCCAAAAAATGGCGAACGACTTGGTTGCCTTGAAGAAACAATTATCCTAGATCACAATGCAGAATGCTCCAAGGAAACAAAGCCTTCCAAATAGGCCAAGGATTGCTCCACCCCCTCGCCAGCTTGTTATCGAAGCACCACCAATTAATGTCATCTATGACACTGAAGAACCTGAGGAGGAAGCTGAAATTGAAGAAATTGAAGAAGAAAACGTGGAAGAGTATGAAAGCTATCTTGAGATTGAGGAAGTTAATGGTGATACGCACAATGGCCTAATTGAGTAAATTGATGATGAAGATGAGGATGATGACAAAACCCCAGGTTTCTCATGCGCAATTTTCACTCATGCATAGTCTAAGAAAGGTGCTTCATCCTAAATGGCTGCGATAAAGGACAAGAAGAAGAAAGAAGATTCTTCTCCGGAGGTCCCACAAAACAAAATCATCAATAGAGGATCACCGTTACCGCCTTCAATGGATTCAGCTAAATAAAAAAAACCCACTAGCTAACAAAGATCATACTGCCATACCAAGTAGGTCATCTAATCCTCTTCCTAGCTCAAAGGTTACTAAGAATAATTCTTCTGCAAATGTTGTTCTCACCAAAACATCTAAGGTGCTATCAAAACCCACATCCCCATCTCTTTCCAAGCCAGTTACTGCACCCTCGAAAGAAATTTCAACACATAAAACAAAAAAATCTTCACCATACAAATCTTCCATTATTCCTGGAACCTCTTCCTCATCCATCATAACCCCATTTGACTTTGTGGAGCATGCAAGCAAAACTAAAGTCCAACTCCCATAAATATAATACCTACAAACTCATCCTACCCAATTTGATAGGTTCATTGATGTAGTTCATGGGGGTAACCCCATAACCTCAGATCCAAATTCCGAAGGCTTGTTCCCCACACTATCCACATCACCTTCACAAAACATGCTAGCCCTTAGTGCCTCCAAAACCGATAGGTTTGAACCTTTCTACCTGTCACTTCTCATTAAAGGCTTCGAGATAAATAATTGCATTATAGATTCCAGAGCCTCAGATAATGTGATGCCCATCAAAGTTACAAATTCTCTTGGCCTCACCCTGACCCGAGCAAATGGAACCTGTTATTTGATGGAATCCAAACAAGTTCCATTGGTAGGAAGGATCAAAGATGCACAGGTAGCATTGGCTGATTTTCTAGACAAGAAGGTGCTTCTAACCATCCTGGTAATGGACATCCCAACATCCTTTGGCATGATATTGAGTAGGAGTTTTTGTAGAGACTTGGGTGGAGAAATAAAAATGGACCGGTCATCTACAACTATTCCAGTAAAAGGTGAGATGAAGACATTGCTACCGGTAAGAAAGATGAAGTTCACAGTGTGAAAGTTTGATGATCCAAAGGCAAACATTCTTTTTCAAGATAGCGCACTAGGTAATTACTTCCTCACATCAGAAAAAGATGAAAACTTGCCACTCCTTATGGAAGAGGAAGAAGATCAAGTTTGGACAATGGAATTCGATGGTAGTCATTCTAGTGCAGGTTTGGGAGCGGGTGTGGTGTTGTACTCTCCATTTGGCTAATTGTATCCATTTTCCTACAATTTGCAATTCGATAATACAAATAATACGGTAGAATATGAAGCTCTCCTTTTAGGCATGAGCATGGCTGAAGACATGGGAATCAAGAAGCTGAGATGCCAAGGTGATGTGGAAGTGATAGTAAAGCAAGTCTGACAACAATACCAAGTGAAAAATCCAAGACTCCAGCATTATAGAAACAAAGTATGGGTCTGCATTGAATATTTCGATGCATTTTCCATTAAAGCTATCCCAAGAGAAAAGAATGAAAAGGATGATTCTCTTGTAGTATCGGCTTCTCTAGTGACACCTCATCCTTCTTTTGTTAAAGATAAGGTGACCATAGAAATGGTGTTCAGGCCTAGTGTACCAGATAATGCAAATCATTGGCAAGTATTTAACGATGATAATCAAATTCTAGCATTTTTGGAACAAAGGGATAATTTCAATAACCTCTTCTTTGAAGGAAGTGAAAATCCACACCGTGAAGCGGTAGCCGAAGAAGAGAAAGAAGGAATTGAAGGTATTGATAACGAAGGAGTGATAAAATTGAAAGGGAACAAGATTCCCAAGGGCCTAGTTTCTTTGGAAGAAATATTTGACAAACACGATATATTCATTCAAGAGAAAGAAAAACAATCTTCTCGGTTCCTAGCTGATTTTGATAAGGAAAACATCGGCACCCCAAAGGAACTAAGGATGGTCAATATTGGAAAATGTTTCTCACCTGAGGAGAAGAGAAGGTTTGTTGCGCTGTTTAAGAAATATTTAGACATTTTGGCCTACTCTTATGATGAACTCAAATCCTTCCAACCAAAGGAAATGCATCACTTGATTCCTTTGAAGCGGGATGCTAAGCCATTTAGGAAAAAGCAAAGGCCATATAACCCAAAGGTTTCTGATACCATCAAGAAAGAGGTAATAAAGATTCTCAATGGAAGAATCATCTTTCCCATCCATCATTCAACATGGGTGGCCAACATCATGTCGGTGCAGAAGAAGAATGGTAAAATAAGAATATGTGTGGATTTCTGCAACTTGAATCAGGCATCACTGAAAGACAATTATCCTCTCCCTATCATGGATCACATTTTACAAGTAGTCACTGGATCTGAAATTCTCTCATTGCTTGACGGATTCTCAGGGTATAATCAAATCAAAGTGGCAGAGGAGGATCACGCCAAGACAACCTTCACTACGCCTTGGGGCACTTTTGCCTACAACAGAATGCCTTTTAGTCTAATCAATGCGGGAGCTACATTTCAAAGGGCGATAGATTTAGCCTTCAAAGATCTAAAACATTACATCGTCATATATCTTGATGATCTCACAGTATTTTCAAAGAAGAGGGGAGACCATATCCATCACTTAGAACAAGTACTTTTAAGGTGTAGAAAGCATGGCATATCACTAAATCCCAAGAAGTGCATTTTCGGTGTTACGGAAGGCAAGTTGTTAGGGCACATTGTGAAAAAACATAGAGCACACATTGATCCTGAGAGAATACGAGCCATTCAAGTATTATCTCTGCCCACAAGTAAGAAAGGAGTTCATTCATTCTTCGGAAAGTTGAATTTTCTTCGTCTCTTTGTTCCTGAGTTTGCTGAATTAACAAAGCACATCACCACCATGATGAAACCATAGGTAAACTTCAAATGGAATAATGAAGGGAAGGCATCATTTAAACAGATAAAAAAATCCATTGCCAAAGCTCCAACTCGTGTGTCTCTAGATTTTAACAAAGAGTTCATCATGTATTGTTATGCATCAAAACATACCCTCTCTGTTCTTGTTCAGAAAAATGATGAAGGCATGGAAGCACCCATCACTTTCATGATTTTTCCATTGAAAAATCACGAACTAAATTATAGCCAATTGGATAAGCATGCTTATGTAGCGGTTAAGGCCGTAAAAACTTCAAGTTCTACCTCCTCAACTCTCATACAGTGGTGATGGTCCTCGACAGTGCAATCAAGTCCATCTTGACACAACAGGATCCTGGAGAAAAAAGAGGAAATTGGATTGTAAAGACTCAAGAATATGACTTGGAGATCCAACCCTCCAATTTGGTAAGGGGAAATGGTTTGTGCAGGTTGATTATTGAAAATGAAACACTCAAATCTCAACATGGCAAAGATAATTATGCTTTCCCAACTCATTTCAAAAATAACCCATAGGTTCTCTTTATCACCACTACTGATGAATGGTATGCTGATATTGCCTATTATTTAACTTATGGAGAGTTCCCTCCTCATCTTGATTACAAGAAAAAGAGAACACTCAAGTTGAAGGCAACAAAGTTTGTAATCTAGAATCACGCGGTTTACAAAAGAGGCCTAGATGGATGCTTCCTTAGATGTGTGGATAAAGGGAAACAAGCAAAATTGCTTAAAGCATACCATGACCAAGCATGTGGTGGGCATTTTTCAGCGATGGTAACTACACACAAGATCCTTCGAGGAAGATATTATTGGCCCACCCTCTTTCTAGACACTCAAGATTGGGTTTCCAAATGTGAAGCATGCCAAACATTTGTTGGGAAACCAAAAATTGCGGCACTTCCACTCAGGCCAGTTCTTATTGAAGAACCGTTTCAGCTAGTGGGGGACTAGACTTCATTAGTATTATGAATCCTCACTCAAACGTAAGGCACACCTATGTGCTCACGGTGACAGATTACTTCACCAAGTGGGTGGAAGCCATTCCCACCAAGCAAGCCAACACCGAGATAGTATGCAGCTTCATCAAGGAAAATATCATAATACGTTTCAGAGTACCATGGAAGATTGTAGTAGATAACGACCCATATTTCTCTTCAAGGGAGTTAATCAAGTTTTGCTATGGTTATGGAATCTCTCTATCTCATTCATTAGACTACTACCCACAGGGGAATGGACAGGCCAAATCAAGCAACAAGAACATTGTGACCATTTTCCGCAAACTTGTAGACGAGAACCAGAGGAATTGGAACAAAAAGTTATATGATGCATTGTGGGCAGACAAGATAACTCCCAAGAAGGCAATAGGTATGTCACCATTCCAACTGTTGTATGGAGTTGAGGCAGAAATCCCAATCACAATCGAGATGTCAGCTCTCAAGTTGCTACAAGGAATAGAAGATGGTCAGTACAAGGATTTCATTGACAAGACGATCCTCTTTCTTGAGAAGCTAGAAGAAAATAGATTCCTAGTGGTGGACCGTATCAAAGAGCACTAGTTAAAAGTAAAGAAATTTTTTGATAAGAAGGAAAAAGCAAGAGATTTCAAAGTTGGAGACCTCTTCCTCCTATGGGATAAGAGAAGAGAACCAAAAGGCAGCCATGGAAAGTTTGATTCATTATGGCTTGGTCCATTCCAGATTTGTGAATATTGTGGCGAGAATGTTTTTCTACTCTCATATTTGGATGGAACGCCGTTGGAATTGCCTCGCACTGGGCAATACCTAAAATTATATCATCAGTGAAAGTGGGTTGTTCCCCTGCCTTGTAATATAGGTTATTTTTAGGTGTGTTTCCCCTTTTTCTGTGTGTTTCCTTTGTCTGTTTGTGTGTATGTGCTTCCTTCTTATAATATCTCCTTCTAGAAGTTGTACATGACTCTGTAAGGCCCAATGGATAAGGCACTAGTCAATGAATTATATGGTCTAAAATGGAGATTCTGGATTCCCATGTCATGTCTTCACTTCACTTAGTCCACGCCATGTCCCCAAGCTATAGCTAGCTATTGTCGTGTAAATGTGCAACGAGTAAATTGGAAGTTTCCAAGCATGACAACTATACCCCTATGCCGAAATTTTCATGTTTTATCATTCCTAAGAAACCTCGGCTCTGTCTAGTCCGTCCAAATGATTTCCGAACCAATTTCATAATATTATCCTAGGTGATTTAGGAAATTTTCACTCATTCCCCCTAGGTGATTTTAGGAGTTCATTTAAAATACAAATGTTGGGCAATCATGGGAAGGGCTATCGCTGGCCTTCTCGAGATAGGATCACCTATTTGGAATAGAACGAAAGGGAAAAATTCATCATGGAGATGAATGGAATACCTTATTTCATTAAAGAAATGATTTTTGAAGGTTTAGATAAGTTTTTTAAGACTTGGAGCAGTCTAAGTGAAAAACAGGGTTCACAAGCCTAAATAGTACACAGGCCTAAAACAGTTGATGGGCTTAAAAATAAGATTGCGAGAGCTCCGAATGGGGTTGGAAGTAAAAAATAAACATCTTTGTAAATATTATTCCAAGACCTACATTATGGTGAAATAATATTTTTCACAACACCTTGGCGTATATGATTGGAAGACAATTTTTCTCAGGTACAAGTGGAGTCCCATATCAAAAATATGATTTTTTAGGGATCATATGATCGAATCAAGACATGATACCCACATAATTGGATTCAAAATTACATTTCCAGTCAGGTTCATATAAAATTTCACCAAGAAATTGTAGACACTTAAAATTGGTTACCCAATTTAGTGTCCCTCTCATCCGTTTACTTGCTTAGGTAACCTGGGGCACGTTTACGTCACCAACTATCCCCTTGGGATATTATCCAATTTGTGATTTAATCACTTATTCCAAAGTTAATTCATCCCATCACATCTTACACATGAGTGATTAAATATTAAATATTTAATTACGCTTCTTCCCATGCATCTTAATCACTTATCCACCCCAAATTTATTCTATCTATGTATCACATCTATTTTTAATCTTCCCTAAGCGGGATATTTTCCCGTAGTCGGGATAAGTATTATCTTTTTCGATCATTTTTTGCCACCTCGGGAGTCTTTTCCGCGATCGGCGCCGACCCATATGGTCGGCGCCGATTTTCTAGGAGCGGCGCCGATTATAAAAACAAGTCTAGAACTCAGTTCTAAGGACCGAAGAGACCAAAAAAGAGATCACGAACGAGCGAAAAAGCGAACAGGCGAAAAAAGGAGAGCACTTACGCACGAACAGAGAGCAAGAGAGATACAGGGTGTGAGAAAGAGAGATCTTTTTAGCATCAATTGTCTCAGATTAGGACAGATCCTGTCCAAATCAATCCCTGAGAGGAGCACCGTTACTCTGTCCCTGTCACGACCATCTATCATCTGGTGACTCTGTTCTAGTATCTCGCCAACTTCGGCACATCCAGCAGACCACATTCACCTTCCAATTCCCGAATCTTGTCGCACAGTCACTGGTTGATTGATCTGTCTCCAGTCGACGCCGATCTTATCCAGTCGACGCCGATCCTCCTCAATCGACGCCGACCAGTCTCAATCGACGCCGATTCTACCCAGTCGATGCCGATTTCTCTGCAGATAGGTAAAAGGATACAGGTAACACAAATCCAACATTTATTTCATAGTTCCCTATTTTCTGTACTTTCTGTCTGCTGTTTAGATTCTTATTACTGCAATCACAAAATCTAGTCTTTATTTACATCTTTTATCATGTATGCTTCTTTTCTTAATTGAAAACGTGGACTGACATCCGCCGAGGAAGCTTATCATTTCTCAGACCTGCTTCTCGGGCAGTCCACTTAAATATCTTTTAACGTGGTCTATTTCTGTCAAGCATCGGTGTTTTGCAGGTTATTCGGATCTATTGTGCGAATTGCTCGTGTGCGCCCGTCTTGTCTACATCGGCTTCCTCATCCGTCTACATCTTCGGATCTAATCCATCAGGTATCGATTTTATTGGAGTTTTTCAGGGTTTTTGTGTTTAGTTTGGTGCATTAACTTGGACAGGTAACAAGCGCAAAATTCTTGATCTACATTCTGGCACGCCCTGTGGGACCCAACCAAAGTCCCTTATTGGTAAGTTCATTTCTTTCCTAGTTTTGAACTTTGTTCCTTTTTTTTCACTGATTTCTATCAGTCCTATTTGAGCATTTCTTTTCATCATTTCAATCTTGCTTCTTTTTATGCGGAATCATTACCTTGAAATTTTTCTATTTCCTTAAAATAGAAATTTTTCATTTCACCATTATCCGGATATATCTTTCTGGATTTTGTTTGTTGTTTGCTTAACCTCTTCTTGCGGAGCACCTTGCTTGTTCGTGGGATTGTTCAAGGGGAAGAGCTCAACAACGCACTTTTTGAAGTCCACACACCTTGGAGAGCTAAATCTACAGGTATTCCTCTTTTACGGTGTTTTCTCCTTTTTAGGATTTCTTTGTCGGTTGCCTATCACATCCAAACACTTCGATTTTTGGTGTTTAAAAATAACTTAATCGCATTTGGGAAAGAATCTGTTTGACTTGTCTTCATTGAAATCAAACACTTCATTTTTAAGTGCTTAAAAAGAACTTTTTTTTTGTCATTGCTGCCTGCTTTTCATCTAGTTTTAATTAGGCTGGAAAATTGATCAAAATCAGTAGTGACACTATTTGATTTTTATTTTTCACCCTTGCACACAAAGCCAAAATCACTAGGTATAAAGCATTTAAACAAAACTCCTTCCCTGGCCTCGCCTACTTGGAAGTGATATCCAAGAGGAAGAGCCTACGCGGTACTCGGGCCGCGCTATAAATTCACGGAAGATTTTGGTATATATTGGCAAAGCACCCGACTCCCTTATCGCAGCGGTGTGTGAAGTGCGGGGGTAGGCCCCTATATCAAGCCACGTACCGGTCTTTTACTGAAGTGCCTTCGGGACTCCTCACCAAACATTACCCAAACCATCCTTAGTTTGGCTATCTGAGTAGTTCCTGTTCTAAAAAGCCTTCCCTAACTTTTTCTTTTCTTAAAAGCATTAAAATTTAAAGGAGATAATCACTTGCGCTGCTTGAATTATCTGTGTATTAGTTAGGTCACTTTTCTTGTCTGTGTGTTTATGATGGTTATCACCCGATCACAATCCAGAAGAATGGCTCAACTAGTTCCTTCTTCCTCCGAGATCACCACTAATGTGGAGGTGTCGGCACCCCCCCAATCTTCCTCGGGACCGCTGTTAGTTGGGTCCCCATCCTGGTCATATAACCCTTTCCATCAAGCCAAAGCAATCCCATCACGTCCAGCTTCCCCTAGTCCTTCGGAAATATCATCTGACTCGGAGTATGTTCCCCGCGGGAATCCTGAATTCCAGGCATTCCTCGACCGTAACCCGATAGCCCTCATGGACTACCTAGTACACAAGTCCATTCGAATATCTGATCAAGGGCCACCAATCCAACAAGTGTACGATTATCCTCGTGGATCATCCCAAGCCTTTGTAGAGCAGTTTGCACCATCTCTTTTACCTCGAGCCACAGAGAAGGGCGAGGCCCCTATGCCTCCCTTTTCTCTTCCACCTTCCATATCGACTAATTCCCAAATAGTCTTACCTATCCCTAACACCGCAGTTACCTCGAATATTCCACCACCTACTTCTGAGAAGTCTTCTGCCCTTGCTATAATGAATGCGTCTGCACACCCGCATGTTGCTGTTAATTCATCTATGCCCTCCATTGTGTCCCAAGGTCAGTACCTCTTCATGAGCCAACCCCCTCCGAATAGTCAATTGTCTCCTACTTCTCGTCCTCTAGGGGGTCTTTCTTCCAATGTTCCAGCAACTGTGACCTTCGCCCATCAGCTAACATCGGCACCCTTAATACCTAACCCGGTAGTAGAAGGCCCCTTTCAGGTCTTGTTCCCCAACATGTCCAATCCAACCAACACCCATGTTCCTCAATCCATCCCAATCCAATCAACAAACATAGGAGTCCACCAATCACAGGCTCCATCCGTCATCCAACCTTCATTTTCTCAACCCCTTATTATCTCACAGCCTGCCTATACGCAAGCCACCTCACAGCAAATACCCCACCCAATGTCACCCAGAACACCTGGTTATTCCTCTTATCATCCTATCCATCAACAGATGAATCCTCCATTGACACCTCAACAACATCCACCACTTGCTTCTTATGTAGGACATACCAATGTACCTCCTCCTCAATCGGACGTGGTTCAAATTCTCTTCAAGAAAATCGCAGATTTGGAAGCCTCCACAAAAGGGGCTCGTCCCTCATACTCTTTTGAAGAAGTGTGTAATGAACCCATTCACCCTTCAGTGGCTTTTAAGCCTTATCCTCCCCAATGGGAACTTCCTAAATTTTCAAAATTTCATAGTCGGGAAGACCCTCAACAACATCTGCGAGCATTCAAACATGCTTGCTATCTCATAGTCCAAGATCAGGAGCTCATGCTCCGTACCTTTCCTATGTCTCTAGCAGGTCCTGCTTTAGACTGGTATAATAACATCCCTCAACATTCTTTGTTTTCCTTCTCTCAATTGGCCCAGATGTTTGTTGAAAACTTTTCAATAAATATCGCACATAAGATCTCGATCACAGATCTTTATAACATTCACCAATTCGATGATGAGTCTATTGCAGACTTTGTCGCTCGTTGGAGAGGGATAATCAACCAATTGTCTTTCTCCCTTCCTCAATCCCAACAAATTGATTTGTTTACTCGATCTTGTGCTAATCACATTTCTTCCACTTTAAGGATCCAAACCTTTCATACCTTTGAGGAAGCCTTCACGATGGCACGCAAACTTGAATCTCGCGCCATTGAGCAAGGGAAGCTAAAACTTTGCTCTAAATCCAAACCAGATTTCTCTCGGTTTACCAAACCAAATTCTTCTCCTTCTAAAGACAAAAATCAAGGATCCACCAACGCCATCGTATTAAAAGCATCACGAGCCGATAATACTTCTAATCAAACACCACGAAGAGACCTTTCATCTGCTCGAAAAGGGGCTTCATCATCTCGATCCTTCGCTCCATTGGGGGAATCATATGCCTCTATCTTAGAAAAAATGTTGGAAGTTCGCATGATCGAACTTCCCCCCATTAGGGATATTGATGAAAGCCGAGAGTGCCCATTCTGGTATAGGGAAAATGATTTCTGTCATTATCACAGAACCAAAGGTCATGACATCGAACGATGTCAGACTTTCAAAAATCTTGTCCAAAAATTCATTGATAAAGGCGAGCTCATTTTAGATAACCCAAATGCTCCCCCAAATCAGGCACTTGATGTTTTTAAACAACCTTTTCCCAATCATGCCCCGAACCATAATGCTTCAGAATCTCAAAAATCAAACACTCACACCATCAACTTCATCTCTACCGAGGACTCTTCTTCTGAAACCAATCCATCTACAAACCCATCAATCGAATCAGGACCTCCTTCCACTTCATCAATCACTGGAATTCCATTATCTTCAGATGGCCTACCTTTGAATATTCCTACATTACTAAGCACGGAGTCATCTTTCTCCGTTCCTTTTTCTGACCTTCCATCCATACCCGAGACAGTATCATCCTCATCTGTCTCATCATCAGACATTCTTTCAATACTCGAGGCAATTACATCCCTTCGAATTTCCACTTCAGACACATCCACTTCTGTTGCTCCCATTCCCGCTGCAACTATGCCCTTGGTGAACGTACCTATAATTGTGCCGACTTCAACGGAAGAATCTTCGATTTTGACTCTTCCTATCTCTTTTCCTACAGTAGTTTCACCCATGATTACTGCATCAGAAGTAGTCCCTTCGCAAGGAACTGCTTCTTCATCAACCCCTTCTTCCATCACCAATGTTACTTCATCTATTAAAGAAAAATCAAAAGAAGTAGCACCAACACCTATACACTTGGTTCCGGAACCTAAACCGAGACAAGCAAAATCTAACGTTACAACACCAGTACCTCCCCATTTGTTTCCCCCAAAAAGGTTACAATCACCTTATGACGTTGAAGTTGTCACCATCCCTGAAAAAGGAAAGCCCATATTTTGGACCATCAAGACTCTTGGTGCTCTTCCACAAAAATCTCTCTCTACGCCTCATAAATGATTGGATTTGCCCGCTGAGAAGGCGTTTTCTTCTACACACTTATCAAAGCCATCATCTTCTTCTACAACACATTCTTCACCAATACCCCGGAAAATAGACTTACCTACTAAAAAGACGTCACCTCTTCTATCAGGATCATCATCTTCATTACCAAAAACCAAGACACCCTATCTTCCCCCGATTTCACCTACTTTGGGAGCTTCTTCCTCTTCTAAACCGACATTATCTAAATCATCAGTACATCCGACCAAGCAACCCCCTTTGTCTCCAAAGACCGCAAAATTTGTCACATCTCCATCATCTTCAAAATCTAGTTTAGGGGCTCCTCCTCCACCAAATTCAATCATGTCTCACTTACTCCCATCTCAAGTGCCCAAGACTGCTCCTCCAAATGTCCAAACAAATAAGAGGATTCCTAAACAAACTGTTAAACCTAACATGCAAGTCCTCTTACCTCGGCAGTCGGTTAATGTGAAAGAACCATCTCCATCATCTCTATCCTCCTCTTCGTCCACCGGATTCTACACCGAAATCCTTCATCAACTTATCCAATCTTCATCCATAACCCTTCCTCTGATTAAACCTTATAACCCTAAAGGAGCGAAACCTACCTGGTTTAACTCTGATCTGATTTGTGCTTACCACCGTACTCTGGGTCATGATACTGAGGGATGTAAAGCTCTTCAAGCCGTTATCAAGAACCTTCTGGAAGAAAGTGACCTCTTGCTGGAGGAGGAGGAACAAATACCTCCTGTCACCTTAGCCCCATCCAAACCTCAACCATCCACTCAGACCTCTAGTGGTTCCACTCCACTTGATCTTCCACCTTCTCAAATTGACACAATCCATATCGCCACTAGAACCCAACACTATGATAACCCATCTTCATCTTCAGCATCTCGACCACGGGTTGTCATTTCTGCAGCCCCTAAAGGCGTTTCTCCTTCCTCATCAGCACCATGACCCAGGGTCTCTATTCGTGCTGCACCTCGGGCTCAAGTTCCCGTATCTGTTGAGGAGAGTGTTATGAAACAACTCACCCAGGCTCCGGTCAAAATGTCTCTTTTTGACCTCATCCAATCCTCTCCACAACATCGCCAGGCCCTAATTGATAATCTGCGTCGCATCGCAGTGAATTCTGATGAGCCCCAGCCCTTCGAGTTGGTTGTTGGATTGAATGGACCATCAACCGCCATTTCTTTTGAAGATTCCGAAATTCCTCCTCTTTCTTCAGAGGATTTGGAGGCTCCCCTCTTTATCACAGTCCAAATCAATAACACTACCTTAAAACGTGTTATGATCGATAGTGGAGCTGCACTCAACGTCATCTCCTCGCACACATTCGAACAACTTAAGTTACCAAAGAATGTGGTGTCACCCCCTCCTTTCACCCTTCGATCATTTAACGATCAGCTAGCAGTCACTCTAGGAACTGTGGTCTTACCCATTCGAGTAGGTAAGAAGCTGCTTCATGAACTCTTCTACATTGTCGAAGGAAAGTTCCACTATAACATGATCCTCGGACGCTCCTGGATTCGCGCAATGCATTGTGTCCCATCCACCCTCCATCGATGCTTAAAATATCAATATGAGGGAAAAATATATACTCATCCAGGAGATCCTTTTCCTTCCGCACAATGCGACATGACCACAAGATCTGCCCCTTTAAAAGAAAATCCATGTTCTCCTGACGGGGCCTCATCTTCTTCTATACCTGCAACCAAACTATCGGATTTACAAAATCTAGAAGAGACATTGCAGCGTTTCTCACTAGGAGAGCTTCCTCTCTTTTCTTTTGATGCACATCTCAAACCTAATGAGTATGGTAGACCAGACAAACAACCTGAATATCAACCAGGTCTCGGTCGCATCGTCACCATTGGTCTGCCCAATCAACAGACCAATTTCATCTACGGTGGTCTTGATACGCCTCATTATCGCCCGGATTCTCCTCCTAGAGCCAAACCTTACCTAACAGGGTTTGATTATCTACAGAATCCCACGTATGCAAAAACTTATCTATATCGATGCGCGTGGAAAGGTTTTGGCCTCGGAAAATATGAACAAGGTATACATGACCTCAAGTCCATTCCTACTCTCATGCCACATCAGAAATTTGGTTTAGGATTTAAACCTCTTTCAAAGGCCACTGTCACTATTCTTGATGAGCCTCTTCCTACTGAAGAACCACCTTCCCCCACTAAATCAGAAGCATCACTTGATGTGGACAATGACATTTCCATTCCACCTAACTTTTTTTTTTTTTTTGATCAATACGATTTCCTTAGGGCCGTTAGCCTACGAGACTAACAATCGGTCCGCTTCTATACCATTAATCTTCCCTGAAATAGTTGGAGACGATTCTCCCACTATCAACACTATCCACTGTGCGGATGACGATTTTGTCCTCACCTATCTAGGGGCAGAGGATTCATATCTTCCCAAGACTATTCCTTCTGACACATCTACCCTTCTCAACGAAGCCACTATCGACCTTAATATAGGGACTTCTGAAGACCCTCGCATCATTAAGGTCGGCCAATCCCTTAATCCACAGGAATTAGGGGACTTTACCTTACCGCTTTTCTTTCCAAACATCGTCAAGCCTTTGCTTGGTCATACGAGGATATGCCAGGACTCGATCCCGATATTGTAGTCCACAATATCGTTACCCTTCCCAACATCAAACCAGTTAAGCAAAAATTACGTAAAATGCACCCTAGAGTAGCCCTTCTTGTTAAAGAAGAATTACAACGCTTGCTCTCGGCTAACTTCATCCAACCCATCGATTATCCACAATGGGTGTCTAATGTAGTACCAGTAACTAAGGCTACTGGGAAGATTCGAATTTGTACCGACTTCCGCGATCTTAATCTTGCCTGTCCAAAGGATGATTTTCCTCTTCCTAATATCGACCAACTCGTAGATTTAACTGCGGGTCATGAGATGCTTTCTCTTATGGATGGTTTTTCTGGATATAATCAAATCCTCATCGCACCAGAAGACCAACATAAGACTTCCTTCATAACCCCTTGGGGGACCTTTTGTTATCGTGTCATGCCTTTTGGCCTTAAGAACGCAGGAGCAACCTATCAACGAGCAATGACATACATCTTCCATGATCTCTTACACAAAATTGTGGAGGATTATGTTGACGATCTCCTCGGAAAGTCCAAGCGTCGTCAGGATCATCTTTTCATGCTTGCACCTCTCTTTGAGAGGCTTATCCGCTTCTGTCTTCATCTAAATCCAGCTAAGTGCGTGTTTGGCGTTCTCATTGGTAAAATTTTAGGTTTTATCATTTCCATCAGGGGTATTGAAGTCGACCCCGCAAAAATAAAAGCTATCCTTGAGATGCCTCCCCCTTCTAACTTGAAGCAACTCCGCAGTCTCCAAGGACGTCTTCAGTCAGTGTGTCATTTTATCTCCCAATTGTCGGACCGTTGTCAACCTTTTCACCATCTTCTCCGTAAGAATGTTCATTTTGAATGGGATGAGCATTGCCAAAAGGCCTTTTATGATCTCAAAGCTTATCTTCTTTCTCCACCTGTGCTTACACCTCCACGCGAGGGGGAGCCTTTCTATCTTTATATCTCTGTGACTGACCATGCTCTGGGAGCCATGATCTCGCATCGGGACACTTGTGGTAAAGAACAAGCTGTCTATTACATCAGTCGCACCCTCCATGAGTATGAAACACGTTACTCTGAAGCTGAAAAACTATGTTGCGCTCTCTTCTTCGCAACTTCTAAGCTTCGTCATTATCTCCTTAATCACAAAACTTACATTGTCACAAGTGTCAATCCCCTCAAGACAATCCATGCAAAACCTTATCACAATGATCGCATCACTCGTTGGCTTATGCTTATGACTGAGTTTGACCTGGATTTTATCCCGCAAAAGGCTATCAAGGGTCAGGTTATTGCAGATCAATTAGCAGATGCTCCTCTTCCGGACACTCAAGACCCCCTTGCTCAATTCCCCGATGAGTATATCCAACAAATTGATTTTGGTCTATTTCCATTTAAAGTAAAGCTCTTCTTTGATGGATCCAAATGCTAGCAAGGGGGAGGTGCGGGTTTCGTGATGATTCCTCCTTGGGGTGCGCCTATCCCAGTTTCACACAAATTGAACTTTGAGTGCACCAATAATGTGGCTGAGTATGAAGCTCTTGTCTTAGGTCTTCAAAATGCCATTAATCTCGGCGCTCGTCATATTGACATCTTTGGTGATTTTGAACTCATCGTTAATCAAGTCACGGGTGTCTATCAATGCAAGAATGATATCCTTCAAAAATATCGTGACATCGTTCTTGCTCAACTCCAATCTTTCGATAAATTCACCATCCAAGCCATTCCTCGCACTGCAAATCGATTCGCGGATACCATGGCCTCATTAGCCTCACTTATCCCACCTTTTACCGAAGACTCGCGTCTTTATGTGGCTGTGCAACGATTAGATCAACCATCTCATCTTGGGCAACTAACTTCGATCAATGCTGTCACAACCCATACTCAGGATGAGTGGTATCAACAGATAATTGATTATCTATCTCACTCGGTGCTTCCTCCAGATCTGACTTCCAATGGTAGAAGATCTTTTGTCCAACGTGCCAACCGCTATACTATCCTAGGCGGGATTCTTTACAAACGCGGCTTTGATGGTATTTTGCTTCGATGCCTCAAAACCCATGAATCATCTAAAGCTATTCAGGAGGTCCATGACGGTATCTGTGGTGGACATTTTAGTGGCTTAGCTGTAGCCAAGCGCATCTTACGTTTTGGGATATTACTGGCCTTCTCTTAATCAAGATTGTTGTGAATACACTAAGAAGTGCGTCAAGTGTCAGCAACATTCCAATCTCACGCACATCCCTAGTCAGGCTTTGCAACCTGCGGCGGATTTGTGGCCTTTTTCGCAGTGGGGTCTTGATCTTATTGGTCTCATCAATCCCCGTTCTTCACAACGTCATCATTCTATCATTACTGCCACTGAGTACTTTACTAAGTGGGTAGAAGCTAGCCCTCTTTCTTCAATAAAGGCTAAACCCATAGTTGATTTCGTCTATCAACACATCATTTGTCGCTTTGGCGTTCCACACAAGCTAATCACAGATAATGGTAAGTCCTTCAAGAACGCCGATTTGCAAAATCTCTGCAACACTTTCAATATCAAGCTCAGTTTTTCTTCTCCATACTATCCTCAAGCTAATGGTCAGGCCGAAGCCTCCAATAAAACTTTGCGTAATATCCTCGCAAAGGTAACTAGTCGAGCTAGTAGGGATTGGCATTTACATATCCCTTTTGCTCTCTGGGCTTATCAGACTAGCATTCGTACTCCTACTGGTGCTACTCCTTTCTCTCTTCTATGGGTCTGAGGCTGTCCTTCCTTTGGAAGTCCAAATCCCATCTCTCCGTGTTTCTCTCAGAGAATTTGTCTCCGATGAGGATTATCGTCAAAATCGTCTAGCACAACTTGAATTATTAGATGAGCGGCGTCTCAACGCTCTTGAACATCATCAAGTCTATCTTGAGCGTGTCAAACGTGCTTACAACAAGCACTTGCAACACCGTGACTTCAAAATTGGTGACCTTGTTCTTAAGGAAAATCAAAATGTCACTACACTCGAAAGGAGTCAACGTGGTAAGTTTTCTCCCAACTGGATGGGCCCCTACATTATCACTCATAAATATGGGTCTGGGGCTTATCGTTTATCCTCCATGGATGGTGTACCTGAAGCGGAACCTCTTAATGCCTTGCATCTACGGCCCTTCTATTGTTAAAATCTATCTTACACAAATCTAGTCGTAACTCAGATCTTCCATCCGTCCTAATAACCAGTCATCTACTTTTGTGGTGATTTGAAATTGTGTGGTTCTCCGCCTATTGCCTCGTTTACCTTAAATATGAGTATCGCGGCTCTACTCATTGCACGTTTCTTTTGGATATGTTCCTCCTCATGGTAGGAATACCTTAATCACCACTTCATCTGTCCCAAGTACTTATCTTAATCGGATCTACTCGGGACATGAGTACATGTTCTTCTATGCTCTCTTCCCCTCCATCTGATCTATCTAGGTCTAAACTCAGCTTCTTCCAAAAAAGTTTCAAAAAAAAAAAAAAAAAGATGCTATCCAAAAGATAGACTGATCCCTTGAAGGACAGCTATCCATATATATTATTAAGTGAATCAAAAAGAACATAGACCATACCCTCGAAGGATGGCTATCATTAAAATTCAAAATACAGACCGCTCCCTTGAAGGACGGCTATTTCTCAAAGAAATACTCAAGGCTTCTTGTCATCAATCAGCCTTCCAGTTAGTTTATACACTTTTTAGCATCACTGAAAGACTTCCCGCATCGATCAGTCTTTCCATATCAAGCAAACTTCCCGCATTGATCAGTTTGATTTTCTGTCAAAATCATGAAGCTGGGATTTAGGACCTTTTTGTCGATCATATGGAGAATCCTATTTTCCTATCATGGACATGTATCCTGTCCCTTGTAAACTCCGACAAGATACTTACTTTTCTTTCCATTTCTATCTTAGATCTGGTTTGCGACTAGTTAGTGTCCGATTTATTTTAATCTTATATAGGGCCTTATATGCTTGGTCTTTTGGTTTTCTTTCTATATTTTATCTATGGTCGGTTGGAAGTCCAACTTATCATTTTTCTTCTTCTCTGAGTATCTTCTCTTCTAAGTCACGGTTGTTTCCGCTTTCATCTTTTGCTTTTGCAGGGAGTATTCTCCATTTCTTTGTCTTGCATCCTGTTAAATTGGCATTTCGCATGTTAATTCAGTCAAAATTTATCTTCTATCTAAGTTCATCTTATCTATCAAAACATCTATCTGTATTCATTTCTCATACAATTACATCCATACATCAAAACACATCTGTCTATCTATACATCAAAATATTTAAACACATGTACATCCAAGTTACATCATATCCATCTATCAAAGTTCTATCCACATCACATCTATCATCTATCAGTCTATATCTATCCAATCACATCTATTTATCCTCTATCTATATCCATCTACCCATGTATATCAAAACTAAAAAGCATAAGTACAAGTATATGAAAAATAACATGATAAATCTATATACATGTGTGTCTGTACAAAAATGGGTGGCTTTCAATCAAGCCATCTATACAATGCCTTCCAATCGAGGCTAAATCACTATACAAATACAAAATCTATCAAATCTCTATATGGGTAAAATCTGAAGCGTGGAGGACACTATCTCCTCCACCCTCCTCTCTGCACCTGGCTGTCTCTCCTGGCCGCCGCCTATCGAGCTTGACGCGCCTGCTGCTGGAGGTCTCCGGCCCACCTCGATCTCTCCCAGTGCTTCCCTCCGCCTGAGGCTCCACTCGCCGTAGCCGTCGCTGCTCTCCTCCTCGCCCCGTACCGAGGCACATCTGGGGCATGCTGCGCTAGGGAATCCTCGTAATATCTCACCTCAGCGAGGAGAGACTGGTACATGCTCAGGTTCACAATACCCGGTGCTCGTAATGATGCTGCTGGTGCTGCTGGGGCTGCTGACGCTGCTGGTGGTGCCCCTCCTAGGGTCGTGCCCTGTATACCAGACTCTGATGTGGCACCAGTCTCTCCGTACTTGGCCCTGAGGGCCTCCCTGTGCCGAAAGTAGCGGTCACTCTTCTGGATCACTGTATCTCGCCTCCCTGGCGAGCGTGTCTCTCTCTCCATAATCAGGGCATCCCTCTCCTCCGTCAAGCCCTGATCTCCTCCAGAGCTACCTATGTGTCTGTGTGAGGGTGGCATGCTCTCCCTCTAATCTGGTCAGCGTAGCAGCTATATCCTCCTCATCAGCATCTATAGAGGGCGGGGAGATGTCGTGGGAACTCTGTGTCGTACCATGCTGCGTAGCCCTCATCCACCCCCCCCCGCGTCATCATCACTGTCTGTGGAGGGTGGGGGCCTCTCTCAATGGGTCTGCCGGATCAAAAATCGGCAAATCCGTCTCTCTGCTTATCTCGCCTATATGGCGTGTAGGTGGCCGGTACTGTCTGTACTAGGCCAAATTGTCTCAGTATCCCCGCATAACGGGACTTTTCGCCTCTCCCCCACAATCTGGCCTACGGCCCCCTGACAACCCGACGCTCCGTCTCAATCTGCCAATTTTTCTTACTTCCCTTAGACTTGGGGATTTTGGGATTTTTTAGTTGGGATTGGGGGATTTTAGGACCCTTTTTGGAGATCATATGCGAGAATCTATTTTCCTATCATGACAGGTGTAGTCATGTCACTGTTAAACTCCGGACAAGATACTTACTTTTCTTTCCATTTCTATCCTAGATCTGGTTTGCGACTAGTTAGTGTCAGATTTATTTTAATCTTATATAGGGCCTTGTATGCTTGGTCTTTTGGTTCCCTTTCTGGATTTTATCTATGGTCGGTTGGAAGTCCAACTTATCATTTTTCTTCTTCTCCGAGTATCTTCTCTTCTAAGTCACAGTTGTTTCTGCTTTCATCTTTGGCTCTAATAAGGAGTATTCTCCATTTCTTTGTCTCGCAACCCTGTCAAATTGGCATTTCACATGTTAATTCAATCAAAATTTCTCTTCTATCTAGGTTCATCTTATCTATCAAAACATCTATCTGTATTCATTTCTCATTACAATTACATCCATATATCAAACACATTTATCTATCTATCCATCAAAATATCGAAAAATACGTATATCTAAGGTACATTACATCTATTTATATCTAATCCATACATCAAGTACATCTGTATATCTATCCATCAAAATATTTAAAAGCTATGTCCATCCAAGATACATCACATCTATCTATCAAAATTAAATCAATCTATCTAATCACATTACATCTATCATATATCAGTCTATATCTATCCAATCACATCTATTTTATCCACATTTCAATCTATCTAATCACATCTATTTCTATCATCCATCAGTCTATATCTCTCTAATCATATCTATTTTTCTATATCCATATATCCATGTATATCAAAATTACAAACATGAGTACAATCATATGACCAATAATATGATGAATCTATATATATACATGTGTGTTTTTACAAAAAAATGGGTGGCTTCCAATCGAGCCATCTATACAATGCCTTCCAATCGAGGCTACATCACTATACAAATACACAATCTACCACGTCTCTATATGGTGAAATTAGAAGCGTGGAGGACACTATCTCCCCCACCCTCCTCTGCACCCGGCTGTCCCTCCTGACCGCCGCCTATCGAGCTCGAAGCACCTGCTGCTGGAGGGTCTCGGCCCACCTCGGTCCCTCCCAGTGCTCCCTCCGCCTGAGGCTCCGCTCGCTGTAGCTGTCGCTCCTCTCCTCCTCGCCCCGTACCGAGGCACATCTGGGGCATGCTGCGCTAGAGCATCCTCATAATATCTCACCTCAGCCAGGAGAGACTGGTATGTGCTCAGGCTCACCATACCCGGTGCTCGTAAAGGTGCTGCTGGGGCTGCTGGCGCTACTGGTGGTGCCCCTCCTAGAGCCGTGCCCTGTGTCCCAGACTCTGATGTGGCACCAGTCTCTCCGTACTTGGCCCTAAGGGCCTCCCTGTGCCGAAAATAGCGATCCCTCTGCTGAATCGCTGTATCTCGCTCTTGGCGAGCGGTGTCTCTCTCTGCTATCAGGGAATCCCTCTCCTCTGTCAAGGCCCTGATCTCCTCCAGAGCTACCTGATGTGTCTGTACCAGTGTGGCATGCTCTCCCTCCAACCTGTCTAGTGTCGCAGCCATGTCCTCCTCACCAGTATCTATAGAGGGCGGGAGATGTCGTGGAAGCTTTGTGTCATACCACGCTGCATAGCCCTCATCCAACCCCGCGTCATCATCACTGTCCGTGGAAGGTGGAGCCTCTCGCAATGGGTCTGCCGGGATCAAAATCGGCAAATCTGTCTCTCTGCTATCCCGCCTATATTGCGTATATGTGGCCGGCACTGTCTGAACTAAGCCGAACTGCCTTAGTATCCGCATGAATGGGACTCGCTCCCACATATCTGGTCTGCGACCTCTGACCACTCGGCTCCGTCTCAATCCTACCAAGTGGGCATCCTGACCAACCCATATCGGAAATGCCCGATATGGTCTCCAGATAACCTGATCTGGTGTAAGCGTCCTGAAACGCTCCGAGTACCACTCAGTTGATCTACCTGTGTCTCCAGCGGCCATGTCAGCCCGCCATCTCCGAAATCCATAGTCCACACCCCCCACTGCTGCTGGCATCCACGGAAGCCTGGATGGCCTAATCACTGCTATGTGCTCATACGCCCAGCAATGGAGCACAAAGCTAACGTCAATCCCTGTCCTCCGACCAGTAGTGTACATCCATAGCTCATAGTAAATCTGAGCTATCAGGGCATCAGCGAAGGCAAAAATCTGTCTGTACTGCAAGATGTCGCACACGCAGTCTAGCAGTAGCAATGGGAATCTCCCACCTCCTGAGTCTGGCAAGGCAAAATAAGATATAGCCATCTGAATCAGGGCTATCCGCCTGCTCCGAGGGCTATCCTGTCTGTACTGTGAGGATATCCTCACTGCCCCAGATACTATCTCCGAGTCATCTGATCTGTCTCTGTACAATCGCACCAGGGCCCTCTGCTGCTGCTCTCGGGGTGTGATCTCAATCGGGTCCCCCGTACTCGGTAATCGGAGGATCCTGTATACATCCTCATGGGTGATAGTCATCTCACCCGTCCTAAACCAAAATGTGCACGTGTGGCTGTCCCACCGTCGCACTAATGCCCGCATGAGCTCCACATCCCGTGGCACTCGTCTGTAATATCTGAAACCCCCGAGCCCGGCTCGCTCTAAATGCTGCCAGTCTGCATCTGTCACATCAGGAAGGATCGTCTCTAATAGCTCAGGGATGGCATCCCTCATATGAAGAGCCTCTTGTGCCTGCATCCACGACATCAAAAGCATAATTAGTCTCTTATTTTCTTAAATCTCATCTTCCAAAACAATAACATCCAAAACAAGAAGGAAATGCTAAAAATCTTTCCATCGGCGTCGATTTGGTCAAATCGGCGTCGTTCATTCCAGTCGGCGCCGATTACTACCAATCGACGCCGATCCAAACCAATCGACGCCGATTATACCAATCGGCGCCGACTGCGAGGCCAGGCGTAAACCAGACCCTGGCCTCCCATACGCATGGAAAATCAAACAAAAAAAAAAAACTAAGAAAAGTGGGTTCAACAGTGACTACTTACCCCAGGTCGTGTCCTCCTGCGCTTCTGTCCGCTCCCAGAGGCTTCCATTGTGTTCAAATCAAAAATCTATCTCTGTCTGAATCAATCGTCACGTTGCAAATTAATCGTTTACGTTTTCCGTCCGCATATTTATATGTGTCTGGATTGGTCGGCGCCGATTTTTTGGGTCGACGCCGCTTGATTTGGTCGGCGCCGATTAGTTTAGTCGCCGCCGATTTTTCCTGTCTGTTTGCCCTAGTGTTGATGCTTGGCTTTCTCATCTATCTGATCATTGTTGTGTGCTGAATCTTGCCTTTTGGCACATCTTTTAGATGTCATTGTCTATTTCGGGTTTGTTCCCTTTGCATGGGACACTCGTATCTTTCGGCAGCTTAGAGTTAAACGGGTCTGTAGGCACTAACGTCGTCTGATTTATCGACCGTCTAGTTCTCCCTACCAATGTGTCTCTCTCTAGATGCTGACTATTTTGCAGTTCTCCTTACACTCATGGGTCTGTAGGCACTAACGTCGTCTCATGAGGAGACCGGCTAGTTTTCCCTACCAATGTGAGTTCCTTAGGTTGCTGCCCTTGTGTTTATTTTTATGCATCCTCTATGGTCAGTTCTACTCCAGCTATCCAACTGGGGCATCCTGCATTTTCCATCTACCTCTTTCAAACTCGGGATCGTCTGTTCTATCATCCATCCCATCCCTAGTTTGAGGGGGATCACATCACCACAAGTTCTTCTCTTCTTCCATCTCCTTGTTTTTGTCTCATAACCTTGCTTATCGCAAGTTACTTGACAAAAAGGGGCAAAATGTAGACACCTAAAATTGGTTTCTCAATTTAGTGTCCCTCACATTCGTTTTAGGTAACCTGGGGCACGTTCACGTCACCAACTATCCCCTTGGGATATTATCCAATTTGTGATTTAATCACTTACTCTAAATTTAATTCATCACATCACATCTTACCCATGAGTAATTAAATAATTAAATATTTAATTACGCTTCTTCCCATGCATCTTAATCACTTATCTACCCCAAATTTATTCTACCCATGTATCACATCCATTTTTAAATCTTCCCTAAGCGGGATATTTCCCGTGGTCGGGATAAGTCTTGTCTTTTTCGAATCGATCAATTTTGGCCATCTCGGGAGTCTTCTCCGCGATCGGCGCCGACCCATTTGGTCGGCGCCGATTTTATAGGAGCGGCGCCGATTATAAAAGCAGGTCCATGGCTCAGTTCGAAGGACCGAAAAAGAGACGAACGAGCGAAAGAAAGCACTTACGCACGAACAGAGAGCGAGAAAGATTCAGGTTGCAAGAAAGAGAGATCTTTTTAGCATCAATTGTCTCAGTTAGGGCAGATCCTGTCCTAATCAATCCCTGAGAGGAGCACCGTTACTCTGCCCGTATCATATCAACATCATACACCATCATCTATCATCTAGTGACTCTGTTTCAGCGTCTCTCCATCTTCGGCACATCTTGCAGACTACATTCACCTTCCAATCCCCGAATCTCATCGCACAGTCCCTGATTGGTCAGTCTGCCTTCAGTGGACACTGATCTTATCCAGTCGACGCCGATCAGTCCCAGTCGACGCCGATCACATCAGTCGCCGCCGATTATACCCAGTCGACGCCGATTTCACTGCAGACAGGTAAAAGGTCACAGGTAACACAAATCCAGCATTATTTCGCAGTTCCCTGTTTTCTGTACTTTCTGTCTGCTGTTCAGTTTCTGTTTTATTACTGCAATCAGAAAATCTAGTCTTTATTTATATCTTTTATCATGTATGCTTCTTTTCTTTATTGAAAACGTGGACTGACATCCGTCGAGGAAGCTCATCGCTTCTCGGACCCGCTTCTTGGGCAGTCCACTTAAATATCTTTTAACGTGGTCTTTTTCTGTCAAGCATCGGTGTTTTGCAGGTTATTCGGAGCTATTGTGCAAATTGCTCGTGTGCGCCCGTCTTGTCTACATCAGCTTCCTCATCCGTCTACATCTTCATCAGGTATCGATTTCATTGGAGTTTTTCAGGGTTTTTGTGTTTAGTTTGGTACATTAACTTGGACAGGTAACAAACGCGAAATTCTTGATCTACACCTTCTCTCAGTTTCCTTCATCTTACCCATTGACTACCCGTAATGGATTTCTAACATTGTCCCTATCACTAAAGCGATAAGGGGACTTCGCATTTTCATAGATTTTCATGACCTCAACCTAGCTTGCCCAAAAGATGACTTTCCTCTACCTGGTATTGATCAGCTAGTTGATCTGACCACTGGTCTTGAGATGCTATCACTCATGGATGGCTTCTTAGGTTATAATCAAATATTTATTTCCCCAGAGGATCAACACAAAACCACCTTCATCACCCCTTGGGGAAACTTCTGCTATCGAGCCATGCCTTTTGGTCTTAAAAATGCTGGTGCTACATATCAGCGGGCTATGAATTATATCTTCCATGACATCATGCACCATATATTGGAATATTACGTAGATGAACTCCTCACAAAATCCAAACACCAGTCCGAGCACCTCGCAATTTTAAAGACTATCTTTGCTCGCCTCATCCAATATTGTGTTCAAATTCAGCCCAAGAAGTTCATCTTTGCAGTTCTCTCAGGCAAGCTCCTAGGATTCATCATTCCTAACATGGCATAGAATTTGACCCTACTAAAGTCAAATAAATTCTTGAAATGCATCCACCCACTAACCTTCACTAACTTCATAGCTTACAAGGTAAGTTACAATCTATTCACCGGTTCATTTCACAACTTTCTGACTGTTATCAACCATTTCATCAACTTCTTAAAAAGGATGTCTCCTTCAGCAATGAAAATGATGAATAGTGCCACAAAGCTTTTGAGGCCTTAAAACAATGACCTTCTCTAACCACCTGTACTGCATTCCAGTGCCTGAAATATGACCAACCATTTTACCTGATTTATCTTTACTACTGATCACTCCTTAGGGGCCATGCATAAATGCATCATTGCGACAAACTCCCCCAACATGTGATAGAGCAGCCACAAGTGAAGTTTATCTCATAAGTCGTACTCTCCTGGACTACGAAACCAGTAAGATTTCCCATGCCGAATTTTTTTTCTTAGCCTTGAAGTAAGATCGCACGTGAAGCACCAAACTTTTTCATTACCTACTCACATAACAAAACCTATAAATTGTCACCAACATGGAGGAGAAAAATAGACCTGTAATGTATTCCAAACCTTACCAAAATCAACATGGCTGCATGTGCCCAGAGGCACTGCTAGGTCTCGCAGACTTAGACCTTGAATTCACACATCAAAAATCCATCAAGGGTCAGGCCATTGTTGACTAGCTCGCCGACGCACCCCTCTCTGGGAATAAACCCATATCAAAAGTCTTCCTTCCTTGATGAATCCAACTCACCAGAGGCCAACTTTCCTTAGACGATAGCAGGTTTACTACATATGACCTACTATTCTCAGGATTGTTCATTAATATGTCAACGTGCAAAGGCGGTGCAGGTGTTATCCTCACCCCCTGGATGGTGAACCTATACCGCTGAGAATCCTTCAGAACTTGAAATTTTTCGCATTGTACTAACAACATATTTGAAGTACAAAGCACTTGTATTACCTACTCCAAACCAGAAATTTGACCTTAGGAGTGTTGAATGCAGGGATTAATATCTTTGGTGACTCTAAACTGGTCACAACAGTCAACAAAGGATCAATGAGTTTTTACCAATGTTGCAAAAAAATACTCCGAAAGTATAAAAATCATGTTGACACACTCAAAGACCTCTTTTGGCATCAGTATGGGACCTACAAACCACTCCTAATTCCAGGGGGACATCATTGTATCGGGAGCATACCATAGTCATTTTGTCATAGGGCATCTGAAGATCCACCTTACTTCACCCTCCGAATCTTAGCGATCGTTCGTCATAGTAAAAAGGTTGCATTTCATAGTGTGCAAGGAGTTCAACACCATGACATTAGTTTCACTGCATTTGGAACTGTTGAACCATCAACGAGGATCAATGGACCTTCATGGTATAATGACATCTTCGTGGATTACTTCTTCTCCCCCTCTTCTATCTCTACCTCCTGACCTCAACTCGTTATGGACAATGCACATTTCTCAAAATATCCTCTTGCTATGTCATCGTTGGGGTTTGCACTTCTCTAATATGACTTATGAGACTTTCGACGACATAATGTAAATTACGATGCCTTGATGAGTTATGAAATGGACTTAAATACCATCAAGTGGAATATGAACAGTCATGATGGCATATGTGGCGGTCACTTCAAATGGTCACGACTGTTGCTGAAGAGTCACATCCTATTGCCTAGGCTAAATTGTACTAGCCATTCCCATTTCAACCAGGGTTGGCGATTGATCTTGTAGACTCAAGAGTGCAAATGCTACCTTGTGAGAATGCCAACAGGACATAGCTAATCTCCATCTACACACCTAGTCATGCCTCTCACAGGTCGCCCATGGCCTTTGGTCTTTCTCCCAACTGGGGTTCAAGGATCAATACAAGGAGAAGGAGTTAATCCTAGATTTCTTCCCTAAGACATCAATGGATTTCATCACCACTATTGAATCTTATACCAATTCTATTTGGTCTTGAAGCCATTTACAGGGTCTCATTTCTTCTCATAAATGCATGTGATGAAGTTTCTAACTAATGTGAATGTGTATTAATCATCACATTATTCTACTTGCAGCTTTGGTGTATCCTACATCACATTCATCACTAATAACGGAAAACAGTTTAGAAAAAAAAAACTCTTACGAAAAATCTGTGATGCCTTCGGAATTCCATCTAGGGTCAGTCTCAGTGCACCTTATTACCCATCAAACCAACGACCAAGCAGAAGGCAACCCACAGAAACCCTAAACAAAATTCATGTGCATGCACATACGGTAGTTGCACCGATATAAGGAGAGGGACTGACATACACAAATCCATTTTTCCTTGTGGGCTTACCACACTAGTATTCGCACTTCCATGTATTGCCACCTGGAAAATTTTCTTTGGTCTACAAGTACCAGAGGTTGTCCTGCCTCTCAGAAGTCTAGATTCCATCTCTTTGCGTCTCTCTCTAAGACATGCTCAATGATGATGAACTTTCGCCAGGACCATTTGACACAACTTGAGTTATTAGACAAACGTTGTTTTAATTGCTCTCGGTCATCTCCAAGTCTATCAAAAATGTATTAAATGTGCATATGAAAAACGTGTCCATGAATGCACCTTCCAAGCTCGGTGATCTCAGTCCTGAAAGAAAATTAACATGTAACCAAAGAAAAAAAAAGTAAACGGGGATAAATTTTCTCCTACTTTCCTTGGACCATATATCATGACTCAGACCTACAGATCCAGGTGTTTATCATTTTTCTTCACTCGCACGGTAAACCCAAACCTGAGCCCCCCAATGCCTTGTATCTTCAACCATTGTATTGTTGAATTCAAGTCTTATATCACTCTATACCCTATTTCATGTTCATCCCTTGAGCATCCATTGCACCTCTTTTATATCGCACTTTCCCTAAATGACTAAAAAAGGATCATGTGATCTTCCTGCCACCTTTCTACCTTCTCTTAAATATGAGTACCACAGAATCTGCTCATGGCATGATTCTCATGGATACTTTTCATATCTTTTCCAAAGATGGAATCCCATTGTTTTTCATCACCTACTACTACCTATATCATCAGTTCACCCTCTGGATGTTTCTACCTTTGCCTCCTCAACAAGGACCAATTTTTTCTCTATAGTCTTGTCCATGACTTAAAAGCCCAAAAATAAAATTCCAAATGGGATCTTAACTCCTTGAGTCAAACTTCCAATAAAAAAATATGACTCCCTCAAAAAAGGACATATCTCTCTCTCTCTAATTCGCCGCTATAAATAGATTTCTCTCTCGAAGGACAACTATATAAATATCATCCATACTACATACGTAGTCTATCACAAAAGAATACCACTCTTACAAAAACAAAATAAAAATATTCAGAAGCTTCCCGCATTGATTAGCTTCACGAAAACCTTAAGGATATAATTTAATCATCCCACAGAAACTTCCCACATCGATCAGTCTATCCAAAATAAAAATCAAAAAGAAAAAGTGGAAAAGATACCAAATTTTTCGTCATGGACTCTGTCTATCGTGAATCTTTGGTCTCTTGCCAAATGGAAGCATGCATGCCTTATACCATGATTACATTCTATAACCAACCATTTTTCACCTTCTCACCTTTTTTGTCACCTTTACTTTCCTACCAGCCTTAAGGGACTTGCCACAAATATGACATTTCATGATCATGTGACTTTCCTTCACCTTTCGAATAATAAATCATGCAATGCCTTTAGGGTCTTACGTTCACCAGCCTATCTATGTGGTCTGAGTCAACCCGTTATGATTCTTATCAATTAGGTGGCTCCTTTTACCTACCTCTTATATTTCATATTCTTCATTACTTATTGATTATCATATATAGGATTAAGTCTATCGACACCTATACTTTTTGGGAATTCCTATTTCACCAAAATCAACCAAAATAAATGCCTACCTATGATCTAAACTCAACCATGCCTTATCTACCTAGACTCAGAACATACCTATAACCTACCGACCCATATCCTATACCTCCTCATCTTCTTCCCTAGCTCTATGGGATAACTACATCGGCCTGAGGTCCCTTTTTCACCGAGGACTATGTAGGTCAGCACTTTGAGGAAATAAGGCCCTTGAGAGGTTAGCTCGGCCACTCTCTTTCCCTAACCAATTACACCCCATTTTTCCTACTTCACATTCTACCTTGGTTTCCCTTTTATACCATCAAATGGAGACAAATTCAAAAACACACTTCAATTAACGTACATAACTACCAAACATTTTTCAACACACCATCATAACATTCATCAATTTATTATTTCATATTTCCACAACTAGTAAAAATTTGGAAATTAAACCATACAATGCATACTCATCACCATTTGTTTCATTTCCAATAGCTTTAAACTTCAATTATAACCATCAACGACAACTCAATCCAGGCCTAAACCAAATTAATTTAATCCATGCCTAAATCGACTTCACTCAACCATGCCTATACCTACCCGACTCAATCCATGCCTAAACCAACCTAACTCCACCATGCCTATGGCCTGACTCCATCCATGCCTAAACCAACTTGACTCTACCATGCCCAAACCAACCTGACTCCACCATGCCTAAACCAACCTAACTCCATCCATGTCTAAAGTGCCTAGTTTCCATCACATGTACAAATCATAACAAGAAATCATATACATCAGTCTAACAACATACCATAAACATCATCATCTCTCTATAGATAGATCATCAAAATTTGTGTGTCCATATAATGTATACTTAGATGTCAGATCCATACAAATATCTCAAATACAGTGTCTCAATATCTACAATGCGCAAGCCGGTATCATATACAAAATCTCAAAAACTCTCATGTACAGCCTCACCATCATTGGCATGCAAGCCGGTATATATCAAAAATGTCATCAAAATTACAATATCAATCGTCTGCCCATCGGATGTCTGAACTTGTCTCCCCTGAATCCTCCTTTGTTGCTCCCGTGTAGTGCCCAGCAACCACCTCATCACCTACTGTAGGCCTCGGTCTAACCTCTGATGGCCCCTCACCTAGAGTTGGCCTCCGTACACTAGTGGCCTCTCCTTGCTCGTATCTCTAGGCTCGCTAATCCCTTGTACTCTCCACACTGTGAGTGCAGGACCTGGTCCTCTCACTTGAGGATTGTTGTGCTCTATACTTGATATAAGATGGGATGTCTATCCCCATAGCCATTAAGTGATCCTGATAGTATCGTGCCTCACCTAGGGCATCCCTAAATCTAGCCATCGGTACGGTCTGCGGAGGTGCCATAAATCTCAGCCCCTGTACCTATCTCACGAGACCCTGTCCTACTACATGTAATAAGGGACCATGTCCCTGTGCCTTTACCGGTGCCTATGCTGATGCCTATGCAGTGATCTAGGTCTGTAGGGCCATAATATGTGCATGTGTAGTGGCTAACTGGCCCTGCAACCCTGTGACCCTGTCCCTCATCTCCATATCCACCATATGCGGGTGTCTTCCCCTATAACACTATGATCTGGGCCTGAAGGACCACCACCTGTGCCTGTAACGTGGCCACCTCTTCTTGTGACCCCGTCAGCTGCCCTTATAAACCAGTCATTTGGGCCTATAATGCGACCACCTATCCTTTTAATGTGTCTCTCTAGATTATGAGGGTAGCCATGTCTAGTTTCCTTGGTCTGGGTGGTGCTAATCATAGTTGAGATACCCACCACCTTCTATATCCATCTATGTAGCCGGAATCATCTATCTATCAGTCCATCAGCTGCTCCTCCTGCCCTATTAGCACAAGAGGTCAAGGTGGAGACATTGGTCTCTCCACGACATCCCTCCTATACTGCGGAAATGGTGGTGGCACATCCTAGGGCAGCCCAAACTACTTCTAGATTCTATCTACTGGTATCATCTCGTGCTCCCTGACACGATGCCCCTCTATCCACCTAAGCAGTTATAGCTCATCCAACTCATTGGCCATGTGCCTGTATGATGGATATACCACATATGGCCTCCAAATAATGTCTACTCCAAACAACCCCTCCAGCATCCACCTATAGTGAGCTACATCATGCGTAGCCCTAGCCCCCAAACGCACTCCACCAACTGGTACCCAATGCCTATAGCCAACCCAGACCTTACATGGCTCAAAATGCATCTATCCAGGGTGGACCAATTGGTCGCACGCACATAATTATCTCGTAGGCCCAACAGTGAAGAAAGAAGGTGCAACAAAATATGAATCTCCATAGCCTCCCGTAGGCCCATAGAGATCTCTCTGTAAATTTTCACTAAGAATGCTAGTGCTCATGCAAACCGGGTCCTATCCTCCATCATATCATGCAGAACTCCCATCAGTGCCCATGGGAATCTCACACCCTCTACATCTTGTAGTGAAAAACAACACACTGCCTCCATAATCAAAACAACTAACCGCATCTCCTTGGGATGGGCCGCGTACATCTCTCCATAGCTCATGCTTGCACTATGGAACCTCATCTCGGCCATCCCCTCTCCAAATACTATCAACATCAACTCCTAAGAGGCCTCTGATGAAATGGAGTACACCTACGCTCCCACTATCGGTAATCTCAGAATCTTGTACATGTCCTCTAAGGTGAGTACGATTTCACCTATCGAAATATGGAACGTGTTGGTCGCAGAATCCCATCTATCGATGAGAGTGACCATCAAAATAGGATCACACACTATACGCCCGTAGTGTCGGATACCAATCAGACCCACGTTAATCACGTGCCTCCACTCCTCATCAGTCACGTCTGCCCACACCTCTAGTAATAGAGGTAGAACTTTATCCCACATCCATAGATACTCTCTCGTCTGCATCAAAACAATCAAACCATTGTTAAACCCATAACCATTTCCAAAATACCCCTTACTCATTTAATCCATTCCTGCACTTCCTTCCTATTTTCCTTTCCTACAACCTTCGTAACCTACCCTACCTATCCTCAACCCACATACATTTACACCTCACAGTTTCCAACCCCCTCAAACCCTTATCTGACCTATTTTTCCTTAAAATTCTAACCAACCTCGGTCACTAGTAACTAACATCGGTCATCTGTTATTTGACCAATGCCAACTATATCTTACCGACATCAGCCAATTCTTGATCGACGTAGGTCACTGTTGCCGCGACCAAACCCGCAAACCCCCATTGTTTTTCTCCCCAAAAATTCTCCAAATTCACCTAATAACTTCTTCTACCCTACCCAAACCTAACCTAAATCCCTCCCCACCCCTATTTTTCCCTACCTATGACCTCTCACATCCCTCATTACATCATTTTTAACCACAAATTTTAATTATCACCCCTACTCGACCATTTATACCCATATCACCTTTTTTCCACACCAAATATGAAGAAAGGATGATATTTTACCTCATTTCAGTGTCGTGGGTGTGGAGGCACAACTGGATGTTGTGCTAGTGGCCCACTTAACCCCTCTCGCACTTCTTCCATCATCGAATAGTCACCTCACCTCCACCCAATCAAATTCTCCACACCGATCTTGTGGACCCATCTACCTAGCTCCTCTCACTAACCGGATCTCTCCACCTCATCCGGGTACAGTCCCTCGTAATTCCTATCGAAAACGTATGGTGACATTCCAAGAAGCACTAACGTGGTACTGTCGACACTAAAAATTTTCATCTGTAATTTCTTTTTCATTAATGCATGTATTAGGAATAGGATGTTGTTAATTATAATTAGTAGTAGCGTCTGATAGAAGATAACGGTGCTACCGGTATGATGCCACAAATAATGTATAGTACGGTAATAGTCAAAGTACAATAGGAATGTTGTGGTAAAAAGTAAATATTTTTCATAAGTGGTCCATGTGTCATTCATGTTATTTTTTGCAAGGATTCGGTGCCCCAGTGGAGACATTTTGACTAGGGTCTATGCAATTAGGCATACTCAGAACATATTCATAAGATGACCTAGCATAATAAGGGCACAATGAGTGATGTCACGAGGAATATGGTGTGCAAAAGAAAACAAAGGAAAGGTGCATAGGGATGCACACACGATGCATGCAGGGAAATGAAGCAAACTAGTGAGCAAAGAATACAAGGTCAAGGCACAACCATTCAAAGTAATGGGATCTTGTGTGGAATAGGGATAGGGAATTATCTGATTGAAGTAAGTGTGAGATGCACGTAGGGTTAAGAAGCTTCGTTAGAAATAGATTTCTTATCCTAATGCTTAGAGATAAGGTGGGTAAGCCTGAAGGGGGGAGTGGAACAAAGAAGCCACCCCACTCATTTAGGAAAGGAGGAAGGAGAGAGAAATAAAGTGTAAGCAAGGGTGCTTGAGGAATCCAAGAAGGGGTGCCAATTGGGAATTTTCTGCAACCATAGTTAGTTGTGGCCAACTGAAATTTAGTGTGCACAACACTTTAATGAGGAACTGAGAGCCAGAATGTGTATGCGAGTTATCCAAATCACCAAGATAGTTCATGTTGGATAATAGAACACACACAGTATTTATTAAATATTACATCAATGTAATTAAATATATCATAATATATGGTATATCTTGTACAACAAAATGTTAAATAATAATGGTACAAAGAGCACATATCCATTTATATACTAAAACTAGTGCAATCCTCAACACTCATAGCACTAGGAGTACATCCACTGGAGATCTTATCTGAGCTAGAGGTTGTTGATGACAGTATCAAGCGTCATTCCTCTGATCATGACCTATCTTCACCAGTCTAGGCATTTGAACTCTCGCACCATAGTCACAGTATACTTTTATAGCAACATCATCTATTTCTACTTCAGTCTATTAAGTTCTTCTACTAGTGTTATCAACTTCCACTTGCACTCTCATTCCCCTACCATTTACCTACCTATAAACTCAACCATTCCTCCACCCACACCATTAAAATTATCTATATCAGACTATTACACATCTCTGAGTATACATAAGATTCCCACAGACCTCGCTACCCCACCTTTTGTCTCTGTTTAATCTCAAATCAACCTCTACAACAAGATCTTATTAAGTTTCTTTCACCCCGACCCTACTGACACTGGTTATCCCTGACCTTCATCAACCCCTTTTAAATTGTCATTGGTTATACCAAACTGACATTGGTCTCTGTGTTTAGTACCTTTGCTAATAACATAACCTAAGAACCTTCATCCAAGTGACCTAAGAAACCTAGAACCTAACCCTGACTAGTCCCATTACCTTGACAATTACCCCTCCATTCATATCTGATTATAACCTAGCCCGTTATGATTAGATTTTCTTATTGTAGTTGAATGACATACTTAAATCATATCAACTACAATAGGACTTTGTTTATTTCTCCCATTAATTTTTTAAAAATAGTGGATTGACAACCATCTAGGGAGTACGACACTTCCTAGATCTAGCACATTAGGTAGTCCACTACCATATATTGTTTAACTCATCTTTTGTGGTCTTGTTTTCTATTTCAGGTAGTTCCTCCTACCCCAAAATGGGTCAAGATCTCATATTCAGCATTGGATCGAGAAGTCAAAACATGTGCAACAACATCCAACTGACCAACACAACAGGTATTCCTCCTTAGCCCATAACTCTATCTGTTTCATCAAAAACGTAAAGAAAATGGTGAAACAAGGTGATAGAGGGTTGCGGGTCATTTGAATTGGATGGTTGTCCCTCTCTAATATTTATCTTCTTAGACCATGTATTGGTTGCTACACTTTGAGAAGGGGCTTGATTTATACCATAGAAAACTTCAGCATGCCAACAGACAAGAGGTTTCCCGAGTTGCTTCCTGTTGCTGATTTATTTCTTGGCATGTCTCTTGTTCCACACCCATTTTTGTCACCATAAGAGCATGATTAAAATTTTCATTGAAACACATCAACTGGTTATGAGGTTGATTGCATGGGAAACACCAATCATATTCTTGATCCATGTTGTTTTGAGCTGGAACCAAATCCCTGATGTTGAAAGTGCATTAGGGTTGTAAGGCTGAAATGGTCTCGCAGTTTGAGACTACCCTTGGTTTTGATTTTTCTTTGTTTCTTGAGCGGGAGGCCTGTTAGGCTAGTATGGAGGCCTATTTTTTAGAGCTTGAGGCTAGTAAGGTCTGGAGCTATGAGATTACTTCCTTTTGATTGTCACAAAATCATTCCCAAAATTTTGTAATTACTTCATGACTTCTTGGAGTTCCCTAGAAGTACTAGAAGAAGTGGAGGCTTCATTCAAACTCTGATTTCTTTGAGCAAGGATGGGGGCTATTGTAGTTGTTTGATTAGGATTAAGATTCCCCATATCTAGATAGAGAGGCATAGGTGGCCTAGGTGCAAGTTTATTGGCTTGAATTAGAAAATTCTCATCTCTAATGGCTATGACATAAGCATCTGGTAGGGTTATTCCTCCCATAGATTGTATCATAACAGATATATCAGAATTTAGAGATTTAAGAAAATAGAAAAATGCACCTTCAGTTGTTGGTCTGACCATAATTGGGATCCTTTCCCATGTTCTTTGAAATCCAGAATTGAAGTCTGTCATTTTCTCAGTTGGTGCCCTTTTGATTATAGTCATCTTCTCTAAAAGGGATAAGTTGCAATAGCCCTCTCCCCAACTTTGCCACATAGGGTTTTGTACAATTGATCCCAATTCTGAATTGATCCTACTCCCAAGCCTCTGAACCACTTCAACACTTTTCCTTTGAAATAAGAAGCAAACAACTTGATTGCAACATCTATCTCAGAAATCTCATGTATAGCACAGACATTTGTAATGTCTTGAATGTGGTTGATGGGAGTTGTGTGATTTTCTCTAGTGAAGTATGGAATATTCTTTAATGCTGCTATCGGGACCGGATTTTGTGCATTAAGGGAAATTGGATTATTGCCCATGAAATTTGCATAGGGGTTTGGAGGTGGCTGATTTGGTGGTTGTAGGTGAGCCATCCTGAGTGTCCTGAGAAACCTAGTTGATTGAAGAAAGTTTCTACCAAGTGGAGGTGTGGATAACATTCTATTTAGTGGAAATGGAGACCTTAGTACTCTTCTTCCTCTCCTTCCTCTTCCTGGAGATAGCTACAAGTATTCAAAGATACCTTATTCTCTTGTTCTAGACTGGGTTTGAACTCTTCTCACACAACTATGATAAAATTGGGCCGTTGGAACCTCTAGATTTGAATGATGGAGTCGCTAGATGTGTTGCTTCAAAGCCTCTAAAGGATGGAAATTCACCAAGAAACACACCTAATCTTGATAAAAAGTGAAAATATTGACTTCTGGTCCTATCAAGCGTGCCAAAATTGTAAATCTAAAGTTACAGCACCCCTGATTACTTTTTATTTTGTGTGCAAGGCAACCAATGTAAATTGTATAACATGGGATTATCCTATAGTGTGGGACCTTGAAAGTAGGATAATCCTCTGCAGAAAGTCGACTTCTTCCTCTAACCTAGTGCCAACTTCTCCAAAGTGTAGAGAATGGCTAGCTAAAGTAACCCAAGGAGACAAGGATAGAAAGATGCATGAAATAAAAATACTCTAAATGAAGGTGATGCACCAAGAAAGGATGAGACAATCCAATTGAGTGAAAAATAGGGAGATACCGAGAAGGAGAGGGCTAGTAAAAAATCCACATTCCAGGACAATGATCAATTCCCTATATTCATAATGTACAAAAAACTATGGGCTATGTAAAGAGATGGATATATGCACAATATACTTATAAATCTAATGGAAGGTAGAAGATGCAATTCATACAAGTTAGGGTGAAAATTGCCACAAAACATGAATTTTATTACTCAGAAACATGCACAATCCATCATACACTAAGTACAAGAGAAAATATTTTACAATAATAAAAAATTTGAGGCTTTTAGCTCACAATAGCTCTGGAACAATTTTGACAAAGTTCTTTTTCCTTTTGGAAAAATCCTCCTCAAAATGAGGTGAATTTTACAATATATAGGGGGAAAAGGGGGTTACCAACCGATAGGATGCACTAAAGAGGTATGGGTAACCATCCATTTTGGTACTTTTCCTACATGAGAGGTCATGGGTGTCATGCCTAATTAATTTTGGTTATTAGGATGTAATTCATTCACCTACTCTCGTGAGGCTTATAACCCATCCATCCATGTCGTATAACTATAATCTAACCATCCTATATGTCATGCAAATGTGAGGGGTATGAAAAGCATCAAAAAATGTTCGTAGGCATAAAAAATGTGACCCGACCAACCCCCACACATCCAACCGCATAACCCGTCCAACCTAGTCGCACCATCCAACCTAGGTGTCATGCAAGTGTGACGGGTACGACGGGCATCAAAAACTAATCGTATGCATAAATAAATGTGACTCAACCAACCCCCAAGTGTTCAACCCCCAGGCATCCAACCCCTAGCCAACCAACCCCTAGGCGTCCAACCCCATGACCCATCCAACCTGGAAATACCATCTAACCTGGGTGTTATGCAAGTGTGAAGGGTGCAACGGGCATCAAAAATTGATTGTACGTGTCAAAAGCTCTATGTGACTTGACCAACCCCCAAGTGTCTAACCCCCAGCCGACCAACTCCCAGGCATCCAACCTCATGACCCATCCAACCTGGTCGTATTGTCCAACCCGGGTGTCGTGCAAGTGTGATGGGTGTGATGGGCATCAAAATCTGATCATACACATCAAAAAATGTGACCTGACCAACCCCCAGCCGACCAGTTTTATAATAGGTGTCTTACATGTCTGACCAACCCCAGGAGGCTATCAACTTCTCGAAGGCGATGAAACTTGAGCTCCCGGATGAGTTTTTGGGTGAAATTATATATGATTTCACATGGAAAAAACCCATTGAATCCAAAGGTGGTAGTATAAAGATCCGTTTGAATTTATCACCTTGGAAATTAAAGAGGGTTTTAAAACCCGCAAGTGAGGATCACGAGGGATGATGTGCACATCAATGGACATGCAAACGACAGCGTGAAGAGATCTCAGGAGGAGCGAGCATCAACCGAATGTGCATGTAAAGATTTGAAACATGGGTAGAACCTGGTTAAGCCATAAAAATCTCCTCTATCTCATAGATCAAAAGGGGTGTACATATAGGAGGTGCTGAGTAACCCCCAGTGCTACAATCATGACAACTTGAGTAGAGAGGGGGAATTACATTCCCAGAATAGAAGTGTAACTCCCAATGACATATATGACATGCTGATGCACTGACGCATAAGGGAATCTCATAATGACCCTTAAATGACACATTGACCTACGGTCTCAACTAAGTGAGATGACTCACCTAATGATGTGGAAAATAACACACACCAACACCCCCCCTTCACCATAACTTAGGATGAGGTGGCAAGTCAGAAATGAGAAATGGGTCCCGGCACAAAGCCTGATGAGGTACCCACATACAAGAAGAAGTCCCAAGCAGTGAAGAAAAACCCAGTGGGAAAAACATCCACCACAAGAGAACAAAACACTCTCTAATCTAAGAAAGATGCCAAAGATGGGTCCCAACTATAGACGAGCCTGAAAAGGGTACCCATGTACAAAGAGGAAATCTCTGGGAAAGAAGAAGGGAGAAGAAGAGGGAGATGAGAAGAATGTAGAAGATGCCATGGACGGATCTGAAATTTCTAGCTCTAAGAAGTCTCCCAGAAGAATGTCGATGATGAGATCCTTTGCCTCTGGACTAAAGAAGAGCCACCCACAATGAACTATGTGCCTGCCCTTAGGAAGGACATAAATGATGTGTTGGAAGTCTTCCCACTCCACAAAAGAAACTAAAGGCAGCAACACGAAGAACTTTGAGTCTGGTGCATGAAAGTGTGACATAGGTCTAGTGAGTGAGTGCCAGGGAACTGAAGGTAATGCCACCTGCGTAGAACTATCAAAGTGAAGAGGAACACCCAAAAAAAGGATTTCCAAGTGATGTGAAGGGAACACAACATCCTCCACAATAGAAAAGGGATCCACAGCTGAGGGTGGATCAATGATGGTCTCTAGAAATGTGGAAGTGACATGATTCCCAGAAGGGGAACTCCCAAAAATAGAGATGATGAACTCCTCTAAAATACCTATAGATTGATGAGGAACCTGTAGAGCATCACAAGTGGACTCTGTGAAAAGATGACTAAGGTTAGGCAGATACTCATCCCAATGAGGGGGATCAGCAAATAGAAGAGCGATGTCAGATAGGTATGAGTCATCCAATGAAGGCAGAGGAGTGGAAGGGGCATCACACACTCGAAGTGGAAAGGAGGCGGGTGTGATGACAGTATGACGCTGAGTAGAAGACTGATCGATATCTGATGAGATGTGGAGGGTGACAACAATGCCTGAAATAGTGAGAGAAAGAGGAGAAGAGTCCTTTGTAGTACTCTCGACATCATAATAGGGTGCACAATCCTCATCATCAGAAGTAGAATCAAGCGAGTCTATGTTAGTGGAATGGCCATCACACGAAGAAATGGAGGAGACAACTTTAAATCAGCAACAAGCAATAATGGTAGCAGTATGTGAAGGGTCTCCATAGAAGGACTGAAGAATGCTTCAGACACAGTGAGGTGGATCTGAGTTTGCCACATGAAACTAGAGAGAATGAGAGACATGCATCATCATGTGACCAAATACATGGTCACAAGTGTCGAGGAAGTCCTCTAGATGACGATGATCATCGGGTGTAGGAACTAGCCCAAGCAAGAAGGGTAAAAGACCCTCGTGGGCGAAGTAATGTTCCATGGAAGTACACCAAGCTGAATAGTCCCCTCTCCCAGTGAGAAGTGGCAGAGGTTGTAAAGTGATCCTATGATGCTCAAGTCTAGAAAGAGCACTCTCCATGATGAAAAATGCAAGATGCACAAAAGTAAGACGTCGGACTCGGCCGATAATGCATCTATGTGTGAAAGCCCAAGAGTACAATCAACCCCCCCAGAATGTGGCACTTTATAAAGTAGTGTGTTTACAAAAATGATAATCCCATCATGTAGAATGAAAAAAAACATGAAACTTTGACTAAAGAAGTGCTCAGATCTGAGCAACGAGTCAAAAGTTATAGCAAAAAACAATTCCCGTAACTGATGAGAAAATGCAATAAATGCTACAAACGCATTAAAAAAATCCCTGAAATGGGTGCAAAGGGTGTCATGTGGGTACACGTTGGAAACGACACAAAATTTTAGGTAGGGTTTATTTTGACTGTGAGGGGGGATTAGCCTCCTGCCAACCCCGGACCTCACCTTCCGTCTTTGACACTCGAAGGAAGGATGATAAAACAAGCCAAAAATAGCCTTAAAATATTAATTACATGCCATGAAAAATGTTTTTCTTTTAATCACCCTAAAACATTAAAACAGAAGGTGATAGGAGGGCCCACGTTGGAGGAGTGGACAACAAGGAGATGCCACATCCCACATTGCTTGGTGTAACCGCTGTTTGGAGGGAAAACCGCAAAAAAAACAGCTGTACAGGCTGCTGAGGGTGTTGCAGACACGTGGGAGGCTTCTGAAGGTGCGTGCTATGGTAACGATTGGGTCAAAACGTTTTTCAACACATCCAAAAATTACAGAAAAGAAAAAACATTTTTCCAATGCAGGTTGGAGAGAAAACGCAGGTCACTGTGTGCAAGGTTGTAACGTGCTTTCAAACCAGTAGCTACCAATGTTTGTAGGAACCAAGGAAGAGCACGAGCAATCCAAACACTGTAGCAAAAAAAACATTTTTCCAATGCAAAAGGACACAGGTGGAAGGCGGTGGATGCTGGGAAGAGCCTGCAAAGGATCTTTTTCGAGCTGTTGGAGCTGGAGATGTTCACGAGCAAGTTGAGGTTGAACCAGGTGGAGCTGGGAATGCGTGTGGAGAAGAAACCAAATGCAGAGAAAAAAGGGAAACAATGCAGGGAACTCACAGTAGAGTTAAACGCAAAAGTAAATGACCATCCATTGGCAGACCCGAGCCAGAGATGCGTGAAACCAGCACTGAAGGTGCCAAAAACGTTGCAGGGGGTTTTGACGTGGCCAAAATGTGAGTCAAACAATATGAACCCAAGAAACCAGTGCATAAAAAACCACGCAGAAGCAGTTAGACAAGCACGAGCATAGGTATCGATCCAACGTTAAACCACAAAATGACCTCTGGAAGTAAAACCCGAACTCAGATCTAAGCCCTCAAACAACACCCAAAAACGCAAATCACTTCTGAAGACTGCATGTAAAATCTGAAAAACCACGAACACCCCACAAAGAACCATGATCACACGAACAACTCGAACGGAGGTATAAACGCCTGAATCAATGTATTGAAGCACATAACGGAATATCCATTACGACACATGCAACAAGAACTTGATATCACGCCAGAAGCCAGAAAACATGCACAGAAATGCCGATGAGTGCACGGATCCACAATATTCGTTCTGATACCATGAAAGAGGGTTTAAAACTTGCAAGCGAGGATCACAAGGGACGATGTGCACATCAACAGACATGTGAACGATAGCGTGAATAGATCTCGGGAGGAGCGAGCATCAACCGAATGTGCATGAAAAGATTTGAAACATGGGTAGAACCTAGTTAAGCCATAAAACTCTCCTCTATCTCATAGATCAAAAGGGGTGTACATATAGGAGGTGCTGAGTAACCCCTGGTGCTACAATCATGACAACTCGAGTAGAGAGGGGGAGTTACATTCCCATAATAGAAGTGTAACTCCCAATGATGCATATGACACACTGACACACTGATGCATAAGGGAATCTCATAATGACCCCTAAATGACACATGGACCTACGATCTCACCTAAGTGAGATGACTCACCTAATGATGTGGAAAATAACACACACCAACAGAAAAGGCTCCTTATTTCTTAGAATTTCCGGTTGTGCGCTAAAAGAATGAACTTTCTTGGGAAGTGTATGATGCTTCAAGATGTCTCATCTTTTCCACCATGTAGGGCATGGAATATTAATTCCATAGGCACTTTTTGGACTTATAATTCCTAACATGACTATCGAAATATTTCGTTGAATCTCAGGTCCTCTTTCATGCTGCAAACTCCCTAAGGCCCAAAAACCTACTTCTGATGGATGGCCCCAAGACCTCCGAAAATTCCCTGAATCATTTTCAATGCTTCCCAAAATTTAAAACCCAACTATATCATTCCATATTGATCTATGAATCATTGTCCAGTCCTCAACCCATCCTCCCAAGTTGTCTATTTTACTAGGGGGTAAAAATATATAACAATTCCTTGGGTGAAAGTAGAGCTCAAGATAAAAAAGTGAGTTGGAAAGATGATACAAAGCAAAAAGAATGAAATTCAAGTTTATTACACCATTTTTGAATAATTCATGTTTGTTATTGTAGAGAGAATAAAGGGAAAGAGAAAGGAAATTACAGATTGCAGACTTACAAGATTTCCACTTCATATCTCGATTGTCATTAATGTGGGGGTCAAATTATTCTAGTAGCTATGAAAATATTTGGGGAATTGAACCACCCCATGGTGAATCAACATGCATTTCAATTTAGAAATTTGGATAGAGCTAGATGTGAGGAGTGTGATTTTGGTTTGACATAAAAGTCTAGTTCTTACAACGATTTTAGTTATAATGATTTAGGTGAATTGATGTTGGGAGAAGAAGAAGTGGAGAAATTCATAATTGAGGATCTTGAAAAGGAGGAAGATAAATTGGAAGCTAGAACATCTGTGCCAGAAAAGAAGAAGCATGTGTGCACAATGACACTAAGTAAATGGTAAAGATAAAAACAGAAAATCCTACGTCTGTTACAAACATAAACTTTAGAGATGTAGTATTCAAATTTCTTAACTCATGGATAATATTGGAAGACCATGGTGTATATGTGCAAGGTAAAAAACTTCAATCACCACATGCTAGGGCTTGAAGCTACATTGTCATAAGATTATATGTGACATAAAGATAAGAATTAAATTGAAGGAGGAATCATTTTTTATGATAACATAAATAACACACTTGAACAATTTAGAGTTTTTCAATTATATGAGATACCCTATTTTGGTAAACCCACAAAGCTAGTACAAATTTTGTTATTATGTGTGCATGGGGGATAATTTTACTTTGTGGGTTAAAAGATGAGAATAAATGCCACACGCATAAGAACATAACCCAGTTAGTCTACACAAGGGATGATGTTGGGATATATTTGAGTGATAAGAATAAAGTCAACAAAATAGGATATCTATTAATATAAAAGAAGGGAGGGTACGCATTACCTATTATGAACATTGAATATCTATTGATAAGGGTTGTAGCACACCTTTTATCTCCTCTAAGCTATCTAGATCTGGAAATCAAGTTGTGATAACTAAGAAATTTTTAGAAATCATGCACAATATGGCATTTGACACACACTACAATATCACACAATTCATTACCACGAGCATAGAATAATATGTAGAAATTGTGCATGTTATAGGGGAAAATTCATATCCAGGGCATGATATTAATCCTATTGGTATTTAACAAAATTGGATTTCCTAAAGGGGATGTGAAGCCAACATGAAAGTACCCATTTACAAACAAATCATCAATTGAGCACTACAAGGAGTACCGAACCACAACCTTCCTCACCAAAGCATGCAAAACCAGGTTGGATAATTGGCTAAGGAACTTGAGGAATGCCTTCAAGTATGAATGAAACAAGCTTAGGCTCCTATACGCACCCAAAATTGCACATGCTACATTTTCGGGAAAACAGTTACAAGAATCCCCAATGATGATTCAAAATCCTTTCAAGAAGGTGTTTGAGCTCCAAAACCCATTCACAGTGTATATTTTTAGCCTAGATAGCCTTACTTAAATTTTCCATAAATTTTTCCATCTCCCCACCTCTTTCTATGCTTATTTTGGCCTTCAGTGCCAGGACCACCACCCTACCTAGGTGGCGGTTCTCAAACCACCGCCCAAGAAAGGCGGTGGTCCTGAAACCATCACCCTGCACAGGGCGGCGGTCCTGCCCACTTTTACCAGATTCTTCGTGTGTGTTTTAAACATGCAACAATCACTTAAATTTTCTTTTAACATGCATCCATGAGCCGAATTGGATAAAATAGCTTTGTTTTCTTGGTTCTCCTTACTCCTATTTTAAATGAGATTTAATTAGTTGGAATTGCCTCGTGCATGAAGTAACCTCCTAGCCTCCATTCCTATATATAGCATGCTTGTATTCAAGAAAAAAGGGGGTGCCTGAGAATTTTGTGTATCTTGTATTGTTTTTCTACCATAATTTCGCTAGGAATTGCATAGCCAAGCTCAGATCTCTTGTGTTATCTCTATTCTATGTGGATTGCGTCCAAATTTCTTCCAAGCTGCCATTGCTCAAGTGCCATCCTCTTGTTGTTGTTATTTACATTCCCAATCCCTTGGACTCACATGAACACTCAGAGAAATAAAGGAAATAACTAATGGGAAAGATACTGATACTACTGGATTTGTCAAAATTCTTGCTCTTCCAGGTTGGAATTGTGTATTTGTTTGCTTTGTTTATCAAATTTTCAATTACAAATTGTTAATTTTAATTACATATCAAATAGAGTAGAGAAAAAATTCATTCCAATTAGCTAGATAATCTCAAATAGATTACATCAATAGGAAGTTTTCTCTTCAACATTACCAGGGAAGCTGTGGGGAACAATAACTCTATTTGGGTTACGATTTGTTCTTTACTTCTGAGGTAGGGTTGGAAGAATTTTGATTCAATTAGAATAGATTTTTAGATTTAGATTCACACCTCTGCACAAATATTTAGCTACATCTGGCTAATTGTTAGTATTTAATTTTTTTATTAGATTAGATCCATTGTCTAAAAATTTAGAAAAGAACAAAAACATTTACTTTCCATAGATTGGCTTGTTTTACTGCTTTGTTCCGATATATTGAGAAAACACCAAAAAAATAGGTTATATTCCCTTTGATAGATAGTTTATTCACTATAAGTAAATCAATTCATCTTGCATGACCATCAATGGTCTACAACAGGAAAAGACTTATAGTTGTGATCCCATGGTCCCACAACCCAACGAGCTAGAGCTAATAACTGACATTGACACAAGTTTGCATTTAACAGTCTTACGTACACCTACGACATACATTGAGAAAATAGGACAGTTAGATACACTGAATATCATAACTAATAAATCCTACGACTTTTGGACAACTCCTAGAAATAGTTGATTGCATGTATGACCATCCAAGGGCCACAACCCCCATGAGTAAACCCAACAAGCCTGTTAGGTAGCTAGATATTGACACTAGTTTACGCACATTGGTATTCATATCTTCATGGCTTCCACCCGATATTATTACACAACTTTCATTGTTAAACATAACAATCGATGAGGCTAAGAATTTCTAGATAAGACTAGAAAATCACCCATAGTTCCTGAAGCTCTGCTACACCTCTTGTCTTCACTTCCATGACCTTTTCTGGAAACCCATACGAGGCACATGCAAGTTACTTTCCTTGTATTCCACAACCACTCAATAGAATCTCGACAGAACTAGACATCGATTGGAGTCTCCGAGGGGCTATCATAACAGACCGTACCATCACACCCCTTCAGGTTAGGAGAGCATTCTTTGCCTTAGATTCAGAAATTATAGTATTACGTGTCGAAGACATAAGGTTTCCCAATTAGCTTGATCATCACCATCACTTTCACTTCCATTTCATTTCCACAGTGGCTCTCTCAGCACGACCTTGGGAGGTCAAGTGCAAAGAAGGTCACGTGTTGATTATCTATTGTTCAAAATTGGTGAACCTGACGTGAAGAGCTAGTCTCTAAATGCTTCCACTTTCTTCATCCATCCTTTATTTTACGGGTATTCTTATACCCCCCAAATATGTCGTGATACAACGAGTACGGTCAGCCCATCCCAGGTTTTTACATGTACCATTACCAATCAAGTATACCACAACAATCACCTTCACTTTTAACATGGGAAGACAACCTCTCATCCCCTCAAAACCCTCTGCTTCAGGGAACCAATGTTGGTTCTTTTGTACGTATTGAGGAACTTGATCAGGTCACTCAGACCTATCCCCTCGAACAATCAAGTTCTAATAACATGACATTCACTGGTGAAGCAAGTTCATCTCCTCGGGTCTTGTTTCGACATCTCATTAGCATGCAATTTAATCAACTCCCCCATCTAGATGAAGAGTATTTAACATGATATGCTAGGAGTGAACAAAACTTCTAGAACATGAACCAATCTTTCAATAGGCTGCAAGGACAACATGATTTCATTCTTCAAAACAATAACGCTACCCCACTACCAACTGACAATACAGCCAATGAGGGGTGGCAACATCGTGAACAATTCATAGCAGGATACCATACTCCTCAACTACGTCCGATGTTTCAACAAAGGTTTCCTAAGAAAGGCACCACCTTGTCAACAGGAAATTTCATTTCAAATTCAGTAAACAAAATCAAAGAGTTAGAGCTTGCCAAAAATACACAAAATTCATATGCAGGGTAAGCGCAGACTCCTTCCTACCCATAAAATTACGATAAAATGCCTACTGCACATAACCTCTAGTTTACATGAATATTTAAAACCCTGGAGATCTTCTTAAGGGGATGAGAACCTTAGGTATGCCCCCCCAAGCCATGTATGGATATCTGTAATAGGCACCAGTCGGAAGTGCATTCTCAAATGCCATACCAGCCAAAAATGTAACGTTCCCTAGCTTCGTGCCTTTGATTCCATATCAAGGTAATCAACCCCCTATGTACACATGTATTCTAAATATCCATAGGGGGACATGTATACCTACCCGGGTCCATATGAACAACTACAAGGAAAGCCATACACACCACCAAATGTCTATGTTGTCCTGTTTCAACAACCGATGTAGCCGCCACCTCCCCAACAAATATCTTCAATAGTGGAAACATACGTAATGGGAACCTATTCTGAATATCTCAAGGAAATCCTAGATTTCTCCATTCGTATAATCATGCTCTCGAGACCCTTTCCTGATCTTCAGAAGTTCAAAGGGGAGGGTGATATTAATGCCCACATCAAGGCTTATGCAACGGCCATTTGAGAGTTGTTCCCATGGGACATAGTTGTTGCGAAAAATTTCCCTAAGACATTAGAAGGTATTGTTATCGATTGGTACTATAGGATACCTAAGACTTCAATACACTCATTCAAGCAACTTGTATAAGAGTTTATCAAATCTTTTGACATGAACAAGATTTTGAGAATAGGAATAAGGGAATTCCTTCATATCAAGTAAGAACACAATGATTCTGCAGCCCACTTCATTCAAAGGTGGCGACATGTTCTCTAATCCTCTACAAGTTCTCCAAATATGGATCAAACGGAGATTTATGATATATTCCTTCACTCTCTCAATAGAGAGACAAAGAAAGATGTTCAAAAGTTCCCACTAAAGAGCTATGAAGATATGCTAGATGGTGCTCTTCGGATTGACCAAGTGGCCATTGACAGTGGTCGTAAGACCTATGGAGAAAATGGGAAGTTAGTCACTCCCAATCAAAATAATCTTGGTTACTCCAACAACATGAACAATAATCAAGGACTAAAGATCCTAAATAAGAATTGTGGAGTCACAACCGACGGTGTGACTGACTAGCCCAAAAATCCTAATGTTGTTAATCCTACCAACACGGGTGCTACAAATAACAACAATAATGGAAACAATAAAAGAAATAAAAATTTCTCACCCTTAGTAAATGCTGTGGATTTTAATCATCCTCAACAACAACCACAACAGAGAAAAACACTGACCCCAAGCCCTAGTCAATACTCGGGGGGTATCCTAACTAATTCCAAAACCAAGGGAAATGGTTTCAAAATTTTAATTATAACAATCAACAAAAAAACAATAACTGTAGTTTTGGACCACAACAGGTAACAAACCAAAGGCTTTGAGATTACAAAATCAACTTATATTGATGTTTCCATAGGGTTCGTGGGCATGATGTAAGAACTTGTCATGATTGTAACAAGTTTTTACAACGTTTTCTAGAGGACCAAAGATAGTTATTTGTTGACATGTTTTTAGCAAACCCAACAACACCACCCACTCAAAACACATACATGGGACCAATATCTCCATAGAACACACCATTGGGAATCTTTAATGATCCTCTCCCCATGTGTCCAAAGGATGATAGATTAGATACCAATTTTTTGAATAAAGGTATTGTAATAGGGACTCATGATCATGAAGCTTCAACTTCGTTAAACCCACAGGTGATACCCCCTCTGGATGGTCACCAAAAAACAAAGATTTTGGGATTTGTAGAGTTAGATGTCGAACCCCAAATTAACGCCGCTACAAGAACCATGGATTACTCTATACAGCCAATCCTGATTTATCTGGTTATGTTAGAAAATGCTCGTGATACACTAAGTAAGATAGTAGGGGCTTATGATCTAATAAATGATCTAACCAAGACCTTTTTACACATTTCCTTCTTGGATCTACTGAAGAATTCCCCTTCTCACCAAGTTGCTCTGCTAGAATTGCTAGGTCTCGGCCATTTGATTAACATTACCCCTCCTCCAGAGTCACAGATAAATCACATAGAATTCAACGTTATTCCTTTAGGGCAGCCTGAGAGAGATATTGGGTTCGTGTTTGACATTAGTAAGATGTCCATGGATGCTGAGATAACACCTAGAGGTGACCTGAATTTGTTTCAGCAAGTTTGGATTTACAATAACTATGTAAAATGTGCAATGATCGATGATGGGGTAGTAGTTAACATAGTCCCCTTTTGTTTTCTTCAGAAGTTAGGATATAGGGAGACCATTCACTCCTTGACGTGAAACACACTGAGGGGCTATGATAGCCTCAAAGAAACCTTGATCGAAACTATAGTATTATTGGTTACTCTCAGGCCCAAGACGGTACTCACTGAGTTTTATATTATAGACTGAGAAACCAACTATAATATGATCCTTGTTCGTCTTTGGATCCACCGCATGAAGGAAATCCCCTCTACTCTATTCTAGGAGGTTAGATTCTTACATTTAGGGAAATTATTTATGGCACACGGTGATCCAAAACCCTTTGATATACATTTTTCCAACTTAAAGAAAAGGCCAGGGGTCCACTCCAAATTTGAGCTTCCCATGAACTAGTTAAACAAACCTGCAAGCATGGTACCAGAAGAAAAACTAGTTCCTACAACAAATTTCTAAGTCATGGGTTTGATCTAAGGAATTCAAGCGATCAAGGATGAAAACGTTATTGTAGAGACAGTGTCACTAGGAACCACAACAAATATTGTTGAGCTATTAGATAAGCATTTTCCTATTCTCCTCCCCTTTGATTCTATGGGTATGGGGCATGCCTTGGGACTCAGTTCCCTTCCAGCAGATGAGGTTTTCATGGTTGAGGTAATCGAGGTAAATGGGAAAGGTACAAAGGAGGAATCAATGCCCATCTTCCATAGTAGTTGTTGGACTCTTCCGAGTAGTTTTTGGAATCAACATCCATAATCGCCCGAAGGTAGGATTATACCTTTTACTTTCAATTTGAATTTCAAATACACAAACAATGGGGCTGAATATGAGGCTCTCCTATTATGCCTCATTGTAGCTAAGAGGATAGGAATCCTCAATATTATGGTGCTGGTTGATTCACAACTAGTCGTAAATTATATATCTAAAGTATATGCGACTAGAGTTGAGCATCTACAACTTTACAAAACAATAGTGTTAGGTCTGACAAAAGAGTTTGATTTCATCTCAATTGAGATTTCCACGTGAACAAAATCTTCTTGCAGATTCTATAGAAACTTTTTCTTCACGCTTCACCCCAAGTAGTGAGCTAGAAGATACCAACTTCATGGTTTCAGTTCGTCCCAAAACCTTGATTTGTAAAGCACCAATGACCCCAATGTTGACATACATAGAAACTGAGAGTCATTCTAATTATTTAGAGCACATTAATAGTGACGAATCAACTGTAAGTTATTTAAATTCATTGACAGAACTGCATCTTACCTACCATGAGATAGAGCTTTCCTTGATTTCACGCTCCTCTTCTTATTTTTTGAATCCCATGATCGAATCTTCCCCGGGAAGGGGTCTTGATATTTATGAGGTAGAAGAAGAATGGAATTTAGAGTTACCTCTGTCTCCACCTAAGTTTAAGGAGGGAAACGCCTCCTTAATCAAGGTAATGATTGATATAAACATTAGAATAGAGAAAGAACCAAATATTTTGAAACTAGGATCCTCTTTAACTCTATAGGAGATGGAAATACATACCCAGATCCTCAAAGAACATCAAAAGGATTTTGAATTTAGTTATAAAGAAATGAAAAAAATTATACCACATATTGTGGTGCACAATCTCGTCACCAAACTGAATGCAAATTTGATTAAGCAAAAGTCGAGACCCATGCAACCAAAAGTGGCCCTTATGGTGAAAGAAGGAGTAATGAAACTTCTCTATGTGGGATTCATCAAGCCAGTCAATTATTCACAATGGGTATCTAATATCGTCCTTGTTCTAAAAAAGAATAGAAAGATTAATATTTTCAAAGACTTCCAGGACATTAACAAAGCTTTCCCCAAAGATGATTTCCCATTACCATCCATCATTGTTATTATTGAAGCAACAACTGGATTTGAATTGCTGTCTCTCATGGATGGGTTTTTAGGATATAATCAAATCAAAATATATGAAGAGGATCAAGCTAAAACTACATTTATAACTCCTTGGGGAGCCTATTGTTATGTTGTCATACCATTTGGTCTTAAGAATGTTGGTGCCACATACCAACGAGCAATGACATACATATTCCATGATCTTATTCATAATATTGTGGATTCATACGTAGATGACTTGTTGGCCAAGGCTAGGAAGCACTGTGATCACCCAAAAGTGCTTTGAATCATTCTTTCAAACTTAATCAAATATGGTGTCACATTAAATCTGGATAAATGTGTATTCGGTGTACCATGAGGCAAGCTTCTAGGTTACATTATATCTTCATGAGGGATTGATGTCGACCCAACCACAATTTAGGCAGTGTTATAAATTTTTCCACCATCAAACGAATTTAGTATTAGATCTTTTCTTGGGAAACTTGGTGTAATCCAAAGTTTCATCCCTGACTTGACCTATGTTATTCATCCCATCAACAATTTTTTGAAAAAGGATTATAGCATTAATTGGATTGAAGAATACAACGAGGCCTTCAAGGTAGCTAATTTTTTTTTTTTTAATCCCCTCCCACGCTAATGCCACCTTGATCAGATCACCCATTGATCTTGTATTCATGAGCTATGGATGTTTCACTAGCTTGCATGTTGGCTCAAGAGGATGACGATAAATGAGAGTGTGTAGTTTAATTCATTAGTCAGATGTTGCTTGATTATGAAACATGTTATACATAGGAAGAAAAGGAATGCCTTGCCATAGTATTTTCAATAAAGCATTTAAGTCATTATATGTTGAATCAAGAAACAAGGGTTATTGTTAAGAAAAACCACTTACGGAAATTCCTCATACAAGGATCTTTAATCAAAAAGGTTGGGTGTTTCACAACCTTAATGGGTGAGTTTGAACTAACATTTGTAAATCAAAAATCCATTAAGGGACAAATCATTGTAGACTGGTTGGCTAACAATCCATTAGATGGGGGTGATGTGGTAGATTTAGACTTTCCTGATGAGTGCATGTATTTTATCGAGACTAGGCACCCTATCTCTGTATGTCCTTAGTACACTGACATTGTCAACTTTATCATGGACCACACATACCCAAAATGGGAAACATAGCAAAAAATAAGGTGGTTACATGTCATTTGCATTAAGTACATAATTTTGGAACAAGTGCTCTACCGCAGAGCCTTTGATGGAATGTTGTTAAGATGTGTTAACACCGAAGAATCCCAAAAGATTCTTTATGAGTCACATAACAAAGTATGTGGAGGTAACTTTGGTGGCCATGCCACTACTTGAAAAATACATTGGATGGGATATGTCTGGCCCACTCTAGAGCATGACATAGTATAATCTGTGTGCAGATGCCACAAATGCCAAAATTTCTCTCATGAGATCCATATACTGGCACAAGCAACCAATCGCAACCCCATGGCCCTTTTCCACATGGGGCTTGGATTTGAAAGGGAAATTATCTCCCTCATCAATGGATGACCATAACTTCATAATCACAGCCAAAAAATACTTTACCATGTGGGTAGAAGCAATGCCCCTTACCACCATACCTGACTTTGTAATCTCTAAGTTCATCCTGAACAAGATCATTCATAGGTACAGGGTGCCACAAGTCATTATTTCTGATAATGACACATCTTTCAAAATCAATGAAGTGCATGAGTTGTGTACAAAGTTCAAAATAAGTCATCAGATGGCTTCTCTCTACTATCCTCAGGATAATGGACAAGCTGAGGCTACAAATATGACATTAAAGGCCATCATTCTCAAAACCGTTAAGGAGAATAAATGAGTTTGACACCTAAAGATTTTTATGACCTTGTGGGCCTACCAAACGTTGGTTAGAAAACTAATGGGGGCAACCCCTTTTTCTTTATTTTTTGGTGCTGAGGCAGTTCTGCCACGCGAGGTCGAAATATCTAGTCTATGTATTTCACTACATGGGATCCTGGGGGAGGAGGGTTATCGAGAAGCACCACTCTCCCAGTTATAAATTCTCGATGAGGCTAGACTAAACGCCACACAATGACACATTTTTTACGCTAACCGGATGGCTCAGAAATACAATAAGAATGTTTACAAATACGATATCTACGAAGGATATTTGGTATTAAGACTCGATATTTGGATAGACAAAAAGACTGGAGAGGGAAGGAAATTCATACCTAAAAGGTTAGGTCTATATTAAGTAGTAGAAGACTACAAAAATGGGGCATTTCACCTCTATACACTAGAAGGTGAGGAGTTTAGTGAATCCTTGAAATATCTTCACCTAAATAGGTACTATGCATGATCCACCAACATTTCCATATGTACATTACTGCATTTGCATTGCATTTTCATCCACCTGTTCATTTTGTAAAATTTTGTGATCAAGGGATTTATTCTTATGGAAACTCCTAAAAACTTTTGAAAACATTGGAAAAATCATATCTCTTCAAATCTTCATAGTATCATCAATTATTTCTAAATCATCTCATCAGTTCAAGTAAGTTAAGACAAAGTTTTGACCATGATCATACCAAGGCTTGCATACTTGGTTCTTCTCATAGTTTCTTTCTAGGTTAGGTGTCTTTGACTATATTATGTTCTAGAAGCTTCATGGTGTCACATCTATCCCGTGAAAACCTCTTTGGAAATAAGAACATCCTAAACATTTTGTGTAGATAAGTAATTCAAATGAAAATCCATGAAAATTTTTATTTTACACATTTCTTTGCCCTACCAACCTTCGATGTTGAGCCTATGTCTCTTACTGGTGATGAAGGGTTGGGAAAGGAGAGAAATTTCCATACTCACCTATCCCTTTTCCTTGGTGATTGAGCCCATGCTTCCTCCTGGTAGCATGGGGAAAGGAGTAGGGGGTCTCGTTGATAAATTTGAAGGTCACAAATAATTCTTCCAAATTTTGTGAGTTCTTAAATAAAAAACAAGGTGAGATAGATGTCCAAAAGTCCAAAAGAGCTTAAAACCCCAAACCCATATTTTTTCAACCAAGTGGCCATCTATGGATCCAAGTCTAGATAAACTGCAAAGCAATTCATATTCTAAGCTATGAGGTAACTTGAGTAGGGTGAGGTTGTAGTGTCTCAGTTTGGTCCTGTCAAACCATTATCTTTCCCTTATCATTACCATTTAAAAAAATTCATATCTTGTGCCCTTTCTGGCTCTCGGTGATGCGCCCTTGCATCTTACTGGTTGCGTGGAGTTAGGAGCGGGGACAGTTCATTTTTCTGATCATATCATTTTGTCACCATGTTTTACCAAAACAATATGAGGTATCGAAGGTTGCCTAAGGAAACTAAAATTCAAACATCACATTATGTTTGCATCATCATATATTAGCATTATGAAATACAAAAATAAATCATTCTATTATCATTTCACATCCATTGCATACATTTTGAAAAGCTGAAATTCTAAGCATCTAAAGTACACATGCGAGATAAGCCAAAGGAGAGTCAACTCAGATACAATGGAATACCAAACCAAAAATAGAGTTTGTATATATCATAGTACATAAAGTTTGTATACAATGTCATCATGCACTAGGCATGGTCAAAACACTCGCAATGCCTTTGGCAACGGTCTTTACCCGATTTCCCAAAATGTGCCCTTCACCCCAAAAATACCCAAAAATGAGAAAATTGACCATTTCTAGCAAAATAAAAGAATGCCCTATGGGTGCCCCCCTTAAGGACTCATTTGAAACAAGAAAATTTGAAAATGTCCCTCCTAGGTGAACTTTTCAACATTTTAATATTTATGACATAAAAAGACAAAAGATGAAATAACTAACCCAAGAACGAGGCAGTTGATCTCCTACTCGTGGAGGCATGATCATTATCTCACAACGGTCGTTTTGGCTATATTTATGTCAGAAATGGTCAACGTGGGTCTAGACCTACAGATTCACCAAATCAACAATACACAAATGAATTAAAAAATGAGTTTGTTTATATATATATATATATATATATATATATATATATATATATATATATATATATATATATATATAATTTTAAACTCATTTTCAGTGTATGTGTTTACAGGGCTAGAGTGTTAGCACAGGTATATTTCTACATCCCCGCATAGATGGTAAGTCCTCTTGTCATTTTGGTTTAGTGTTTATTTTCCAATATTTTTATCTATTTGCACTTGATTATCTTCTTCTTCTTACATGAATCAAAAGCTTGGACAACAACGTTTCAACACACGGGCGTATCAGGTATAGCTTCTAACTCCCCATTTCGGAAATGCCATACTCGGACTCTACATTTTACACCTTTTCATGGCTAAAACGCTTCTCTGAGGGGGCAATATGTACACACCCAAAATTACACATGCTACATTGTCGGGAAAATGGTTACAAGAATCCCCAATGATGATTCAAAATCCTTTCAAGAAGGTGTTCAAGCTCCAAAACCCATTCACAGTGTATATTTGTATCCTAGATATCCTAACTTAAATTTTCCATACATTTTTCCATCTCCCCACCTCTTTTTGTGCTTGTTTTAGCCTTCAATGCCAGGACCACCACCCTGCCTAGGTGACGGTTCTCAAACTTCCACCCAGGTAGGGCGGCAATCCTAAAACTGCCGCCCTGCATAGGGTGGCGGTCCTACCTGCTTTTTCCAGATTCTTCATGCATGTTTTAAACATGTGACAGTTCACTTAAATTTTCTTTTTGCATGCATCCGTGAGCCGAATTGGATAAAAATAGCTTTGTTTGTTTAGTTCTCCTTGCTCCTATTTTAAATGAGATTTAACTAGTTGGAACTACCTCTTCTTGCCTTGTGCATGAAGTAACCTCCTAGCCTCCATTCCTCTATATTCCATGCTTGTATTCAAGCAAAAGGGGGGTCTGAGAATTTTGTGTATCTTGTAATGTTTTGCTGCAATAATCTCTCTAGGAATTACATAGCCAAGCTCATATCTCTTGTGCTATCTCTCTTCTACATGCATTGCATCCAGATTGTTTCCAAGCTGCCATTGCTCAAGCGCCATCCTCTTGTTGTTGTTCTTTGCATTCCCAATCCGTTGGACTCACATGAACACTCAGAGAGAGAAAGGAAAGAATTGAGGGGACAAATACTGATACTACTGGATTTTTCAAAATTCTTGGTCTTCCAGGTTGGAATTGTGAATTTGTTTACTTTGTTTATCAAATTGTCAATTATGAATTGTTAATTTTAATTGCATATCAAATAGAGTCGAGAAATAGTTCATTCCAATTAGATAGATAATATAAATTAGATCAAATCAATAGGAAGTTTTCTCTTCAACATTACCAGGGAAGCTGTGGGGAACAATAGCTCTATTAGGGTAATGATTTGTTCTTCACTTCTGAGGTAGGGTTGGAACGATTTTGATTCAATTAGAATATATTTTTTAGATTTATATTCACACCTCTACACAAATAGTTAATTACATCCGGCTAATTGTTATTATTTAATTTGTTTATTAGATTAGATGCATTGTCTGAAAATTTAGTAAAGAACAAAAACATTTACTTTCCATAGATTAGCTTGTTTTACTACTTTGTTCCAATATATTGAGAAAACACCAAAAACATAGGTTAGATTCCCTTTGATAGATAGTTTATTTACTGAAAGCAAATCAATTCATCTTACATGACCATCAACGGTCCACAACAGGAAAATACTTATAGTTGTGATCCCCCGGTTCTATAACCCAACGAGTGAGAGCTAATAAATGACATTGACACAAGTTTGTGTTTAACAGTCTTTTTCACACCTACAACGTACGCTGAGAAAATAGGACAATTAGATATACTGAATATCGCTGCTAATCAAGCCTACAAATTTTAGACTACTCCTAGAAATAGGGTTTGATTGAATGCATGACCATCCAAGGGCCACAGCCCCCACGAGTCTTTGGTTGTGATCTAGAGGTCCCACAACCCAATGGGGTCTGCTAGTTAGCTAGATATTGACACTAGTCTATGCACATTGGTATTCATATCTTCACCGCTTCCACCTGATATTATTACATAGATTTCATTGTTCAACATAGCAACCAATCAAGCTAAGACTTTCTAGACAAGACTAGAAAATCACCCATAGATCCTACAGCTCCACTACACATGTTTTCTTCACTTCCATGACCTTATTTGGAAACCCATACGAGGCACCTGCAAGTTACTTTCCTCGTACTCCACAACCACTCAATAGAATCTCGACAGAACTAGACATCGATTGGAGTCTCCGAGTGGCTATCATAACATACCGTACCATCACACCCCTTTAGGTTAGGAGAGCATTCTTTTCCTTAGATTCACAGATTCCAGTATTACGTGTCGAAGACATAAGGTTGCCCAATTAGCTTGATCATCACCATCACTTTCACTTCCATTTCATTTCCACATCGGCTGTCTCGGCATGACCTCGGTAGGTCAGGTGCGAAGAAGGTCATGTGTTGATTTTCTATCGTATATCTCCTACTTGACTTGGTGAAGGGAGAGGAATTTTTTTTATAATACAACACTATTCTTTGGCATGCATCACCATATAGAGTAATGATATGTCTCCATGGGACAAGCCACACTTTAATTTCACTATTGAATAATTCATGTGATCTATCAATAAAATCAAGAATGCAAATAAACTACAACTATATATGAAGCATGTGTATGTCGACACACATCTCCTTGGGACTAAACATATATATCCTAATGAAAGAACTTATGTGGAGATGTAAGAGAGTGATATTTATGACATATCCACAACAAATAATTGTGGTAAACAACCAATCATGTTGATTATTTTACTATATTAATCCAAATAAGAATGAAATGGAAGAAAAGAATAAGAGGCATAAAATGAAGAGATACACACACTACATAAGAAGAAGATCTTGCATAAGAATTCCAAGAGGAAGAAATATTTGGATGTTCCTGTAAGGTTACCCAACACACCAGAGGAGGAAAAGAAGAATAAGAGAAGGATCTTAATAATATTCCTCTAATAAAGAGGAAGAGAATATTTTATATGGGTGAAAAAAATGGAACTTCCGAGTGCCATGAGACCATAGTAGAGATTGAATTAAGTGGCTCAAAAAAAAACATTAGATGAATAAAAACCTAAGGGATTAAAATATTTAACCAAACTAGAGGGAGTGGTGACAGATACTAACATAATTTTCAGTTAGAAATATATGTGTACCTCCAGATAAGGAGATAAGCGAGAAGGTAAAATGAAAAATATTAAGACACCTCTATTGTCACCTTCTATAACAACAAATTTTGAACGAAGTAGTGGTCAAGACCCAAAAGAATCCAATGCACCTCTAAAGACACCTCACATAATAATAAATATTGAGGGGGAGGATGAGGAAAAGATAAACGAAGAGGAGGAGGAAGAAGTCCAAGAACACACATTTACTAGAGACAAATAATGACATTAGGATCATGAAATTGATAAGGGAAAGGGAATAGATACTAAATTTAAAGAAGAATATGAAGAGATCGAGCCAAGTGAAAAATCACCATTAAATACTCTATGCTACCACTTTTTAAAAGGAAAAAGAAATGAAAAACTTATCTTTTGGAATTACTTGGAGGATACAATTTCCATTTATAAGAAAAAGAAGTCAGTTTCCTTCACCTTTGATGCGTACACTGATGAGACACAATTTGAGGTTTCAATAACAAGCTTGCACAAAAATCTAGACAAGGTCGCCAAAATGGTTACAAGAGAAATTAGGGATACATTTTATATGTCTGAGACACAAGTTGGTGATGGGATTTTAAAATTGTTATAGAGGTTATACAGTAAAATATCTCGAATAGTGTTGATAGTTTTGTACAAAGGGAACATATGCAGGAGTTAACCAAAGAAAACCAAGAAATTAAGAAGAAATTAGAAACACAAGCTAAGGAATATAAGGAGCTGCTATAAAATTACACATGATATGATTTAAAGGACTTAAATATTTGTAAATGAATCCTCACCAATGAACCCAAGATATTTCAATGCTTACCATTAGATTAAGGGGGAGGTATTGATAAACTCAAACATTTGGTTAGCCCCTTTCTAAAGTAGAGAGAAGTATATGGAAGAACCCATGTGTAACATATAAAAGAGAAGAAAGAAAAATAAATATATCTTTGTGTGGAGAAACTAAAGACTTGGGTGGACTTGGATACCAAGCTACTTAATAAGACTTGTCACTTGTGTATGCAAGAAAGGTATTCAAAGGGTTTTCTAAACAAACAATACTCATTAAGGTGTGAGTATAACCTAAAATCCAAAAGTAAAATTCATTGGGTTCACAAGTTTATATAATTACCATGGAAAAAGAAACCAGGAAAAAAATACTCTAGGACATTGAAGATATGGAGGAATAAATAAGCACAAAGAAAGATAAGATCATATAATGCCTTAGATATTTAAAGAAGTAAACCTCTAAGGAAGAAAATGTGTTTGTCAATAATACAAATATAAAAGTAGGGAAGACTTATAAATCTTGAAAATTGAGGCCCAAGATCCTCAGAAAAACTATAAATGCCATGAAAGAGCTAACCACATGCATCGAAAAGCTAGGCCCTCTCTAATAAACAACCATAGATAAATGGAAGGTGCATGAAGATCATATGAGACAAGAGGTACCTTAGGTTTTTGAAGAAGATGATAAGGGGTTAACTAAGGGTGGATAACCAATTTAGTGTGGGGTAATGTTGAGCCCAATTTTTAGTCAAAGTTAATTTACAAATTTTGGTTAATACCTATGAAGATACCAATTTTGGAGTGCACACACCTTTTGAGAATTTATAATATAATTGGGTGTCCATATTTTAAACCAAGGATTTAAACATGCATGGTAAAAAATAGGAAGGAGGGATCACGTTTTAAAGCAAGGTGATCTAAAAAAAGAGGTAACACATGCAATTGTTTGAACATGCATGGAAGTAACATGTAATGGATAAATCAACATGCATAAGGGGTTGATAAATAATTTTATATAACTGTATTTTGAAGTGCACACATGAAAAGGTGAAACTAGCGGCAAACACAACACTAATGCAAGGGTAGTTAACTAACAAATTAGAGTACCCAAAGTGATAATTATTTCATGAAACTGGTACCAATTCTATGCAGGACATGAGAATGAGATGTGGTGCCATGTGGCATGTGTGCTACCCATTTTGTATAAGTTAAACTATTGGAAAATGAACTCAAGGGCTAATAGAATTCATGTTGAAACTAACTAAGGGTAAGAACCCATTACTATAAATACCCCCTGAAAGGATGAATGTAAGGTGTGTGTGGATAGATAAATATATCAAGATAGAGAGATTTAATAAGAGAAATTGTATGCATGAGTGATGTATGAGAGAAATGTTTTATGAATAAAGAACAAAGAGTTTGGAGTCAATGTGTCTTTCTTGTGCATGAGTAACTAATTACTAATGTTGATTATGTTATCATAATCTAATGCTATAGTATATAATATATTTTTCTCCTAAGTAGAGAGAGTTGTAAAACACTTCATGTCTAAGACAAACATGATGGGGATTGATATTCTTTTTCACCTCAGGTGAGTGCGCTATATTTCTACCTTAGTGTGATATGCCGATGTCGGATAGTGGATTTACTCGTTGCACACCATGTTGATGTAGGATCATACATGTAGTAATTTGGAGAGTGGTAGAATTGGCATGAAATGTTTTTCCACCAATTCTATTTCTAATATATTTACAATAGTTCCACTTTCCCACAAAATAACTTGAAACCTAGATTGTAAATAACATGAATTTAAGATGAAATCTAAAAAAATATTTTAAATTTTAAATTACAAATTGTAATTCCCTTGAGGGCTAATTTCAAGTAACATAAGTGAACCACCAAGTGAGTATTTATGAGGAGTTAAGCATGTGTGTTATCATAATAATTTATTATCTTAAAAACAAGATGTGTTACTTTTTGACCCATGATTAAGAATACATAACCAAAGCCATATTAATTATGTTAAAATTGTAGGACCATCACCACCATTTTTGTTTCTAATTTTACCTTAAAATGATGCATTAAACATGGATTACAAATAACATGAAATTAATTTTAAAGAAATAAAGTTATTTTAAATTTTATATAATCAATGATAACACCCTCAAGCACTGATTGCACTTCACGTAAATGAAAAACCAAGAAAATTTCATTGAGGAGTTGGAAATGCTTGTTGAAATCATTTACTGCTAACTTTATAGTGTCTTTTTCCACTTTTCCCACCCACAAATCAAAATCTATAAACACGTCTATATAAATTGTGTACTTTGAAATTGTAGGACATGACTGGCTTGAAACAAATAAAAGGAAAATAGCTACAAGAAATATTGACAATATCCTCATTTTCTACATCTCCCGTATTCTTTTTTATACTGAAATTACCACTTCAATTTTTTCAAAGCCATGAATTTTGGAAGGTGTTTTCTTTTCCCTTTCATTGAAAGTTTATTTTGAAGGTAAATGGAAGGAAAATATCAAGAAAAATGTATATTTTCTGTGTTCATGTAAAAGTTAGAAAAGCTATTAGAAATGAAACTAAACACTAAAAGTTCCAAAGTCTTAAACTAACCTAACAATAAACCATCATGATAAGAGATAAACAAGACTAACTCCTTTAAAAATGCATTTAAATTTGAAATAACATCAAACTAACATGTCTAACTTAAATCTCTACTCTTTGAATGCTAATTTAAATGAACCTAGAATATCCTAGCAATCAATTTTGTTGTTTACTCCATGAAGGTGAATGAATCTTACAAAATGGCTACAAGGCCAAGTTTAGCATATTCCATTACTAACCTATCATGGATGCAAGATGAAGCTATTTTGATGGTGGATGTCTCAAAATCAAATGCCTTATTATCTTGGCTAATGCAAATGAGCTCTTAAGCTATGTCAAGATGAGATATGATATCAAGATCAAGATGTTAATCATGTGTAAGGTTGAAAGGGAGGGCTGAACCATCTATTTATAGTTTTCCACTTGGGAGAGTTTGTAATTTTGGTGCATGTGGGACTAAAGGCAAGCCAAAAATAAATTTATGATTAGGAGTGATAAACATGATTTAGACTAGTCAAGGTAGGTTTAGGTTAGTTAAACTTGATTAGAAAGTGATTAGAGACTCATTGAGAGTTGGAAGGAGTCAGATTAACCAGATGTGATTTATAGATATCCTAGGAAGCCTATAGAAGTGATCCAAAGGGAAATATGAAGATGTTTAGCTAATAAAAAAGAGGTTTATTAACCAAATGGGTTTGATATATGAGGAATAGGACCAAGAAGGTATCGTAAATGGGCATACAAGAATGGAGAAAAGAATGGTTAATTAACGAAGTGTCGTTAATTGATCGAATTGAAGGAAGGAGCAAGGATGCCCCCAATGTAAGCTGGTCAAGAAACTGCCGATGGAGAGGAGTAGAAATTTTTTTTATGAAAGGGGGAAAAGGTGTCCACAAACATGGAAAAAATGGAATCTTATACACATGGATGTTTTGAATGAAGTAGAAGAACAATGATTGTTATGAATGTATCTTAGAAGCCTCATAATCAAAAGGTGATTAGCCGATGGAAAAAATCATGAGACAAGATAAGGACTAAAGTAAGAGTTTGAACAAGGATAAAAAAAAGACACGTGGTAACATACTAATCTTGTTTACTCATAGAGATCTAGTGTGTGCAAGTGGAAATTATTTACCTCTTGAAGGGAAGACTTGATAGACAATAAAGAAAACTACTTAACCAATGTGTAGGAATGACTTATTTTGAAAGGTGATTTTTAAATGGATGGTGGAAGGAGAATCGTACATTGCTTCGTTTCCATCCATACATCCATAGCCCCGATGGAGGTATATATGATTCTTGTTGCAATATTGCTCTACTGTCAGCTAGGCATCCATAGCCTTGGTAGAGATTATTGGAAATACCCCAAGAAAGAGTTATATATCAATTTTATTTTGCTTTGTAGATTTTAGCTTTTGATTTTTGATTTACTTTGATTTTTTTTCTCTCTAAAAACTTATTTCATATATCTTTCTTATTTTGACAAGGGGTTAAGAACTAATAATGTCTTGATGGAAGGATATGTTAGTGATTACGATGAAGAAATTGGCTAGTGTCAACAAATACGTCCAAGAAGTTCTTCAAAATTAGTTTATTATATTTTGAATGTGATAAGAGGTCATTCGTTCTTTAATTTACCAAGGTGATGAAAGACCAAGCTCAAATAGATACCATAGAGATAACCATCACAAAATGTGTGTGAATATGCTAACCAAAATATCATCGAAGGGATGAAAATGATGGATTCCTTGAAGAGGAATGAAAAGAAGGGGAAGAGAGAACATCCACATGTATGCAATACCCAATTGCAATGTTTGATCTTTGTACCTTTTATTTTTTTTGTATTTTGTATTTGTTTTTATTTGAATTTTTTTGGAAAGGTGGGACCAAAAAAGTCACTCTATGAGATAGGAACCAACAAAAATGTTTGTAATTTCCTTGATAAGGGCGATTAGGCGTGTTTGTTTGTCAAGATTCATATTACCCCCAATCTAGATGATCATGGTGAGTTCATACTTAACAATTGATTGTGTTTTATCCTAAAATGTTGATTTTGTATGTGGGAGATTGAGTTCCCTATCCATAGGTTTATGCACTTTGTAACATACTTGATGGTTACGTTGATGTGTGTTCTTGAATCTCGTTTGATTTTTAACCTTAAGATCATTGGAATTGTTGGTAACTTTGGAGCTTGTGGAATGTGTGACCCGAGCTTGATGAAGAAGCCGCTTGGGTTTCTTATAAGTGACTATATGACTTGTATGATCCCGAGAAGTGGGAGAAGAACGTGGATGTTTAGAATGATATGATGGATTAATAGAATATGATCCAAGGATTGAATAAGATGGGCTACCAGGAGGTGAGCCATAAACTGAAGATGAAGGGCTACTAGGATGTGGCCCAAGTATAGAGGAGGACGAACTGTCTATAGGTGTCCTGTAAATTGAAGATGAAGTGCTACTAGGGCACATCCCAAGAATAGAAGGTAAGGGAATACCTAGAGGTGTATCACAGATAGAATAGGAAGAAGGGCTACTAGGATGCAGCTCAAGAATAGAAGGTAAGGGACTACCTAAAGGTGTCTCATAGATATAAGAGGAAGAAGGGATACTAGGATGCGGCCCAAGAATAGAATGTAAGGGACTTCCTAGAGGTGTCTCATAGATAGAAGAGGAAGAAGGGCTACTAGGACGCAACCAAAGAATATAAAATAATGGGCTACTTAGAGGTGACCCAAGGTGTGATTGTGATTAAGGAATCATGATAGATAAAAAATGATTGGGTAAAGAGAAGAAAGTCCATTGATCAATGCTAGACCCCAGAGTGTCATCATGCTTAGAGGAAGGTGGGGATGAGATAATAGAAGAAGAATCATGTTCCATGACCTTAGGATCTTCCTTTATGTTTTGACAAAAGGGATCAATTTATTCTCCCCAATATGCAAGCATATCGAGTTCCAGAAAGAATCCTTGTTTGAAATCCTTTAGAGTGATATCTTCATGTACTCTAATTGTTCCTTCATTCAGAGAGAAATAAAATAGTAGAAGTTGTTGTTCTTTGACCATAGGAGGTTGACTAGAAGAAATAGGTCCAAAAAGCATGGAAGTTTTATAAGATATGTGATGATGTAGACAAGGGGAAGACTTGACCCTGTTGTGTCCACAAAGGAATTTGATAGTGCGTTTGTTTCTTGTGAATTGTTTGAAATGACTTAGAGGGAAAAGAGGAATTATATCATGATTAATAGAAGAAGATGACTCGAGAGACGAATTATAAATTTACCGAGACGTATTGTGATAGGAAAGAGATGGAATAGATTTTCCTAGAAGATGACCTCTTACAGGTATATAAAGAGAGTCACCCATCCAAGTAGGATATTGTGACGTAAGTGTTGATTTAGATGAATGCGACCTGGGAGTCAACTTAGATGATTGATTAGAGGAAATTTGGATAAGAGAGTTCTTTGACGGAGGAAGGGGTCATCGAGGCGATTGATAAAGGTGGTCCTATGAAGGAGGGTAGGATCACGACTCTAGAACTGAATTAGATTTTCGATCAACGAAACTTGGATTCACATGAGTTTTCAAAGGAGGAAGACATTGTTGAGGTGATTGGGAACAAAGGTCCTAAGAAAGGGAGGACCATGATTTAGGATTTGATCTAGGGGTATTTGAACAATATTTGGGATCCAAATCTTCAGAATAAGAGTGTGAATCCAAATAGTAGTTTGGATCTAAATCAGAAGAAGAGTGGGGGAAACCTGAATAGTAATTTGGATCTGAAGCATCCAAATAATACCACATACTATGAGCTGAAGGTGGGGAACGAGGTTCCCAATCTATTTTTATAGTGTGAGGAATCAATCGTGGTTTAGTCATGATGGGCATATCTTGACGTAAATTCCTAAACCTAGGTTCCTTATTGTTGTAAGTGTGAGGAACCATATGATAGTTGGTCATTGTTGGTGTCATTTAGGTACAAATGCTGAGACCTTGCAAATTTCTTCAAAGTGAAGAAAGCTTCATGTCAATTCAAGTAGCATAATGGAAATCAACTAGACATTTTGCAAACAAGTAGAGGATGTGTGTGTGTGTTTTTCCAAAGGGAATTCAAGGAAAACATACATTGTGATGGAAAAATTTCAATGATCTAATCAATGTTTGGAACTACAAGTCGTGAGTGCAAAGGATCAAAGAATCTAAAAGGTTTGTCCCTAGACAAAAAAGTATAAAATATGAATGATCACAAGGGAACAATCATGCCAATACAAAACAAAAATAAATAAATCAATGAGGAAATAATCCCTATGTAAATGTGTGTCTCAATGACAGTTTGATGCAAAGATGATCAACACAATGTTAATGCTTAAGTCAAGTTCAAAACAAACAAGGCGTAAGTATTAGCAAGGGGTAGACGTGAATCCCAATCAAAGGATACCATGATGATTTTAGCAACCAACAAGGACTAAACGTCAAAGGGAGAGGATTACAAATGTAAGTTATGTAACCACACCAATTGGACATGTTAATCAAGCTTTGTAAAGAAGCGAGATATTAGTGCCAAAGTGGTATCAAAACAACACAAATAAAGTAAACAAAAGTCTTCAAGATTTAAGGAGATGTTTTAAGTCAAAATAAGTCAAAGTATACTAAGGGTGTGTTAAAATTTGGGTAGTGTAATGTGACAATGTGGACACTTAGATCATGTTTACAAAAAACATGACATAAGTATCTTAAATATGTCGAGATGATGCAAACAAGGCAACACGTCGAAGGGAGATCAAATTATTATCAAATCCTAACTATGATGATGATCTTGAAATCAATATCAATTGACTATCAAGACATGAAAAATGTATCGACACCCTTTAGACTTTTAAAAACTTAGCCACAAACATGGATGAGCGTAAACGGACATAAAAGTGATGAATACAATATATTAATAACACTCGCAAAATATGCCTTCCCTTATCCCAAATAGGCAAAAATAATGAAAAGATGCAGACCAAGTGATGGTGAAACAAGATAATATAACTTCAGCAGAGTTTTTCCTTGCTTTAGGGCAAGTGAAAAACAATGTAAAAGTGATATATTGTGATCTTCATGATGAATATCACTAGACCCTAACTTCGAGAGATTCTCCCCTTGTTCATCAAACAATGTTTCAACTCCAACTATGTTATTATTTTTGTGATGGCTTTTGACTCTATAATATACTCACATAATTTGTCCTCTTTGTTAGATCTCTCAAATTAACTAATGCGAGCTCGATTTACCAAGGAGTTACCTTTGGAGTATCTTGGCTTTACTTTACCCCCTTTAAATACAGTGACCAATAAATGTATTTATCGTGTGTTCTCACTTGGGTCGTGATACGAATAACTTTGACTCTAACTCAAAAATGGTAAAACTAGTCAAGTGGGTAAAGTTAGGCACTTCTTATTTCATCAACGAGGCTACTCAGTGGTGGACTACTTTGGATTTCCTAGAACCACCCCCATTTTTGTAGCTTAAGGTGTTTTTCTAAAGGGGTTACGTTCTAGTTGAGCGGATAGGGACGTACCCTTTCAATACTTACATATATAGTGTTTTGAATGTGGTGTGTTTTTTGTCTTTTTAGACATAGTGTGGTTTTTGTCGTACCCCTTTTAGCAACCTACATCAAAGACATTAGTATTGTTTTAGCATTCAATTCTTTAACACATGATTTGGGAACCTATACCAAGATTAGTAATTTTCCAATAACATCATATAAAGAGGATAAGATGTTGCTTTTGATTTCCCAAATCATCCTAAGACACATGAAAAGAGCATACATAACAAATTATCCTTCTCAAAATGTGGCAAGAAACGGAAAATCCTTAAGTAATTTACAAAAAGAAACTCTTTTTAGCCAACTTTGAAATTTAATCCTTTATACACCTTAAATTAAAGTGTTTAGAAAGCAAAAATAAGGTTTTTGAAACTTTTTTGGTTCCCAAGATTACCTACAAGGTGCAAGGGAAGAGCATATGCACTTCAAAATACCTATTACAAATGAAAAATTCAAACACTTGAACTAAGTTAGTATGAAAAATATGATGGAAAAGAAACCTGCAAACCACTAATTAATCCCACAAAGACCTTTCAAAGTGTTTGAATAACCAAGAAAATAATTTTGTAAACTTTAAGACATGTTAGAAAATGACTAGTTATCTAATAAAGTAAACCATAAAGTTTATGTACGTCAAAATCCTAATTTTATGTTTCCATTGTGTATTTCGCTTCAATACATTTCCAAAGTAAAAAAACAAAGTCGTTTCGAGTTCGGGAGAAACATTTATGAACTCCAAAAGATAGGTAATGCACACAGTTCAACACATGCATTCCCAGAATGGTATGTGCGCACCAAGGATGATGCGTGTGTGCCGAGAATGACATTTGCACACCCATATGATGTTTTTGTGCCTAGAATGAAACATGCATGTACATGTAGGTGTTTCTGTGCACACAAAGGTGTATGCGTGCCTAGAATGATGCTTGCGTGTACGTACAGTTGTTTGTATGGCCCATAGAGGCATATGTGTGCCCATAATGACACGTGCGCACCCAGAATGATGTGTGCACATCCATAATGACATGTGCATGCCAATTCAAAATTCCTGCACGCGGGCCTAAAAAACACAAAAAAACACGCAAATGGAAAATCTAAAAAATGCCAACATATTAGTTTTTCACCATTAAAACCAATTTCTAATCCTAACCCATTAACTACTCATACAAAAGGGAGATTTAACTTACTTAAAAGTGGAAATCTATTAGAAACCAGTATTTAACTCCAAAATTTATACAAATGGTTGGAAATGGAAATGAAAAGCTTGAAAATTCCCCATTAATGGAGTATGGAATAAAAGTCCCATCGGGCTTGCCAAATGTATTCATGTAAAAGTTAGAAAAGCTATTAGAAATGAAACTAAACACTAAACGTTCCAAATCCTTAGATTAACCTCACAATAAACCATCATGATAGGAGATAAACAAGACTAACTCCTTTAAACATGCATATAACTTTGAAATAACATCACTAACATGTCTAACTTAAATCTCTACTCTTTGAATGCTAATTTAAATGAACCTAGAAGATCCTAGCAGTCATTTTTTTTGTTTTCTCCATTAAGGTGAATGAATCTTACTAAATGGAAAAAAGGACAAGCTTAATATATTCCATTACTAACCTATCTTGGATGCAACTTGAATCTATTTTAATGGTGGATGTCTCAAGATCAAATGTCTTATTAGCTTGGCTAATGCAAATGAGCTCTTAAGCTATGTCAAGATAAGATATGATATCAAGATCAAGATGTTAATCATGTGTAAGGTTGAAAGGGAGGGGTGACCCTTCTATTTATAGTTTTCCACTTGGGAGAGTTTGGAATTTTGGTGCATGTGGGACTAAAGGCAAGCCAAAAGTCATTTTATGATTAGGAGTGATAAACATGCTTTAAACTAGTAAAGCTAGGTTTAGGTTAGTTAAACTTGATTAACAAGTGATTAGAGACTCGTTGAGAATTGGGAGGAGTCAAATTAACTAGATGTGATTGATAGATAGACTAGGAAGCCTATAGAAGTGATCCAGAGGGAAATAGGAAGATGTTTATCTAATAAAAATAGGGTTTATTAACCAAGTGGGTTGAATATAGGAGGAATACGACCAAGAAGGTGTTGTAAATGGGCATCCGAGAATGGAGCGAAGAATGGTTAACTAACGAAGTGTCATTAATTGATCGAATTGGATGAAATGCTACGCATAAGCGTATTTTAGGTGTCTACATTTTCAAATTCAAAATCCCATTTAAATGAATATCTTGTAAGTCTTGCATAACATGATAAATGGTTTTTGGTATAACATATTTACAAAGATATAGAAAGGTAGAACATCAAAATAAATTAAATTAATGAATTCCAAGAGATCCATTATATGAATGTGGGATCTTCCTAACAAGGTTGCTCCTATTGGGTTATCATATTTTAATTCTAAAAACCACATTCCTAGCTTAGTGGGCATATGCAATGTGACTGGATTCATACCATCTCAGGTTCATCAATAGAATTGCATATCTCCCTGACATTTATATTTGAGCGATGCAAACACATGTCCAAATATTTACATGTATTTGTAAGATAAACAAACACACACGTTCCTTCAATATATCATTTTGAATTTAGTTCCATATTTTCAATCTCACAGGGACTCATCAAACCCCTTATCTTGCACCAAAGGGGGATTAAGCCTTAGGCAAACTAGGCAGTTGCCTAGGGCGCCAACAATCAGGGGGCGCTTGAATCTAAAAAATTCCTTTCTGTCAGTTAATTTTAGAACTTAACTTTAAAATCATATATTTGAAGACTTTATATGGATTAACCCATTTATAGATATTATTGTATAGTAACATAAATTTCACGTATACACATAAAAACGTTTTGTAATATTTTTGCAAGTAAAAGAAAATATCACATATTTATAAGCACATGATTTTTTTGGTAGTATTACCCATTCTGTGATGTAGCTCCAGATTATGTAGGTGTGTAATTTCTTCTAGAAAAAGGTTAATGTATTTTTTATAATGTTGTTGGTGTATCTAGTAGAGGTGAGTATAATTAAAGGAAAAAAGTATTTAATTTTCTATTCTTAATTTTTTGGGGAAAGTTTCTATTATTTTGCTATGGTAGAATCCGTAGGCCTAGTCCAAATACGACTCTTCACAAAACCATGGGAGCTATATAAATGTTTTAGTTTCTTTGAAAAAAATGGTGCTTTATTTCAGGATAGAGTTCATGTCACCTACTTGATAAGGCTAAGTTAGACTTGTAAGAAGTCTTGTATAAATATTGTACTTTTTGCATTCTGAGCATCTCCTACGATTAATTTTTTCCATCCACATAATATTTTTCATCCTTCCGTGATAATTTAATAATATATTTTTATTATTATTTGATTATGACCATGATGTAAATTTAAAAATACAAAAATATAGACATATTTTAGTTATTTACTCTATGGAAAAAAATATTAAATTAAATTTTGAGGAGGGTGCCCACTCAAACTACTGCCTAGGGTGCTCCCGACCTTTAATTTAGTCGTGTCTTACACAAAAAAATGATGCGACTACCTTAGATGTTTCATATCACTTACTACATGATAGAGAATATTCATAGAAATATTACATTTACATCTCTTTCGACATTTCTTGCACCTCAAGTGCAACTATCAATTTATACCATCCAAACTTAATAAATCTAAAATTCCAATCATAAAAACTACTAAGTAAAATTTCAATGCAATCAATCTTATCAAATTTTCTTTGCTAATCATAGAAGTATCAAAGAGAAAATTACAACTTTGAAAGAGACTCCTTTCGAATTGTGAATTTTCAAACACACTCATTTAGAATTGTGAATTTAAAAAAAAAAACATACTAGTAAAAAGAAAGCGACTACTCTAGATAATCAAGTTAGAATCCAAAAACTTGTTGAATTCATAAAATATCTTTTACTTATATTCACATTGCAAGTCAAAAGTAATAACTAGAAATATGCTCCTTTAAATAATCAAGTTAGACTTCAAAGGCTTTAGCTGACCTTAGGAAACATCTTTTGAAAATTTGTAATGAACTTGTAAAAAAATTCTATAACTACAATGGATCTAGTGTGTTAAACCTAATTACACCTAAATTGAATTAATATTGGACATTTCGTAGTATAATATGAAGCCACTTTCCATACCTATATTATTATAAAATTAGTTATAACCAAGTTTATTTAGTTCACAAATAAATATTGCAAAAGTGTAATATGAAGAACACCATTATTATGGAGAGTCAACATTATTCCATTTCGCCCATGTTCCATCAAAACCAAAGTGTTTGGTTTATATTTGTCAAAGTGGTTTAAATATATCGCTTTTAAGTCATAGGCTAAAAAAAAGTCTAGTAAAAGATTCTAAAGTTTACATTATATTTATTTTGTCTTGTTAATTGAATTCATTTAACCTTTCAACTTTAGACTTTAAAGAAAAAGTTAAAGTCGACTTTCTCATCTCTTATTTATTTTATATTAAAAAGGATAGAATTTTAAAAATAATCAATGACTATGTCTTTTTAGCTGTACCTACCATGATGCTCGTTTTCTTTGGCTATCTATTACTTGTCGTGTTGACTCATATTCATTTGTCCTATACTTCTAAGTCTTATAATTATTGAGTTTCCATGAATTTGTTGTCTTGTGAGTGGATGTATAAAAATTTGCCTACATCTAGGCACATAGGTGTGTGGCAGGGGAATAGTGAGTAGTTATAATTTTATATTGCTTATATTGCATTTTGTATGTTTATCAATTATTGGTTAATATTAGGTTTTTGTTGGTGTGTGTTATGTGTTGTTTATCGATTCACATATATTTTTCTTTATTTCTTGTATTTTAGTTTTTTTTTGGGTTTATAGTTTTTGCCAAAAACATAATATAATTTTAGTCATGGTTAAAATTGTAATACAATTTTCGTCTCCTTTTTTGTGTGGACCCTTTGATTGTTGTTCTAGGTCCTTTTGAGTTTTATGCCCTTCTTTGTCATCCTTTCCTACTTAATGCGTGTTGTTATGTGTGTAAAAATGTCTTAATCGAAATTGATGAATTTAATAAATAGACAAGTGCGTTTAAGACAATCATACAAGGAATTAAAAGAAGTGCAACCATAATCTACTTTTTGTACTGATAAGAGCATTAAGAGTGATATGGGCTGGGAACTTGTATTATATTAAATTGTTTGTTGAGTTGTATTGTACTTGCTATGTTGACTTAAAAAATTGTTTCCTTTTAAGGGACCTATAGCACATGGCCCCCCCCTCCAAAAAAATTACCCCCATGATATTATCATTTCGCAAGGTGTTGCAATCACATTAGGATTCCAAAGAAGGAGATAGTTTCCCTAGAGATTCATGTAGAATTCATAAAACATGGGCAAGGGTTTTGAAGATGAGGAACATGGGAACGTGATTGTCAATTAAATTTATTACATTCTACAATTGCTAAATTTATGTTACATTAATGGCAAAAGGGTACAATATTGGGAAATTATACATTTATGGCAAGGTTGCTCCATTCATACTATTTTTTATGGATATTTTTGACTTTGCTATCTCGATCTATGCTACATTTTCTATTTCTAACAACTTTCTCCAAAATTTTGATAAACCATATATCATTCTAAAAATGCTCTGGTCATTTGCAATGTTCTTATAACACTTTCTTTTATGTAATGAGGTTTGAATTCATTTATTATATCCATTTAAATTTGAATTGATTTGTATGTGGTTAATTCTAGTACATTGTGAATGTAATCCACTTTCCACATATACACTACCTCAATTCAAATATTAAAAAATGTAAAATGTGGTAAACATGATTAATACAATTATATAAGGAAGGAAATAAAAGACTCTTAACTTGTTTAAATGATGATACCCAAATGACTAAGGGTTTTTGAGTGATTTTTAAATCTCTCGTTAAGATCTAAACGTGTTTGTGCAAATATATAATTGTCTAAGATGTTGCAACCAAATACAAATATGAGTAGATGATAATGCAAGGTCTATTCAAAGGACTATATATATGGCATTTAAGTTGTGTAATAATACGCCACTCTTGTTATCATATACACTTCAACTAACATCATCATGAAATAAGTAAATCCTATGAAAATGAAATGGATAATAATATAGTTTGGGGGTATGCCTAGACATGTTTGGTACCAGTTCTTTTGGATTCTATTTTTTAAGCCCTTAAAGTGTACAAAGATATCCTTAAACAAAAATTACATAACATTTTTTCTCCAACAAAATTTTTGGTTTTTTTTTTTTTTAGATTAGATAACTATTTGGTTTTGGGGGGGATCCAAAAAGCCCACAGTACATATATAGCTAGCACAAAAAACCGAGCGAGAACTAATCTAGATAACAGACAAGGACTCAAAAAAAGACAAACTATCTTGACCCAACCAAGAGCCCAGCAAAGGGTGAGGCCAATAGACCTCCAAAAACTACACATTTTTTTTATAAAACAACCCTTTTACTGTAGCAACAGAAAAGTAACCCAAACAATAACATAGACCTAATAAAAAAACACAACCAAACAACATTGAGAAAGAACACAGACTGACCGTTCCACTAAAATTCCGCTAACATTTCCACTTCTGGGTGCTTTTGGTTTGGGAACTCGAGCCACCTTCCATGCTGAAAGGGGTAACGTTTTTTCCCTACTTGTCTGCAGTATCATCTCTTGAGGTACTCTCATTCTCCAAGTTTCTTAGGACCATGTTGACCCATCCTTTCAGAGCTTAACTATCTAGTTGTTCTTGGATAATGGATATTCTGGTCTCTTGCATTTCTAAGTCAGCTTTAATGTCATTAATCCTTTTGTCCTGCAGGGTTTCCTTCATGATCCATTCTCTCATTTCTTCAATCAGATGCTTCGTGATATTTAATAGTGTGCCCACCACCATCTCTAGATTAGCAATCTTAGACTTATTACTAGACCCCCCTCTAGCATTGGTATTAATCTTTTTCCCATTCGATGACTCACCGCGCCTTAAATCAGAAAGAACCTCCACATCCACGTTCTCTTTGTTGTCTTTCATCATTTTTTGCTTCTTTCTCTAAAGTTTGCTAGCCAAAGTTTCTTCATATGACTCAGAAGGATGGGGAGAGGGTGGGATGGTAGGTTTCCCTTTCTAGAAAAAAAAGAGAATTAAACAATGATGTATGGGGGAATCACTTTTACCCTTTTAAAACTCCTCAATAGAGACAACCAAAGATCTAAGGAGAAAGAAAGGAAGATTCATCACTTGATTCCTTCTAAAGAAATTGAGGATGGATAAGTGGTGGGTGTAGGTTTTTCTAAACTTTCCCTCTAACGTGATATACCTCATAACCACCTTACATATGTTAGCCCACCTTTCAGGTAAACAGGTTCTGGCAATCCCATCATCAAATAAATGGCAATTTTTCCCAGGTCCAAAAAATAGAGAGATTATGTGGTTTCTTCATTTCTTATATTTGAAAAGCTTCAATCCCCCAGTCTGCATCCCTGTGACTTCCACAATAAAATCTTCAGTGACATGAAGTTTCATTCCCCTTAATTTAACATTACCCTTGTTCAAAACTATAACAAAATCAACGGCAAGCCCAAAATCCCTACCTTTAAGCTTTTTTATGAACTCCGTAAATCCCCCTTTTCTCATTAGTCTCCAGATAGTGGCGTCCTATTTGATGGCTTGATAGGACATGGGTTTCGACTGAATTCTCTCCCCTCCCATTCTTTTCTTGAAGATCCCCCTCTAGTTCAAGGCCACCTGTATCCACAAAAACCACAAAAACCACAAAAAGATAACAAAAAAACAAAGGAACACCTTTTTAATTCCAACTTTGAATTTCCAATTCGAGGCTTCCATCATTGGTCGCCTCAATCTGCCCCAGATCGTGCAATAACAATTATTTTATTTTTTCATTTGTGATTACCTCAGTCATGTGTCCCCAAGGTACCGACTCCTTCCAATCCTTTCATTTCATAAAATAATTTCCTTGATTTTCCCAACTATTCGCACAAGCATTGGCCTCACGAAAAGCATAGAAAATGTCCACTTCCTCAAAATAAGTGATGATGGAATTAGCTTCATTAATAAGGTTCTTAATATTCCAGCTAGGTCTTAAATTACCTTGAATTCCATTGATCACGAGGAGTGAGTCACCTTCAAGTACAATTTTTTTAATATTAATCTTCTTGGCTAGTCTAAGTCCCTTAACAGTTGCCACAACTTCAGTAAAATTGTTTGAATTTTCTCCTAGGGACCCACATACGCCAATATATAATGTCCAAGATGGTTCCTAATCAACCATCAACCTCTAGATGCTCTCTCCCTATGTTTTTCCAATCCATAAAAGTTTATTTTACACCATCCTATGGGTGGGGTTTCCACTTAGAATTAGCCCCTTTTCCCTTTTTTTATCCCCCTTGGTGATTTTTGTAGGGCTCATCTTGAGAGCCTACAAGATATTTGTTTCTTCATTGAAAAAATTCCCTTGCCACTTATGATTATGAACACCTATATTGTCCTTTAGACTTTGTAAAATAATGTTCACAATTTTCCAAGGTTTAGTTGCCTTGTTTCTAAAGACTATTATTTCTCTCATTCCATATACTCCAAAGAATATATGGGAGAGATACCTTCCATAGCTCCTTGATCAACTTAGCTTTGTAGGGTATATTCCATTACTCCATGAAATTTCTAAGATTTCCCGATAGAGCTCCTTGAATGTTGAGCACATTTATTATTTCCATTAGAACCTAAGAAGAGAATTTACATTCTAAAAATAGATGTATAACCGATTCATTCTCTTCCTTTCATGAGTAGCATCTGTTGGTAATGATCATGCCCTTTTTCCTAAAATTTTCTATTGTTAGGATCCTATTTTTAATAAATTCCCAGAAGAAAAAATTCACTTTTTGGATAATCTATTTATTCCACACCTTGGAACAATGGATATCTTCCTCGTCATTCTCAAACAAAATTCTTGGTAAGGATTAGATGAGTTTTTAAATGTATTTGATGATCAAATGGACCTTATCATTTTTCTATTTATATATGAATTGCATTCAAACTTTGGGGAAATTGGTATGCTTGATTGACTTTGAATGATTAAAATTGGAAAGGGAAAAAAATGAGGATAGTTTTATCCAAATAGCAAGATGGTACAATCAAACATATTAGGACTATACAAATGGTCATACCAAGTGTCGGGATAATATAATTGGTCATGGAAATAGGAGAAAATAAGATCAATATGATTATGAAGGTTACACAAATATGCACAAAAGGGGGTTTCGAGCATTAAAAGTTTCCATTTATGTTTAAGAATGTTAAATTTTGACTAATCACTCGTGTATATAGAACATGTGCATAATATGTATAAAATAAAATAAAATAAAATAAATTACGGGGTAATTTTTGAGTGTAGATCTACATTTTTTATTACTTTGAGGTTCACACCTATCATAATAGGTTGCATGACCACACACTTTAAAATATAACATATAAAAACGGTATTTATATTCTTATAAATCTAAATCTTTAAGTATTGGGATGTTAATTCTTAAAAACTAAAAAACCACACTTATCTTTCATACAAATGGAAAATGGTAAATGATAAGTGTGAGATGTATTGTCAATAATAAACCCTTTTTACCATTGGTATTCATGTGAAATACTATGGGTGCTTCACATTATTAACCATATTAAAAGTGGAGTGGAGTTGGAATTCTTCAAGACTGAGCTTCCACATCTTAAAATAAACAATTTGATGAGTGACTAAGTATTAGGAATTGAATTTAAAACCTTGTAGTCATTAATGAATGGTCCTTTACTCCCACTATATCGAATATGATGAGTCATATGAACATTCATCCTTGATATATAGCATAATTCACTTGGGTCTTTCATATCATCAAAGAAATCATGGATTTGAAAAATGTGGATAAGTTCACATATCAAAATAAATCAGAGTTGGATTTGAAACATAATGAAATTATCATTAAATAACACAATATGCAAAGATACAACATTTCTAAAGCACACACAAAATAAATTTCCCTAGGAATCTTCAAGATAAAAGTAAAGTATAATCATTACGACATGGAGTATAGAAATTGTAGCAAGTATAACATTCATTTTTCCATGATAACAAGTCATTCGTCCACAAATATATAAAAAAGAAGAGAAAAAAAATAAATTAGTACAATTTTATTATTTGAGTTTTTCTAGGGTTTGAATAAAGGAGAGCCCAAAATTATATCACTTATCATCATTTTATAGGCATAGATTAGGTAGAGGGGAACTTACACTCGAAACTACCGGTTGATTAGAGAAGGAAAGGATTTATTTGGAGTCCTTAGAAATTTCCATCTAAGAAGTTAATCATGTAGGGACACATTCAACCACAAAACTAATGAACAAATTATTTTGGAAAAGAAACTAACAAGTACCCCTAAACCTAACCCATATGTATCTTTAGAATACCAAATTTGCAATGTTTGTTGATGATTGTATCAAGTCAAATTGTTCCTTCCTCATATAGGAAAATCATGTTTGCCCATTTCTAACTTACGAGTTTATTGTTCCTTCCTCATATAGGAAAATCAAGTCAAATTGTTCCATTACGCATTCTTTTTTACCTTCTACTATATTTTTATTGATTAAGTTATCTATATTTTATTCATTTAGTATAATTTCAGTGCAATTAGGGATACCATTTATTATGCTTGAATTATCCCCAATATTTTAACATTTTTATGATTAAGTGTAATATTAATTAAAACATTTGGTCAGCCCGTATATTTATCAAAAACTAACCCCTAGAGTTTCCCTAGTCCTACTAAGGTTTCATTATTCCCCTTTAAGGTATGATGTTGGGTTGATTTATAATTTATTAGGTTCCTATACCATTTTCCTTCTTGTGTATGTTCAAATCTAAGCGATTTAAATCATCACCCATAGCCTTTTGAGTGTTTTTTAAATTTATATCTTTTGAGTGTTTTTTAAATTTATATCTTATTTTGATTGAGCATGATTTTAAAATGGTTCTTATTGATGACGTATCATTTACTTATTGTATATAATGCATATTATTATGCCTACTTTCCTCTCTTAAGGGTAAAATTTATGACCATGATTTAATCACTCGGAGGCAGATTAACAAGGTGATAATGTTATATGGATGCCCACGAGGATTAGGGATATGATGACATACTGGTTCAACCTTGCAGTTTAACCAATGGTCATGATACCCCAAATCTCCGAGGCAGTCTTATAACATGACCACGTTCTTAATCGGTCCCAGGGTAACTAAAGCGAAATCAAGTGTAAAATCTTAGCGATCAATGCATCGCCATAAGTCACCTGCATTGTTGTAACTTCGAGAAGATCCTAATCTTCTTGGAGGTACAGCCCTACATACCCTTTAAATCCACCTCGAGAAGATCTATGAGAGCGTTACGCACTTGAGTTTAAATTACTTTTAAAGACTTTTCCCTAAGAGCCTTTCCAAATCCCTGGATTCTTCGTCTTAAGACGACCCTCCTCTAAAAGACTCATTACTTGGTAGAGGTATTATGGTACCTCTCATCAAGGAGTCATTAGAATAAACCTGATTCTAAAGCAACAGAATGGGACAATATCTCATAACCTATGCTTGAGATTGCCATTTGAACTCCATTTGATTGCCTATCAGTTCTCTTAACTGAATTTTATATCATACCTTTTTAGTTTAAAGATATAAATGATTTAGAATCCAATTTACTATTGTCCTGTTCATACTTAGGACTAGGGATTAGTAATTCAATCCAACTTGTTTAGCGTTCTCTTTCAGGCTCAATTTTAACCTATCTTCTAGAGAGGACAATAATTAAAATACACTATTGCTTTTGCTAGAACAAATTAGAACTACTAAAGACTCATAAGAATTTAGTCTCAATTACTTACAAGCTTTCATTGTCAATTGCATCCATAATTATACAATAGATAACTATGCCTCTTCATTACATAAACCGAAGAAGTTCATCTTTCAGAATAGAATACAACACATAAGTATCAAACACTTATTTTCATTCCTTTCGAAACTCATACAATTACATTTTATGCAACAGCATGCTTGATACTAATGCTAACGGAAAAGAAACATCTTTTCACATATAGTACATCTATAAAATCAAGCTGTAATTCTTTACAAATCAAATAAACTATCTGGTCAGCCTGCCAGATCTGCATTGTTTTTACCTCTTACGGCAACCATCTACAAAAATAGTCAACATGAGTCAGTTCAATGAACTGAGCATGATAAGCACTAACTTTTAAAACAATTGCAATCCATCAATTGTTTTCATTAAACACCCTGTTTAAATGAGATCTGATATTCACATAAGTAAACGTAATCAGACTGCCCTTGTAACACAAAATAATTACAAATATGTAACTCTATCATTGTTACAGAATAGTCTTAATCACTTTCTAATATTTCATCAAATATTAAGAAATAAGGAACGAATGTACACAAACAATCATTGTTACAACATTGGTCAGATTGTTTCATTCTCCAAAAAGGAAACATAACAATTCGGGATTCCACTCAATATGGATAGTCAATTATCAATAATATTAAATAAAGGAAGAGAAAGAACCAAACCATTCATACTTCCTTTCACATAAGTTCATCACTGTAACGTGCCTTCACATATGAAAACATTCAACCAGTATATAAAAATGAACAAGTTAGACAAGCCGCAAGCAAGAACTAAATCGCGAAAATAGAAACTCAACAAAACTCCTGTACAGCAACTAACACATCAACAATTCATGTAACAACCTTAAGCCCAATGCTAGTTCCTTTTTAAGGCATTGACACAAGTTGAAAACAAGAACTATCGCTGAAAAACAACAACCTTATTGCATCAAACAATCTAAGGCAGGACTATGCTATGTTGCCCACACGGTATTTCCAAATCATGCCACAGACGGACAGATTAATTGGAATAGAACATAGCATACATATTCTTGCTCAGTCAAAATCAGACTGAAGTAAAAGAAAGGAATTCAACCCAACGATCCTTACCTTGCCGCATGCAAGTCTTGGAGTGATATTCGCGACTTACCCAAACAAGGTCAAAACACGAAACGGTCATCCATACTCAAGGATCAAAAAGTAACAAAGACAGTCCAAGGTCAAGCTCAAAAAGAGACAGAAGTACTAGTTACCTTTCCAGAATTCCCAAAGATTCAAACGGAGGTATCAATTGACATTCATCAACAAAGTGAGGTACATGTCCACCTAAGAATCTGATTCAAAAACACTATTCCATTAAGTCGCCGGCACTTAAAAATACCAACAACTTAACTTTAAAAAAAATCGTAGTAAATGGTATAATCACAATGTAACTGTTAAAGGTTTTGCACTTATAATCACTGAACCCTACAGCAACATACTATGAAATTTGTTGATAAATACATATATGCCATTCATAACATTCAGAATGAAACAAGTGAAGCAAATCGAATACCCATTTCAAGCAAGAAAAGCAACTGAGCCGCTTCGAACTTTCGATCAAACCACACATCATTAAAGGGACTTCACGAAAGCAAATAACATTTAATATATAGAATGTATGAAACCATATTGATAACCATGAGTTTGCAACAATGTGATTGTAATTGGCCTTTTCCCTAGCTTCTCTTGAATTTATGTACTATTTTTTCTTGCAAATATGAGTAGAGGAATGCCCTAAATTAATATGTAGAAATCAAACTAGATCTCATAGAAAATTCATCCAATCTTCACAAAAACATTTGAACAGAGTTGTTTTAATGAAATCACTTGAAAAACAACAAGATATTTAAATAGGGCCTAGCATGCCTGTATGTTGATCTCATAGGGAGTCTTGGAGTATCTTTTCTTTTGATTTATCTTAGTATTTTCTGATTAGGATGTTAGGTACCAAGTATTTCCAAACTTAGCGACCTGCCACGTCCCCCACCGTTTAGCCGTCGATAGAATCACCACTTAATGATAGTACCTATGAATAAAAATTGGCATGTCCTTTATATATGAATTCTAGATGTGGAAAACTAAGGTAAAATTGAATACAATTGTAACAAAGAGGTTAAGGAGACTGTCAACGGAGTGATGTCTAAAGTGCAAAAAAAAAAAACCAGAGAAAAGTATCGTTCGAGGGAAATTTATCAAAGCATCCAAGTTGGCCCATAGTGTATAGCTGGTGTGGCCCTTTCTTGGAACTATGGTCCTAGATACACATGTGAGTGGAGGAGCCATGCCTAAAGAGTCCTCTCAACAAATTCCTATGTTGCCACCACGAGTGATCCGATATCCACCCTAAATCAACACGGATGGAGGCCTGCATATGACTTGGTGCATATGCAAAAGCAGAATGTGTGTCATGATCATGTTTGACAGCTGATTTTACAAATTAATGTGTCTATTAGTTGTAAATAAATCCCAATGGTTGTGTACTTAACATGTGGAATAAGAAAGAATGAGTGAGATATAGCTAGGGATAAGCATAAGTAGTACACAACATGTGGTACTGTAATAGGCATAGATGTGGAAGAGCATGCTTAAATTGAGCGAGTGTGATTTTAAGAATGGTAGATCAATGTTAGTGACCTATCAAAAGTGTATGCATGTACAATTGATGCTGTAGGCTAGTAATGGTTTGTTTTTGTGTAAGTATCCTTACATCTAAAGATAATTACACTTAATATGAGCAATCTAAAATGAATGAAGATAAATTACAATAGTGTACTAGCAATATGAAAAATTTTCAGAATCCCCATGACTCCCAAAGGGGTTAGGACCTCGGGATGAAATTTATCTCAAATTGTTTACGTCCTCTCGTATTTAAAGTGAATAGTGACCAAGTATCATTATATTCCTTCCTATGAAGTATGTATTGAATGTTTTGCAAAAAATGTGCACTGAACTTTCGATGCAAAAGTTACAAGATTTTGAACTAGCACCTTTTGATACCTTTATGCTACCATCAAACATCACGATTAATCCGAGATGAGGACTTTCGTATCTTTGTAAACAAATGTAATGATCATATCATTATTGATTGCAATACATTGATTGTAATTGTAACAATCTTTCAAGGTTGTAGATCAATGCCCTAAATCAAGGAAATAGATTAGTCATCAAAGAACTACGAGTCTTAGGAGTACCTATAAATAAAGGATGTAGTCAATACCATAGTATCTCAAGGAATGTAGTATGTACCAATAGAGTAAATAGATAAAATAAATCACATTTTAACTTGAATAAATTGTTTTTGAGCTAAAATACCTACTCTAGGGAAAATTTAAGCATCCACAGTGACCAAAAAGAACTATTGTCCTATACATAAGAGTATAAAAACTTATGCAAGATCTAGCCTAATTCTCTACACGTGAATGTGTCTATGAAAGTGTACTAGGGATAACCTTATTTTTGGGCTAAATGCAGACTATTTCACTGTAACCAACGTTGGTGTATCCTTGACAAGACATTGGTAACCTAAACCGATTGCTTCCTTTATATAGAATTTTACAACCCTTTACCTGGGTTATCCAGTTTGAATTTTGAGAGTATGTACTAACAAGGAAAATTTACCAAAGTATGTCAAAGCACTTTTGCTTCATCTCAAAGCAACATCTACACACCACCCAGGACTTATAACAGTTCCAATAATGTCCCTTTCCACGATGATTGAAGCCCTATGTACATACTACCAGGAAATCACATTTTAACCACTGCCATAGCAACAAATGTAAGTAAATCTTAATCATTTTGTTAAGATTTATGCCAAAACTAATTAGAAGGGATTGGGGGTGATAATTTCCCAAGTGGAATGTGTTGAGGTGAATAGAAAGAAGTGCAAATGTACCTTGTATGATGAAGAGAATTTTATGGGTATAGTTACAGTTACTATGCATCCCTTCACCAAAAAATGAGAAATGGGAAGTCAAGCCTACGAAGATAATAATCATTGAATATATTGAGATTATCATTATTTTTTGAAGGTTTAGACATGGTAGGCTCATCCCATTGAATAATATCAAAATAAATTAAGTCTTGAATCACATATTTAAGCTTGAAGCTAGAGTTCCCATTACATTGGTGATAGTTAGAGTATGATTTTTCATCAAAGTTCTTACCTTGAGGATGACTAGAGTCCAATTCAAGTGACAGAGGAAGGGAGATAAGGTTACCATCAAGTAGTTATTGTAACACCATCAGAGGTGGAATTAGAAATTTATTAAAATTTCATTGAGGATTTTAAAGTTGGAGCTTTGTCGATTGGGACACTGCATTAATATTGGCCCTAACCTCAAATTGGGACTCAATAGTTTTACTCTTGAAAGTAAATATCCTTTGGAATTTAACATTAAATTGAGTAGAATATTGCTCATTATATTTGAATTATCCCATATAAATTATCTTTCCCTCATGGTCCTTAAGGATATGACACATGTGATTGAAGGAATGAAAGGTGTTGAATATGATTGAATCTAGGATATGAGGAAAAAGGATTTCTAAAACTAGGTCTTGTAATTTAGAACCAGTTTGGATATTTTTCATTTTTGTAAGATTAGTTTTATTACACAGAACATAGTCACTAAGGTTCTCATTAGATTATTGTCTCATTTTAGCCATTTGTACATAAGAGATTTTGGTACTAATATTATTAGAAAAATGTGCAAAATATTTATTTTCTAATGGAGTAAAATATTGTACAGAATGAATAAGTAAATCATAGAACCTTTGTAATGATAATCTTGTAAACTTCTACGAATTTTTTTTGTTAATAATATATCATCAAAATCATAATATACGTAACAAAGATGAAAGGATCTAATATTTTCTAATGGATCTTCCTTACAATTGAAAAGATGAATTTTAGGTGAAAAAAAACCGGGAGGAAGAGGATAATATTCAACCGCAAGTACGAGAGGATTGTGTAGAATAAGTGAGGAATCCATATAAGAAGAGGAAGTAGTTCCACCTTGTTGTAATTGAGGAACTTAGGATTTTTTGGAGAAATGATTTTTCACATGGGAAATTATGGTTTTTCACCAATGCTCTGGGATTAGGTCCCTTTGTTTAGGAATGGGGTAGCTCCATTTATTGAAAACAGAAAATATATACACTACTTGTTGAGCAGAGAAAATGGCTAAGTACTAGCCATGCGCGGAGGTTAGATATCATGCGTAAAGGGTGCATGAGTAGATGCACAACATATAGGAGAGTCAGAATGTAAAGGTCCATGCATGGACACAAAGGGTTCCATGATTTAGCTAATTTTTCAAAATATGGCTAAGAATAGAAAATAAGAAGATGTAGTGGCCCTCAAGAAAGATCTAGAAATAGAAAAACGCAAGATGACTTAGTAGCTAATAAAAGGAAATAAATAAGAAATAACATATAGGGAAATGATAAATACAACACATAGAACAAGATATTAATAGTAAAAATAATGGATCTAATTATCTCCCAATCTATTGTAAGTGGACTTAGAAAAACATACAGGCTATTGTGAGAGCACACCTATATTTAGGAAAGGTGCATATAGGCGGTGAAGGTAAAGTTCCCACCATGTGTGTGTGTGTGTGTGTGTGTGTGTGTGTGTGTGTGTGTGTGTGTGTGTGTGTGTGTGTGTGTGTAGGTGATGCATCCTTGTATTTAGGGTGCTAGTACCAGAGAGTCTTTTGAGTTTTGAGTATTTATTGTGTAGCTTTTGGAGTCTATATAAGCGTTATGTGAGAACACATGGTTCAATTCCTAGTTATAAGCAATAAGGATGTAATCAACTCGTTGTTATATAATTAATTGTGGATTTAATGGAATATTGTATTTGGGTAGCTAAAGTAATTAGATCTAAATATGGAGTTATGGGAATTCAAGTACTGTTGATCATTCCTTATGTTGATTGAACTCATTATCATATGTGTTACAATTAATTATAAGCTATGATGTATTTTCCTGTATGAATGGTTATGATTATGAATATTCATGTTACCATCTTGTTAAGAAAACAAAGGAGGGACCTAGAGGCTACACACGCTTCATGTGAGCTTCCAAACTTGTCTGGATGAAGTGCCAACTCACCTAGCTAAGAATTGGGAAATAAAATACTAGATTTTGGTTCCATTATCAGGATCTCATTTTAATCTGTTCATCAGGATGTTGCATGCACATGGCATTCTAATTGTCTTTGGAAAACATTGAGATATGGGTGTATGACATTTAAAACAAATTTTCTCATAAGTAGAACACTAGACCTAATTTTAATGCACATAAGAGGGTGGAAGAAAACCTTTATGATTGTCTATATGATATGTTCTTCAAATTATTTCTAATATAATTTTATGAGTGGTTGACAGTGTATGCATAAAACAATGGTGTCCATTTTAGAAAAAACCAATTGTGGAATTAGAAAAACTATCAACTACTTGTTAATTTGGATGAACCTTAGACAAGGGTTGTAGATCACTGGTGGGAAGGTGTGATATGTAATTATACCTTAGCGTATGTGAATTAAATATATTTGTTCCCTGAGGAAGCATAGTTATAATTTTTTTATCAGCATAGGGGACCATATATATGTTCGTTACCTTTAGCCACAAAGATCTTGATGATTGAACTTGGAATGGAGAACTTACCAATGGTAGGATAAAAACACACCATGTGTTGGGGCAAGAAGCAGGTGTGGGAAGGATGACAAAGGCATAAGTGGAATAAAGAGAAATGGAAGAGAGACATCTCATGTATAATTATGTTTGACAAAGGGTGATTGGGGAGGCGCTAATTTTGAGAAGAATGATGACTGACATAAGTGATGAGAACCTTGCAAAAGGAAACAAACCACAAGATCATTTCCTCTCTACATTAGGAAAGCGCAATAGGAGATCCCCTTTGGAATCTGATGAGAAAAATCCTAAGGAGAGAATGATAACTAATGGAGCACATCTGACCTCGCCTGGACCCCTAGCCCTTGCACAATGTGTTTGGAATCCGGAGTTTGTTGTAGAAGATCATTATAGTGAAGTTGAGTAAGAAGGTAATTAGGTATCACCATATTGGGTAGGAGATACATGTAGGCACGTATTGTTATCAAATTAGGAATAACCAAATATTAAGGACACGCATATGGAAGTGCAACAGGTGCCTGTATTTAGACAGAGTTTGTTTGGAACCAATTTGGTAGGCATGACGTCAAGACAGAGTAGTGGTGTGCTACCATTTGGGAATAGTAATCTTGGTAGCATTATAGGAAAAATGATTAGCGTGTAGTTTACCATAACCACAGGACACAGGATAGTTCTTTGACATGAACCTAGGTTGCGGTGGGAGGCTCAGGAGGTGTAGGACAGACACCGTGCGAAGGTAATTGTGGTGGAGGATCAATTTCAAGATCTGTCCCCACTCCAGGAAAAGGGCCAAAAAAGCCATAACAACAACCTCAACAACCACATCAATAGACACCTATGATTTACTTTGAGATGTCACTTCACTTACCTGAATATAGGGGTGTGGAAGATGTAGCTGAACATGTGCATAAGTGTGAGTTATTATGGAGAGCTAAGGGAATAAAAACTCTTGACAAGAAGGCAAGTCAATTTTCCACCACACTTTAAGGGTGCACACATAGTTAGTTTAGGAAATATGATCCACATCATACTGTTGTGTATTATGATGTGTTGTGCACTACCTATTTAGCTGAGTTTCATATACCAGAGTTTGAGAAACAAAGCATTAACACACTTAAGGATATTAAGCAAGGCATGTCTGAAAGTGTAAGGGAATTAGATGTGTGTTTTAAAACTTTGTTGTCCAAGTTGTCCTATGATATCCATAAGAGTCAGCATACATAATGGTAATTTGGAGGCTTGTTGAATCCATTCCGAAGAGCATTATGACAAAAAAAATTTACTGACCCACGTGAAGCCTAGGAGGTATCCTTGCAAGCTAAAGCATTTGGAAGTGCTGGTACAAGTGTAAATCCTTTCCTTGATGCCTAGAAAGTAGAAATGGCCTCTCATATTGAAAATATTTCTACTAATTTAGTGCAAGAGATGGTGTAGTGGGCTATGGTGTACATATTGCTAGGTTGAAGGACATACTAAGGATATATTCCTGCACAGGAGTGTGCGTGTGTTGTTGACTGTTGGAACATAATGATTAAGTGGTTTGGCCAACCCTTAATTAATATGGGTCCATCACTATTATATAGGTTAAATATTTAATAATATGAAATACTTTTCTATTATTAAATATTCATACCTAGGTAATATACATTAGGTAAGTATTTAATAATATGAATCATTTATGTTTATATTTATTAAATACACTCACCTATGTATATGTGTCAACCATTTAGGTTGAAAAGGTGGGTCAGGAGACATACCTGATCACCTTATATAAAAAGGACTTTAGGTCCTTATTTAATATATTTCGAGAAAGATATCAAAGGTGTGCAAATCAAGTGATTTGGTTTTACCCTTGGTAAATAGGGTTTTAAGGAGGAGGTGATCTTACTGGATGTAAAATAATTTCTTTGAAGTAAAAGGTTATTTTCAAAGTGGTTTTACCCTTTTGGAGTTTTCCACTATAAATACTGTGTCACATGTGTTATTTATTTCCTGTAAGTATTTATTTATTTATTTATGTTATGATGTAATGTTTATTTAAATATTTATTGTAACATTATATAATATTTAAGTTGATTAAATCTGTATTTATTAGAATCCTCTAATTCCAACCCGGAAAGGTAACTTAAATAAATTAAGAGCAAATGTTTTATATTTTATTTATTTAATTTGTACGGGTTTTTTCAACCAACCCGGAAGGGTATTTAAAATAAGTGCAACCTAAAAGTTTTACTTTGTGAAGAATCAAGGTGAATTCACAGGTGGAAAATTTGGAAACTTCTTACCTTCCATGAAAACTTGTGTAGAGGTAAGGGTAAAATATTTGAAATATTTTTTTTCTATAGTTTTAATGTGCAGGTTGAATTTTGTCAATGGTAAATGAAGGAGGAGACAAAGCTCCATCAAAATTGGATTTGAATTTTTTTATTGGATATGTGAAAAATGTTGTCTCTTATGTAAATTCTAAGGTATATGTAGACTATAAAATTACATGGACTCGTAAATGTTTTAAATCTTTTTTTCATGAGGGGCCCTGTAATAAGGGTTATATGTGTTTATTTTTCAAAAAAGAAGTATATATACTATAGTTTATAATTTTTTATAGACTATATGTTGTTTTTTATTTACATTTAAAACTCTATACCTCTTTTTTAAAGTGAATATATTTTTACATTATAAATTATAATAGGTTAATATAATGTATTAAAATATAACCTCCTTAATATTATATAGAAGAAGAAATTCTGGAAATACATAGCAAGTTTTGACTCCATTAAATTTGACGGTCAAATAACCGTCACGACAGACCAAACATAAGGTAGTATGATGGTCATTTAGACGTCAAATTTAAGTTGGCCGGATCTTTGTCTACATTTTTTTTTTCAAAAATTTAAATTATTTTGCATTCTTAAGGGTTTCTTCTTCACTTATATATGGTTTGAATATGTGTGTGTGTGTGTGTGTACATACACACACACGTGTATGTACACACACACACACACGTGTGTGTGTGTGTGTGTGTGTAGGGTATAATGCAAAGCCCTTTATATTGCGGGTTATTATTTTGATCATGGGAGGTTAATTAATATGTATTATAATGAAAAAATTAGTTATGATTAAATATTTTATGTAGATCTATAAACTTTATATTTATTTCTATTAAAAGTGTTGTTTTTTTTATAAAAATGTATCTAACTCTGTGGTACATTGTATATTATAATGGGGTGTGTTTTATAGGTTTAGGAAAATAATGAAGTCCAGCTATTTTTGTCTTGACAAAACCCATATTCTGAATGGGACCAACTACAACATTTGGAACATCAGGGTCAAATCAAAACTTATGGTGAGGAAACTCTGGACAATTATTTTTGGATCTGAGGTTGCTCCCATTGGTCAAACAACTATAGATAATATGAATGCATTCTCGCAACGAATGCAGGAGGCTCTTTCCATGATTTTTTGTAATGTGAATGATGAGCACCTTCTACACAATGGTAATATCAAACATCTGAAAGAGGTATGGACACAACTAGAATCCTTGCATGAAGGTATACATTTATATAAAATTATTAAATTAGTTTTAGAATTTCTTACAACTCCTATGAAAGGAGATGAAAAAATAGTTAATTTCTTAGCCAAAATTAAAAATATTAAAGTACACATAGATGGATGCAATTGTGATTTAATTGGTGAAAAATTAATCTACTTTATTGTTCAGTTAAATATACATGAAAGATTTAGAAATTTTATTTCTATCTTGAACTCTAACTATCAAAATGAAAATGATCTACCTGATTTAAATACCTTGAGTTCACTTTTGATATATGAAGATCAAGTGATAATGAACTTTGACTCTAAGGAGAATGCCTCTTAGGGAATTCTTGCTCAGAATTCAACGTTCAAACCTACAAGCCCTTCTCAGATCAAAAATTTAGATCTAAATCTTCTTTTGTTGATAAGAATTTTTTTTCTTCTGATCAATTACGTGTTAGCTTTAGTGGTAAATGTCACAAATGTGGTAAATTTGGACATAAAAAGGAAGATTGCAAAACTAAGAAACCTATCCATAAAAATAATAAACAAATTGTTTCTTCAAAATATAATTTAAAGAAAAAAGATAGCTCTAATGATATTCCTACAACGATTGCATTATATGCTTCGTTGTATTCTTCCTCTAATTCTGAATGGATTCTAGATTCAGGTGCATCAAATCATATGACTGGTGTTTCAAATTCTGTATTTGATATTGTGAAAATCAATGAACGTGTGTATCTTGGTGATAACTCATCTTTAGAAGCAGTAGAGAAAGTGAAAGTAAAATTTGCTAATGGTGTGTTGAATAATGTTTTATTTGTTCCTAAGCTCAAAAAGAACCATTTATCATATTCTCAGTTAACTCATGATGGTTTGGCTATTCAAAATTTGAAAGATACTTGGTATATCAAGGATAGTAATGATAATATAATAGCTGAAAGAATTCAAAGAAATGGTCTATATATTTTTAATGATTTCCATTTTGCATCCTGTTTTGTTTCTCAAAGTTTGAATAATTCAAAACTATGGCATGAAATATTAGGACATGTTAATTATATAAGTTTATATGAAATGGCTAGATATAATCTTGTGAAAGGTTTTCCTATGTTGTCTTCTTCTCATGATGCATGTGAAGGGTGTTTACACTCAAAACAAAACGCTAAACCCTTTCACTCACATCTTGAAGAGAGTTCGTCTTCCCCACTAGAAATTATTCATGGTGATGTTAGAGGACCTCTTGAAGAAGCTTCATTAAATGGTTCTTTATATGTTGTGACTTTCATTGATGATTTCACCAGGATGATTTGGTCATATTTTCTTAAAAATAAATATGATGTACTAAGGAAATTTAAGGAATTTAAAGCATATGTTGAAAACTCTTCAAATTATAAAATTAAGAGACTTAGAACAAATAATGGGGGTGAATATGTTAGCAAAGCATTTAATTTTTTTGTATTGATTGTGGTATTAAAAGGGAATTAACTTCTCCTCATTCTCCTCAATCTAATGGTGTTACAGAACGTAAGAATAGGACTATTTTAAATATGGCTCACACTATGCTTCATTCTGCTAGTCTTCCCAAATTTCTGTGGGCAGAAGCAATGAACACAACAGTCTACATTCTAAATAGGGTTCCCACCAAATTTATTCATCTTTCAACTCCTTTAAAAACATGGTCAAATCAAAAACTTGATATTTCTCATCTAAAAGTGTTTGGTAGTCTTGCTTCTGTATACATTCCTAAAAAGAAAAGAAAGAAACTTGATATGAATTCTTTCTCTTGTGTTTTCATTAGATATGGTATTAACACTACAGGTCTAAGGATTTATGACCCTGTACAAAGGGAAGTAACTGAAAACCGCAATGTGGTGGTTTTGGAAAAATACTTTTGTTCATCTGATAATGGTAAAGATGTTCCTAACTCTGTCAATATTTCTAATAATGGTTATGATTATGATATTGGGAATATAGTAAATAGTCATAATGATGTTTCTTGTGTTGATACTATAAATGATTTTGAATCTCCTAACTCCCTAGTTAAGAAACCAAAATGGGCTCAATCTGTGTTAGAGAGTTCTAATCCTATTGATCTTAGGAAAATGACTAGAAGCCATCATACGTACCATGCATTAATGAACTTGTATGAACCTGAGCTGCAAAGTTTTGAAGAAGCTTCTCAGGATGAGAAGTGGATCAATGCAATGCAAGCTGAATATAATGCCCTAATTCAAAATCAAACCTGTGATTTGGTTCCACCTCCAGAGAAAATAATTATTATAGGGTTTAGGTGGTTATACAAAGTAAAATATAATACAGATGGTAGTATTGACAAACATAAAGCTAGAATTGTTGTTATAGGTTTCACTCAGAAACCTGGTATTGATCATGTTGAGACATTTTCCCTTGTAGCTAAAATGAGTACTGTTAGGACCTTATTTGCAATTACCGCTCAATTTGGGTGGGAAATCCACCAAATAGATGTGAAAAATACTTTTTTGAATTGTGATTTAAAATAAGAACTTTACATGTCTCAACCTAAAGGATTTGAAGAAACTAGTAACGAAAACTATGTTTGTAAATTGAAAAAATCCTTGTATGGTTTAAAGCAAGCTCCTAGAGCTTGGTATGTGAAAATTAATTATTTCTTTAAATAGTTATGATTTTTTAGTTGTTCTTCTGATAATGATCTATTCATTAGGCAAGAAGGATCACATATTATCATTGTTTGTATATATGTTGATGATTTTCTTATGACTGGTGATAATCCTGCTTTAATTTATAGAATTAAAGAAAAATTGAAACAATACTTTGAAATGACTGATTTAGGTCTGTTACATCATTTTATTGGCATGGTTGTATTTCAAGATAAACATTCTATTGTTATTTTTCAAGAACAATATGCAACCAATATACTGAAAAAGTTTAACATGATTGGTTGTAAACCAATTTCTACTCCTATGGAAGTTAGACTAAAAATTGATCCTAAACCTACATGTGAAATATTTGATCCTACTTTATATAGGTAGTTAGTTGGTAGTTTGATATATCTCACTATCACCAGACCATATATTTCCTATGCAGTAGGAATTGCTTCTAGGTTTATGTAGTAGCCTTATAGAGATAATTGTAATCTTGCAAAAAGGATTCTTAGATATATTAAAGGTACAATCAATTATGGGTTGTATTATAATAAGAATGAAAATGCTAACTTATATGGATTTTGTGATTCTAATCATGTTGGTGATGTATTGGATAGAAAATCTACTTCTGGTTATGTGTTTAAATTTGGTGTAGGTGTCATTACTTGGTGTAGCAAAAATTAGCCAAATATTTGTATCTCTTCAATAGAAGCTGAGTATATAAGTGCAATGGAAGTTGCAAAAGAGGCTCTATGGCTAAAAATGTTGTTCGATGAGATAAAGATGAAGGATCCACATAGTGTTCCTTTGTTCTGCGACAACCAAAGCACCATAGCTCTTGCACATAATCCAGTACAACATCAGAAGATGAAGCACATTGAGATACATATACACTTCATCTGTGAGAAGGTGCTAAGTGGTGAGATAGATCTCAAGTTCGTGTCGACTAAAGAGCATGTTGATGATATCTTCACAAAGCCCTTGAGGGCTGCAAATATTTATTCACTTTTGTGAAAATCTTGGATTGTCAGAGTTTCCACTAAGGGGGAGTGTGCATGACAATGTCACCTCCTAATGGAACTTGGTTTTTGTAAAAATACCTTTCGGCATTTGTAAAAAATACCTCCGGGAAAGTGTAAAAAGACCTTCAGGCATGTATACCTCCTCAGCTTCTTTTTTAGAAAGAAGTGTAGAAAGATCTTAAAGGCGGTCTTCAGTAAACTCTTTAGTGTGATTGAGTTTACTGGTAAACATCTAGTATAAACATATTATTAAGGAGGTTCTTGGTTATAAAAGACTCATATATGCTTTGGTTCAATAACCTTTTATGAGAACCTGTAAGAATATGTAAAAATCACAAATCATACTTAGCCACTGATCATGGGATGATCTTTGGGATTCTAAATCCTTTTGTACCAAAAGGTAACTTGAGTATGATGAAGGTGTTATAATTCCTTCACCCGACATGCTAGCCTAATACCTTTATGGTTTAAGGATTGTAAATCATGTAGTGTACCATGGACAGGTAATCTATTGGCATATGTTATCCCACTTAACATTAAGGGGGAGTGTTGGAACATAATGATTAAGTGGTCTGGCCAACCCTTAACTAATACGGGTCCATCACTATTATATAGGTTAAATATTTTATAATATGAAATACTTTTTTATTATTAAATATTCATACCTAGATAATATACATTAGGTAAGTATTTAATAATGTGAATAATTTATGTTTATATTTATTAGATACACTCACCTCGGTATATGTGTTAAACATTTAGGTTAAAAAGGTGGGTTGGGAGACATACCCGATCACCTTATAAAAAAAGACTTTAGGTCCTCATTTGATATATTTTAGGAAATATATCAAAGATGTGCAGATCAAGTAATTTGGTTTTACCCTTGGTAAATAGGGTTTTAAGGAGGAGGCAATCTTACTGGATGTAAAATAAGTTCTCTGAAGTAAAAGGTTATTTTCAAAGTAGTTTTTACCCTATTGGGGTTTTCCACTATAAATACTATGTCACATGTGTTATTTATTTCCTGTAAGTATTTCTTTATTTACTTATGTTATGATGTAATGTTTATTTAAATATTTAATGTAACATTATATAATATTTAAGTTGATTAAATACGTATTTATTAGAATACTCTAATTCTAACATTGACCTCTTATGAGATTTACCAGAAGAATCATGATGTTTGGAATTATCCACTATTACAGTGTGCAACATAGAAGAACATATCCATGTATTGTAAGATATGTGATGCATATATCCATGACACTACCAAATTTCATTTAATTGATCACATTCATGAGGCAAGTGAGAATGGGTTGTGCCAAACCATTGTGGCAAGTAGATCGCAGGAGTAAGAAGGACATACCAGTGAGGGAAGAAATAACGGTAATAGAGGCTTCAGAGGTGGATTCAAAAGTAGAAACCATGGTGGTAGAGTAGGGTTGACATGTGGGACATGTTATACTTATTAATCACTAGATCATTATCAACATGAATTTCTAAAAAACTAGGTTTGCGCGTATTGTGGAAAGGCACACAAGGTTGAGGATTTTTCAGACCTCTATGCCCATGTGTCAGAACAAAAAAAAGGACAAAGGTGTGGCTATGATTAAAGTAGAGCACAAAAATCATGAGTAGTGGGAACCAAAGAAGATGGTTGATCCTAAACTTCAGCTGGTATTATTGACTACACATGTAGAAGCAACACACACACACACGATCATACTAAAGTAAACCCCTTATTAGGAGAGAGAAATTCATACATGTTAAATATATGGATGTAGCTTAGAAGAAGGAAGTGTATCAAGAACTATGGGCATCATGAGAGAGATAGAAGGAGAGATGCAATATCTGAAAGAAAAAGCGTGAGAGAGGGAACATGTAAAGAAAACTGAAATAAAGTAAAAGGAGTATGCATGATGTTGTGACAAGAGAACATCATTTATTTGATGGGAGAACAGTTATGGGAGAAATTACCACACACATGGACTAAATGAGAGTGCTAGATCCTTCATGTAAGTGTTCCACCACAGAACCATGAGTATGATAAAGATATCACACTGGATGCAGTAATAGATGGTTGATTGGTGAGTGACATTATCATTGATACATGTGTAGAAGTCAATGTTATGACATTGGATGCTTGGTACTAGATGGGAAGGCCACCATTGCATTCATATTCTAATGTGTTGTACATGACAAACAAAACAAAGGCCATGCTCATTGGGGGTGCTAAAGGATGCTTTAATCACTATCCAAGGAGCTAAATTTATAGGTGATTTTGAATATTTAGAGCTTGCTGAGGTAGATAATTTCCATGTGTTACTTAGATGCCCTTGGTGTTATGATAATAATGTCGAATTGCACTTCAAAAATAGATATATTAGTTTTGAGAACAAGGATGAGTGAGTTTTAATGCGCTTGGATGATGTGATGGTTATGCCTTATACAGATCTTGTTAATGTTAATAGGATATATACACATACGGTGTGCAACCTCAAAAATTTGGAACCATCAAAATATGGCATACTTCATTAGGAAGATATGCAATCTATCAGTGATACTACTAGTGTTGCTTGTGATAATTGGGCCCATTACACTTATGACATGGTAGGTCGTGAGGTAAAGGGTAAATTTTCTAGGATGATTAGGCCACACATGATTAGGTGCATGGGAAAGGTCAGCTTACGTAAATATACTGGATAAGAGAAACATGAATCTTTTTTACTCATGATGGAATAAGTAGAAAAACAAGAGAGATAGATGGAACATGATGGTCTGTACATTGTGTGAGATGACAATGCACTGCTAGGCTATGCATAGATATAATCTATTGGGATGATATGAGATAAGATTATTCTTCTTAACAAGGTTTACTTATAGAAATTTGTCTTCACTGGTACATGATTATGATGGAAAAATCCCTGCTTTGGTGTATATCCACAATTATGAGAGACATTGGGCACAAGGACAAGAATTCATATTACCATATCTTGGGGTAAACAAATTTTAATCTACTTTGTGGGGATGTGCACATTCTTGGTATGTTCATGCTGAGTTAAATCAAGAAACTGCAAGTTTGAGCAACATGACAGATGGTATTGTTCATACGTTTGATTATTTTTCTACTAAGGATCTCGTTCATGGATCGTTGTAGATTATGAAGCACTTCATGTTGGGAGATAAAGAAAAGGAAGAGGAAATTATGATTCAATTACTAGAAGATCCTAAGATCGAGGTACGTGAGGATGTGATAGAGCCATAAGAAACATTGTTGGGGCATGCATGGAAAGTGAAAGAAAAGGGAAGATGGTCTACCTCATTGATGATGAGGAACTCAAAGATCTAGATGTAGATCAAGAATTTCTGTGCTTGTTACTTGTCAAAGTTAATGCACCAAACTAAACAAAAAAACCCTGAAAAACTCAAATGAAATCGATACCTGATAGATTGGATAAGATCTGAAGACGTAGATGGAAAGAATGCCAATGGAGACAAGATGGGCGCACACGAACAATCCCACAAAGTAGATCCAAGAAACCTACGATGCACAAATCCTTGGCAGAAAAAGATGACGTTAGACGATATATGGGTGAACTGCCTGGAAAGCGGGTCTGGGAAGTAATGAGCTTCCTCGGCGGATGTCAGTTCACATTTTCAATCAAGAGTAAAGACATACATGATAAAATATGTAAGAAAATATTTAGGTTTTCTGATTAAAAACAACAGACAAGAATGTAAAAACCACAGCAGAAACTGAAAGAAAGTAGGAAACTGTAAAAACAAAGCTGAACTTGTGTTACCTGAATTCTATACCTTTCTGCAGACTGGTCGGCATCAATCAGACAGTGATCGACGTTGATTGTTTGGGTCGGCGTCGATCAGACACTGATTGGCGTCGATTGGACACACAGGCAGATAGAAGGCCAGATAGTAAAAGAAGAAAGAAAACTAAGCTAAAATGGATCAAATGTAAGCCCAGATTACTGAAGATTGATCGGAAAGTAGAGATTGAAGATAGAAAAAGGGGATCCGAGGTAGAAATTGATGGATTCTAACCCAGAAACTGAAGAAAGGCATGATCCATGCCGATTTGGATAAACCAACGTTGATTAAAGACTAATAAGATTTGACTGGACTAGATCGGTGTTGATCGAAAGGAAATTGCAGAAACTAACAAAGAGTAATACCTGAAAAATGCTTGATTGGTAATGATGATTGATGAGGGTAGCTGTGGAGACCCGCAAGAGCTGTAGACATGCAGACAGAGTAATAGTGCACCTCTCAGGGATTAAACTGCACAAAACTCACTTTCTTTCTCTGATAATCTCTTTAATCACTCAGAAAAAATTAATCTCTAGGAAACCAGCTCTTCTGAATCTAACCAGAGAGGATCTCAGGTCGTAAATTTATAATCGGCGCCGACCGAGATAAAATCGGTGCCACTCCAAAAAATCGGCGCCACTCAGAAAAATTGGTGCCGATCAGGGAGCAGACTCCCAAGTGGCGAAAAGGAAATGAATTGGAAGGATAAGAATATTATCCCTCCAACTCAAATACAGGAAAAATCCCACTGCATGGTTTTAGGAGAGGAGAAATAGGTGGGATGGATGGATAAAAATGATATGGGAGGTTGGAAATTGATATGGGGTAGATAAGTAGTTGAAATAAATGTAGAAGATAGAATTACATGGTTAATGTTTAATTAACCATGGATGAAATATAATGGGGTGGAGAAAACTTAGGATAGGCCTTTAAATTAAATATTTAAGTAATACCCTAAGGGAGAAGTGGTGATATAAAGGTGCCCCGGGTTACCCGAGAGGATAAACGAACCCAGGGGACACTAAATTGGGTAACCAATTTTAGGTTTCTACATTTGCCCCTTTTTGTCGAGTAACTTGTGATAAGCAATGCCACAAGACAAAAACAAGGAGTTGGAAGAAATGAAGAACAATAATGATGTGATCCCCCTCAAACTAGGGATGGGGTGGCCCCAAAAGAGCCAACCGATCCCGTGTTTGAAAGGGATAGATGAGAAAGAGTAGAAGGGATGATGCCCCAGTGAGATACCTGGAGTAAATTTGATCATTGATGATGCACGTGAAAAACAAAAAAGGCAGCGACCTAAGGAACTCACATTGGTAAGGAAGACTAGACGGTCTTCATATGAGATGACGTAAGTGGCTACAGACTGGTGAGTTAAAGGTGACTACAAAATAACAACAACCAAAGAGTGACACATTGGTAGGGATAACTAGATGGCCTTCGAATGAGATGATGTTAGTGCCTATAGACCCTCTATCTTTAGGTTGCAAAAACGTGAGTTACCCATGTACAGGGAAGAACTCGGAATGGGTGATAACACCAAAAAATATGTGATGAAAGGTGAAAATAAGGTCATAACAACGATCAAATAAACAAGCCAAGCATCAACGCTTAGACAAGAAGGATGAAGCGACGGTCTCGAGAGGAGAGCCACGGCGCAAATCGAAATATGGCCAATACATTGGAATTTGTAACTAGAACAACTGTCAGACTAAGTAGAACAGGTGTGCTATGGGTCGCACATGCAAAAGATATAATGATGAGATGCCCCAGGTAGGGAATAACAAGCAAAGCCAAGCCACGAGCGAGATGCATGTGAGGCTATACAAGGTGACCAAGTACAAGTACCAAAAAGAAATACGTAATGATGGCGGCAATGTGTTATGGGTGACTCATGCATAAGATAAGATAACAGATGAGGACGAAGCATGTCCTGGTGGGACCAGAGTATGAAATATATCAAAATATCCCCGATCGGTGCCGATGGGATCCAATCAATGTCGATTACCCCTAATCAACGTCGACCACAAAAATAAATGTTGATCAAAATAATCGGCGCCGACCGCTCTGAAAACCTATAAGTATAGAAAAGATGAATGGTAACGATTCATTTGCACTGTGACGATTGATTTAGAAAAAGTCAAAAATTGAATTTGAGCAACATGGAAGCCTCCAGAAGTGGTTAGAAGAGGAAGAGGACATGATCAGGGGTAAGTGAGCCTTCCTTAGCTTCGTACATTTAGCGCTTTTTTTTTGTTTTTTCATGTTTTTTGTTAGTATTAGGCAAGAGGGCTTTTTTAGCGCTCTGCCTCATAATCAACATTGATTTAAAAAAATCGTCGCCGATTAGAAAGCGATCGGCACCGATTGTAACATAATTGGCATTTACCGTCAAGTAAACGACACTGATTGGCATGAGTCAGCGCTGATTGAAAAAAAGTGACATTTTTTTATTTTTGAGAAAGATTTTGATGAAAATTTAATGATGTGGATTTTGATAAATATGAAACTAATGACGATGTTTGATATCATGCAAGCACGAGAGGTCCTACACATGCGTAATGTTATTCCCGAGCTACTAGAGACCATACTGCCAGATGTGACAGATGCTAAGTGGTGCCATCTGGAGTTATCCAGACTAGGGGGTTTCTGTTATTATAGGTAGGTACCCCAAGACGTGGAGCTCATGCGAGCATTGGTGCATTGGTGGGATAGCCAGACCTGCACATTTTGGTTTCAAATGGGTGAGATGACCATCACCCATGAGGACATCTATAGGATCCTCAGGTTACCGATTATAGGGGACCTGATAGAGATCACCCCACGAGAGCAGCAGAGGAGGGCCCTGGTACAATTATATGGGGATAGGGAAGATGATGTAGAGATAGTGTCTGGGGCTATGAGGACAGCCTCACAGTACTGGCAGGATGACCCCAGGAGCAGATTGATAGCCCTGATCCAGATGGCTATCTCATACTATGCATTACCAGATTCTGGAGGTGGACGGTTCCCACTACTCCTGCTTAAATGTGTCTGTGATATTCTAGAGTTCATGCAGGTGTTTACATTTGCTGATGCATTACTAGCACAGATATATCATGAGTTGTGGATGTATACCACAGGCAAGCAGACTGGGATAGACGTGAGTTTTGTGCTCCATTACTGGGCATATGAGCATATATCAGTGATCAGGCCATCTGGGCTTCCATGGATGCTAGGAGTAGGGGGAGCCCTTGAGTATGGATTCTGACGATGGCGGGAAGACATGGCCCCGGAGATACAGGGAGATCTACAGAGTGGTATTTAGAGAGATTCAGGACTCTGACACCAGCACAGGTGATATGGAGACCATACAGGGTCTATCCGATATGGGCCAGATAGGACGCCCATCTGGTGGAGCTGAGATGCAGCAGGGTGGTCAGGGGCCATAGGCCAGAGCTCTTAGAGTGAGTCTCGTTTATACGGGTGATGAGGTAGTTTGGTTTGATTCAGATCATCCTGACTATATATACACCATACCGACGGGATAACAGGGAGACAGACCTACCTATACTGATCCCAGCAGATCCGCTCAGGGAGGCCCCACCTCCCATAGATGATGATGATGATGTAGGAGTGGATGAGGGCTACGAGGCATGGTACCACGCGGAGCTGCCACGACATCTCCCGGAAGCTATAGAGGCAGGTGAGGAGGATCTAGCAGTAGCGCTAGAGCGACTTGAGGGAGAGCATGTTGCCTTGACACAGACACACCAGGCTGCCCTCGAGGAGATTAGGACTTTGACAGAGGAGAGGGACACCCTGATACAGGAGAGAGACACCACTCGTCAGGAGTGGGATACAATGATCCAGCAGAGAGATCGCTATCACAGGCACAGGGAGGCCCTCAGGGCCAAATATGGTGATACAGGCACCACCTCAGAGTCAAGGGCACAGGGTGTAGTAGTAGGAAGACCACCCAGTAGGAAGACCACCACCAGTGCCATTGTGAGCACCTGGTATGGTGAGTCTGAGTACCTATCAGGCTCTCCTTGCCGAGGTGAGATATTATGAGGATGCCCTGACACAACATGCCCCAGATGTGCCTCAGTATGGAGTGAGGAGGAGGACAACGACAACTACTGCTGGCGGTGCCTCGGAGGGTGTGAGCACCAGAGGAGATCGAGGAGGTGGCAGGGCCATGGTAGTGGGCATCTCCAGCTCTGTAGGAGATGGTCAGGAGAGACAACCCGGACCTGAGGAGGGAGGAGGAGATAGTGTTTTCCACCTATCTGATTTTACCATATAGATGTGATATTTTGTAGAGATATACTGATGTAGCCTCGAGTTGAAGGCATTTTTTGGATACGATGTATACGACTTGATTGGAAGCCATACATTCTTTTGTACAGATAGATATATGTATATATATTCATCATTTTGTGTTATGTGATTGGATTCATGCATTTAATTTTGATAGATAGGGATGGATGTTATGGATAGATGTTATGTAATTTTGAAGGATATAGATGAATGTTATAAATGATAGATGAATAGATGTGATTTGATTGATTTGTCATGGATAAATGGTTGATTAAATTAACATGTTTAAGATGTTAATTCAATTAAATGATATAGATAGATGGATTCACATGTGTTTTTAATACATGCTTTGATGTTTTTTAGATGAAGTAGATAAGATGAGCATAGATAGATGATAGATTTGATTGAGTAAATTAACATGTTAAATGTCAATTTAACTGGATGAACAACAAATAATCATGGGAAATGTTTTTGAAAGAAAGTGATGTAATGATATTATCCCTTAGAAATAAAAATCACTACACCTAGATAGAAAAAAGAATGATAAGTTAGGCCCCTAACCGACCATAAATAGAGACCTTGATGGTAAATCGAAAGATGATGCACACAAGGCCATAGACGTGGATAAAATAAACCTGACACTAGTTAGTCACAAACCAGATCTAGGAGGTAGATAAGGATGAGAGATAAGTATACATCTCATCAGAACACATGAAGGATTAAATACGTGCCCATATGGGGAAAACAGGATCTCCATATGATCGAAAAGGTCTCATATCACAGCTTCATGATTTTTTTTTCTTTTTGATAGAAAAGTAAACTGATCGATGTGGGAAGTTTGCTAGATATAGAAAGACTGATCGATACGGGAAGTCTTTCAGAGATGCTAAAAAGTGAACAAACTAGCCAATAGAGGAAGTTTGTTACTGCAAAGGCTGAAAATGCCATAAAACAAACAGCCATCCTTCAAGGGAGTGGTCTGTATTTTGATTTTGATGGTAGCCATCCTTCGAGGAATGGTCTATATTTTTTATTTTATTTGATAAGGCATGGATAGCTGTCCTTCGAGGGATCAGTCTATCTTTTGGGACTAGGATAACATCTTTTTTTTCTAGGATAGCAACTCATTTCATTTTTATTTTTTTTGAGCTTTGGAAGAAGCTGAGTTTAGACCAGATAGATCAGATAGAGGGGAAGAAAATGTGTATAAGCACGTACTCATGCCCCCAAGTGGTTTTGATCAAGATGAACACCTAGGGTGGATGAAGTAGTGATTAAGGTATTCCTACCATGAGAAGGAACAAATCCGTAAGGAAAATGCCATGAGTAGAGCCGTGGTACTCATATTTAAGGTATAAAAGACATAACATGGAGAACCACATAGTTCTGAATCACTACGAAATGCATGATTGGTTGCAGATGGATGAAAAAGATCTGTTTTGCGACTAAGATCGTGTAAGATAGATTTTAACAGTAGAAGGGCCTTAGATGTAAAGCATTAAGAGGCTCCATTTCAGGTATACCATCCATGGAAGATAGGTGATAAGCCCCGGACCCATACTTATGAGTGATAATGTATGGTCCCATCTAGTTAGGAGAAAACTTACCACGTTGACTCCGTTCCAGAGTAGTGACATTTTGGTTTTCTTTAAGAACAAGATCACCAACTTGGAAGTCACGCTGCTGCAAATGCTTGTTATAAGCACACTTGACACACTCAAGATAGACTTGATGATGTTCAAGAGCATTAAGGCGACGTTCATCTAACAACTCAAGCTGTGCTAGATGGTTTTGACGATAGTCTTCATCAGAGACAAACTCTCTGAGAGAGACGCGAAGAGAGGGAATCTGGACTTCCAAAGGAAGGATAGCCTCAGACCCATAGATGAGAGAGAAAGGAGTAGTGCCAGTAGGGGTATGAATGCTAGTCCGATAAGCCCAGAGAGCAAAAGGGATGTGTAAGTGCCAATCCCTACCAGCTCGACTAGTTACCTTTGCGAGGATATTATGCAAAGTTTTATTAGAAGCCTCAGCTTGGCCATTAGATTGTGGATAGTATGGAGAAGAAAAGCTGAGTTTAATATTGAAGGTGTCACAAAGTTTCTACAAATATTTGTTTTTGAAAGACTTTCCATTGTCTGTAACGAGTTTGTGAGGAACACCAAAGCGACAAATGATGTGTTGATAGACAAAATCAACAATAGGTTTAGCTTTGGTTGATGAAAGAGGAATAGCCTCCACCCATTTAGTGAAGTATTATGTGGCAGTAATGATAGAGTGATGTCATTGCGAAGAGCGTGGATTGATGAGGCCAATGATATCAAGACCCCATTGTGAAAAAGGCCACAAATCCACTGTGGGTTGCAAGGCCTGGCTAGGGATATGTGTGAGATTAGCATGTTGTTGACACTTGACACATTTCTTGACATAGTCGCAGCAGTCTTGATTAAGAGAAGGCCAATAATAGCCTAAACATAGGATGTGCTTAGCCACGGCCAAACCACCAAAGTGTCCACCACAGATACTATCGTGGACCTCTTGAATGGCTTTAGATGATTCAGGGGTTTTGAGGCACTGAAGAAAAATACCATCAAAGCCACGTTTGTAAAGGACCCCGCCCAAAATAGTATAGTGGTTTGCACGTTGGATAAAAGATCTTCTACCATTGGAAGTTAGATCTGGAGGAAGCACTGAATGGGATAGATAATAAAAAATGTGTTGATACCACTCATCTTGAGTGTCGGTCATGACGGTGTTGATTGAAGTCAACTACCTGAGATGAGATGGTTGGTCTAAATGCTGAACAACCACATAAAGTCACGAGTCTTCTGTGAATGGAGGAATAAGTGAGGCTAAAGAAGCCATCGTATCTGTAAATTGGTTTGCAGTGTGAGGAATAACCTGGATAGTAAATTTATCAAAAGATTGAAGCTGAAAGAGAATGATATCACAATATTTTTGAAGGATATCATTTTTGCACTGATAGACTCCAGTGACTTGATTAACGATGAGCTCAGAGTCACCAAAGATGTCGATATGGTGAGCACCAAGATTAATGGAATTTTGAAGACCTAAAATGATAGCTTCATATTCTGCCATATTATTGGTACATTCAAAGTTAAGCTTGTGTGCGACAGGAATAGGTGTACCCTAAGGAGGAATCATGATGAAACCTATGCCTCCCCCTTGCTGACACTTGGACCCATCAAAGAAGAGTTTTACTTTAAATGGAGATAGACCAAAATCAATTTGTTGGATGTACTCATCTGGGAATTGAGCAAGGGGGACTTGAGTGTCCGGAAGAGGAGCATCAGCTAATTGATCCGCAATGACCTGACCCTTGATATATTTCTGTGAGATGAACTCGAGGTCAAACTCTATCATGAGCATGAGCCAACGAGTGATATGATCATTGTGATAAGGTTTCGCATGCATTGTCTTGAGTGGATTGACACTTGTAACAATGTAGGTTTTATGATTAAGGAGGTAATGACGAAGTTTAGAAGTTGTGAAGAAGAGAGCACAACACAGTTTTTCAGCTTCAGAATAACGTGTTTCATACTCATGAAGAGTGCGACTGATATAATAGACAACTTGTTCTTTACCATTAGCATCCCAATGCAAGATCATGGCTCCCAGAGCATGGTCAGTCATAGAAATATAAAGATAGAATGGCTCCCCCTCGTGTGGAGGTGTAAGCATAGGTGGAGAAAGAAGATAAGCTTTGAGATCATCAAAGGCCTTTTGGAAATTCTCATCCCATTCAAAATGAACATTTTTATAGAGGAGATGATGAAAAGGTTGACAATGGTCCAAAAGCTGCGAGATAAAATGATGCACTGATTGAATATGTCCTTGAAGACCATGGAGCTACTTTAACTTGGAAGGGGGAGGCATCTCGAGGATAGCCTTTATTTTTGTGGGATCGACTTCAATGCCCCTAATAGAAATGATAAAGCCTAAGAGTTTACCAGTGAGAACGCCAAACATGCATTTAGATGGATTTAGGTGAAGACAAAAATGAATGAGTCTCTCAAAGAGAGGCGCAAGAATGAGAAGATGATCCTGATGATGTTTGGACTCACCAAGGAGGTCATCGACGTAATCTTCTACATTTTTGTGTAAGAGGTCATGGAAGATGTAGGTCATTGTATGTTGATAAGTTACTCCTAAGTTTTTAAGACCGAAGGGCATGATGCGATAACAAAAATTCCCCCAAGGGGTTATGAAGGAGGTCTTATGCTGGTCCTCTAGTGTGATGAGGATTTGATTATACCCAGAGAAACCATCCATTAGGGAAAGCATCTCATGACATGCTATTAAATCTACGAGTTGATCGATATTAGGTAGAGGGAAATCGTCTTTCAGGCAAGTGAGATTAAGATCCCGAAAGTCAATGCAAATTCAAATTTTCCCAGTAGCTTTGGTTACTGGTACTACATTTGAAACCCATTGTGGATAGTCAATGGGTTAGATGAAGTTGGTGGAAAGCAAGCACTGCAACTCTTCTTTGACGAGTAGAGCTACACGAAGATGCATCTTACGCAGTTTTTGTTTAACTAGTTTAATGTCTAGAAGAGTAACGATATTGTGGACCACGATACTAGTATTGAGGCTTGGCATATCTTCATATGACCAAGCAAACGCTTGGCGATGGTGGGAAAGAAAGGTGGTGAAGTCTCCTAACTCTTGTGGGTTATGAGATTGGCCGACCTTAATGATGTGAGGGTCTTTAGAAGTCCCTATATTAAGGTCGACAGTGGCTTCGTTAAGAAGTGTAGACATGTTAGAAGGAATGGTTTTAGGAAGATAAGAATCCTTTGCCCCTAGATAGGTAAGGACAAAATCATCATCTACACAATGGATAGTATTGATAGTGGGAGAGTCGTCTCCAACTATTTCAGGGAAGACTAATGGTATGGAAGTGGATTTTCCATTAGTCTTATAGGTCAGTGGACCTAAGGAAATGGTATTGACTAAAAAAAAAGTTAGGTGGGATGGAAATGGTGTCATCCACATCAAGTGATGCTTCCGACCTGACGGGAGAAGATGGTTCCTCAATGGAAAGAGGCTCATCGAGAATGGTGATGGTGGCTTTCGAGAGAGGTTTGAACCCTAAAAAAAAATTTGATGTGGTTTAAGAGTCAGAATAGATGTGAGGTCATGCACACCCTACTCATACTTTCCCATGCCAAAGCCCTTCCACACGCATCGATATAGATAAGTTTTTACGAACGCAGGATTCTGTAGACAATCAAACCCTGCTGAATAGGGTTTGGCCCTAGAAGGATAATCCAGATGATAGTGAGGTGTATCAAGACCACCATAGATGAAGTTAGTCTATTGATTGGGTAGACCAATGGTGACAATGCGGCCAAGATCTGGTTGATATTCAGGTTGTTTATCTGGCCTACCATACTCATTAGGTTTGAGATGGGCGTCAAAAGAGAGAAGAGGAAGCTCTCCTAGTGAAAAACGCTGCAACGTTTCTTCCAGATTTTGTAGATTTGGTAGTTTTGTTACAGGTATGGAAGAGGATGAAGCCTCGTCAGGAGAACAAGCATTCTCCTTTGGAGGGACAGACCCTGTGGTCATGTCACATTGTGCAGATGGAAAAGGGTCTCCTAGATGAGTATAGATTTTTCCCTCATACTGATATTTTATGCATTGATGGAGGGTTGATGGAACAGTGCATTGTACGGATCTAAGAGCATCCGAGGATCATATTGTAGTGGAATTTTCCTTCAACAATGTAAAAAATCTCGTGAAGTAGTTTCTTTCCTACCCGAATGGGCAGGACCATAGTTCCTAAAGTAACCGCCAACTGATCATTAAATGATCGAAGGGAAAAAGGCGGGTGGTGACACTACGTTCTTTGGTAACTTAAGTTGCTCAAATGTGTGGGAGGAAATTATGTTGAGTGCAGCACCACTGTCGATCATAGTGCATTTTAACATAGTGTTGTTGATTTGAATTGTGATAAAGAGAGGAGACTCTAAATCCTCAGAAGAAAGGGGAGGAATTTCAAAATCCTTGAAGGAGATGGCGGTTGAAGGTCTATTCAATCCGAAAACCATCTCGACAGGCTAGGGCTCATATGCATTCACTGCGATACAACGCAGATTATCAATCAAAGCTTGGTGATGCTGGGGAGATGACTGAATGAGGTCAAAAAGATACATTTTAACCAGAGCATGGGTGAGTTGTTTCATAACACTCTCCTCAACTGACACAGGAATCTGAGCCTGAGGTGAAGCATGAATAGAGACCCAAGGTCTCGTGGCTGATGAGGAAAGAGGAACTCCATCAGGGGCAGTAGAAATGACGACCCGTGGTCGAGAGGTTGTAGAAGATGATGGATTATCATACTCTTGTGCTCTAGTGGTGATACAAATTGTGTCAATTTAAGAAGGTGGAAGATCATCTGGAATGGAATTAATAGAATTAGAGGCCTGAGTAGACCGTTCAGGCTCAAATGTAGTTGGGATGACATGAGACACTTGTTCCTCCTCTTCCAACAGAAGATCACTTTCTTCCAAGAGGCTGTTAATGACAAATTGAAGGGCTTTACATCCCTCGGTGTCATGACCTGGAGTGTGATGGTAAGCACAAATCAAATCAGAGTTGAACCATGAAGGTTTTACTCCTTTGGGATTATAGGGTTTGATTGGAGGAAGAGATATAGATGAAGATTGGATAATTTGGTGAAGGATTTCAGTATAGAATCCAGTAGATGAAGATGTGGACAGAGGTGAAGAAGGCACCTCTTTAATCTTAACATACTACTGAGGTAAAAGAACTTGCATATCTTGTTTGACAGTCTTTTTAGAGTCTGTTTTACTTTTCTAGACATTGGGAGAAGTATCCTTAGGTGCTTGAGATGGAAGCAAGTGAGGAAAGATTGACTTTAGTGGACGAGGAGCTCCTAAGATAGATTTTGAAGATGACGAAGACGTGACAAGTGTTTTAGTTTTTGAAGATGAAGAAGGCTGCTTGGCTGAAATAGATGATTATTTAGATAAGACTGATTTAGATGGGGGAGGAGCTCCCAAAATAGATTTGATAGGAGGCACAAAGGGTGCCTTGGATTTTGGTGACAAAGATGATGGTTCTGATAAAAGAGGTGACGCCCTTCTGGTAGGTAAATCCACTTTATGAGGCACCAGTGAAGATGACGTTGTAGAAGAAGATGCCTTTCTAGTGGATAAATCCAATCTTTTATGAGGCGCAGAGAAGGATTTTTGAGGGAAAGCACCAAGAGTTTTGATGGTCTAAAATATTGGTTTTCCCTTTTCAGGAATAGTGACAACTTCGACCACATATGGTGATTGTAACCATTTCGGAGGAAGTAAAGGAGATGATATCGATGATGTAACCCTAGGCTTAAACTCCAATTGTTTATGTCTGAGTCTAGGAGTCAGAAGTATAGGTGTTGATGCTATCTCTTTAGATGTTTCCTTAATAGGCAAGGAAGCACTAATGGTGGAAGAGATAGGTAATGAAGAAGCAGCCTCTTGTGAGGAAGGTACTTTAGATGCAATAATTATGGGTGTAATTACTGTAGGAAAAGTGACAGGAAGGGTTAAGATTGAAGACACTTCTAAAGGCATAGAAGGTGGTATAACTATGGGTATGTTAACCAAAGGCATGGTCGTGGCAAAAATGGGAGCGACAGAAGTAGAAGTATCCATAGTGGGAATTTGAAGGGATGTAAATGACTCAACCACCAAAAGAATATCTGATGACGAGACAGATGAAGATGACATTGTCTCAGGTATAGGTGGAAGATTAGATGGCAAGGTAGAGGGAGATGACTCTATTTCTAATAAAGGAAGACTGGAAGATGGACCATTTGAGAATGGCAGGATCTCAGAATTTGAAGGAGTGGAGGAGAGTCCCGATTCAGTCGACGCGTTTGTGGTTGATTCTGATTTAGAAGAAGTATCATTAGTAGAAATGAAGTTGATAGTATGAGTGTTTGGTTTTTGAGACCCTGAAGCGTCATTATTCGATGAATGATTTGGAAAAGGCTGTTTAAAAACATCAAGTGCTTGATTTGGGGGAGCATTTGGGTTATCCAAAATGAGCTCACCTTTATCAATGAATTTTTGGATGAGGTTTTTGAAGGTCTGACATCGTTCAATTTCATGACCTTTGCTTCTATGATAATGAAAAAAGTCACTTTCCCTATACCAAAATGGCCTTTTTTGGCTCTCATGAAAATTCCAAATAGGAGGAAGTTCGATCATGTGAACTTACAACATTTTTTCTAAGATAGAAGCATATGATTCCCCCAATGAAGTAAAACATTGAGATGATGAGGGCCCTTTTTGAGAAGATGAAGAGTCTCTCCGAGGTGTTTGATTAGAAGTGTTATCAACTCGTGATGTTTTTAATACGATAGCATTTGTGGAACCCTGATTCTTGTCTTTGTTAGAAATGGAAGGGTTTGATTTTGTAAACTGAGAAAAATCTGGTTTAAAATTAGAACGAAGTTTTAGCTTCCCTTGTTCAATGACATGAGACTCAAGCTTGCATGCCATCATAAAGGCTTCTTCAAATGTATGAAAGGTCTGAATCCTTAAAGTGGAAGAAATATGATTGGCGCAAGATTGAGTAAACAACTTGATTTTCTGAGATTGGGGGAAGGGAAAAGACAATTGATTTATTATTCCTCTCCAACGAGTGACAAAGTTTGCAATAGACTTGTCATCGAAATGACAAATTTTATAAATATCTATAATCGAGATCTTATGTGCGATGTTTATTGAGAAGTTTGCAACAAACATCTGAGCTAATTAAGAGAAATAAAATAGAGAATGTTGGGGTATGTTATTGTACCAGTCTAAAGCGGGCCCTGCTAAAGAAATATGAAAGCTACGGAGCATAAGCTCCTGGTCTTGGACTATAAGGTAGCAAGCATGTTTAAATGCTTTCCGGTGTTGTTGAGAATCCTCTCAACTATGAAATTTTGGGAACTTAGGAAGTTCACATTAGGGAGGATAAGGCTTAAAAGCTACTGATGGATGAATTGGTTCATTACATACTTCTTCAAAAGAGTATGAAGGGTGAACCCCTTTGGTGGAGGCTTCTAGGTCTACGATTTTCTTGAAAAGAAGTTGGACGATGCCAGATTGAGGAGGGGTCATGTTAGTATGTCCTGTATAAGAAGTGAATGGTATGTTCTGCTAAGGCGTTAATGAGGGATTCATCTGCTGATTAACAAGATGGTAAGAGGAATAACCAGGCATTCTGGGTGACACCTGGTGAGGTATTTGTTGTGAAGGAGCTTGCATATAAACAAGCTGTGAGATGATAAGTGGTTAAGAGAAAGGTGGTTAAATGAAAGATAGAGCCTGTGATTGGTGGGTTCCTACACTTACCGACTGAATCAGGATGGATTGAGGAATGTGGGTGTTGATTTGATTTGATATGGTGGGGAACAAACTCTGAATGAGGCTTTTGACTGCCGAATTAGTTATTAGGGTACCGATGCCAAAGGGTGAGTAAAGTTCATTACCCCTAGAGCATTAAGAGAAAGACTAGCTGGAGGACGAGAAGGAGGAACTGAATGAATCGTAAGAGGGGGTTGGTTCACAAAGAGATACTGACCCTGAGATGAAATAGATGACACAGAAGAATTAACAGTAATTAGTGGGAGTGTGTACACACTCATCATAGCTGAAGCAGAGGGCCTCTCAAAAGTAGGTTGTGGGGTAGTTAAGGTAGCCGCAACATTGGGGATATGCAAGGTCATTTGAGAACAAGTCGACATGGTCGGTGGAAGAGAAAAAGGAGGCATAGATGTGCCACCTTCTTTCGTGGTTCAGGGTGAAAAAAAGCATGCTAACTACTCTATAAAAGCCTGGGGTTGCTCATGAGAATAATCGTAAACTTGTTGGATCGGTGGACCCTGATCGGATATGCAAGTAGATTTATGCACTAGGTAGTCCATAAGGGCTACTGAGTTGTGGTCAAGGAGTGCCTAAAATTCAGGATCTCCACATGGAACATACTCTATATCAGAAGTAGATGACACCTCTGAAGGACTGGGGGAAGCTGGTCATGATGGGATCACTTTGGGATGATAGAAGGGATTATATGATCAAGATGAGGGGCCAACTAATAGCGGTCCCAAAGAAGACCCAAGGGGTGCTAAAATATCCAAATTAGCGGTGGTCTCGAATGAAGAAGAGGTAAGTTGAGCAATTTTTCTAGATTGTGACTGGGTGATGACCGTCATAAACAAGAAAAAACATAGAAAGAGATTAACGTAACTAATTCACAGACAATTCAAGCAGTGTAGGTGATTATCTCTTATAAATTTTCATGCTTTTTAAGAAAGAAAAATGTCGGGAAGGATTTTTAGAACGGGGACTACTCAATTGGCCAAACTAAGGATGGTTTAGGGAGTGTTTGGGTGAGGAGTCCCGAAGGCAATTTAGTAAAAGATTGGTACATTTCTTAATATAGAGGCGTACCCCCGAACTTCACACACCGCTGCAATAAGGGAGTTGGGTGCTTTGCCAAATATACCAGAACTTCCGTGAATTTATAGCACGACCCGAGTACCACATGGGCTCTTCCAATTGGATGTCACTTCCAAGTAGGCAAGACCAGGGAAGGAGTTTTTTGTTTAAATGCTTTATACCTAGTGATTTTGGCTTTGTGTGCAAGGGTGAAAAATAAAAAATCAAATAGTTTCACTATAGATTTTGATCAACTTCCCAACCTATTTAGAAAACTAGATGAAGAACATACATCAAAAATGACAACGAAAAAGTTGTTTTTAAGCACTAAAACCGAAGTGTTTGATTTCAATGAAGACAAGTCAAAAACTTTCCCAATGTGATTAATTCTTTTTAAGCACTGAAACTGAAGTGTTTGAGAGTGATAAAAACAAAAAAAAGTTATTTTTAAGTTCTTAAAATGGAGAAAACACTGCAAAAGAGAAATACCTATAGATTTAGCTCTCCAAGGTGTGTGGAATTTAAAAAGTGCGTTGTTGAGCTCTTCCCCTCGGATAATCCCGTGAACAAAAAAACTGCTCCGCAGAACATGGTTAAGCAAAACACACAAACAAATCCAACAAGATACTAGTGGAAAATAAAATTTCTATTTTAAGAAACTAGGAAACTATCAAGGAAATGACAATTCTGCATAAAGAAATGAATCAAGAATGCAACTTTGAAATCAAATGAAGAATTTACTAATCTTAGAAATAAAAATTGGAATTGAGATTTGTAAAAAATAAGGGACCTAACTCTGCAAATCTAGAAATGAAAGAAGAAAAAGTGAAATGATGAAAGCGAATACTTAAGAGCAACTGATGAAAATCAGTGAAGAAAAAGAACAAAGCTCAAAACTGGAAAAGAAATGAACTTACCAATAAGGGACTTTAGAGGGGTCCCACCGGGCGTGCCAGAATGTAGATCAAGAATTTATGTGCTTGTTACCTGTCTAAGTTAATGCACTAAACTAAACACAAAAACTCTGAAAAACTCAAATGAAATCGATACCTGATAGATTGGATAAGATCCGAAGACGTAGATGGAAAGAATGCTGATAGAGACAAGATGGGCGCACATGAACAATCCTGCAAAGTAGATCCAAGAAACCTATGATGTAAAAATCCTTGGTAGAAAAAGATAACGTTAGACGATATATGGGTGAACTGCCTGGAAAGCGGGTCCGGGAAGTAATGAGCTTCCTCGGCGGATGTCAATTCACGTTTTCAATCAAGAGTAAAGACATACATGATAAAATATGTAAGCAAATATTTAGGTTTTTCTGATTAAAAATAGTAGACAGAATGTAAAAACCATGATAGAAACTGAAAGAAAGCAGGAAGCTGTAAAAAAAAAGCCAAACTGTGTTACTTGAATTATATAGCTTTCTGCAGACTGGTCAGCATCGATCAGACAGTGATCGGCGTTGATTGTTTGGGTCGGTGTCGATCAGAAAGTGATCGACGTCAATTGTTTGGGGTTGGCATCGATTGGAAACACAGGTAGATAGAAGGCCAGATAGTAAAAGAAGAAAGCAAACTAAGCTAAAATGGATCAAATGTAAGCCCAGATTACTGAAGATTGATAAAAAAGTAGATATTGAAGACAAAAAAGGGGATCTGAGGTAGAAATTGATGAATTCTAACCCAAAAACCAAAGATAGGCATGATCCATGCTGATTTGGATAAACCAACGTTGATTAAAGACTAATCAGATTTGACCAAACTGGATTAGTGTTGATCGAAAGGAAATTTTAGAAACTAACAAAGAGGAATACCTAAAAAATGCTTGATTGATGATTGATGATTGATGAGGGTAATTGTGGAGACTCATAAGAGCTGTAGACATGCAAACAGAGTAACAGTGCACCTCTCAGGGATTAAACTGCACAAAACTCACTTTCTTTCTCTGATAATCTCTTTAATCACTCAAATAAAAATAATATCTAAGCAACCATCTCTTCTAAATCTCTAATAAGAGAGGATATCAGGTCGTAAATTTATAATCGGCGTTGACCGAGATAAAATAGGTGACGCTCCAAAAAAATGGCACCGTTTAGAAAAATCGGCGCCGATCAGGGAGCAGACTCCCAAAGTGGCGAAAAGGAAATGAATTGGAAGGATAATAATATTATCCCTCCGACTCAAATACGGGAAAAATCCTGCTGCACTATTTTAGGAGAGGATTAATAGGTGGGATGGATGGATGAAAATGATACGGGAGGTTGGAAATTGATATGGGGTAGATAAGTAGTTGAAATAAATGTAGAAGATAGAATTACATGGTTAATGTTTAATTAACAATGGATGAAATATAGTGGGGTGGAGTAAACTTAGGATAGGCCTTTATATTAAATATTTAAGTAATACCCTAAGGGATAAGTGATGATATAAAGGTGCCCCGGGTTACCTGAGAGGATAAACGAACCCAGGGGACACTAAATTGGGTAACCAATTTTAGGTGTCTACATTTTCCCCTTTTTTCAAGTAACTTGTGATAAGTAATGGCACGAGACAAAAACAAGGAGTTGGAAGAAATGAAGAACAATAATGATGTGATCCCCTTCAAACTAGGGATGGGATGGCCCCAAAAGAGCTAAGCGATCCCGAGTTTGAAAGGGATAGATGAGAAAGAGTAGAAGGGATGATGCCCCAACGAGATACTTGGAGTAAATTTGATCATTGATGACGCACGTGAAAAACAAAAAAGGCAATGACCTAAGGAACTCACATTGGTAGGGAAGACTAGACGGTCTTCATATGAGATGACGTAAGTGGCTATAGACTGGTGAGTTAAAGGTGACTACAACATAGCAACAACCAAAGAGTGACACATTGGTAGGGAAAACTAGACGGCCTTTGAACGAGATGACGTTAGTGCCTACAAACCCGCTATTTTTATGTTGCAGAAAACACGAGTTACCCATGTATAGGGAAGAAATCGGAATGGGTGATAACACCAAAAAAATATGTGCCAAAAGGTTAAAATAAGGTCATAACAACAATCAAATAAACAAGGCAAGCATCAACGCTTAGACAATAAGGATGAAGTGATGGCCTCGAGAGGATAGCCACCGTGGAAATCAACATATGGCCACTACAGTGGACTTTGTAATTGAACAACTGCCAGACTAAGCAGAACAGGTTTGCTATGGGTGGCACATGCAAAAGAGATAATGATGAGATGCCCTAGGTGGGGATTAACAAGCAAATCCAAGCCATGAGTGAGATGCACGTGAGGCTATGCAAGGTGACCAGTTACAAGTACCCAAAAGAAAGACGTAATGATGGCGGTAATGTGTTAAGGGTGACAGATCTATAAGATAGGATAACAGATGAGGATGAAGCGCATCCTGGTGGGACCAGAGGATGAAATATATCAAAATATCCTTGATCAGTGCTGATGGGATCCAATTGGCATTGATTACCCCTAATCGACATTGACCAAAAAAATCGGCGCTGATCAAAATAATCGGTGCCGACCGCTCCAAAAACCTATAAGTATAGAAAAGATGAATGATAATGATTCATTTGCACTGTGACATTTGATTTAGAAAAAGTAAAAAAATTAATTTGAACAACATGGAAGCCTCCAGAAGCGGTCAGAAGAGGAAGAGGACACGACCAGGGGTAAGTGAGCCTTCCTTAGCTTCGTACATTTAGCATTTTGTTTTTTTTAATGTTTTTTTATAGTAGGATGCAAGAGGGCTTTTTTAGCGCTCTGCCTTGTAATTGGCGTCGATTGAATGTAATCGTAGTTGATTGAAAAAAATCGGCGCTGATTAGAAAGCAATCAATGCCGGTTGTAACACAATCAGTGTTGACCATCAAGTAAATGGCACCGATTGGCCTGAGTTAGCACCGATTGAAAAAAACTGACATTTGTTTATTTTTGAGAAAGATTTTGATGAAAATTTAATGATGTGGATTTTGATAAATATGAAACTAATGACGATGTTTGATATAGGGGCTTACCCCTGCACTTCACACACCACTGCGATAAGGGAGTTGGGTGCTTTTCCAATATATACCAGAACTTTCATGAATTTATAGCATGACTCGAGTACCGCATGGGCTCTTCCTCTTGGATGTCACTTCCAAGTAGGTGAGGCTAGGGAAGGATTTTTTTTGTTTAAATTCTTTATACCTAGTGATTTTGGATTTTTGTGCAAGGGTGAAAAATAAACATCAAATAGTGTCACTACCAATTTTCATCAATTTTCCAACCTATATAGAAAACTAGATGAAGAACATACATCAAAAATGACAAAGTAAAAGTTTTTTTAAGCACTAAAACTGAAGTGTTTGATTTCAATGAAGACAAGTCAAACAAGTTCTTTCCCAATGTGATTAATTCTTTTTAAGCACTGAAACCAAAGTGTTTGAGTGTGATAAAAACAAACAAACAAGTTCTTTTTAAGTTCTTAAAAAGGATAAAACACCACAAAAGAGAAATACCTATAGATTTATCTCTCTAAGGTGTGTGGAATTCAAAAAGCGCGTTGTTGAGCTCTTCCCCTCGGATAATCCTGCGAACAAACAAACCACTCTGTAGAATAGGTTTAAGCAGAATACACAAACAAATCCAACAAGATACTAGTGGAAAATAAAATTTCTATTTTAAGAAACTAGGAAACTTTCAAGGAAATGACAATTCTGCACAAAGAAATGAATCAAGAATGCAACTTTGAAATCAAATGAAGAATTTACTAATCTTAGAAATAGAAATTGGAATTGAGATTTGCAAAAAAGAAGGGACCTAAATTTTCAAATCTAGAAATGAAAGAAGAAAAACCGAAACGATGAAAGGGAATGCTTAAGAGAAACTGATGAAAATCATTGAAGAAAAAGAACAAAGCTCAAAACTGGAAAAGAAATGAACTTACCAATACGGGACTTTGGAAAAGAAACAACTTGCTATTCATGCAACACCATTTCAACTCATTAGAGGAGACATGTATAAAATGGGTAGAGATAATTTCATATGAAAATGTGTGAAGCTATCATGGAGGAAGCTCGTGGAGGAATAATTGAACGCCATTATGTAGGTGAAGCCACCGCACGCAAGATATTGTTAGCAGGTCTATGATGGGAAACTATGTACAAGTATACTAAAGCATTTGAAAAGTCCCTGAGATCATTGTCAGAGGATAGGAAATTCTTGAAATGAGGATGAGATGACATTGAGGCCCATAGTGAGCACAAAACCATTTGAGAAGTGTGAAATTGATTTTGTAGGACCTATTGCACCACCTGCACATAGGAGAGGGGCACACTATATCATCACATGTACTGACTACTTGATAAAGTGGGTAGAGGCTATGTCTAGAAAAGATTGCACTACTACTACCATAACTAGATTCTTATGGGAAAATATCATAAGCATGTATGGAGGTCCATTAAGTCTTAAAAGTGATAGAGGGACTTATTTTTTGAATGAGACTATTAGAATTCTATTAGAAGAGTTTATGGTGGCACACCATAAAACTACCCCTATCACCCCCAGGCCAATGGAATTGCTGAAGCTTTCAAAAATATTATGGGATAGACTTTGAAGAAGATATGTGATGTTGGAAGAAATTATTGAAATGATAAAGTATCAGTTGTTCTATGGGTGTACATGAGAACTTATAAAAGGTTGAATAATGCCACACCTTTTCAATTGGTATTTGGTGTAGAGGTTGTTTTAATTTTGGAATTTATGTTACCATCCCTATGTATTGCGCACACTAGAGGATTGGATGATGAATAAGAATTGATGAGTGCATTGAAAAATTGATGTAATATGATGAGAGGCATGTCATTGAGAATTAGAGTCAGAAGATAGATAAGGCACAAAAAAAGGCTTGACATGATAGGCACATTAAGAACAAGTCCTTTTCTATGGGAAATATGGTACTCTTAGATGACTCCAATTTTGCGCGCCATCTAGGGAAGTTAAAATTTCATGTGTTGGGACCCTTTGTGGTAACTAAGATATTGGAGTCAGGTGCATGTCAATTATAGGTGCTGGATGACACCATAATTCTTGGTTACTTCAATGGGAGTAGGCTAAATCCCTACTATAAATAATCTTCCTTTGTGTTTGTAATAAGCAAATATTTCCATTTCAGATTAGATTTCCCTTTCTACTTGTTTTGTTTATTTTTTATAGTAAACACGTTCATGTGTAGGAGTTGATTACTATCTATTAAGTTAATGTGCAGAGTACTACACATAATTTTAGTGTGGGGTGGAATAGGTGTAAGTAAATGCAAGAGAATATGTGATTCCAGTACATCTAAGGGAGTTGGTTCAAGGGTGCACAATTGTATGAGCCAAGAGTACATTGGAAGAGTATGTTGGTGTGCATAATGGTAAGGTGCGGGAAGGTTATTAAATTACTCAGAGTTAGAAACTAATCAAATGGAGGGTTGTGTAGTGTAACATGAGGGAGGAAGTAGTAGGATATACTACTTGGTAGATGGTGTAGAGGAAGATGGGGTGCGGTGAAGGGAAATGTGCACAAGGAAGACTACAACCTAGGAAGTAGTAAGTGCACCTGAAGATTACAGACCGACTCACGATAAAGAAATGAAAAAGATCTTATAAAAAGTGTGGGAAAAAGTAAAAAAAAAAGTTTTAAAGCTACAAAACGATTTTAGGTGGATTAATTAGTGTGAAAAAAACTATACATAGGGGACAAACGGGTTCATTATTACCTTTCCTTAAGATATTTTTGTGATTGAAGAGTGACTAAGTGTGAAGAGTGAATTGTAAATAGTGAAGTGAAGGAGAAATAAATCAGAGAAGAGTGCACACGGCTATTAGATTGAAATATATTTTAAGGAAGAAGAAGTGGTAGTTTGGAGAAAATTCGCGAGGGCATGAGGAATATTGGGGTTCACAAAATTGGAGATTACAAAGCTATGGTTTATAAAGATAGAGAACTGAGCACTTAGGGCTCGAAGTCAAGGCTAAGAGAGCATAAGAATTAGAGAGTATAGGGATTGAACATGAAGATTATAAACATGACATTAAGAAGTAAGCAAGTAATTACCTTTGAGTACCTATGGCACATTTTTATAGGGTTTTACATTTTAAAATTTAAGAAGAATGATGACACCACAAAGGGCACCCAAGAATAAGCCATCTATAGAGGAACCACTAGATAATTGGTTCTCATAAATTCAATACGCACCTGAGATGACAGTGGGATAACAATGGAAATTATAACACAGGAAATGAAAAATTAGTGAGCACAATCACCAAGGACCAGGGCATGAGATCTCCATAAATGAGGATGATTTGTGGGAATTAGCCACTGGGACTACTACAGGGTAGGTTGTTATGGATGATATAGTGTGGAAGGATATGAAGAAGGTAGGGGTCCTTCAATTGTTCGGATTACCACTCTTTGAAAGGCCTATACACTTATTCTAGTGGTTGATGTCATATGTGCACCAAGATTATTTCTAATTCGTGGAAAGGAGAATGAAGATGACAACTAGGTTGATTGGGAGAGTGATATGGTTATGTAACATTGGTGAAGACCTAGACCTAGATCTGAGTGATTACAAAAATATTGACGAAATAGCTACAAAAATACACTATGACAGGGGACACAGAACCATGAATTTTGATAAGATTTCTGACCCTTCCATAAGAGTAACAACTCACTTGGTCAGTTGTAATCTAGGAGCCTCTAAGAAATGGAGTGAGGTAAATCAAAAATTCCTTTATATTACGCACAAGATGACACAAAATACTTAATACAATATTGTGAAATACATAGTTGAGGGGATTGTGGAAGAAGTAAGGACATAAAAAAATGGGGATTCATCATGTAACTGATCATATTTATGGAAATTATTTTACCAGATGGACCAAAGGATGATATGTGGATACACCCTGTGGTAGACAAGTCCCTTGCAATTTTATTTTCCCAATTTACATGTGAGGGAAAAATATTAAATCCTTAGAAGGCGCATATGGAGAAGAGGTATAGGAGAATGCATGGGGTGTTTGAGAACAAGTGGTATGTGCCTAGGGAGTTTTCAGGAGTATTAGGCCAGTAGGTAAAGTTTGAATTCATGCAACACTTTAGCCTTGCAATATTAATGGTGAAGAGTGGTGACATGAGGTTGTGGTACAAATTACCATTTGCATTCACTGCCAAGTATTTCAAATGTGTGGTGAACAGAATCAAGGATGTACATCCTTTGATTTTTGATGCGGAGAAAATTTATTCAGATTGGTATACCTTGTGCTAAACATATAAGTATGATTACAAGTCTTTATACCTAGAAATGATGGAGACTGATAATTTGGATCTCAATCTAATTATGACATTGATGGTTGGTAACATGTTGTGCAGAGTTGTTGTCAATATGTGACCAAAGATGAAGGATGGTAAGGAGGTTGAAATATGTGACTCCCATATGCCATAGCCACCGAAGAATCATACTATGAATATTCTAAAGAAAAAGCAAGAAAAGAATCCACCACAAAAAGAAGAAGAAGAAGAGGAAGAAGAAGACACTAGACTTGATCAAAGTAGAAGAAGAGAAGTGTAGAGTAAGAAAATGGAAGAAAGTAAGGGCACAAGCTCTTCACAACTAGTTAAAGGGTCTTCATTAGCAACAGTGGCCAAACCAAGTCCACTAAAGAATGAGAAGGGCCACAAGAGGCCTCAAGTCATCTATGATGACGAGGAAGAGGAATTAGAGAAAAATGTATTTGAAGAGGTGACACGCGAGGAGTATCCACACGGAGAGGAGGAAGGATAAGCATGCATACATAATGGGATTTCACACATAGAAGTATTAGTGAATTAAGAGGAGATGCACAATATACAAGAGGATGAGCCTGAAGAAGATAAAGGAAATGGTGAAGAAGAATATGTCATCAAGGAAGAAAAGGATACTAGTGGGGAAACAAGTGAAGAACCATTTTTTAGTGTGCAAGATCCACCAACGAAAGTTCACTATAAGGCAAAGGTGGGAAGGAAAAACCCCCCCAAAAAACCCTTTATTTTTTTCATCAATGACCCTACAAAGGTATTAAGGGCTATACTCTAGAGTTTAGTCCCCAAAGAAGAATTGTTTGGATGGGAACTACTTGATAAGGATAGAGGATTGTCAAGCACCAGAAAGATGTTGTCATGGACCATGCATACACATGAAGAAGAGACAAACTTTGAGGTTAGTGACAGATCTTATTCCAAATTGAAGTTGAGGAAAGATCTATGAACATTATACAATGTCATTGACCCCACTAAACTGGTTGATAAGTAGGATTGTAATGTGCTAAATAATAAGACAAATGAAGTTACACGCAAGAATTTAGAAAATGGGGATATGCTCAAGGTGACGTTGAATGATAAGAAGGAAAAGGAGTAAAATATTCAACAACTCAATGAGGAGATAAGAAAACAAAAGAAACTCATGGCTGATGCATATGATAAAGTAGGTAATATACTAAAAAGCATCACAAGCATATGCCCTGAAGTTATGGCAAAGGCCCTTAATGTATCCTCAACAGAGTTGGCCTATATTGAATACATTGTTGGGATGTTACTCCATAAAGTAAAGAGTTGAACGAGGCCATCAGATGAAGAATTAGCTAAAGAAAAGAAGAATAATAAGGAGGCATTTGAGACCAAGATAGAAGCATATCAAGAACTGATCACCAAGATCAAGGAGGCCACTAAGAAGGTGGAATTGACATTTGATAAGTTCCAAAAATTTGACTCAATTCTTAGTGCACATGTTGCAAATGAGGATGCCGGGCTCAAATAAATTCAAGAAAAAATGAAGAATAATAATCTTGAACAAGAGAAAGTCATGGCAGAAGCATCACCGTAGAGAGACTTGATCAAATCCATGAAAGAAACACTTGAGGAAAGGCTCAAGGAAGTTCAACTCATGGTCATGCAAAGAATGGATTCCTTAGAAAGTGTGACCGTGGAGTTAGATGTAGTGGTGAAAGAGATAAAGGAGAAAGATGATGAGTTTTGGCATTTGAGAGAATATCTTGCATTATTGAAGGTCGCACTGACAGAAAAATCTGTATAGGGGCTCATAAAATGGAAATATTTAGGAGATTTATTGAGTATAGGAGTTTTCTAGATCTTCTCCAACCACCTCATGGTCTTGAGTTTGGATGCACGCATATGGTGAGATAATTTCATTTCTTTGATTCATGGGGTAAAATTACCCAAATTATTTATTCTTCAGGGTCATTTAACTCTTTGATTCATTCATGTATTCAAGAAGTGAGTTTGTTTCAAATATTTTCGATGACGGGAAATACCATTAGTGTGGGGTGATGTTCAAAGGAGAAAATGGATAAGTACTAGCCATGTGCAAAGGTTAGAGACCACACACAAAGGGTGTGCAAAGGGGCGCACAACATACAGGAAGGTTGGTGCGTGAAGGTTCTGCACATGGGCACACAAGGTTCAGGACTTAGCTATTTACTAGAATATGGATAAGAATAGAAAACCAAAAGATGGAGTGGTGCTCAAGAAAGATATAGAAATAGACAAAAGCAAGATGACTCGGAAAATAAGAAAAGGATATAAATAAGAAATCACATGCAAGGGAAAGGATAAATACAATGCATACAGTAGGATATTAATAGGAAAAAACATGGAGCTAATTATATCCCAATCTATTGTAAACGGAGTTGGAAAAGCATGCCGGATATTTTCAGAGCACGCCTATATTTAGGAAAGTTACATGTAGGCGGTAAAGGGAAAGTCCCCACCATGTGTATATGTATGTATGTATGTATTTATATATATATATATGATGTGTCCTTGTATTTAGGGCGTTGGTACTAGAGAGTCTTTTGAGTATCGACTATTGATTGTGTTGTAGATTTTTAGATGCCATTGTATAAGCAGTTATGTGAGTGCCCATGGTATCAGCATGCTTAGTTGTAAGCAGTAAGGATGTAATCATTTGCTTGTTATGTAATGAATTGTGAATTTAATGGATAATTGTATTTGGTTACATGGCTAAGGTAGCTATGTCTGAACATGTAGCTTGATGGGTATTTCAAATCTTCTTAATCATTCTTCTATGATTTATTGAAATTCCTTATTATATGTGTTTCCATAATTTCTAAGCTATGATGTATCCTCTTATATGAATGGTTATGAATATTAATATGCTTGTTAACATCTTCTTACGAAAAACAAGAGGGACTTGGAGGATGCACACACTTTTGGTGAGATTCCATACTTATCTGGATGAAGTGCTTGTGTGCCTAGCTAAGCATTGGGAAATAAAAGACTACACTAATCTAACCATTGTGGGTGGCCTTTTAAATGAGGATCACACAAGAATATTCCACTAAATCCGTGTTCAAAAAATTATGTGGAGGAAAGGTGTGTGTGTATGGAGAGGGGAGAAAATGAGAAGGGGCTTCTACTCAATAGATAGTAACATGAGTTTATTGACATAAAACTAGAATATTTCCAAGTTAACAATGAGAAAACACAGTGTATAGGAAACATGAAAAAAACAAAAATAAATTGAAGCTTATTTGCATAATATTACACAAGTAACCGTGCTCATGGATTATAGTTGAGATGGAGAGGAAAACATAAGACAAGGAGATAAAAGAATTGTAGTTTCTTTCTTGTAGTAAGAAAATGGGAGATATCAACCAAGAAATACTAACCCTTTGGAATGGAAAATCCATTCCAATTTACAACTTTAAAATCCATCTTGTCATCTACCCCCCACATGATTTTCATAGTCCTGCCACTTGTGACCTTTCACATTCCTCTAGGAAAGAAAAATAAGCCCCTTTCTTCTTAAATAAAAGGGGAATTTTACAATGAAAAATTACAATGGCCACTTAAGTGAATAGGACTGAAGATCCATAAAGTATAATTTACAATGGAGAATTAGAAAGTGGAAAGAGAGGATGAAGAGAGAAGAGATGAAGAATGAAGAAGCATGAATAAGCTCTAAGTTACTTTGTAGAGATGCAGTCCAGTGAAATCCTAATCCTTTTACCACTTCCTTAACTTGATGAAGCCTCGTAATGAAATAATTCTTTCACAAACCTCCTCTTTGGGGACTCCTTTGAATGATCAAATTCTATAACCCAATCAAGTACCCTGAAAGGAGTGAGAATCCAATAATCAATAGACCACTAAAACCAAGAGAAAATCCTCCCATTGAACCAACCTTCCAATCTATAAAACCATAACATGTCTTTCTGATGTTTCTTGTATTTGATGCACCTAGTGTGCACAATGAGACAACTTTCTCACATAGGGTGATCTTCGTGATCTTGTCACTAAATGACCATGGTGACCTGAAAGACATAATGAAATACAAAACCAAATCCACTAATCTGAGATGGGTGAAGGAGAGATAATAAATGAAAAATTATTTCAAATTTTGATCAATCCCTCATGAGATGGGAATCACTCTAAGACCAATTTTAGGGAAATAAAAGGGCTTCCCTTATGCTTGAGTCACAATTCAACTATCGATACTTTGTAAGTATGAAATTTTATGTGTCCATTGTTATGCGGTAAAATCCTGAGAGGTGATCACCACATTGTTATAGGTGGGGATTTGGAAGAATTTGGAAAGACCATTCAGAATGAGGATTTCCAAAATTGGATTGTCGTTCACCAAAGATATTTTTTGAAAATGGGTCACAATATGGCTCACAAGCTAGAAATAGCTTTGTGTTTTGAAACAGGTGACCATTTGATCTGCATAGAGTCTCAACATAATTTTTTTATCAAACAATAACTTGACACTTACTGTTTTTAGTGAGCCTTATTTTAAGAATTCCGTTTTAGTTATCAATTTCTTAATTTAGCACATTTAAATTTCCTTGATGTTCAAGGGGAAATTATAACTCTGAGAATGAACTATTTATAACACTTAGTATTTTTAGAATTGGGTGTTCTTTGTGTCGGAATGGAATGAAAGTGGTCTTACAAGTTTCCGTTTTGCAATGTGAGGATTTTCTCTACATTTCAAAGGATTTAAATCACTGGTTATTTGTAGTTATGAGAAAACATATTTTTTGGCTAAAGATTTCAATTTGATGTAGAAAATGATACAAAGCATCAATGGATGCATGTAAATACTCTTCGTAAATGCATGTTTGCAAAGGAAGCTACAATCAAAATATAATGGGAAACAGACATGGGATTTGAGAGATATGAGTAAAAAAGTGTTTTGACCTGGAGTATGACTGAAGAAGTGTTGGTAGCATAACAACATACCAAAAACAACGAAGGACACAAAATAACACAAATGAGACTAAAAAATGGCTAAGTGTTGTATTTAAATGATTTTCTCTCTTTCAAATTTGTTTTCCTTGTCATTTTCTCACCTTAACTCGCATTAAACCCAAATAATATCAACCTAGGTTAGGTGTGTTAGGAAATAAGTGATAAAATATGCGGAATAATCCCTCACAGAATCACAACAGTAGAAACTAATATGCAGAAATTATTACAGATCTCAAATAAAATTGCAAAATAAAATAACACAACACAAAGAGATAGTATTTAACGTGGTTCACCCAATTTGGGATACGTCCACCAAGAATCACTTGCTCATATTTTATTAAAAGCCACCGCTCTCTCAATACAATACCCAGATCCGTTTGGAGCTATTCTCAACAAATTCTACAGAATTCACATCCGAATTCAAAGCACATCTACAATGTTTTTCATTATACCCTACCATATGCATAAAACCATATAAGTAGGCAATTGCTTAAGTAGTTTTAAAATATCGTGGGTATCAAAACCATGGGCCAAAACTAGCCCAAAAACCTATGGGTCAAAAAATATCACTCATATGAGAAGAGCACATTTCCCAATATGTCGGGTGCATGTTTTCAAGGTAAAAAAAATTACGCCAATTTTTTTTTTCGCGGACTGCCACCCCCAAACCCCCACTCGGGGCCCGGCCCAACCCCAAACCCCAGCAAGGATACATGAAAAGTGTACAGTACTCTTAGTGTACAGTACTCAGGCTCCACAACCTAACAATCTCCCACTTGGAGACTAGTTTTCCTCTGAGCAAGCTTCCCAACCGTTCATTAGTTTCTATGAAGACCAACCAAAGCTGTCCTGATGAAATGGTACCTTAACTGTATATGCTTTGTCCTTGAGTGGAAAGAAGAGTTATTAGCTAGGTGTATAGCACTCTGACTATCACTATGCAACTTTCCTTCCTCCTACTTATTCCCCAACTCCTCAAGTAATTGTTGTAACCAAATCATTTCCTTGCTTGCCTTTGTGGCAACATCATACTCAGCCTCTGTGGTTGACAAAGCCACCAACTTCTGTAGTCGTGAAATCCAACTTATTGTTGTTCCACCTACAGTGTAAACATAACCTGTTGTGCTCCTCCTGCTGTCTAAATCTCCAGCCATATCTGAATCTACATAACCACACAAAGTGGTGTTTGATCCACTGTAGCACAAAACTATCCCCATGGTCCCTGTCAAATACCAAAGGATCCACTTTACTGCATGTCAGTGATCTCTACCTGGATCACTCATAAATCTACTCACCACTCCCACTGCATGGGCAATATTAGGCCTAATGCACACCATGGCATACATCAAACTACCAACCACTGATGAGTAAGGTACCTTGGACATCTGGTTTCTCTTTTGCTCTATCTTAGGACACTGTTCCTTTGATAACTTGAAGTGGCTTGCCAAAGGAGTCCCAACTGGTTTAGCATCCTGCATATTAAACCTCTCCAAGACCTTCTTAATCTACTCTTCTTAAGTTAAATTCAGCTTTTGCTCCTTCCTATCCCAAGATATCCTCATACCAAGGATTTTTTTGGCTGCACCCAAATCCTTCATAGCAAAGGATTCACTTAGTTACTTCTTGAGTACTTGTATTTCTTGCATGTTTTTATCTGCAACCAACATGTCATCCACATACAGACATAAGATAATATAACTACCATCCTCAAATTTCTTTGTATACACGCAATGATCAGAATGACATCTAATATAACCTTGCTCCATCATTAAACTATCAAATTTCTTATACCATTGACGTGGAGCTTGTTTCAAGCTAGAAAAGCTCTTCTTTAGTTTACACACCATCTCCTCTTTACCTTTGACCTCATAGCCCTCTGGTTGCTGCATATATAGTTCCTCCTCCAAATCACCATGGAGAAATGTAGTCTTACATCAGGTTGTTCTAAGTGTAAGTCTTCTATTGCCACTATTCCTAGAACAGTTCATAGAATTCATTTTTACTACAGGAGAAAAAATCTTATCAAAATCTATACCTTTTTTCTATGCAAACCCCTTGACCACCAACCGGGCCTTGTATCTTTTCTTGCCTCCTCCTTCCTCTTTGACTCTGAACACCCATTTTTTCTGTAATACTCTTTTGCCTTCGAGTAGCTTCACCAAATCCCATGTCTAGTTCCCCATGAGAGCCTGATGCTCCTCATCCATGGCTTGCTCCCACTTCTTCCTGGCATCTACCTGCATTGTTTCATCAAAGCTCTCTGGCTCTCCACTATTAGTGAGTAATAAATAATAAAGAGAAGGAGAAAAATGTTCAAGTTCTCTTCTTACCCTAGAAGACCTCCTCAATATAGGAGTGTGGGATTCCTGTTGAGTGGGTTCCTGAACTGATTCATGTGTCACTTTCCCATCCAGAAGATCCTTCACCGCTGCATATTATTTCTTGGATTCTTCCCTATTTTCCTGCAACTGCTGCTTATACATGACTTTCTCATTAAAGACCAGATCCTTAGATCGAATGATTTTCTTGTCCTTAATACTCCAACATTTATTCCAAATTGATCACCACCATAACCAATGAAAGTACATTTTTTTGATTTAGCCTCTAGCTTGGTCCTATCATCCTTGTCTATATGAACAAACACATCACATCCAAAGAATCTAATAAATGAATAATGAAATTTCTTACCATACCAAGCCTTCTCAGGTATGCCTCCATCTAAGGCACTTGAGAGTCCTTTTTTTATCAAGTACACAGTTGTGCCCATTGCTTCTTCCCAAAAAGAAAGAGGCAGTCTTGCATGTAACCTCATGCTCCTAGCACGTTCCATTATTGTTCTGTTCATCCTTTCTGATACCCCTTTCTACTACGGAGTTCCTAGAACTATCTTTTTCTTATGGATTCCATTCTTAGAACAGTAATAATAAAATTCATTGCTGCAATACTCCCCTCCATTATCTGACTTGAGACATTTTAGCTTAAGACTTGTTTCATTCTCTACCAAGGCTTTCCATTTAAAAAAAGTGTCAAATACATCAATTTTTTTTCTAATACAATAAACCCAAACTTTCCTTATTACATCATCAATAAAAGTAACATAATAACTTGAATCCCCAAGAGATGATACCTAAGCTGGCCCCCACACATCAGAATGCACCAGCTCTAACTTACTCTCTTTCTTTGTAGGTCCAACCTTGAGAAACCTTACCCGCTTCTGTTTCCCATATATGAAATCCTCACAGAACTCCAAACCTGTTTTTGTATATCTACGCAAATCCTTATTTATGATCCCCATGCCCTTATGGCTCATATGACCGAGCCTATAGTGCCACAATGTTGTATTTACTTCTGAAGCCACAAGATTACAAAAATTAGTGCTATAAGTTGTTAAACACAAGGTTCCAACCTTCTTACCTCTTGTCACTATAAGAGCACCCTTGGTAACATCCAAGAGTCCGCTGTAAATATCACAGTACAACCATCACTTCCCAACTGCACTGCCGATATCAAATTTCATCTTATGTAGGCACATGTTTGACATCCTTTAATAGCAAAGTATTCCCATTCTGCATCTTAACCTAAACATAACCTTTTCCAACTATGCTGCAAGGCTCATCATCACCAAGAAAAACATGCCCCAAAATCTCCTTGAACATAATCAAAAAAATAATGGCTATGTGGAGAAGCATGGAAAGAAGCTCCCGAATCTAAAACCTAAGATTCAATAATATTGTGCAAAGAAAGAATCAAAGCATCCTAACATACATTACCCATTGTCACATTTTCCTCCTTGTTCTTCCTGTTGTTTCTTCTTATCCCGAAGCTCCCAATAGTCCTTCTTTACATGCCCAGACTTTCCACAGTGCCAGCATACTATCTTGCTTTTGGATTTTGACCTTGCCCGATCCTTTGATTTTCCACAGCTTCCTCTATTCTTTTGTCTCCCTCTAGTTTCCACTGTCAAAGCATTCCCTGAAGTAGAATATTCCTTAGAGATTTTTCTTTGCATTTCCTCACTTAGAATCACCCCTACAACATCCTCAAACTTCAACTTTGAGTTATCTGGAACCAAGTTGCTTACCGCCATTACCAAGCTATTCCAACTCTCAGGTAAAGAGCACAGAACTAATAAATCCCTAACTTCTTCATAAAATTCTATTGTAACTGAAGCTAGCATATTTACAACTGTATTAAAATCATTTAGATGATTTTCTATTGAACCATTCTCAGACATCTTCATATTAAACAATTTTTTCAATAAAAATATCTTATTAAAGGCAGAGGGTTTTTTCATACAACTTCCCTAATGCATCCATCAGTTCTTTTGTAGTCTTTTCCTTTGAAACATTAAATAATACCGAAGATGCAAGACATAGCCGGATTGTCCCAAGTGCCTTCCTATCTAGCAAATCCCATTCCGCATTTATCATGCTTGAGGGTTTGTTCACCTTCTCAGACAGTGGAGTATAAAGATCCTTCTGACAAAGGTAATCTTCCATATGCATCTTCCAAAGACTGAAATTTTGCCTGTTGAATTTATCAACCCTAGATCTTCCATCATCTGCCATAGCTCCCACTCAAGATAAAAATTTCCTTGTGATTCAACACTTCAGCAAACCAAACTAGGCTCTGATACCAATTGTTAGGAAATAAGTGATAAAATATGCGGAATAATCCCTCACAAAATCGCAACAGTAGAAACTAATATGCAGAAATTATTACAGATCTCAAATAAAATTACAAAATAAAATAACACAACACAAAGAGATAGTATTTAATGTGGTTCACCCAATTTGGGCTATGTCCACCAAGAATCACTTGCTCAGATTTTATTACAAGCCACCACTCTCTCAATACAATACCTAGATCTATTTGGAGCTATGCTCAACAAACTCAAGAGAATTCACAACCAAATTCAAAGCACATTTGCAATGTTTTTCATTATATACCCTACCATATGCATAAAACCATATAAGTAGGCAACTATTTAAGTAGTTTTACAATATCGTGGGTATCAAAACCATGGGCCAAAACCAACCCAAAAACCTACGGGTCAAAAAATCTTGCCCATATGAGAAGAGCACATTTCCCAATATGTTGGGTGCATTTTTTCGAGGAAAAAAATAAAATTTGGGGGCTACGCCCCCGAACCCTACTACCGGGGGTTGCCACCCCCAAACCCTTGCTCGGGGCCCGGCCTAACCCCAAACCCCGGTGAGAATACATGAAAAGTGTACATTACTCTTAGTGTATAGTCTTCAACACTTTCACACATGAAAACAGGCTCCACAACCTAACAAGGTGGGGGATAGATGTGTTCTTACACCCTAAAAAATAAGGGAAATAGGATAAGGGAACATTGAGCTCTGTAAAATGCACCATGGGTGAGGTTCTCATGAAAAGGGGTCCATAATTTGTGAAATCAGTGAGTTGTTAACCCTTCCCTAACACCCAAATTGTCACTTTTAAGTGATGAAATGTTACCTCCATAGTGGAGTGAACTTTTATGTACCCCATATCCCTTTAGCTATTGGGAAAAATGGAAAAATGGACATCATGGATCCAAAAGGACACCATGGGTTAGCTAGTCAAGAAAAATTGATCAAACACTAAGTTTGGTGAGTTTATAACATGTTTGTAACACCTTAAGTTATCACCCAAGTACTAAAACATACCACTCAATAGGGGAGTGTAATTTAGTGTCTCCCATGTCCCCTTATAGTAGTGGAAAAATGGATAAGGGACATCTAAGCTCCAAAAATCTGCTCAAAGCTGATTGGTTGTGCTGATGTCATCAAACTCAATGTGAAAATAGACTAGGGAGTTGTTCTTCAAGACTGAGAGTAAGAAAATGAGTTCAGAGGTAAAATTTTATATTATTTTGACTCCGAGGGACCCAATGAGTCCATTCCCAACATTTTAAAGGCACAATTCAGATTGAAATATTATTTTTAAATCCATTTTCAACTTTTTCCTATGAGCATGCACCAATAAGTGGAGTTGCCACTAGAGTCTATAATTAGTATGAAAAAATACAATACATGGAACATGAGGAAGGTCCAATATACTACAATTATACCTTTATTTTGACCCCTTACTCTTCTTGAGGTGTCTGAAACCCTTTAAGAAAGTTACTCCTTGTAGAAAGACTCTTGTGATACATTGATGAACAAGTTTATGCATTTTGTATACTCCCAAAATTCTATCTTGATTATAACACCATGAATTAGGAAATGTAAATTTTCTGATTCATATGGTATGGATTCTCAAGACCTCTTAAGGATTCTAAAATCTTTCAAACAAGGTGACTAGCTCTTTTGAAACATGCTTTTCTTAGTGTCTTGCCCAAAAAGACCCAATTTTACTTGAAATTTTCCCAACCTCTCATGGCTCCACAAAAACTTCCTAAAATACATTATATCATCTTATTACTCTCATATGCAACCTCCATATGGGGTATTCCCTTACATTTATATTTTGGATGATGTACTCCTATGACAAGAAGACCAAAAATAGTCCTTTTGAAGCCTTTAGGAGCACTACTCTTTTATAGATCTCAATACCATCATGAATCAAGAAAGAAACACTTATATGCACATGAAAAACACTTAAAAATCATGTTATAACATTCCTACCGGATAAAATGAGGATGAAACAATTGAAAATACTAGCCAAAGGAAAGGTTTACATTGACCAAGAAAGGGGATATCAAGTGTGGGTTTTTTGTCATGACCAAAATTTTAAATTTTGCATGCTATAAGTTTAGAATGAAAATAGATGGATCTTACTCAGGGAATTTTTTTAGATTATGAAAAGGAAAAACAGAGCAAACATGAACGTTAACTATCTCATGGGGAAACATACTAGTGCCTTATCCATTGGGCTAATAGATTCTCATAGCACATAAGTAAGGACAACAAAAAACACATGACAAAAAGGAAAACACACAAAAAAAGGAAAGCACAACACACAATAGGGAAAAATATAACCGAAATGGAAACATAACCTAAATCACTTATGGTACATATGGGGGACATCCCACTTTCACTGTATTACTTTTTATCCTATGGATGCTACCAGTGCGTGGGTAGCACCAAATAATTTTGTTCCGTGAACCCATTGAATGGTTTGATGAAGTATAACCCCTTTATAAAATTCTTGAGAAAGAAAGGTGCTACTGGAGGTCTCCAGATACCTAAAAAGGATAAGATTGCATGTCTCCTCTTGAGAAAGTTAACATGAATCCTCTTACATTAAAAGATCAATATGAATAATTCACTTTTCTCACTTCCATGAAATTCCATTCTAGGTTTCTAATCCATTGTTACATTCACTCGTTCTTGTGATTTCACATTCTTCTTTTTAACATTACCACAAGACTAATTCACGATCATACCAGGCTCACCATGTTCACAACTAGCCTTATGTTCTCTGACAAATAATTTCTCCTTAGTTGTAATGTTTCTCATGACCATTGTTTATGTAGAACTATTCTCGGTAGATATTTAGAAATTTTCAATGTCATCGTATACCTCTCATCTATTTATGTTGAACATATTCTCTAGATGTTTATCTTTCCCATGTACCAACTCATTATTGATCTCGATATCAATCCCTATGATGGAGATATTATCCTCATGAATGAAGACATCCACATGATATTTAAGGATTTCCTTTTCATTCCATTCAACATGAATACAATCTTCTTTAAAAAAATGGGAAAGAAGACTCATATTCACATTCATACTTAACAATTTATTTTTCAAAAGGGACATTGAGGTCTTCCCTTTATTATATTTCGTTATTGAACATTTTTGCATCAAATGAAGAATAAAAATTGGACTCATGCTTATCTTGTATAGTCATAACATAGGTCAATATTTTGAGAATAAGTTAAGGTTCTTCAGTTCCTTTTGTAACCTTTAAAATCTCTTACACAGATTCCTTCTTCAAATATGCCCCATAGTCACCTTCACATTCATTTGAAACCTGGAAGTAATATGGAAAGAAATCATTTTAAACATCCTCTTTCTCATGATCCACATTTCTTATCTTTGAGGGTTTCCTTCTTGTAAGTTAAGGTATACCCAATCTTCATCATTTTAAAATAGAGAAACAATATTCATTTTGAATAAGAAGGGCACATATTTTAGTTTATGATCTACCAAGTCATACTTATGTTCCTTAGCAGGTTCCATCACAGACGGGAAATATTCCATCAAGATAGGAAGTTCAACATTTCCTATTGAAATTATGAAATAGTTATAACCTCTTACATATTTATACACAATGTCCACCCTTGGGCCATTTTCCCTCTAAAAAATATATTTCATCTTTCTTATCGGAAGTAACTTCTTCATGGTGCCTTTGACTGGTATGGTGAGATATGACCAATCCTTCTTTATATCTCCACCAATGTCTCTGGAGAAGGTTCAGCTCAATAACATACCATATGCAACTAGAGTGTCTGCTACCAATATTTTAACATAAACCTTATTATTAGGAAATTCCATAAGTATTGCATCAACATTATTAACTTGACCAATGAGAAGTACTTCTTTGATCTCCATGGAATAACAGTTACCAACAATAGGGACGAGGGTGAGACCAAGATAATGTGCAAAGTTTTTAAGCATGATGTTATCTAAGGCGCCAAATTCAAATATACAATTATTCAATTTGATTCTATTGAGTAGAAAGGATAGGTATAAGGGTTCAATTTTTTCAAAAGAGGAATATGTGGATGTAAGAAGGTTATGAGATGTAGGATTGCTAAGAGCAGGAAGTAACTCTTTTGCAATAAGGTCTGTGGGACATGAATTTGAATTACTTCCTTTGATAAAATGGAAAACTTTATCAAATTACTTAGGATGAGTTCTCAAATACACAAATTTAGAAATTTAGACCTTGGACTTCTTAACATGTTTAATTATGCCAACATAAGACTTATAGGAGGGTGAAGGTGTAGATGCAATAACAAGAGGACGACTGTATATTGGAATGGAATTGATTTTATATTTATTCATATCATTACATTTGAATGTAGAAATAGGGGATAACTTTGATAAGGAGAGGTAGACTTACCTGCATTAGAATATGTAGATGTAATTTTGGATACTTTGGGATTCTTATTTTTTGATTGCATGGGAGAGGGAAACTATGATACTCATTTTGTTATTATTTTTTGTAGAGTCTCCACTTGAGGATATTTTAATTTGTAATAATTATCCCTCTCTGGAGCCTTCAAATGGGTGAACAACACATACAAATGACTATTCATATCAACAATGGTTTCATAATTTTCATCATCCAAAGAATGGGTATATTCATAAAACCCAATGTTTCTAGTAGATTCAATCTCATAAATGGAAAAAATTCCCTAATAATTTTCATATTTAATTTGTGCTTCATCATAATATTCTTCAGGCCTTGCTCATATGTAACATTAACATGAGGTGGTTTAAGAGATAATATTCTTTCTCCTTCACCTATTTTGTTTCTATTCTAATTTTTATTTTTATTTGGATAACCTCCCCTTAGAAAGGTGGCTTGTGCAAGTTATTTCTTCAATGAAATCACATTATTAGCCAATTTTTGAACAAGAGAATCAATGAAACATTATTTGGAGGTTTGTCCCTTTTGCGTACCATTTAGATTATTCACTTTCCCAAAAAAAAATGAGATCATCTTATACTTGGCTAGCATATTCTCAGGCATTTTCAAGAGTTTGATGTTTAGCTCTCTGTAGAATAAATCCTACCTCAAGTAATGGTACATTTATTAAGAATATATTTTGATTATTAAGGGATGGTAAATCTTCTATAGGTATTCTTATTAGTAGTCTATAATATTAGGCAAAAAATTCTTTCATGAGTTAATTTGATTCTTTCTTCATCAAAGACAATTGAACAATAATATCTTGAGAGTCTTTAACTGATTTAAATATTGATTTGTATCTGGTTCTAATCTCATTCCAATTTGTGATGGATCAAGAGGAAAAGAGGTAGAACCATTAAGTTTCTTTCTCTTGAAGTGACTCCATAAACAAACTTATTGAAACATCTTCATCTTTAACTCCAAGGATTCTACATGTAGTATGAAAGATGTAATATGTTCTTCAGAAAGTTGGGTGCCATCACCTTTGAATTTGGGAAATTTCTTATGAGATACCTTTATAAATTCATGGAGAGGTGGTGTAAGAGAAAGAGAATTAGTGTTCCTTTACCATTGAATATGAGGTTAAGGTTCTTCCATTTATTCTTCAAATTCTTCTTCTGGGGAAATAATAGATAGAGGTGGTGCAATTGGAGATTCAAGAAGAGTCTCAATTAGATTTCCTGTTCTATCAATTGATGTAATAGATGGATTTGATGCTTGAGAGAAGTAATATGAATTGTTTAGGATATGATATTTTTATCTTTGAAGATATTCAAAATTTGGATCAACAATACCTCTTAATATTTCCAATCTAATGTATCTCCTTTTTTCCAGCTTGTGCAAAAACCTACAACAATAATGTGAAAGGACACAATTGCAAACAATAGTGGATTTCAAGCATCAAGTTTCTTATTTTTGATATTTTTTGATATTTTATGGATATTTTTTGTATATTTGATTTTTAAGATTTTGTGGATCATTATAGGGTGTGGGTCAAAAAATATTCCGCATGGTAGGTGCCAATTTTTTTTGACAAAATAATTTTTTACAAGGGAAAATAGGGGTTTTCACTGACACTATGGGACTAGGTCCATCTTCTTAGGAATGTGGAATATCCATTTATTGAAAACATGAAATATATGCACTACTATAACTATCGTGGGTGGATTTTCAACTGGGGATCACATAGGAATACTCCAAAAAACCCGTGTATAAAAAGGAGGTGAAGGAAAGGTGTGTGTATGGAGAGAGGGGATAAAGTGAGAAGGAGGTTTTATTCAATAAATAACAAGAAGAGTTTATTGACATAAAACCAGAATGTTTCTAAGTTAACAATGAGAAGACGCCATTTCAAGGAAAGAGGAACAAAAAAAATTAAATGAAAGTTTATTTACATAATATTGCACAAGTAACCATATTCATGGAGTAAAGTTAAGATGAAGAGGAAAACATAAGACAAGGAAATAGAAGAGTTGTAGTTTCTTGCTTGTGGTAAGACAATGGGAGCTATCAACCAAGAAAGACTAAACTTTTGGAATGGAGAATCTATTCCAATTTATATCTTTAAAATTCCTTTTCATAGTTCCACCACTTGCGACCTTTCACATTCCTATAGGAAAGAAAAATAGACCCCTTTATTATTAACGAAAAATGGGCATTTTACAATGAAAAATTACAATGGTCACTTAAGTGAATAGGACGAAAGATCCATTAAGTACAATTTACAATGGAGAAATAGAAAGTAGAGAGAGAGGACAGACAGATAAGAGACGTGTAATGAAGAAGGATGAAGAATCTCTGAGTTACTTTGTAGAGATGTACTCCAGCGAAATCATGATCTTTTGACTACTTCCTAAACTTGATGAAGCCTCCTAGTGCACTTATTATTTCACAAACCTCTTCTTTGGGGAATCCTCTAAATGATCAAAATTTTTAGCCCGATACGGTACCCTGAGAGAAGTGAGAAGCCCATAATCAATAGATCGCTTAAACCAAGAGAAAATCCTTCTTTGATTGAACTACCTTTTAAATATTTGAAACACTTCCATGTATCTATGATCTTTATTTCATTTTATGCACCTAGTGTACACAATGAGACAAGCTTGCACAGGGTGACCTTGGTGATCCTATCACCAAATGACCATTGTGACCTATGAGCCACAAAAAAGTACACGAACAAATCCTCTGATCTATTATGGGTGAAGAAGAGAGACTAAATGAATAATTCTTCCAACTTTTGATCAATCCTTTTTATGAGATGGGAATCACTTTGAGATCTATTTTAGGGAAATAAGAGGGCTTCCCTTCCACATGAAACATAATTTAATGATTGATCATGTTGTAAGTATCAAATTTTCCATGTCCAATCCTACTAGGGAAGATCTTGAGAGGTGATCAACACATTTTTACAATAGGGTATTTGAAAGCATTGAGAAATACCATTTGGAATGAGGATTTCTAGAATTGGATTATTGTTCACCAGAGATGTTTTTTGAAACTAAGTCACAATGTGGTGCACAAGCTAGATCTAGCTTTGTGTTTTGTAACATGTGACCATTTATCTTGTATAGAGGCTCAAATTCCTTATTTACTAACTAATATTTAGACACTTACTATATTTATTAATCCTTATTTTGAGAAGTCCATTTTAGTTATTAGTTGCTTAATTTGGCACTTTTGAATTTCCTTAATGTTCAAGGGGCAATGTTAACTCTAAGAATGAACTGTTTGCAACACTTACTTTTATGGATAATGAGGCTTAGGAATACTTACTATTTTTAGAATTAGGTCTTCTAAGTGTCAAAATGGAATGAAATTTGTCTCAAAAGTTTCCATTTTGTAATGTGAATATTTACTCCAAATTTCAAAGGATTTTAATCATTGGGTTTTTGTAGATATGAGAAAATATATTTTTTGGTTGAATATTTCAAATGCCTATAGAAAATGATATGGATAATAGATGGATGCATGTAAATAATCTTCTTAAAGGTGTTTTTGCGAGGAATCTATAGTAAAACTATCATGACAACTAACATGGGGTTTGAGATATATGAGTAAAAACAAGTTTTGGCATGGAGGATGTATGAAGAAACTTTGGTAGCATAACACCATACCAACAACAATGGAGGAGATAAAATAACACAAATGAGGCTAAAAATGGTTAAGTGTTACAGTTAAATTATTTTCCCTTTTTCAATTTTTCTCTCTCTCATTTGCACACCTTAACTCACATTAAACCCAAACAAGCTCAACTCGGGTCAGGTGGGGGTTAGAAGTGTGGTTGTACCCTAAAAAATAGGGGAAAAAGGGACAATGGGACATCAAACTCTCCAAAATGTGTCATAGGTGAGGTTCTCATGAGGGGGGGGGGGAATTTGTGAAATCGGTGAGTTATTAACCCTTCCCTAACACCCAAGTTCTAACTTTTAAGTGAAGAAAAGATACCTCCATAGGAGTGCACTTTTTTGAACACCATGTCCCCTTATCTATTGGGAAAATGGAAAAATTGACATAAGGGCTCAAAAAGGCCACCATGTGTCAGCTAGTCAAGAAAAGTGGTCAAACACCAAGTTTGGTGAGTTTATAACATGTTTCTAACACCTTAAGTTGTCACTTAAGTGACAAAACATAACACTCAATGGGGGGAAAATTGTGGTATCTGGAATGTAATCTTGCATTAAGGAAAAAGGGAAAAGGGAGATCAAATATCTAAAACTATTATTAAAGATAATTGGTTGTGCTGATGTCTGATTAAATAAAATTAGAATATATGTGGGAGATATAGTAATCCTAGTTAATCTAAGTAGGAGGACTAAAATGATGTGTAAAGAATGTAAATAGAATAAAGGAATATGAACTAAATATAAATAAATTATTCTAAATAAAATGGAAACCCTAATGTTTAAGAGAAGAAGGAGAAATAGCTAATTTCGACAGACTTTCGTAGACATGAATCTGGAAACCAGTTGTGCAAACTAGAAACTCAGGACCCAACAGAGGATAGATATGGATTTTCTGAAGTGACACAGGCACTGGGGAGTGTATTGGGGCATCCTCAGAGTGCCATGATATGAATTCATGGACACTTGAAATAGTATGAAACCTCAAAAACTATGTTTTCGGTAGTGTGACAAGGGTATTTGAAACCCTCTATGTCTTCCACGTTGGATTCACTGAATGAACTAAATGTCACCTGTACACATAAAGAAGAAGAATGGGTCAGACTGACCTCATCCACCAAACTAGTGGACTTATCACTGAGCGTTGCACTACATTTTAGACTTGGATGTAGTTCTAGTGAGTGTGTGCATGTCGTGCCCTAGGTTCTCTCATGTTAGTTGCACTTTGTGAAGTAGAAAGATATGATAGATATATAATATGTAGATAGTAGAATAGAATCAATAGAATCCCCCCTCCTCTATAGATTTATTGTGATGTAGACTTCCTAGCTTGGATGTATGGAGTTATGTGGATGTAAGTTATGTAGTAAATGCAACCCTAGATGGAGTGATTGTAGTGATAAGATGCAATGACCTAGGACCATCATTATGGTCTTATAAGCTTTATATTTATAGGGATCTCAAGTTAAATTTTTTAATTAATCTCAACAATGCCAACTGAGGAAAAGATAAGGATGATCAATGGCTAGAAGTGACCCAAAAAGGAGAGAAAGGGTATTTAATGAGATTGGGGTGCCCTGGGTGGGACCGGTGTGTCCCGAGGTGCCCCAGTATAGTGTGAGGTGCTAGGAATTAGGGATAAAATCTCAGGGAAGTTGTGAAATGGACAATATAAGTAATAGGAAAGACACAGGAAAGAAGAAAAAATATATAAAAGAAAGATGGTAAAAATATGGGATTAATTGGTAATTTGTACACTTGAGAACCGTATAAATAGTTGTATAAGATTTGGCTAAATATTGTCTAAAATGCATGATTTTATGTCTACATTTTTCCCCCACTTTATATTAGTGAGAGAATAGCTCGGTAACATAAAGTAGATAAAGAAGCGTACCTAATATCCATGCAGAGTGTAGAAGAGAATGTGCTGATGGAATAGAAGTGTGGAATGAAAAAAATAAAAATGTGGAGGAGTGTGGATTCTAAAGATGAAAAATGTGTAAAAAATGATGAGAGTGAACCTAGGACAGAACTTGTGTGTAGTCTGATGCAGTGTAAAGGTGAATTCCTGTAGTGGTGTGTTATCGTTATCATTGTCACTATAGTTTGTTGTTGTTGCCCCTAATTATACTATTTGTTTCTCATATGACAAAATTGCAAGGAGAAAATGCGTAAGTAGTCAAATATGTATGTATGTAAAAAATGTTGTGTAAAATACACAAATGTAAAATATGCTAGAAAATATTTTAAATGGAACATGTAAACCTGATCCATGTCAAAAAGAAGGGTGTAGAAGATATCCTGTACTATCATGCGAGTTTTTTGGGTGATCTCATGTCACCCTGGCTGAACAAGTGTAGGGAGGAAACACTCTGTTTCCTCTAAATCTAACTGCTTCTGCTAAGTTTTGTTGAAGAGATCTCTGTATTGTACTAGTTTTTTGGGAGATCCTATGCCACTGGATGGAAAAGTGTAGAGAGGAAACCCACTGTAACCCCTGAGCCTGTAACTACTTCGCAGAATTTCTGAAGGACACCATGTCCTATTATGATCATTATGTATGGAGTTCAGTCTAGTTTGAACTCACTCGTTGTGTCTGAACCTAGTGTAAATACGTTGTGTTAGTAGAAACCCATAATGATGCCCCCCTCTTTAGGGGTTCATGTGACAACCTTGGAAAGAGAATGCGGCCTCAAAAGAGGATCTATTGCACTTTGACCTTGTAACCAACTCAGCCCTACAGGGGGGAAGGGAAAGCACTTGGTAGATACCAAGGCACACACAAAAGGGGATGGCTAGCCAAAACAAGTGTTAGTCCACAAACACATGCATGTAATCAGTGTAAAAACGTAAATAGTATAGAAAAATACCAAGCACACAATAGTGTAAACATGCAAGAAGAAGACTGCACAAAGTGGGTTACAAACAAGGGACATCACTCATGATGTCACAAGACACACAAGGCCATCATAGCCATAATAAAAAGACAAGTGTGCACACAAGCAAAGGGAAAAGCCCACATACAATAGAAAAAAAAGTAGACAAGTATGAATGCATAGAAGTAGTCATGGAAACATGTAATCCTACAAAACAAGTGTTGCACATGGAACACCCATTTAGGATGTTAGAGTGATAACTGATATGTAAAAAACATGTATGAAAAAGTAGTATAAGATGCTAAGTACAAAATTAAACAATAACACCTCAATGAGTCGAATGTGGATGCCCCCAACAACCAGTATAGGAAGGGTAGAAGTCGAGCATCCATGTCATGTGTGAAGAGTCATGTATCTTTGATCACACTAAACAAAGAGGTGAACGCGCATGTGTGTATGATAATAACACAAAAGAAATAAAACTAACATGTGTAGTAAAGGTGATCATGCAAAACAACACTAAGGAAAAGTAAATGCCCCAAGATGGATGTAGTATGTAAAGGATGGATGGAATGGAATACAAATGGAATGATAGGGGCAACATTCCCCTCGAGTGTATGGAAGTGTATGCCGTGAGGTTCATTTTTTTTCCCCCTCGTTAGTTAAAAATGAAGTGTAAACGAGAGTGCATCATTGGGGAATGGTTGAGGAGTGTTGGTTGTGTCTAGCGGGCTGTGATGAGTGTGTATGTGTAGTGATGATGAGATGTAACATGGGAAGATGATGTACGTGGACCCTATATCGAAAGCATATACCATGAATTTTTTGAATGGAAAAGTGATGATTTATCCCTAAGCGTATATCACGATGGGAGAGGTGTATAGTGAGAAGATGTATGGAAAGATAAGTGTGGACCCTATAGCCTAAGTGTATACCACAATGTGTTGAATGGATGAGTGATGATTTATCCCTAAGAATATATCACTACATGATGAGAGGTAGCAAGTGATGAAGTATATGATTGTATAGTGGATGTACGGGACATGATGAATGGAGGAGTGATGATTTAGCCCTAAACGTATATCACTACCTGATGAAAGAAGAAGGTGATGATCTAGCCTATAGTGTATGTCACTACGAGAGGTGGGTGATGCAGTGGATAGAAAATGGTGGTGATATAACACTAAGCATAGACCACTACATGATGAGTAAGAATGAGGTGGTTATTTATCCTAAAGCGTATACCACTAAGGGATGAGTGAGAGTAAGGTGGTGATCTAGCCTAAAGCGTATACCACTAGGGGATGAATGAGGCAAGGGTGGTGATTTATCCTAAAGCATATACCACTAAGGGATGAGTAGGATAGATGATGATGTAATACAATGTAATAGAATAGGATAATATAATATGTGATGATATGATGTAAGATGATCATGAGAATTGGATGAAGGGAGTGGTGATTTATCCTAAAGCGTATACCACTAAGTGATGAGTAAATGATGAAGTGTATTGGAACAAGTGATTTAACCTAAGGTGTATACCACTACTTGATGATAGGTATGGGTGATGATATAGCCTAGAGCGTTGGTCACTAGTCCCATAGATGTGGTATGATGACATGTTGCATATAGGGAGGGTCCATTTGATTAGTAAACCCTCGACAGGAACATATGAACCAAGGAGCTGGAGTACGCCATAGATTAGTGAGTGCAACATGTAGAATAATGTAATTTATGTGACCAAGTGGTGAATAGAAAGTGTAGTTTCATGGTAGAATGTACATGTGTGATGATAGGTGTAGATAGAATGCATAGTGGTGATAGGTAAAGTTATACCCATGGATAATGTGACCTCGTGTAGAGATAGAATGTATGAGTGAAATATAAAAATAGCCTCATATATGATGATGACTAGTGTAGTGTGTATGAGAGAGATGTTGTAGATTAGGTATATATATAAATTATGAAGTAGGATGAGTGGTGTGTGTGGTTTAGTGTAATGGTGATCCCTCAATAGTCTAGTGTGAACCAAAGCACAAGAGTGTGTAATTGGGTAACAAGGGTGCTATAATGTGCGAGATAGAAGCAATGATGGATGTAGGATGATACAAGTATTTTATAGTAAAGAAAGAGGGGGGGTTAAGTATGTGATGGAATATGCCCCCTGACAGTGTGTGCGATGAAGATCTCATAAAGAGACACTAATTAGATCACTGTATGTAGTGTTTTTTTTTAACAAAAGTGATGGGATGTGAAAGAGAAGTATGACCATCACTTTGTTTTTCACCATAGTAAATGTCAATTGAGTCCCAATTGTCAATGTATGTACGATCTATAGTGGATACAGAAACAACAATATTAACTTTAAGTGATGATTTATGAGTAGGAATTGATTATACAACAGATGACTTAGTAAGAGGACGTGATTTAGAGAAAAAAATAAGAAGTGAGGAGTTGTGTTGATTTGATAATTTTGTAGAGGATGGAGTAGGAGGAGATGGTGAACTAAGTTGGAGATGTTGCTACTTAGGTGGAATTTGAGTAACCAAAGAATGTGCATGAGAATCGATACGGTGGGGGTCCTTAGATGTAGAAGGAGAAGCTTTTGGAGTCCATTTAGATGTAGTATTTATAGGTGGGCGTGCAATAGGTTGTCTTCCATTAAATGAGATAAATCCCTCACACTCAAGATGGTTGATTCTACATTGTAAAGCATAGCAATTATGGTCATTATGCCCATTGATTTAGTGATGATGGAAATATGGACGATCTTGTTGTTTTTCTATCTGATAAGGAGGATAATAATGAGTGGGCGGTAGAAGAATCAATTGATGACTAATAATCTCATCAAGCATGTCATGTTGCTTGGTATTATGGTAAAGTATGAGAGGTTCGGGTAATGGAACGACTTGAGGTTCAACTAAATGATATGTAGTGGACATAGATTGAATGGGAGATGTCGAAGAAGAACAAACGTGTGATGGAGAAACATCCTTAAGCTGTTGAATTTAAGATCTAAGAGAGGTGATGGTGGATTCCATAGATTGAATAGAGGATATATGTGATTGAGAAGCATCCTTAAGTTGTTGGATTTCAGATCTAAGATATGTGATTGTTGATTCCATAGATTTCATAGAGCAAGTATATGATTGAGAGGCATCCCTAGACTATTGACCTTCAGATCTAAGGGATGTGATTTTAGATTCCGTGACACTAAATTTTTCATGTAAGGCCTGAATCACATCTAAGATGGGTTGGTTAGAGGGAGGGTTGTCAAGATCAGGGTCAACAAAGAAACAATGAAGCATAAAACTTAATTTGTGTGGTGGTGTATTGTCATCAAAATAATTGGTATCTAGGGATCATTTTAAAATATTCTAACAAGTGGGATATCTCTTAATTAACTTAGATAAATAATATTGACCCATGCTATAAGAATAATGAGGATCCTAAGCATGAAAGATGTTGGGTTCACCAAAATGATTAACTAAAATTAGAATATATTTGGGGGATATAGTAATCCTAGTTAATCTAAGTAAGAGGACTAAAACATTGTATAAACACAATAAATAGAGTAAATTAATATGCAATAAATGTAAATAAATTATTCTAAATAAAATGGAAACCCTAATGTGCAAGAGAAGAAGGAGAAATGGCTTAGCTGATTATGGCAGATTGTCACATACCTGAAACTAGAAACTAGTTGTGCAAACAATCACTCAAGGAGCATGTAGAGGGTAGATCTAGAATATTTGAAGTGAAAAAGGCACCTGGGAGTGTATTAGGGAGCCCCAGGACACCCTGGTATGAATTCTGAGTGCTCGGAACAATATAAAATCTCATAAACTATGCTTAGTAGTGTTGCAAGGGTATCTGAAAACCTCTCCATCTGTCGCGCTGGATTTGTTGAATAAACTAGATGATGCCCTGCATGTAGAAGAATAATGGGTTATATTGACCTCAACCACCAAACTAGTGGACTTATCACTACGTTTTGCACTACATTTTGGACTTGAATGTAGCTCTGGTGAGTGTGTGCATGTCGTTCCCTAGGTGCTCTCATTCCAGTCACACTTTGTGAAGTAGTGAGATATAATAGCTATAGAAGATGTAGATAATAGAATAGAATGAATAGAATACCCCTCCTCTAAGAGTGATTGTGATGCAAACTTCCTAGCTTGGATTTATGGATCTATGTGGATGCAAGATATGTAGGAGATGCAACCCTATATGGAATGATAGTAGTGATAAGATGCAAAGACCTAGGTCCCTCATTATAGTCTTATAAGCTTTATATTTATAGGGCTCTCAAGTTTAATTTCACAATTAATCTTGACCATGCCGACTAAGGAAAATATAAACATGAAAAAATGGCTAGAAGTGACCCGAAAAGGAGTGAAAGGGTATTTTTCTAGATCAAGTGCCCCTATATAGTGTGAGACACTTGGAATTAGGGATAAAATCTCAGGAAAGTTGTGAAATGGAAAGATAAGTAATAGGAAAAATGTGCAAAGGATGAAACAAAATATAAAAGAAAGATGGAAAACAACGGGGGGTTAATTGATACTTTGTACACTGGAGAATATTCTAAATAGTAGTATAAGACTAGGTTAAATATTGGCTAAAGTGATTTTATGTCTACAATGTCATCAAACTCAATGTGAAAATAGACTAAGGAGTTGTTTTTTGGGCTTGAGAGAAAGACATGAAGTTCAAATTTTCTATAAAAAAACATGTGTAATATAAGGTGGAAACAACTCAAGCTAAGTGTATAGGTCTTGATTTTCTATTTTTTACAAATATGTGAATGTTTTTTATTTTTAAATTGTGTTATTCTTTTTTGTAATTTTGAATTTTAAGTTATGTACAAGGAAAAGGGGTAACATTTTACTATCTGATTGGAAACTACTAAAGAGTTAGAACACCTAGGAAAGGAGATGGAGGCTTAGGTCTCAATTTTTCTAAAGAATGTGACTCAAACACAAGTGGTACATTAGTTGTAATGTTTTCCAAAGAAATCCTAGGAGTAGAACTAGGTGAAGTAGATCCATGAGTAGTGTTTGAAGTAGTTTAATTTTAAGTAGAGTATACTTAGTAAGGGTGATTATAATATGATAGATGTGGTATTATATTATGAGCATTGGGAAATTTCAAATAAAACTTATTAGTGTTAATATTAGGAAGTGGATTATGAACAAGATTTAGTGGGATCATCCCATTCAATTACATTTGTATCAATAATATCTTCTAACATTTTGAAGATTAATACATTGAACAATGAGATGACCAATGCAACTTTGATAGTGTTGGTGAAATAATTGTACATAGTGCATGTAGTTGGTTTTTTCCAACTATCACAGGGCTAAGATCCTCCTTCTTATGTATGGGGGGATCTCATTATTGAATTTAAACTACCTAAAATTGTGGGGTGACCGTTAGGTCAGGGATCACACATGAATACTCCACTAAACCTATGAAAAAATGCTTGTACAATGTATAAGGGAGGAATTTATTGTGAAGGGAGGTAAAGGGGAGTTGAAGAAATAGGGAGAGAGGTTTACTATTATGAGTAGGCTTACATAATTCATATACATCAACCAGATCAGGTCCACATTCAATTATAAGAACACAACAATGTAATAAATTAGTGATTGAAATAAACCATAGACACGAAGTTGTACAAATCTATCAATCAAGGAAAAAAAGTTCCTTCTTGGTTACACAATATCACCATGCTTACAAAGTTGGAGAGTAGAGTGGATAGAGGAACATAGAAAAGGATGTTGAGAAAATGTATCTCTTATTTCTTGACGTATTAGTGATACAAATCTAAAAAAAATACAGCAATCCAAATTTCCAATCGCTTGCAATGGAGAATCCATTCCAATTTATAGCATTAAAAAATGTCTTTTCATCTCCTCCCCACATGAATTTTCATCTATCCTCATCACTTGCGACCTTCCATATTATTAGGATACAAAAGTGATTCTTTTCCTTATTAGTGAAAAAGGAATCTTTGAAGGTCACTTAAGTGAATAAGACGAAAGAAAAAAAAAGTACATTCTTAATGAAAAATTAGAATATGGAGAGATCATTAAGAGAAGGAAGAGTGAGAAGGGTTTGTCAATTTGATGAAGATGAAGCTTTTGTTGATGAAGAACTTTCCAACTGGAAGCAATGCAATCATAACCTCCTCCTTTTGCAAGATAATGAAAACATTCCAAAGCATCAAATAAGTTTTTAAAAACATTTTTATGTGATCTACATTGTGATGAGAACATGATGATATATTTTGATTACAAGGCATGAGTGAGGATCACTTTCTTAATTCTCTAGGCCTTCACAATTTACTCTAGTGATAAAAAATGAACTCCATGATGATCAAACCTCTTTATGCTTATTTTATTCTTACTGAAATAAGTATTACTCATGCAAGTGAAAGGATTTATCCTTGAATCAAATTACTATCCAATGACCATCCATTAGACTAAAATGAGGTGATTGCAATGTGCTTCATCCTTTGAGGTGTGATCACACTGCAAGGTTTTGAATGAGTATTTAATAACACTACTAAGTACATGACATCAAGTTAAACTGAGATGATTTATCATTCTTGCATGCATGGTTCTTCACATGAGTATAATCCTCTTACCCTTCCTTGCTTAATAATTATCCTTCAATAGAATCAAATATAGGCTTCTCATAAACCCTATTGCTCATATGATTCTCATGAGAATAGATGATTCATTGATCCTTCACACAGGATAGTCTAGAATTCACTGTAAATAACCTAGGCGTGCTGGCACATCACTTAGCTTAAGCTGAGAACTCACCCAAAGCATACAAAGGCGTCAGGTCCCTCTTTAGAGTTCCTTGTACAAAATATTACCATGATTTTGTATATAGATATTCTGAATCATAATCGATAATAAACAATCCATAGTGCATAAACTATATCTCAATCTAAAATATATGAAAGTTAGACTAAACAATGATTATAATAATCTTACCATACAAGAACTAGATTTAGTCATGTTCAACACCATTATTAGCCAATATGATCCATTGTATTAAACACTGTAAAAAGCAGAAGCTTCATACATTACACAAGTATCTTCATGAGTCATGCACACGACAAAACCAACAACATAACTCTACAATAATTATCTCTCTTTAAACCATGCAAATCAATACATATAAATAGGGGTGGGGAATTTCCCTTCACTACCCATGCACCTTCCAAAAATAGGCTACATGCTAATAATAGCCATGCGCCTTTACAAAAGGATACAAAACATGGAAGTACTCTAACAATAGACTTCCTATAGTTAACTATGAGTATAAATCCTATTATTAGACTAAACTATGCATGGCACTTGAACTGATGCTTATTCCTAAAATACCCTTGCATGAACCCCAAGTATTTATGTCTTTATGTGCTTAGCACGCTAACTCCAAATAGCCTAGACCCACAAAATGGCTAAGTTCTGAATTTAAACTATTTTGTAATGCACTTGTTTTACTATTTTTCCGCTCCTTCAAATGAACCTTATTCCAAAGTGCACATCCCTTATGTGTTTTCACCTCTGAGAAATATTCCATCTACTCAACATTACCTCATACTAAATAAATTTCTGCCCCGAAAATGGGTAATTCCATATTATCTCTCTGACAATAAAGAATAAGGAATGAAAGAATAACTTAAGAACTATACAAATAGAATGAAGTTCTTTTATGCAGTCCCCTCTTCTACTGGCAGGATCAACTTTGGATATTCATTTTTAAGCTTGGCCTCCAATATTTTATACTCACTCGGCACATCCCTTGTTTTATCTAGGATATATTTCACTATGGCATCCAATTCATCCTAGGTCATCTTTTCTTTTTGATTCTACAAAACTTAGACAACATTGGCCATACCTGACACCATTCCTTCCATGAAATCCATTTTCTGTGCTAAAATCTTCCCAATTTTATTTATCTGATCCATATGTGATTCTTGGGCTACTGTGAGGGCTTCACACTTTTGTTTCACCATAGCCAACCTTTATGCACACCTAAGTGTCTCATCCTTCATGGCTTTCAGGACTTCATTATCTTTTGCAATAGTTATCATCCTTATTATTACATTTGGTGCCGCAGACATATTTAGAGCTTGATCTTCTTTTTTGAGCTCATCTTTCAAGGTTTATAGCAAAGACTCATAACTTAAAAATTTCTTGGAAATAGTCACCTTTACTCTTGTTGCTTCTTCTACAGGGTCTTTTGGTACGGGCATATGAATGATCCCTTCATCTAAAACCAATTTCATAAGTGTGTGTAGATAATGCATTGCAGAGGGAAATTTCTAAGGATCTTGAGTTTCTAGATGAGGTCTCACCTTAATAATGTAGTCACCAATTTCCTCGGCCATACTAACTAAAGCCTCATTATTTTCCTTTTCCAGTTCCTTCTCTTCTTTCAGGTGTTTTATTTCTATAGTCTCATCTTTATTGTCTTCCAGTAATGCTCTAATGGTTTCTGATTTATCAATAATACTCCGTGTAACCTCAACAGATACCTTGACCAAGGAATTTCTCACTTGTTCATCTGACATCATCGTGGATTTAATAGTCATGTGCCTGATGTGTGGTGCTTTCTTCACTCTGTGCAAGACATGATTCCTCGTATACATTAAAATTTAGTTCATCCATATGAGTTTGCATGGACCAAGAAAATTTCTTTTTAGTACACACATTGGCCATCTCGAGATCCATAAACTCTTAGCCATATAAGTCCTTTGGCCCCACGGTGCTTTGAAATCAGAAACGTATGATTTTTCTTGGGTCTTCTACATACCCCATATCAGGATTCACGTAGTCCTCACTTGCCTTTCCTTTCTTCGATCTCTTCCCCTTAGGAACCCGGGTGCCAAAATATGGAGTTTTTCTTTCACCTTCTTGTGTCATGTGGGGCACACTAGATGGCTCACCCATTTCCTATTCTATTTCCTTTAACCCCTCCTCATCATTCTTCATCTCCTCATCATGAGGCTCCTATGTATCCTTAGGATGCACCAGGGTTCCTGGTATGCTTTCTCCAGAATCATCGTCCTCGTCATCCTTAAGCTTTAGCTTTCATCTTTTATTCTTTTCAGGTGCTTCCTTCTGAGGAAAAATTTGAGGTGAACTTCGTAAAGGTTATGATGATCCTATGCCTTGATTCCTAGTTCTTCTAAACACCCTTTTGAATTGGTGTTCCTCATTGACTTGTTCTGAATCTAAGTCCAGTGCACATGTTTCCAATTATTCCTCCTCTTCATACCACAATGGAGGAGTAGTCATGCGCTCACTTTCCTTCTTGTCAGTGAGCTTCCTTTGACCCCTGCACACTAAGCCACCATTGTCCTCATGTAGGTCTTCTTATTATTCTTCTTCTTCAAATGGAGAAGTAGGCTTCTCAGCTACCAAATTTCCATCTGTGTGCTTCCCCTTAGGCTGGCCTGGTAGCACGAATTCATTGTTTACATACTTACCATTCTCCAGCCTAGGATTAAGCTGAAGGTAAACTAGCATGTCCCCATTGTCACCAATTTACAAGCTTATTGGATTCATAGTTATATCATTATAAATAAACCTCTCAATGTATGCAGACCTACCTAGGTAAGTGCAAGTCTTTCACAGCATATGGTAGTCATAGTCTACATTATCTACATTGTACGATAACTGGATCGTGTCTAAAAATCTATGAGTTGAGGTCTGGAAGAACTGTGTTGTGAAAGTGTAGGGAAGTTTGCACCATGGGCTCCATGTTCCATCCTTCATCTCAAAGTGTGTGATGTAAAAACATTGATACACTGTAAACTGCACCAACTCACCTAATACTACGGGCAACTCCATTCTTCTTCAAATTCCATGCGGAGCCGATCATACCGCATATTTTCCCTTTGTTTAAATGGGCCACACATAGTCCCTTCACATAAATATTTTTCAAATATTTTTGGAAGAGAATTCTTCTCTACAGGATACTCCCAAATTTTATTCTTTGGCCCATCAAGAACTCCAATCTCCACAAATTCAAGGGATAAAAAAATAGTGCCAAATCTTATCTTCTCACCTTTACATGCCTCCTTAATGATTGTTTCATCTATGTATCCCTCCAAATTTTATATCTCTCCTTATGACATCTTCTTCGTAATGTGAAGCCACATAATGTTCACTTGTGACCATATCTCATGGTCATTCAATTTTGTCAACAGATGTGCAGCTACATGTACAACTGGATACTTCCTCAGCTTATAAATGTCCATGTCACGCAGACCTTTTGAATAACCCAACTCCTTTCTGGTGGCTATAATGGCTGCCTTATCAGTTAAATCACTTCCAACTTATGTGCATGTACTCTTTAATCCTGTCAGACTAGCAATCAAGGGCACTATGATTATAATTTGTCATCAAACAAAATAGAATAAGTCCTCATAGAATCTGTTCATAAGCCATTGGTAAAATTTTTTAGGTTTTCCAAAATAAGGAAGTTCATACAACTGCAAAACCCCAACCTTCCTCAGTAGCTTCTCCCTAACATTGTCCTATATGGGCATGTCATCAACCATCTATTTATTTGTCTTCATATTCAGCAGTGCATCCAAGTCCTCCTTGTTATCGATGGTCCGATGATTGTAATCACTTACTTTACTTCAACAGACATGAGAATCCCAATCGCATCCCATGATCACCTCTTCTGGATAATACATTTTAGAAAAAATTCTCTTGGGGGCATCCTCTACTTCAGATTCAACCTCTACCTTCTTCTTCCCCTTTATCCCTACTCCAGGGGCTCTCCTTGGTGCCATAGTAAGAAAATGGTGCTTTTTACCTCTATAAAGTTGTGTGACCCAAACTTCCATGCCCTAGCTTGAAAATGCATGCCCGAGACCCTTTTAAAACCATGAAACTTGATTTATCCTCTCCGAATGCCTCTTCTTCGTTCAAACCCTTCTATAATGGGAAGGTAAGTCAATCTCATGCACAATTCTACTCTCAATTTATGGTTTCTTAGCTCTCTGATGTTCAACACGTATCACTTAGCTTGTTTGCAAATAGCTCACTAAAATATTTGTAATCACAAAGGTAAAAATGAACCTACATCCCATCCTTACATATATTTTGAAAAATTTATCACATTTATTACTCATCCACCTCCCATCGATCCTCACATTAACTCACCATTTACGAAAAATTTTGCGCTATACATATGCGCGCTACAATCATAGTCTTCTAGCGCACGTTTCTACCTCTTGGCTACAGACCTCCTTTCGTGCACTTCTATGTGTCGAAGTACTTTGGCACAGTGCCTTCCTCTAAGTGGTTTCTACTGCTGCAACTTACCTCGTGTTACACTATGTGTCCATTGTTTTCCACTTGTTTTTTTCTTAGGAACAATATTTTTTTCTAGCTGCACCTTTCCACAGTATCTACATTTTCGAAAAAGCACCTACATAAATATTTCCTTATGCATTCTTGTTGATCTACTAGACTCTGGCACTTAGTGAAGGAAATACATAAGGTTCATGTGGGAAAACAAAGTGCATTCATAGGCACAAAAGTATCAGAAAGGATCACGCGTGAAGAACAAAATCAGGTTCGGGAATTAGCCATTTTCACGACAAGGATCTATTTTTGGAGATAGCATGCAGAGCACTCAAACTGATTAGAGACTTGTATGTCATGCATTGGATATTTTTGGAGGATCAGCTATGAAGCATTTTGCATGGACACAGGCCAGGAATAGATCTACTACTTTCAGTTAACTAACAATAGTCCATTGTTAGTACACTTACATGTGTGGTTATTTTTGTAACGGTGTGTGGCTAATAATAGTATGCAACCTAATTTGGTATTAGATAAGTGGTGAAGGGAAATTCCCCACCCTTATAAGTATGTAGTAAACTGTGTAAAGAGATATACATAGATGCATACATAGAGAAAAAGAGAGAGCATAGATATATGTATGAGAAATGAGATATAGTGAGACTATGCTACTAAATCTATTACACGCATGAGCCTATACTACTGTTATTTAATGAAGCTTCTATGTACTTATTGTATTTAATCTAATGGAGGTTATGGATTGAATCAAGGTGTTACCATGTTTACAGTTCAGTATTGCATGCTTGATTTCATTATGGGTATTTTTTAAGTCTGTTACTTTCTAGATCTAGATCTGACTATGCACTGTATGAAAGACATATTAATTATAGATCTAAATGATTGAAGTCTTCATCATGATAACATCCTACAACAACAACCCTAAGGAGGGACCTAGTACCTGGTAACATGAAATCACATCACCCCTAAATGAGTTATGGATCTTCTTTTCTAAGGCAGGGTCATTTAGTGTGATTTGCATAACATGGGACCATCTCTCAAGCTGTGGGAATTGCAGACTTGAGATGGCCCTTCGGAGAAAGCCAGATTCTTCTTCCTGATCCTAATGTTAAACTCCTAATGTAGAAATGACGTATAACTACACCTATCCTAACAATGCCAAGGAGACAGGGAGAGATAAAGTGCATAAAGAGGGAAATCCTACACTAACGAGGTGATAACACCAAGAAAAGGGAAATGTTGATATTCTACCCAGACTGCCATGAAACGAATAGAAGTGACCAATGGAGACGATGAACAACAACATCATAGACCAAAGATCAGATTTCACATAGGAAACATTTCAACCCAGTGAACACAACTCCCATATTTGCAAATGAACGTCCAAAAGATGCACAGACACCTTACAATGAAGAGAGGTAAGAAGAAACAACAAGAAACAAGCCAAGGATAGAAAAATGTATCACAAAAACACATTTTTTATTACTCTAGGAGGTCACACAATACATCATTTACGAGAAAGAGGTAAAAAACACCATTCACAAAGTAGGGGAGGAGGTTCAGAATCCATTTTCAACCCTAGGGAAGAAAAGAAGAGGGGGCAGGGAATAAGAATGAACAACAACTTACAATGAATCCTGCCCCTGTATTTATAGATTCAACTTGAAAGAAGATGAGAGAGAGAAGTAGAAAAATAGGTTGAAGCTCAACCACCATTGTTAATTCCTCTAATGAAATCTCTCCCCAAATATGTCTTTCCTACATTAATCCTTGGTTTGACGCCTTAAAGGAAGAGGAAACATCGGAAACAGATCGAATCCGATCTGGTTGTTAAGATAGATGGATCCTGCACTAAAGGGATAAAGATGTTTCCTCCATTTTTCTTCATCTAACCTCCTCAAAATTAAAGTTTCAGACCTCTGTGGTGTGGGCGAGGATGAGATATTTTCAACGGCGTCAGATTTATAATATTTCAAGCCTTGAGCCGAAAGATATGCCCCCTCGAAGTTTGTATCGGGTCCATACAGGAGGGTGGGAAAACACCTTGAAAAATGGGTCCCCCTTTTGGTATGGGACATGTGACAGCCTTGCTCGAACATAAAATGGGCCTACGGGTCCACAATTTATCTTTTTCCCTTTCCTCCGATTCCCCACTTTGGCTTTGACTCGGGCCCAAACTTTGACTTTTTCCCTTTGCCTCGTTCTGGAATGCAAGCTCGTAGGTCCGAAACGTTTTCCCTTCATATTTCTTTATGTGCGGGGTTGTCTTGAAAAAAATTTTTGGGGGTGAATTTGGGATAACAATACCTTTTCCTGCTTTGGGTGAGCACTCAGTCTAAGCTGAGTGATGTACCAGTGTGCCTGGGTGTGTATTGCTGAATTCTAGGCCACATCATTGGTTCCGTTGCCGGGACCTCTTTTTCAGTTTTTTTCAGGATGGTTCATAATGAAGACATATCGGTTGACCTTAGCAAGTGTTGAGGAGTGGATACATGATCTGGAAGAATAATACGCACAGTGGTTCAACACTGGATCAGAGTTTAACGCACGTGTATGGGTGGAATAGAACCTGTATGATAGTTTATATGAGAGCTTCTTTTATATCTTTCAAGTATAATTATATGAGTGGCTGATTACTTATGCATCTAAGCGTAATTAGAGGTATCGTGCACTTGTCTAGACCCATGAAGAATTTCAGGCCCTTTATGATGCTGATCTGATTTGGATTCGAGCTGTGGATGTGTGGTTCTATGGTGTTTTGAACAGTTATATCTTAGAGTACTCAATTTCCACTTATTCATGTCTAGAGGTAGCTAAATTCTAGTTTTTACGATATCTAAGGGGAATTACCTACAAGGTATTCCAATGGTAATCAACATCCTGATGGTAACTTTGAATCTGGAGAGTAAACCAATGGCTACCTAAACCTCACCACACGTGGGTACAGGAGAAAGTTTGGTGAAGGATGGAAGACCTAGCGGTAGAAAGGAAGAGAGAGGAAAGGTGGCTTAAGTATAATGAGGCATGCGAGAGGGAGATAGAGAAACAATGGGAGGTTGTAGAAACAAATGGCATTGTGGAGAAAGATAGTTTGTGAAGGAGTGGAAATTCACATAGAAGACATGGAACCCTAGCCTCAGGAACTCCCCCATTTGGGAAAAATGATAGGGATCCCTCCTCGGCCTCACGTAGAAGTGCCAACAGAGACTATGACTTGGGCCATGCAGGTGCACATCTGAATCTACCTAGTAACCTTTCCTTTGTGTTTGGTTTTCCAGCATCTAGTATAACAAGCACTCAACAAGCTAGTTCAAGTAGTGGGAGAGTAGGAGTGAGTCTTATAAGAGGCACAGTGATGGCAGTACAAACGTCTTCATTGTTTTATGGGAGTACCTTTTGGGTGTATCATCAGCACAGAACACAAGCATGCGCACTGATTTTTGGATTAACTTCTGGGAGTAGTACCATGCTTCACAGAGTGTCAGGGTACAGTTCAGTTCTACTATTGGGACATAGGGAAGTACATATTTTGGTCCAACCCCAACTACAAGTTCAAGTTTAGGAGGTATAGGTATCTCTAGGTTCAGGTGGAGGCAGGGGAAACTGAGAGGTTCTAGATCAAGTGGGCAAGGTCTGCACCAACCCCAAAATATTTACATGGAAATGTCTCTTTGTCTTCCAGAGTATAGGGGCATAGAAGATGCTGCTGAACATGTGCATATGTGTGAAATATTGTGGCACACAAAAGGAATCACAGACTTCTAAGCATAGGGAAAGCCAATTTTCTACTACGTTACAAGGGCACGCACACAGCTGGTACAAAAAGTATGACCCTGATCAGAATTGTGTAGATTATACAGCTTTAAAGGATGTACTCCTGTAAAGAGTTTCATATCCCTCAGTTTGAGTAGAAGAGTATAAGTGCACTCAAGGATATCACACAAGGCAATATTGAAAGTGTTAGAGAGTATGATACATGGTTTAAAACGTTATTATCAAAGCTTTCTTATGACATACACACAATCCATCATGCATAATGTTTCATTGGGGTCTTGATTACCCCTTTTAGGAGGGCATTATCACATAAGACATACACTGATCTGCGTAAAGCACTTGAAGCATCCTTTTACGTGCTGAGGCAGTTAGAAGCATAGATATTGTGGTGAGCCTGTTTTTAGAAGCAAAAATAGAAGCTATAGCAAAATAGTTGGAGAAACTATCAGTAAATTCAGCACATGAGATGTGCACATGGATTTGGTGCACAGATTTTGAAGTAGAAGGTCATACAAAGGATATTTGTCCTCACATAACAATACACTCTTTGCTGATGCATTGTGAAATATGTCATTTAAACCATGATGCTAGCCACTTCCCATTATTACAATTCGCGATAAGGAAGAACAGTTTCAAGCTACTATAAAATATGCAGGTCCACGACTCATGACACGAAAGACTGCCATCTGATTGGATAGTTCCATGATGCTATAGATATTGGGGTACGATAGATAGGTGTTTCAGAAAACTCTAAGGGAAAGAATGAGCATCATGATTGGGATCACAATCAGGTGTACTATGATCGAAATGAAGTGCATTTTGAAGGTGGTCGTAGCAGAGGTCAAGGATACTGTGGTGGATTCGGAGGATGAGGCCGTGGTGGTGGAAAAAGTGAGTTTCCTCATGGAACATGTTATACATGTGGATCTCTTGATCACTACAGGCGTGAATGTCCTTAGAATATTACATGTTATTTTTGTGGAAAGAACCATAGCTATGAGGAGTTCCTGGACATGTATGATCATCTTGAGTAAGAAGCATAAACAAGAAAACAAAGGCGCACATGGATGGTTTGGATACAACACGCTATTAAAAATCAATGGATGTCTAAGTTGGAAGTAGAGTCCGAGGCATTGCAATTGAAGATCACGACCCACGCTAAGGTGGTACACGTGCCAGGAAAGCATTTTAGTAGAAACCTACCATCACTAAAGAAGAAGTTTTTTATGCACGGTACCCAGATCCTGCCTATCAGAAGGAGGTTTATCAGGAAACCATGGAAGTTCTAAGGAATCTTCAGGGTGAGATACAATACTTAAAAGATAAATCATGAAAGATGGAGCAAAATAAAGCATCAGAGATGGTCCAAAATGATATAGATGACTTTAGGGAAGTGTGTAAAATGTTGCACCAAGAAAATATCATTCCCCTATTAGGGATTTGGTTAAAAGGAAACACTCTGTGCGTAAGTACTGAGATTGGACATCAGATCCTACATGCAAATCTTCCCCCTCATAGCCTAGATTATAACAATGAAATCACTCTGAATGTTGTTGTGGATGGGTGGCTATTGAGTAATATACTGATTGATACAGGCGTGGAAGTCAATGTTCTTACCTTGGATGCATGGGTAAAAATGGGAAGACCCCCATTGCAGCCATCCTCTAATGTATTATTCATGGCTAATCAGACTAAGGCCACTCCCATCAGAGTTTTGAAACACGCGTCCATTACCATACCAGGAGCCAAGTTCACTAGAGACTTTCAAGTTTTAGAACTGGCAGAGTTAGATAGCTTCCCAGATCTATTGGGGCGTCCTTGGTGTTATGCAAATAATGTTGATCTTTGGTTCAACAAGGGCTATATCAGTTTCAAAAATAAAGAGGAAAGAGTTATTATTCCTTTAACAGATGGAAAATATGTGCCTTATGTTGAGCCCTTAAGTGAAGAAGATCTGAATAGGATTTATGTATGTGCCATATGAGATCCAGAGATAATTGAGCCAACCAAAGAAGGGCTAAATTAGTGGGAGGATGCATAATATATTAGTGATACTACAAGTGTTTCTTGTGATAATTGGTCTCACAACACTGATGAGTTTGTAGGGCGTGAAGTAAAGAGCATATTTCCTCGAGGCATAAAACCGCATTATGTCAGGAGGATAGGTAACAACTCGGTACCTTGTTACACAAGAGAAGTGAATCCCATGGTATTCATGTGCTCCATGGAAGAAAAGTGGATAGACCCGCCAGAAAGAAGAAATATGCTAGCATATACACTACGTGGGACAGCAACACACTGGTGGGTGGCCCAAAAGGATAATCTTGTCAGATGGAATGAAATTAGGATTGATCTTACTACTAGGTTCTTTAGGAGAAATGCACCTACTTAAATAAGTACTTATCACGGTAATCAACCTATTCAGCACCATGTTCAGAAGTGTGAGAGACTCTGGCCAGAAGGGCAGGAAGATTTACCACCTTCACTATGGGTGCACAAGTTTTATTCCACTTTACAAGGCTGCACATGTGCTTGGTATGTATATGTATAACTCCATAGAGAAACTGGAAATTGGAAAAAAATTAATTGCTGGAATGGCCCAGAAACTTGACTTCTTCTCTACAAAGCCTCCGGTGGAAGAAGCATTGAAATTTATCAAGCGCTTAACTATGGGGGATAGTGCTAGGGTGGAAGAACTCCTTCAGGAGTTATTCGATAAAGAAGACTCAGGAGACCATCTTTATGAAAAACCATATGCTGATGCAACATTACTTCAATGCGCTTGACTTGAGAAAGAGAAAGGAAAAATGCTCTACTTAGTGGATGATGAAGAAGCAGATAATTTGGATGTAAACCATTCAACAAGGAGGTGTGAGGTATTGGATAGTACGGATAAGACCATGCGTGCCTTTTATGAGCCTATGAAGAAAAAGTGGGTGAATACTGGAACAAATACTGAGCCCAAGGAAGCAATAATTGGAGACTATTGGTCAGACTCTGAAGTGGCAAAAATCATAGAGTTACTAAGGGATTACTAGGATTTATTTCCTAAGGGGTGCCATGAACTTAAAGGCGTGTATAAATCATTAGGAGAGATGAAGATAAAACTTAAAGAGGTTGCACGTCCAGTGAGAAAGAGACCCTACAAGATGAACCCCAATTCACATGAAAAGGTCAAAGAAGAGATTGATAAAATGTTGAAGTTTGGGATTATAAAGCCCCTTGATGAGTCAGAGTGGGTTAGTCTAATGGTGCTCAGTGTCAAGAAGAATGGATGGATTAGAATATGTGTGGACTACAGGCAGATGAATTTTGCATGTGTAACTGATCCATTTCCTACGCCTTTCACTGAGGAAATCCTAGAAGGAGTTTCAGGCTGCAAAATCTATTCATTTACATATGGGTTCTTCAGGTATCATCAGGTTTAGATTTCCCAGGAGGATTAGGAATATACTACATTTACTACTAAATGGGGTAGCTTTACCTATGCTGTAATGCCTTTTGGTCTAAAAAATGTTCCTGTTGTATTTTTACGCATAGTTTTCAAGTGTTTAAGGAATTTATTCACAACTTCTTACAGGTCTATTTAGATGATTGGATGATGTATGGATTAGTTAAGGATCACTGTGACAATTTGTGCTTGATGTTTGAATGGTGTAGACAGTTGAGTATCTCTTTGAACATCAAGAAGTGCATATTTTCTACACCATTTGGGATACTTTTAGGACACATATTCTGCAAGGAGGGTTTTTTGGTTGATCCAGCAAAGGTTGTAGTCATTATAGGCCTAAAGGAGCCTACCAGTCAAAGTGAGGTGCGTGGAGTTTTGGGTCATACATGATATTACAGAAATTTTATCAAAGGATATGCCAAAGTTATCGCACCATTAGAAGAGTTATTGAAAGGGAAAGATATGTTCTACTGGGGAGAACAACATCAACATGGATTCGAGACATTGAAGGAGAAACTTACTACCATACCTATTCTGTGTTTTCGTTCGTGGGACCAACCATTTCATGTGCATGTTTACGCCTCTCACATGGTCGTTGGCTCGGTGTTGGCTCAACCTAGAGAAGGTATTATAGATCATCCTATTTTTTTTCTCTAGTAGAAAGATAACTAGTACAGAATAGAATTACACAACTATAGAACGTGAAGCTTTGTCAATGATCTATGCACTATAGAAATTACGCCAGTACTGTCGACACTAAAATTTTCCTCCGTAGTTTCTATTTCATTAATGTATGTATTAGGAATAGGATGTTGTTAAGTATAATTAGTAGTAGCGTCTGATAGAAGATAACAGCGATGGAAGTACGGTGCCGCCAATAATGTGGAGTACGGTAACAGTCAAAGTACAATAGGAATGTTGTAAAAAGTAAATATTTGTCATAAGTGGTCTGGTAATGTTAAAATGTCAAAGTTTGGGTAATTAGAGAAGTAGGGTCTACATGATTAGGAATTAGAAATATTATATTAGTAATAAGGACAAGGAGTGAGGTCATAAATATTTTGTGTATTTTATTTGTAAAAAGTCTAAAAATGTGGAACCCATGTAAAATGATAAGGTTTATCTTATCTTAAAAGATAAGCTTACATGTACAGATAAGAGTTAAGGTATGGAATATGATTCGTCAGAGTGGATTTCTTATCCTATCTTAGAGATAAGATGGATAAGCCTGGAAGTTCTATAAATAGAGAGGCCACCCCCCTCATTTAGCATAGAAGGAAGTAGTGAGAAATATTGTAGGAAGTGTACGAAGGAAGCCATCAGTTAAAGGTGTGTTGAAGAAGCCATTAAGAGGTGTAATTGTAAAGTTTCTCCCATAGTCTTGGTGAAAGGCAAGTGAATTCAATAACACTTGAAGTACCTCATGGGTGATATTGTAACAATTTCATGTTAATATTATAATTTACTTTGATATTTCAGATTTGTCATCATTCCGTCTTATCATAGTCGATAGTATTCTTGTGTTATGTTGTTGTTTTGTTTCCAGATTACATCCACCAAACTAAAGGCTGTGCATTAGTAAATAATCATAGCACGAGGAGTTCCCGGTGAAGAATTATCATAGTGCCGGATTGGTGATGACATTTTGGTTCCGTTGCCGGGACCATTAATCATTGGTGGATTTTCTGGAGAGATATTCCCACTTAGTCAAAAATTAATTGGAGGGCAACCTTATTTTTACTATGCATAGTAGTTACCATGGTAAAGTCATTTTTACCATGAATAGTAGTTACCATGATAAAGTCATTTTTGCTGTGTATAGTATTTATCACAGTAAAGCCACTTTTTACTGTGAATAGTATTTACCGCAGTAACTTCACTTTTTACCGTGAATAGTGTTTACCACATTAAAGTCAGTTTTTACCGCAGTAAGTCAAGTTTTACCATAGTTTACCGTGGTCATTTCTATTTTACTGTAGAAAGGTGTAAAGTCACTTTCTAGTATAGTGATTCCAATTATTTGTGCACATAAGTCTTGTACTTGTGGGTTGGTATTTCACGGTGGTTACTTTTGAAAATGGGAAAGATTCCTGTTTTTTCAGCTCAATCTAATAAAGATGCTTCTTCTTTCATTCAAGAGTTTAAGCGATCTTGTATTTGTAATGGCCTTATAAGAAGGGAACAATGGACTAAATTTTTTCCTACCTTTTTGGATGGTTCAACACTTAGGTGGTTTGAAACACTAGGTGATAATGTGAAAAATTCATGGGATTTATTAACTGAAAGTTTTCTTGAAGAATTTGGTGAACAACAAAAATATGCAGATCTCATGATCGATATCACAAAGCTAACCAAAGGAGAGAAGGAGAAGATAAGGGATTATCATGCTCGTGTTCTAGAGCTAAGGAGGAAGCTCGATGCCCAGATCCGGAAGGAAGGATTAGTGGATGGGTTGATGAATGGCGTGGATAATCTCCTATGTAAGCACTTCATTCTTGGGATGAAGCCAGAGATCAGACAACGAGTGAAGTATGACCGCCCAGCTACCATTGAACAAGCAAAGGAGATTGCAAGAAGGCAAGAAGAAAGCATGGAAGAAGAGCCCAAAGAAATTGTTGCTAAAGTAGAGCCTACACTAGTACCTTTGGTCCAGAATCCACAACCACTACCGGTGAGCACAAATATTTCTCTTAGTACATCTACTGAGTATGAAGATCTGCTCAAAAAGATGGGTCAATTAACTATTAATCTTCTTCAAGGAAAATAATTTAGTTCTCAGGGAGGAGATAGAGGTCCAAAAAGAAATATTTCTGAAGTTTTTATGTTATGGTTGTTATAAAAAGGGTCATTATAAGTATAATTTTCCAGATAGAGCTTCTACATCTGGTAAAGGAGATAATGATAAAGGAAAAGAACCTGTGAATTCTTTTGATGTAGTAGATAAGAGCAGAAATAATGAAGTAGATGTGTTTGTAACAAAAAGAAAGAAAGAAAAAGATAATCAAGATGGAAATGATCCTAAAAAGATGAAAGGAGAAACTAGTAAGAAACATAGGAGAAGAAAGTTGGGTGTGCAGGATTTTCTGATTTCACAGGGGCAAGGACCATACTCCATCTTGGAAGATCTGTCCAAAAGGCCTACAAATATTACATATGGTCAACTCTTGGCTATGTCTTCGGAGAAGAGACGGGAGCTGCGAAGTGGACTCAATGCTCGACGAAGGAAGGAGGTTGAGGTCCCTGTTTTGGAGGCAGAGGCAGATCCCTATGCTCCACAAGCTGAGGTATTATGTAATGGTATTTCAATTCATGATGTCTTAGTTGATGGAGGTGCTGCAGTTAATGTAATGACCGAGTCTATAATGAATATGTTTTGTTTAAAAATTGATCGCCCTTCAACACTTATGTTAAGGTCATTAAATAAGGGAAAAACTAAACCAGAAGGTGTAGTTTCAAATGTGGCAATATCTGTTATGGGTGTTGTATGTGTGGTAGACTTTCAGGTGATGAAAAATGGTACTGTTGCGTACCCAATGTTACTGGGAAGACCATGGCTAAGGAGAGTTCATGCAAGAAACTACTGGAATGAAGGTTTCATGACACTTGGACGTGGTAGAGAGAGGGTGAAGATAAATGTGATCCCTCGACATCATAAGGCAGAACCTGTGGATTCAAGTGATGAAACTGATGATTGGACATCCTCTGATTACTCTAGTACCAATGAAGTGGACACTGAAGATGAAGAAAGTGAGGTTAATGTTTCAGTCATGGATATCCTTCCAGTCACACCAACTCATGACCCCATAAAATTATCTGAAGAAGAAGTTGATGATCGTCGCCAACAAATAAAGATTGGTGATGCTGTGATGGAGAGTGAGAAGGAATCCTACCTCCAGCTCTTTCGAAGGTACATACACATATTCACTTTTGATTACAAAGAACTCTGTCAAGTAAGTTGGGTAGAACATTCTATTGAGCTGGTAGATGGTGCTAAGCCCATAAAGCAAATGCCATATAGAATGAATCCTAATTTTTCCAAGAATGTAAAAGAAGAAATAGATAAGTTGCTTGATGCAGGATTCATATTTACTATGGAGAATTCAGAATGGGTTTCTCCCATTGTGATCTCAATAAAAAAAATGGGAAGCTACGCATTTGTGTTGATTACAGGAAGCTCAATAAGGCAACAAAGAAGGATCATTACCCTCTTCCATTTTTAGATCAGATCTTGGACGAAGTAGCTGGCCAGGAGTGCTATAGTTTTGCTGATGGATATAGCGGCTACAACCAAGTTCGTATAGCAGAGAAAGATCAGCTGAAGACCACGTTCACCACTCCTTGGGGAACATTTGCTTATAGAGTTATGCCTTTTGGGTTGTGTAATGCTCCAACAACATTCCAGCGTTTGATGAATAGGGTGTTCGAACCCTACATTAGGACCTTCATCAGAGTATTTTTGGATGATTTTTGTATCTATGGGAGCAATTTAGACCACCTGCACCAGATGGAGACATCATTTCAAAGGTTAGATGAAGCACAAGCCTCACTAAACCCTACAAAATGTGTCTTTGGATGTTCTAAAGGCGTTTTGTTAGGGCATGTTGTATCCAGAGATGGTATTGGTACTGATCCTGATAAAGTTTCAAAAATCAAAGAGTTACCATTTCCTATTAATAAAAGTAAGTTGAGATCATTTTTAGGCCATGTGGGTTACTATAGAAGGTTCATCAATAATTTCTCAAAGATTACACAACCACTAACGCAGTTCTTGAAGAAGGATGTTACTTATGAACCAGGAAAAAGGTGCATGAAGCTTTTGGACAACTGAAGGAAGCCCTGGTGTCTTCACCTATTTTGAAGAATCCAGACTGGAGCAAGCCATTCATTGTGTACACTGATGCCTCAGATGCAGCACTAGGAAGTACTTTGAGCCAAAAGGATGAAAATGGGAATGAACATCCAATTTACTTTGGGAGCAGACAAATGAGCAGTGCTGAGGTAAATTATACTGTAACTGAAAAAGAAGCTCTGGCTATCATTTTTGCTGTAAAGAAGTTTAGAAATTACTTACTAGGGCAAAAATTTCTAGTTGTAACAGATCATCAGGCTCTAAAATATATTGTAAATAAGCCTAACCCATCAGGGAGGATAGCAAGATGGATAATTTTGCTACAAGAATTTGAATTTGATATTATAGATAGGCCAAGAAAGAAGCATGTCAATGCAGATGCACTCTCTCGAGCCTATGATGGTTTAGGATCATCTTGTGATGATGATGATTTCCCCGATGCAGCATTGTTATCCCTTGACACAATCCCTAGTGAATACATAGATATTTGGAATTATCTGAATGAATTCAAGTTTCCTGATGGTGCCAATGCAAAGACTAAGAGAAAGATTACTCAAGCCAGTCGTCCATATTCTATTCTGCATGGAGTATTATTTCGAATAGGACCTGATGGACAGTACAAGAGGGCAGTTGGACGTGATCAAGGGAAGGAACTGCTAGAATAATTCCACAATGGTACATGTGGAGGGCACTTCTCTAGACAACTTACAGCAAGAAGGATCTTGGATGCAGGTTATCACTGGCCTACTCTTTTTAAAGATTGTTATAATTATTGTAAGACATGTGATATTTGTCAAACACATGGTAACCGTAAGACTTCATCAGCTCCATTATGTCCTATTCTTCCACTTGGTCCCTTTGAAAAGTGGGGAATAGACATTGTAGGTCCACTTCCAACTACCTCACGCCAAAATAAGTATATTGTAGTTGCCACAGATTATTTAACCAAGTGGGTTGAAGCTAGGCCATTGAAAACAACTTCCATGGATGAAGTGGCAAGGTTCATATATGAACGCATTGTCACCAGATTTGGTTGTCCATTAGAAATTGTAACAGATCAAGGAAGCCACTTCATTAATGAGGTGGTAGAAGCCCTAGTCAATAAGTTTTCTATTAAGCACAGGAAGGCAACAACATACAAGCCAAGCACAAATGGACAGGTGGAACGAAATTTTTTTGTGTTGTGTCAAATTCTAGCAAAAGATGCAGCCTTGCAGGTACATAAGTGGGATAAAAGGATTCATGCATCATTGTGGGCATATAGGGCAACATCAAAGTCAGCAACAGGATACTCCCCATTTCAGTTGGCCTATGGCATTGATCCAGTTCTTCCTATTGAGTTTGATATTCCCACTGTGAGAGTTATGAAAAATGAAAGGATGGATGAAAGTGATTCAGTAAAAGAAAGGTTGGTACATCTTCATTTGCTAGAGGAAATGAGGGAAATAGCAAAGGATACAAGCCATAAGAAGAAAATGAAGCAGAAGGAATACTTTGATCAAAAGATCCATTGGTCTCCATTTCATGTGAATGACTTGGTTCTAGTATATGATTCCAGATACAAAAAAAGAAGACAGAGAAAATTTCTTCCAAAATGGATGGGGCCCTACAAAATAGCAGCTGTGCATGAAAATGGTACGTACCGACTGGAGGAATTGGATGGCACTCCCATTACGAAATGGGTCAACCACGACAAGTTGAAGATTTTCCAAGCACCAGAATAGTCTACTCCGAGGACGGAGTAGAAGCTAGGAAGGGGGAAGATGTCGACACTAAAATTTTCCTCCGTAGTTTCTATTTCATTAATGTATGTATTAGGAATAGGATGTTGTTAAGTATAATTAGTAGTAGCGTCTGATAGAAGATAACGGCGCCGGTCAGTACGGTGCCACCAATAATGTGGAGTACGGTAACAGTCAAAGTACAATAGGAATGTTGTAAAAAGTAAATATTTGTCATAAGTGGTCCGGTAATGTTAAAATGTCAAAGTTTGGGTAATTAGAGAAGTATGGTCTACATGATTAGGAATTAGAAATATTATATTAGTAATAAGGACAAGGAGTGAGGTCATAAATATTTTGTGTATTTTATTTGTAAAAAGTCTAAAAATGTGGAACCCATGTAAAATGATAAGGTTTATCTTATCTTAAAAGATAAGCTTACATGTACAGATAAGAGTTAAGGTATGGAATATGATTCGTCAGAGTGGATTTCTTATCCTATCTTAGAGATAAGATGGATAAGCCTGGAAGTTCTATAAATAGAGAGGCCACCCCCCTCATTTAGCATAGAAGGAAGTAGTGAGAAATATTGTAGGAAGTGTACGAAGGAAGCCATCAGTTAAAGGTGTGTTGAAGAAGCCATTAAGAGGTGTAATTGTAAAGTTTCTCCCATAGTCTTGGTGAAAGGCAAGTGAAGTCAATAACACTTGAAGTACCTCATGGGTGAGATTGTAACAATTTCATGTCAATATTATAATTTACTTTGATATTTCAGATTTTTCATCATTCCGTCTTATCATAGTCGATGGTATTCTTGTGTTATGTTGTTGTTTTGTTTCCAGATTACATCCACCAAACTAAAGGCTGTGCATTAGTAAATAATCATAGCACGAGGAGTTCCCGGTGAAGAATTATCATAGTGTCGGATTGGTGATGACAGTACCTACTAGCTACACCATTCATCTTTTATACAAACCACATGGCATTGAAGTATTTGGTAAATAAACCTATTTTACAAGGGAGCATATGTCGATGGGTGCTCTTATTTCAAGAATTTGATTTCACAGTTGTGGTAAAACCAGGAAAAAATAATTCTAGATCGGACCATCTATCAAGAATATAGTCTAGTGAAGAAGCAAAGGCAATTGAGGATACCATGCTAGATGCACAGATATATAGGTTACAACGAGCACCATCAGAACTAGAGGACATTGTTGTCTTTCTACGAACAGGAATGACGCCGGCAAGGAATGAAATTCTTGGAGAATAAATAGCTTGCTATATGCACCACACCTTATATGCTAATCAGTGGTAACTTGTACAAATCACGAAACTTGCGCCATGCATGTTATCCTACAAAATTGACAAGGGAATTTGTAGGTAACTATACCAAAAATTCTATTTTTTTCCCCTAGGGAAGTTTGATAACGTTCGAAATAGCGCAAAACTCCCTTTAAAAAAATCAAGTTGTTTCAGAAATTAGCTGTTTTTAATTTATCCTTCGGCATAGAAAAGTTGTATGTCGAAACTCACAAAACTGTGCCATTTTGAACTGGGCACCATTTCATTCATGTCGACATCCCAAAATTTGTGCCCCCTTTAAAACCTTTAGTGCACTGAAGATTGTTGTGTTAACATCACATAAAATTTGTGCTAAGAATTTTCCTAGGCACAATTTTCCTCGTGTCAATGCTCCAAAAGTCGCATGCCAAAAGTGGTTGGTGATGTCAGAAATGCCAATTTTTCTATAAATATAAACCTGCCACATGTCATTTTCACAAATTGGAAATTGTGAAAAGTTTTTTCTCTGTGAGTGTCAGCCGTCCCTATCAGCCCTCGCGTGCCGTTTTCAAGTTTATAGACCCTGCGTCTTTCTTCGTATTTTATAAATCTGGGTAAGTGTCTCCTCTCCTATTTGTGGTTTTTTTGTTCGTTGTGTTCTGTTAGGTATTAGGATTCAAATCAAAAGGTTAAAATCCAAAGAGCCTAATAAATTCCTCAACTTAGCTGAAACCCTCTTTTCCTCTCCTTCCAGATCTGTAAATCTGGAAGGCCCCTACCGACTAAAACAAATTATAAAACCATTTATCCCTGCTTGCTGCCTTGTAAAAAACCCTCTCTTCCTTGCCATCTGACAAATCCAAAAAAAAGAGAGAAGTAGTGTAAATTAAGAAATTACCAAAATCATCTAACTGTTAAAATCTTTGGCACACTGTTTTTTCATGTTACACCTCCCAAAGTTGTGCTTTCACACATTTTTTTACTCATGTAACAATTTTTTTTTCCATGACCAACCAAAGAACACTCACCAATTTTTTTTGAAGCACAGGAACAACTTCCACAACATCGACATGACATGTTGTATGCTACAAATCCCGCACCCCGTACTTTACCCTTTGGCACTAAAATTTTTCATGTAACACCTTGTCAAAATTGTGCCCTTTAAAACTTGGTGCAACTTTTCCCAAGTCGACACCTAGTGCCACTACACCCATGTTGACACTTTCCCAAGTGTGCCATGCCATAAAAATCTCTTTCAGTCTACTGTAAGCTTGTGCCTTGTGCCGTAAGCCCTTAAAATTTCTCTTTCTTCCTTTTCCAAGCTAAACTTAACTGTTTTCTCACACATTCTAAGGTGTTATTTTATTCTTCAAACTGTCATTATGAATAACATGATGGTTGACATGGCCCTTCTGTGTTGGAACTTCTTGGTACTTCCTGTAGAATAAGAACATCCGTTCTTGAACTCACATATGTCTTTGTCAAACAAGAAACCGACTAAAGCTAAAGCTAAAGCTAAACAGTCAGAGCAAGAAATGAAGTATAAGTACAAGAGAGTCAGAATGTTTGACTCATATGTCGAGTGTGACCTTGACATCAGAGACTCTGAGTTAGGTCATGTTGACATGGATGATTTCTGGGTAAGGACCACCAAGGCAAACAATGGCCCATGGATGAATAAGTTAATAGGCAGTGGATTGCACTTTACAGCTGGGTCTTCCGGTGAGTGCCGTAAATAATGAGTTCATCATGTTGATTGCCTGATGTTATAACAAAGACACTAGATGTGTCAAAAATAAAGAACATGAGACAATCATAAACCTCACATCTCGTCACTTTGAGATGATCTTGGGCATTCCTCATCACAGGAAATATGTGGAAATAAGTATTGAAGACTATGAGAAGCATGGGATGATAATGAAGATTAGTGCATGCAGATGATGAATGAACTCTATCTGAAGAACAAGAAGTCGGTCACCAGATGGCCACAAACCATCCACCGTAGTGATTTTAATGAAGAATTGAGTGATACAATCATGTTCTTGAACAAAGTATTTGGGCTCCCTGATGCCCATTATTTCCACAAATGGATGCTGAGATACCTGGAGAATATGAAGCAAGAATGCACCTGATCAACGCTTTGGTTGGGGTGAAATCATAAGTGACACCATCTCATAGCAAGCTTCAACAAGTTCTAACAACTGGGAAGTTCTACATGAATTCCTACGTTGTATACATTGCTGCGTCAGAAAGAGATTTCACAGGGTTAACTCGAAATGGGGTATGGCCCCAAGTCAAGATATATGAGTTCTACCCAGAGCTAAGGCTCGAAGCCAGCATCTCCCAGTTCTCTAAAATAAATGATGCCTTCTTCTATGAGGTATTATGTTTGTTGAGACCAAACATGAGACACAGTTGAACCAACCTGAGTGTGGTTGCTACTACAAAGAAATAGGGAGCATTGTTCACACAATTCCCCACATTCACATACCTCAGAGGCGTGAATTTCGAGGGGGAACCAATGAAGCTGCCAAGGTTGTAGGGCCAAAGCTAGTCCTCCTAGAATTGTCAAGGCATTTAATCATTATCATGAAAAGTGCATGAAGAGAAAGAAAGGAGGAACTCCATTCCCCCTTACAGTTGGCCGATACACTTGCACCTACACTTGCTAAAGCATGGGAGATGTATGCTGAACTAGAGCTACTAAATTTGAAACACAACTTCCCAGCAAGGCCGACCTTTGACTGTCAGAGTTGCCTCCCAAAGGAAAAAATTGATCCCATTCATGTTCCTGAGATCGAGGACATTTGGATCGACCTAACACATGAGATAGACATCAGGCGGAAGGATCACTCTCAGCTGGCTCTGGAGGAGATCATCCATTATGGAATTGCCATTGTCCCAAAGAAATTCAAAGAGACTGATCAAGAAATTGATCAGGTCTACATTGACACAGATGGGGACAACTGGCCATTCGATGAAGATCGACAGAGCTAAGGCGCCAAAGACCATTCAAGAGAGGATCAAACCCATATTGCAGTGCACTGAACATTGGTGCAATTAGAATGGCCTTACATACCTCAGAGTTGACTTCACCACTTCTCCTTCAGGAAGTGCACCTCCAAGGCCAGATCATGTGCCGAAAGGAAAAGGAAAAGATAAGGTGGGAGAACCAAGCAGACAAGAAGAAAATCCTGAAGGCCTTCCTCCTACTTCTGAGAAGCAAGTAGTCGACCTGGTGTCTCCAGGTGATGAAGAAACAACTGATATTTCAATGGATACATCCACCTGGATGTTATCACAACTGCAACTACTGAGGTACCCAACATCCCTTCTTCCGCTCCTCCTTCTCCTCCTATCATTCAAGCATCTATTCCTATGGATGTGTCTTCTCCTCTCCCTTCCTCCCTTCCATCTTCCACCTCTTCCATCTTCTCCTCTCTTGCGGATCTGTCACCCAATATTTCCTCAATCTTGATGAAGATCCCTTCCATTTCCATGTCCTTCTCTCCTCTTTGTTAGTAACTCCAGGCCCCATAAGCATTGGTGCATTGGATTCCCTATTAATGCCACCACCGAGTGTTTCAACTCACTTCCCTGAGGCCTTTATAGTTTCTCCCCCTCTCACTCCTTTTTCTTCTTCTTCTTCCGCTCCCACTCCCATAAGTCCTGGTTGGATTTCTGACCATCTGAGCCAGCATAAGAGGAAAGTTCCCATTGCAGCCATGGATTTCTCCATTATTCGAAGAAGGGAACCAAGAAGTAGAAAGTGATAACTCACTTTTCTAAAGGCACTTTGGGGGAGAGATTCATGGAGATAGCTTTCCCAGATCCCACCAAGAGAAAAGAAGATCTATCTCCCACAGACTTCACAGTGACTCAAGTCACAATGGGGACCTCGTCTGAAAGCCTACAAGGGGAAGCCTTGTCTACTGTGGATGCTCTCTGCAAGAAGCTCCAAGAGGAAAAAGAGGAGAAAATGATACTCAAAGAACAAAACAAACATCTCCTACAAGCATTGTAGAAAATGGGCAACGCTCCTCCTGTGACTGCCACCAAACCCATTCAAGTTCCCAGTCAGGAGAAAATAAATGAATATGTTAAGATTAGTGAACAAGGCACAACAGTATCATCCTGGATTGAGTGGATCCTCAGAGATGGTGAGGAAGTGCTTGGGAAGTTTACATTTCTCTATCAAGATATAACTCAAGAAAATAAGGAGCTACAAGCAGTAGCAAGTTCCCTATCCGAAGAGTTGGATAACGCCAGGTTACAACATGAAACATTCCAAGAAATGGTTAACTACTCAGTTGACGACCTATTAAATGTCGGCATTATCAATCACCAGCATGCACATAATAAGGCTCTCACTACATTAGATTACTGGGTTGATCAGATGGAATATATCCTAGAGAGAATCGATAAAGTCAAAGATGAAGCCCTGGAAGCACGATACAACATGGAGCAGATAAGTTACAAAAATGGCTCCAGGGATGCTTAGTGAATCATATAACTTGAGGGAAGTAGATGATACATTCCAAAATTTCAAGGCTATCATCACTCAAGGTTTGGCACCAGAGGTCACTTTTGACTGAGATTCAATCAATAACCTCTTGGCCTGCCACGATTTCATTGGATTTTTAATCGATGCATGCAAAAATTTCACTGAGTTACCTGACAAGCTCAAGAATGAGAAAGAAACCTATGAAGTCATTCATGACCATTTTAATGGTCCTGACCATGATCAACTTCAAGAAATGATCAGCAAGTTTGCAGAATATCGAGCGCAATGTCACATCGACTCTCCCGATCAAAAGCAAGACACCAAGTTTGAGTAGAGGGATGTTGAAGAGTAGTTTCTCCTTTCATGTATGTGTTGATCATTTTTGTAAAATATATTAAAAAAATCATGTTGGCATACACAATGACCTCATCCATGTTGCACCATGGGATGTTGTCATCCAAAAATTTGCCCAAGTCAACTGTTGACTTTTTAGATATTTTCTAGATCTTTTGTAAATATCTTGTAAGATATTTTGTAAGTAGTGGGTTTGCTTTTGTCTTCTTTCCTCCTCTCCTTCTATAAATACTAGAATACTTGTTGTATTCTACTGGTGAACATTTTTTGTATGAAAAGAGAAGTGAGGAGAGAAAGACTTTGTGTTTTCTTGCAACAAAAGAGATATTAATATACATATTCAGACTTTGTGCTTAATGTGTGTGTTATTTGCATCAAGATATTTCTTAAGTTAGATCTATGTTTTTATTTTGTTAGATTCATTCCTACTATTGTCATCTATTCATCAGTATTGCTTTAATTGTTTATGCAAGTAAGTTTGGCTCTATTTACTACCGGCTCAAAGCATAAACCTTCTGACCTTTCCATCTTGGAATTCATTTCTTTTCTTCCTTCAGATCTACCCTCCTACCTTTCTGTTCATAGTTGGAACTACCTCTACTGGGATGAGATCCCAAACCCCCTAAATTTAGAACAGTGTAGATTTGCAAAGATTCCTATGCTTGATAGATTAGCAATAAACCAATTTCACTTCGCTGTCTCGAAGAGGGGCTATGCCCTGCACATTGTTGGCTTGTTTCCCCACAACCTGCCTAACTGACAAATTTTTGGACCAATAGTTTTTGGCGACTCCGCTGGGGATCAAACTAAGGAAATAACTAAAAAACTATAAAAATCACTACCAGATTGCAAATTTTAACCCTTTGTTGAAAATCAAAATTTTTGCATAAGTGATCAAAACTAAAAATTTCCTTATGAAAATCCATAGATCTGGACCAGATAGAAACTTTTAGTTCGCTGAGCTTTTACTAAAAATTATATATTTTAGTAGATCTGAGATTCTAACATTTTATGTTATTTTCAAAACCTTGCAAAATTCAGGGACAAAGATCCGAAAATCAACCTACTGAATTGACCCACTTTTTATCCTTATTAATATTTGTTTGAAAACTGCAATCGATTGTTATTTAAGAGGGTAAAATTAAATATTGAAAAAAGTACAAGCTACTGATTTTTGCCAGAAAAATAAGAAAATCAGCAAGTATAAACAAAAATATTGTTGTAAATCTGCTCCTGATTGTTGCAGATCTAAACGGATACACTGGCGGGTGAACCATTTACTCATAGCAGAAGAGCTCATGGGGAAGTTGATCCAATTTTTGATCTACTTCGAAGGCACAATTTTAGTATCACTCCAGCACAATTCGCATCACTGAGCTCAGCAGATCGATCAGCAAGAAGTGCCTCACCTCCACGAAAGAGCTAGATTTCATAGGGTGCCTCGACATCAACTTGCAGTGCTCTATTTCTAAGTGGAACCACACTCCCTGCTCATGTTCTTTTTCCTTCTTTTCAAATGGAAGAAAATCTACATGTACCATGGGGAAATGCCATGGGTCCTCTAGCACTGCTGCATCCAGTCAACCCCCTCCCTCATGGAAATCACAAAAATTTCCTGAAATTTGATGGGAGTGGAAATCAAAGCACAGACACACATATAGCTACGTTTATTATGTCATGCAACATTCTAGATGTGACTCATGAGGACGTATCGGTACGTCTCTTTCTGGAGACCTTGCAAGGGCCTGCATCAGAATGGTTCTAGCATTTACTAGCTAGATCCATCACCAGTTGGGCCACATTGCAGACTGCATTTGAAGACAGATACAAACCTTCAGAAGATGCATTTGTGTTATTGTCACAAATCACTCATATGAAGAAGGAGACCAATGAAACCATGTGCGATTTTATCACCCGATTCAATTCGTTGATCAACCGTGTGCTGCTTGCCATGATGCCAACATTAGAGAATCAAAAGTGTTTCTTCTTGAATGCCATGAGTTTGAAAGTAAGTTTCTTACTTTCACAGGAATAAATAACCACCTTGGCCTTTGCTCAAGCTATGACCATTTAGATAGAGGACAACCTTCTTATATCCGGTGAGTTAAGATGAGAGCCATCAAAATCAAAAGCTTCAACTTCTTCTCAGGCTACCTCATCAGATCCAACATTCCAAAGGATGGTGAATGACTTGATCTCATTAAAGAAGCAATTGGCTCAAACATTGTCTACTAATCCGTACCAGGGTATCCCATGGAGGAACTTCACTCCCAACAATGCACCCTAAAGGCTGCATTTTCCTGCTACTTCTCCAAGGTTAGAAATTAAAGCCCCTCTAGTTAATTCTTTGGTTGAAATTGAAGCAAGATGAGCCAAATTATGAAGAACCTTCATTGCAAGGTGAAGATGATCAAGATTTCTGTGAACCGATTGGTGACTCTACTATTGGGTATATGGAATTTGAAGACAAGGAATATAATGAAGAAGAGGGTACCTAAGGGTATGCGAGTGGACAATCATACACGGTTTTCACTCGCTCACAAGGAAAAAAAGTAGAGGTTGCTATTGAAAAACAAAATGAAAAGGTTGTAGTAACTCCACTTCCAACGATTGTTAAAAGAGGTAATCCCCTTCCTACTCAACCTCCTGTTAAACCTTTTGTAAAGAAATATTTTCCTCCTATTTCTCCTCCAATTTAGCCTTCCTCCAGTCCCATAAAGACCAATAATCCTCCTCTACAAACGTGAAATGAAGGACTCATTCCTTCGTTATGCAACCCTTGGTCACATTCGATATAGTCGATCATGCCAAAAAGACCAATATCTAGATGTCTGAAGCTGAGTACCTTCAGCTCCAACCAGAGCAGCTTATAAGATTAACTAAGTATATCCAAAGCCAAGCTACCGTACCTCCTATTTCCCCAAAAAGAATTCTTTCCATTCCTCCTACGTCTCACATAAATGTTTCCTCGACTTCCACATCATGGAAAATTGAACCTTTTTACCTATCTCTCCTGATCAATGGTCATAAACTAAGCAACTGTATAATTGATTCTAGAGCTTCTGACAATGTTATGCCAGCAAAGGTCACCCATGCTTTGGGCCTCACACTTACTAAACCTTTTGGCAGATGTTACTCCATGGAAACCAAAAGGTACCATTGATTGGTTAGATCAAGGATGCGTAGTTTGCATTCGCGTGGCATTTCCTGAGAAAAGGGTAAAAATGACTATTCTCGTAGCTGATATTCCAGCAGCATATGGGATATTGCTAGGGAGGATATTTTGTAAAGAAGTTGGTGGGGAAATTCATATGGACTGGTCCAAAAGCCAAGATTCCTATCAAAGGGGTGATGCAGACATTGGAACCAGAGTCACAAAAGAAATATCTAGTCACCAACTCTGATGACCCTAAGGCTCAGATTCTTTTCGAATCGTCAAGGATGGGGAACTACTTCCTATCCATTGACTCAGATAGAATGGATGTTCTTGTCCAAAAAGAGGATCTCAACAAAGTATGGACATTACAGTTTGATGGCAGTTGTGTGACAAGTGGATGCGGTGCTGGGGCTGTTCTAATATCTCCTGAAGAGGAGATTTTCCCTTTTTCTTTCAAGTTGCAGTTCTTCAATACGAATAATACTATTGAGTATGAATCCTTGTTACTTGGCATGCAAGCTGCAAAAGAGAAAGGAATCAAGAATCTAAGAGTGCAAGGTGATGTTGAGCTAATTGTCAATTAGGTAAAAGGGATATACCAAGTAAAGAATGACCGACTCATACACTATTGTAATGTAGTATGGGATAACATCGAAGAGTTTGATGCTTTCTCAATCAAAGCAGTTCCGCGAGCTCAAAATGACATGGCTGATTCATTGGTCGTCTCATCCTCTCTCATGCTCCCTCACCCAGGGTTAAAAATGGATACATATACCATTGAAGTGGTTTTTCACCCAAGTGTGCCAGATAATTCACAACACTGACAAGTGTTCAATGATGACAACCAACTTATCACCTTTTTGGAGAAAGCTGACAATTTCAAAGAACTTCATTTTGATGGATCAACTTCTACGTGTCGCGAGTCTCTCACCGGTAAAGCACATGAATCTGAAAAAGATACAGTGATACAGCTCAAAGGAAATAAGATTTTGAAAGGTTTGGTTTCCTTAGAATGATTATTTGATAATCATGACCATTTTGTTAAGAAAAAGTGACAGGATGATCCTTGCTCTTCTCTGGAAATTGAATCCGTCAATCTGGGTATTGCGGAACATCCTCATTCTATGAATATTGGGAAGTGTTGTACGCCCGAGGAAAAGTGAAATTTTTTTAAGTTGCTAAAAAAGTACATGGATGTGTTGGCATGGTCTTATACTGATCTAAAGTCTTTCAAGCCAAAAGACATTCTGCACGACATTCTGCTCAAGGATGATGTCAAGCCTTTTCATCAAAAGCAAAGGTAATTACAACCCCAAAATCTCAGTTACCATCTAGGCTAAAATTCAAAAGATGCTGGATGCAAGAATTATTTTTCCAATTCATCACAGTACTTGGGTTGCAAATATTGTCTGTGTGGAAGAAGATTGGTGAGATACGTATATGCGTGGAATTTTACAACTTGAACCAGTCATCCTTAAAAGATAACTATCCACTTCCGATAATGGATCAAGTGCTACAGGTAGTAACCAGTTCAGAAATGTTGTCTATGCTTGACATGGTTTTTTAGGTTACAATCAAATTCAAGTCACGCCTGAAGATCAGTTCAAAATAACATTCACCACTCCTTGGGGTACCTTCGCCTACAACAGAATTCCGTTCGGTTTGATCAATGCTAGTGCCACCTTCCAACGAGCAATGGACTTTGCATTCAAAGGTATGATGGGAAAAGTCATCGTAGTTTACCTAGATGACCTGACCATGTTCTCCAAAAGACAAAGTGATCACTGTGATCATTTTGAACAAGTCTTGATCAGATGCCAAGAGCACAAAATTTTGCTAAATCCCAAGAAGTCATTTTTTGGGGTCACCGAAGGAAAACTGCTAGGACATGTCATTAGCAGAGAAGGAACTAAGATAGATGTCGAAAGGGTCAAGGCTATTCAGATCCTTACTTTACCTACAAGCAAGACTGGTGTTCACTCTTTCTTCGGAAAGGTAAATTTTCTTAGACGCTTTGTTCCTGATTTTGCTGAGAAGACTCGTCATATATCTAATATGATGAAAGGGTCCCAAACATTCTGATAGAGTGAGGAAGGCAAGACATCATTTGAAGATGTAAAAACCTCCATCGCCCATGCTCCTATTCTAGTGTGTCCTGACTTCAACAAAGACTTCATCATGTACAACTATGCCTCTGCGCATACTGTATAAGCTATCTTGATGTAAAAGAACTCTGAAGATATTGAATCCCTGATTACTTTCATGAGCTCTCCTCTTAAGCCTCATGAACTAAAGATGTCACAATTGGAAAAGCATGCCTTTTCCATGGTAAAAGTAGTCAAGAACTTCCGCTACTATATTCTGAATTCTCATATAGTAGTGCTGGTTCCCGACACGGCTGTTAAATCTATCCTGACTCAACAGAAGTTAAGGAGCTTATGAGGGAATTTGATCACAAAGGTCCAAGAATATGATCTAGACATCAAACCAACCAAGTTGGTAAGAGGTAAGGGCCTGTGTCAGCTAATGGCTGAAAATAAAGACTCAGAGGTACCTGAAGAGAAAGTCTGATCACATTGATGGAGAACAAAATGAACTAGAGAAAGTGGATTCTTGCCCATGGTTCTATTCGTCGCCACGAATGATGAATGGTATTCTGACATCATGTTCTTTCTCACCTATGGTGAGTACCCAACTCACCTAACAATAAAGGAAAAGTGAATAGTGAAGCTCAGAGACGCAAGATATGTCATATGGGATGATGGATTATACAAATGTGGAATTGACGGTATTTTGCTACGATGTGTTGACAAGTTGCAGTAAGTAAAATTGTTGGAGAGTTTTCACAACTTAGCCTATGGTGGTCACTTCTCCTCATTAGTGACAACACACAAAATCATTCGGGCCAAGTACTACTAGCCAACGCTATTTCAAGATGCAGCCACCTGGGTAGCAAAATGTTAACTTTGCCAATAGTTCGTTAGCAAACCAAAGTTGGCTGCATTTCCCCTCAGGCCCATCATTATTAATGAACCATTCAGGAAATGGGGAATTGATTTTATTGGAGCACTCAATCCTCAATCAAGTGTTGGACATAGTTACATCCTAACAACAATGGATTACTTCACGAAATGGGTGGAGGCCATACCTGTCAAGCATGCCACTTTTGAAGTTGTTTGCAACTTCATCAAAGAGAATATTATTGTAAGATTTGGCATTCCACACAAAATCATTACTGACAAAGCTTCCAAATTCTCTTCACAAGAGGTTATTGGTTTTTTTTATGGATACGGAATAACCTTGGCTCATGCCTCTGATTATTATCCTCAAGGAAATGGTCAGGCAGAATCCAGCAACAAGAACCTGGTAACTATCATACGGAAGCTGGTTGATGAAAACCAGTGGTCCTGGCACAAATCATTATATGATGCTTTGTGGGTGGATCGTATCACTCCAAAGAGGTCTCTCGACATGTCACCTTTCTAGGTGTTATATGGGACTGATGCCGAAATTCCTATCTCCGTAGAACTTCCTACTCTGCACTTGGCTCGAGTAATTAAAGATGAAACTTTTCAAAATTATCTTGAAAAGAGGATTATGTACCTGATGGAACTTGAAGAAAAGTGAGGGAAAGTGGTCAAAAAGATCACTGAACATTAGAATCAAGTTAAGAGGTTGTTTGACAAGAAAGCTAAGAAGAGAGATTTTCAAGTGGGAGATCTTGTTCTTCTGTGGGACAAAAGAAGAGAACTAAAAGATATGCACTGGAAGTTTGAATCTCTTTGGAGAGGGCCATAAAAAATCAATCATCTCAATGGAGAGAATAGTTTCTATCTCTCATATCCAGATGGAACTGAACTCCTGCTTCCCTATAGCAGGCAGCACCTGAAGATCTTCAGGAAGTAGAGCTTGCTCTCTTCTTTGTACAGTTTTCTTGTTTGTTTTGTGTTTGCTTTCGTTGTGTGTTTGCTGTTCCCTTGTGTTTTCCTTTCTATTTTTGTGTGTGACTCCCCCTTTTCTTATTTTTTTTTGCCCTTGTTTTTGAACTCTCTGTAACCCAATGGATAGGCACATGAAAAAATCTGGGATTCTCTACCCTTAAGTTTCACTTAAAGATAGTCCCTAGAAAGAGCCAGTTGTTATCCTACAAAATTGACAAGGGAAATTTGTAGGTAACTATACCAAAAATTCTATTTTGACCCCTAGGGAAGTTTGATAATGTTTGAAATAGCCCAAAAATCCCTTTGAAAAAATCAAGTTGTTTCATGACTTAGCCATTTTCAGCTTATCCTTCGGTGCAGAAAGTTGTGTGTTGACACTCACAAAACTACACCCTTTTGAACTGGGCACCATTTCATTCATGTCAACATCCCAAAATTTATGCCCCTTTAAATCCTTTAGCACTGAAAATTTTGTGTTAACGTCAATAAATTTGCGCTAAGCATTTTCCTATGAATAATTTTCCTCATGTCGACGCTCACAAAATCACGCCAAAGGAGGTTGGTGAGGTCATAAATGCCAATTTTTCTATAAATAGAAACCTACCACATGTCATTTTCACGAATTGGAAATTGTGAAAAGTATTCTCTCTGCACGTGTCAACCATCCCTATCAGCCCTCGCGTGCCATTTTTCAAGCTTGTGGACCCCGCGTCTTTCTTCGTGTTTTATAAATCTGGGTAAGTGGCTCCTCTCCCAGTTGTGGTTTTTGTTTTGGGTATCAGGATTCATGTCAAAAGGTTAAAATCCAAAGAACCTAATAAAATTTCCAACCCAACTAAAACCCTCTTTTCCTCTCCTTTTAGATCTACAAATCTGGAAGGCCCCTGCCGCTAAAGCAAAATATAAACCATTTATCCCTGCTTGCTGCCTTGCCAAAAAAACCTCTCTTCCTGGCCATCTGACAAATCCAAAAGGAGGAAAGTGATAATCAAGAAATTGACCAAACTGTTAACTATTATCCTTTGGCATAATCTTCATAGATGTTACATGCTTAGAAAGTGTGTCAAACAAATACACCGAACTATTTTTCCTCGCAACCTCTTCCAAATTTTGCGCTTTGGTGGACTTTACTCTCATGCAAAATAAACTTTTTCTGTGCCCAGCCAAAGAACACTTACAAGATTTTCCTAAGGTGCAAGCGCAACTTCCACAACATCAACATAAGATGTTGTTTGCTGCAGACCCATGCCATGTGCTTTACCCTTTGGCACCAAAATTTGCATGTTGACATCCAGAAAAGTGCTCCATGTCATAGAAAGCTCCTGCAGCCTGCTGTAAACTTGTGCCTTGCACCCTAAGGCTTAAAATTTCTCATTCTTCCTTCTGCAAACTAAACTTAACTATTTTCTCACACATTCCAAGGTGTTTTGTTATTCTTCAAAATTTCATTATGAATAACATGATGGTTGACATGGCTCTCTATGTGTTGGACCTTCTTGATACTTCTTACAGAACAACAACATCTGCTTCTTGAACTTAGATATGTCTTCATCAAGCAAGAAACCAACTAAATCTAAAACTAAAGCTAAGCTGTCGGAGAAATAAATGAAGTACAAGCACCAGAGAGTCAGAATACCTGACTCATATGCCAAGTGTGACCTTGACATTAGAGACTTTGAGCTGGGTCATGTTGACATGGATGATTTCTAGGTAAGGACCACTAAGGTGAATAATGTCCCGTGAATGACTAAGTTAATAGGCAGTGGATTGCACTTTGTAGCTAGGATTCCAGTGAGTGCCGTAAATATTGAGTTCATAATGTTGATTGCCCGATGTTATAAAAAAAACATTAGATGTGTCAAAAATAAAGAACATGAGATAATCATAAACCTCACAGCTTCATCACTTTGAGATGATCCTGGGCATTCCTCATCACCGGCACTATGTGGAAATAAGTATTGAAGACTACAAAAAGGCATGGGATGATAATGAAGATCAGTGCATACAGATGATGAATGAACTCTATCTAAAGAACAAGAATTTGTTGACCACAAACCATCCACCGTAGTGGTTTTAATGAAGAATTGAGTGATACAATCACATTTTTGAACAGAGTATTTGGGCTCCCTGATGCCCATTATTTCCACAAGTGGATGCAATGATACCTGTAGAATTTGAGAAAAAAATCCACTTGATCAACACTTTGGATGGGGTGAATTCATAAGTGACACCATCTCACAGTAGTTTCAACAAGTTCTAACAACTGAGAAGTTCTACATGAATTCCTATGTTTTATATGATACTACGTCAGAAAGGTATTTCGTAGGGTTAACTTGAAATGGGGTATGACCTTAAGTCAAAATATATGAGTTCCACCTAAAGCTAAGGCTCAAAGCCATCATCTCCCAATTCTCCAAAATAAATGATGCCTTCTTCTATAAGGTATTTTGTTTGTTGAGACCAAACATGAGACACAATAAAACCAACCTGAGTGTGATTGCTGCTACAAAGAAATAGGGAGCGTTGTTCACATAATTCCCCATATTCACATACCTTAGAGCTGTGAATTTCGAGGGAGAACCAATGAAGCTACCAAGGTTTATAGGGCCAAAGCTGGTCCTCCTAGAATTATCAAGGCAATTAATCAAGTATCATGAAAATTGTATGAAGAGAAAGGAATGAGGAAATCCATTCCCCCTTAGAGTTGACTGATACACCTACCCTACACTTGTTAAAGCACGGGAGATGCATAATGAGTTAGAGATGCTGAATTTAAAGCACAAATTCCAAGAAAGGCCGACCTTTGACTGTCATAGTTTCCTCCTGAAGGCAAAAAATGATCCCATCCATGTTTCTGAGATCGAGGACATTTAGATAAACCTAACCCATGAGATAGGACATTAGGTAGAAGGATCACTTCCGGCTGGCTCTGGAGGAGATCATCAACTATGGCGTTTCCATTGTCCCAAATAAATTCAAAGAGAATGATCAAGAAATTGATTAGGTTTACATAGACACGGATGGGGATAACTAGTCATTCATGGAGATCGACAAAGCTAAAGTGCCAAAGACCATTCAAGAAAGGGTTAAACCCATATTGCAGCACACCAAACATTGGTGCAATCAAAAAATGACCTTACATACCTCGAAGTTGACTTCAATACTTCTCCTTCAGGCAGTGGCACCTCCAAGGCCTGACCTTGTGACGAAAGGAAAAGGAAAAGACAAGGTGGGAGAACCAAGTAGACAAGAAGAAACTCTTGAAGGCCTTCCTCCTACTTCTGAGAAGTAATTAGTTGACCTGGTGTCTCCAGGTGATGAAGAAACAACCAATGTTTCAACAGATAAATCCACCCGGGATGTTATCACAACTGCAACTACTGAGGTACCCAACATTCCTTCTTCCGCTTCTCCTTCTCCTCTTGTCATTTGAGCATCTATTCCTATGGATGTGTCTTCTCCTCTCCCTTCCTGCCTTGCATCTCCCACCTCTTCAATATTATCCTCTCTCATGGATCTGTCACCCAATATTTCCTCAATCCTGATGAAGATCCCTTCCATTTCCACATCCTTCTCTTCTCCATTAGTAACTACAGGCCCCATAAGCATCGGTGCATTGGAATTCCTGTTAGTGCCACCACTGAGTGTTTCAACACACTTCCCTAAGGCCTCTACAGTTGTTCCCCCTCTCACTCCCATTTCTTCTTCTTCTTCTGCTCCCACTCCCATAAGTCCTGGTTGGATTTCTGACCATCTGAGTCAGAATAAGAGGAAAGTTCCCATTACGGCCATGGATTTATCCATTATTCTGAAGAAGGGAACCAAGAAGCAGAAAGTGATAACTCACTTTTCTAAAGTCACTTCGAGGGAGAGAGTCATGGAGATAGCTTTCCCAGATCCCACCAAGAGAAAAGAAGATCTGTCTCCCACAGACTTCACGGTGACTCAAGTCAAAATGGGGATCTCATTTGAAAGCCTACAAGGGGAAGCCTTGTCTGTTGTAGATGCTCTCTGCAAGAAGCTCCAAGAGGAAAAAGTGGAGAAAAGGCTACTTAAAGAACAAAATAGACATCTCCTACAAGCATTGCAGAAAATGGTAAATGCTACTCCTGTGACTACCGCCAAACCCATTCAAGTTCCTAGTCAGGAGAAAATAAATGAATATGTTAAGATTGGTGAACAAGGCGTAGCAGTATCATCCTAGATCGAGTAGATCCTCAGAAATGGTGAGGAAGTTCTTGGGAAGTTTACATTGCTCTATCAGGATATAACTCAAGAAAATAAGGAGCTACAAGCAGTAGCAAGTTCCCTATCAGAAGAGTTGGATAACGCTAGGTTACAACAAGAAACATTCCAAGAAATGGTTAGCTGCTCAGATGATGACCTATTGAATGTCAGCATTATCAATCACCTGCATGCACATAATAAGGCTCTCAATGCATTATATTATTGGGTTGATCAGATGGAATATATCCTGGAGAGAATCGATAAAGTCAAAGATGAAGCCCTGGAAGCACGATACAACATGGATCAGATAGTTGCAAAAATGGATCCAAGGATGCTTAGTGAATCGTATAACTTGAGGGAAGCAGATGATACATTTCAAGGCTATCGTCACTCAAGGTTTGGAACCAGAGGTCACTTTTGATGAAGAGTCAATCAATAACCTCTTGGCCTACCGTGATTTCATTGGATTTTTAATCGATGCATGTGAAAATTTTACCGAGTTACCTAACAAGCTCAAGAACGAGAAAGAAACCTGCGAAGTCATTCGCGACCATTTTAATGGTCCCGACCATGATCAACTTCAAGAAATGATCAGCAAGTTTACATAATATCGAGCGCAGTGTCACATCGACTCTCCTGATCAAAAGTAAAACACCAAGTTTGAGCAGAGGGATGATGAAGAGTAGTTTCTCCTTTCTAGAATGTGTAACACCCTGAACTATTGTTACTTCCTCCTGAGCATTCAAGTGTTGATATATGATTTCTTCTGTATAAGGATGTGTTCCTTTGATTGTGAAGTCATGCTTGATATGGATTGTATCTTCTTTGCTCTTGAAGATCTTTGACTGAGTCAAAATATGCTTGGACTCTTTTATTTCTTTCATTTTTAGCACCTGAGTTCAATCTGATTTCGGGATGAATTGTGGATTTACCCATATTTAGGACTCAGTCTTGGATCAGTGGCATTGATCCAAGAGATGTTTTAAGTTTATTCTGGGTGAACAAAAATTATAGACCTTACGAAGGTTGCAAGGTCTGAATGTGTTGAATAAGTAATTCCGGAGTCTAACTCAGGCTGATCGTGTTAAATGAATTGGTTCCCGATATCGTAATATCAGGAAGGTCTAGACCTTAAGCTAGGTAATAAATTCTGGTGTATACTGCAAGCTTATTATCAATGCTGGATAGAATCCATTTCGGGAATGTTATAACTGTTGGTTCTAATACTGATCGAACCTACTTGTGGGACCTAGACTGGATTTATTAAGGTTAATAACCTAAACCTAAACTATAACCTATTGGTTAAATTATTAGTAATCTAACCTAGCCCTAAATTATAAGCTAAATGTTCCTAAGGTTAGCCACCTAGCACTATGAAGTAAGACTAAAGTATTACCTTATGATCTAACCTATGTTTCTAACCTAACTAATGATCATGGATGAAGGGGGACCTATGAAGGGGTGCGAGCCATGGGCGGTAGTTTCTATGGCATTTATGATGTGGATAAGGATGAAGGACTTGGGATTTGGCGGAGGTTGTAAATATCTAGTGAGACCTAACGTGGCGGTATCGCCAAATCTGGGAATGGTATTTTGTTTGCTTTTGTCAATCGCCAACTATGGCGGTCAGTGACAATGGATATTGGGCGGGAATCTTGGAGTTAATTTCATTGATGAACTTTGGTTCCCGAGCACGGATCGCTTGGGAAGGCATGCAAATGGAAAATTGGTTGGTATTTTGGTTTTCCATTCACTCCGTTTTTCTCTCTGTTTGATCACTGGTTCTTCAAACCAGTCTACTTGGTGTTGCATGGCAACTATGAGAATAACTAGCTCTTTTCTCTGTCGAGGAAAGTTTATAAGGCATGAGGGTAACAAATTATTGTTGCTGAATCTATCGTGGAAGAAGAGGAGAAGGCTCGAGCTCATTTAGAGGTCTTCTTTGGATTTTTAAAGCGACATTACCTGGCATGATAGGCCCTGACTTTTAAAAATCTTTCTTTACTCCAAATGCTTTCATTAAAACAACTCTGTTTAGGTGATTTCAGTTCAGTTAGTTTGAAGCAATGTATTGGTTCTTATTTTCCTGTGGAATTAGGAATCTCGGGGTTTTAGAAGTCCTTGTTGGAATCGTTACTGAATTTATTCTTCCTTTTGGTTTCATTTCGATTACAGACCAGCTGTGCTTTTATTGTTGATGTTGAACCCTGTTGAATCTTGCTAGAATACTTTAAGTTCCTTCTGGTTGGAATGCTTGCTGAGATTATACTACTTGAATGCGACTATTGTAGAAATCCATACTGTGTTAGCAATTTTGGGTTTAGTCTCCGTTGAAAGTTTTCAGGGATTATATACGAAAATGACTCAGTGAGAGTCCTTTTAATGTTTCATATGTTTTCGTCTTCTGCTTAAGCTTAGTTTTGAATGCTGTTGTTTAGTTGAGAATACTGATGGTATCGACTCAGTGAGAGTCTTTGAAACGTATCTTGTATTTCAACTTATGTCTAAGCTTAGTTATGAATATTGTTGCTTAGTTTTGAATGTTGTTGCTCAGTTGTGAATACTGTTGCTTACTTGTGAATACTGTTTCTCAGTTGCGAATACTGTTGCTTAGTTGTGAATATGGTTGGTATTGACTCAGTTGGAGTCCTTGTAATGTAACTAGTGTTTCGACTCCTGTATAAGCTTAGTTGTGAATACTTAATGATATTGATTCAGTTGGAGTCCTTAATATGTATCTTGTATTACGACTTCTGTAGAAGTTTAGTTGTGTAGACTGTTGGTTTGATTTAGTTGGAGTCCTTAATATGTATCTTGTATTACGACTTCTATAGAAGTTTAGTTGTGTAGACTGTTGGTTTGATTCAGTTGGAGTCCTTGAATGTTTTCATATAAATTTGACTTTAATATTAACCTGGGATGTGAGTTCTTGTGGGATACGACTCCGTTAGAGCCCTTGCAGTATTTCCATGTGAACTTGACTCCTGTTGAAGCCCTGATGTGTTTGCGGGATGGCTCTACTTAGGTTAAAACTTGGATGAGCTTATGTAATGGATGCGACTTCTGTAAATTCCTTGTTGTACATTCATAGAGATTAGATTCAGTTGAATGAAGCTGTGCATATTTGTGTTTAGACTTAGTGTGAATATCGCTGTATTTGCATATGGAACGTCATTTGTTTTAAGTGTTATCTAGTCTCGTGGCTGATTGTGATAAAAAGCTCCTAGTTGTGCTCTTTTAAACAATGGCGATGGGTATATTCATGTTGATGAATGATATGAAAAAGAATTGTTGAGTCTGTTATGGTTGGATTACTTACTATTGCTTGTCGCAAGAGCTCTTGTATTGCTTAATAGCTACAAGTGATTTTTATAATTGGATTTAGATGAAACTGTAGTTCTTCTTGTAATCTCGACTGTTTAGTCGCATGCGTAAATATATTTTCATTATTCTAAAGGAGTCGGTACAGTCCAGAATGTTATTGATTTAGGATTCTGATGGACTCTGTTTCTTTCTTCTAGACTATAATTTATATGTCGATGTATAATAAGTTGAATAGGAAAATTCTCTCTCTCTCTCTCCTAGTCAGGAAACCTTGTGTGCCTTCTTCTTGCATCCTTTTGTGATCTCTACGGTAAGGGCATAACAAGAATAAACTTTGGTATTGAATGGAGAAACTGGTATAAAATGTGTGTTGATGTATAAATAGGTATACTTGACAATACCATTGAAATGTGTTATGAAGATAAAAGAATTAAGATAGTGAGCTTGTTGAATGTTTTAACTGCCTTTGAGAAATTGTTAGAAACAATCTTGTAGGAGTTTTGCTATCTTTAGAATGGTTGTATTCATATGTTCTTAGTCTCTAACATATAGGATGATTAGCCTGATTTAAGCTTGGAATGTGAAGAAATGATTTCATATAAACAGGTTGTTTAATGAGAACAATTCGTTGATTGCAATTGTTCTAAGAATTAGTGCTTATCATGCTCAGTTCACCGAACTGACCCGTGTTGACAATTTTTGTAAATGGTTGCCATAAGTGGTAAAGGCACGCAGATCTGATATGATGTTCAGATTGTTTAATTTGGTTTTATGATGAATTCCAACTTGATTCTCTAAATGTACTACTTGAAGAAAGATGTTCTTTTGCTGTTGAGTATTGTATCAAATATGTTGAATGCATAAAATGTATTTGATTAGCTTAATAATGAATGAAATGAAGTATTTGTTACTTATGTGTTTGCATTCGTATCTTGATGGATTGAACTTCTTCGGTTCAAATGATTTTAAGAGCATTGTTATTATTGTATACCTTGGAGACATTTGGGATTCTCTATGTAAGCTTTGCAAAGATTATGTGACTGAGTACTTGTCAATGTTTAGTAGTTCTGTTATGTTCTATCTAAAGCTAAATTGGAATTTAGATCACTGTCTTTCGAGAAGCTAAGATTAAAATAAACCTCAACAGGAAGCTAAACGGGTTGAATAATATATTACTTCCTAGTCTTGATCTAAGTCAAGACAATGTTTAATTTAATTTTAAATCACTATATCTTAATACTAATAAGTAAGATATATTTCAGTTATGAGAACTGATATAAACCTAAAATGGTATGGTTAGCAACCTTATGTGAAGATTTAAGGCTATTGCCCAATTTCGTTGATTTAGATCATTGTGTAACAAAGAACTCCTTGATGAGACCTCAAATCTTAATAACTTCTCTTTGTGAAAAGGGTTTTAATAAGAGGGGCAATTCTAAGGTGAGGAACCCAGGGTTTGGGAAAAGACTACCCTAAAAGGAGTGTCTTAAAGTATAACTTTAACTCAACGTAAGTAACACCTTAAATTCAAGTAGATCTTTTCGAGGTGGATTTGAAGGTTGATGGCACAAGTCAACTGCAGGGTTATACCTTCGAGAAGATTAGGATCTTCTCAAAGATATAACAATGCAAGTGAATTATGACATCACCCTTTGCATTGATCGTTAAGATTTACACCTTAAACACGAACAAGTTTTTACTCTGGGAATGGTTAGGAATGTGATCATGATATGAGACTGCCCTAGAGACTCGGGGTACCTTGACACATAGGGTTAACTAGGGTTGACTCAGTATGTCAGCGTATCCCTAGTTCTTGAGAGCATCCTTATATCATTGTCATATTATTAATCCGTTCCTGAGTGAATAACTTGGGGTAGGGGAGGCTGATAGAAGTCAGTGTAAGACATTCTACATAACATAGGAATGGGGTGAAGGATGTATTCTAGATTGATGAGTATGCCGTCAAGGAATACGAGACATAAACAGTATGCTTCAAATCTTTGGCCAAAGTATCGCAAGCTGCTGATTGCATTGTCCTATGTCACCTAGTCTAAGGGACGAGATGCTGATGAATAATGGTAACAATTATTTAGATAGGTTCCTTGGACAGAGCATCATGAATCCCAGATTAGGGAAGAGAACCGCAAGAGTGATGTGTTAAAATAAAAATGCCAACTCTTGATACTCATGAATAGATCGGTAGATTACTGAGTCATGGAATGAATAGATCAGAGGTACTCCGAGTCATTACAGCTGCATATGGTTATCTGTTATAAGAATGGTTGTTTTGATTTGTGAGTTCTAAATTATGTATTTAGAACTAGGAAGCATTTATCAAAAAAAAAAAAAAAAAAAAAAACTTGTTCTAATGTACTAAAATGGGGATGTTACAGAATGCGTTGATCATTTTTGTAAAATATTTAAATAAGCATTTTGGCATACACAATGACCTCATCCATGTTGCACCATGGGATGTTGCCATCCAAAAACTTTCCCAATTCAACTACTAACTTTTAGAGATCTTCTAGATCTTTTGTAAATATCTTGTAAGATATTTTGTAAGTAGTGGGTTTGCTTTTGTCTTCTTTCCTCCTCTCCTTCTATAAATACTAGAATACTTGTTGTATTCAAGGTGAAAATTTTTTGTATGAAAAGAGAAATGAGGAGAGAAAGACTTTGTGTTTTCTTACAACAAAAGAAATATTAATACACATATTCAGACTTTGTGCTTAATGTGTGTGTTATTTGCATCAGATCTTTCTTAAGTTAGATCTATGTTTATATTCTGTTAGATTCATTCCTAATATTGTCATATGTTCATCAGTATTGCTTTAATTGTTTATGCAAGTAATTTTGGCTCTGTTTACTACCGAATCAAATCACAAACCTTCTGACCTTTCCATCTTGGAATTCATTTCTTTTCTTCCTTCAGATCTACCCTCCTCTGTTCCTTCCCTCCTACCTTTCTATTCGTAGTTAGAACTACCTCTACTAGGATTAGATCCCAAACCCCCTGAAGTTAGAATAGTGTAGATTTGCACAGATTCCTACTTGATAGATTAACAATAAACTAGTTTCGCGAAGAGGGGCTCTGCCTGCACACTGTTGGCATGTTTCCCCATGACCTACCTAATCGACAGTTTTTCAGACCAACAGTATTGGAGCATGAGTGCACATATATTATGGTAGAAGCTCATGGTGGAATTGCAGGTTGCCACTATGTCGGTGATGTCAGTGTGTGTAAGATTCTACTCACTGGATTATGATGCGAGACCCTATATAAATATTGTAAGGAATTTTGTAAGGCTTGTGATCATTGTCAACGTCTTAGAAAACTAGGCCAATGAGATGAAATGCCTCTGAGACCTATTACTAGCGTGGAACCATTTGAGAAATGGGCTATAGATTTTGTGGGTCCTATTTCACCGGATATGCATAGAACTGGATCATGCTACATCATAACTTACACAAACTATCTAACAAGGTGGGCAGAATCAACACCTACAAAGGACTATACAATGACTACAGTAGCCATGTTTCTATGGGAAAATATTATTACAAGGTATGGATGTCCTTTAATTCTGACCAGTTATAGGGGAACACATTATCTTAATGAGAAAATCAGAATTCTATTGGTTGAATTCATGATTTCACACCATAAGACTACACCTTATCATCCTCAGAAAAATGGAACAACTTAGGCTTTCAACAAAATTTTGAGCTAGACATTGACAAAAATCTACGATGTTAGATGAAAGGATTGGGATGATAAAGTCTCTGCAGTACTTTGGGCATATTGAACAACATATAAAAAATGACACACCATTTCAGTTAGTGTTTGGCACAAAAGTCGTTCTTCCTATGGAATTTATGCTACCTTCTTTTTGTATTACGCATGCTAGAGGTTTTGTTGATGAGAAAGTTAAAAGATTGGATTGAAAAGTTAATCAATTTGGATGAGCGATGAGCCATAACATGTTGGAGTCAAAAACAAGAGAAGGTCAGGTAGAAAGCATGCCATGATAGGCACATCAGGGATAAAAATCTTGAGATAGGACAGATGGTGCTCCTTTATGATTCTAAATTTTTGTGCCATCAAATAAAACTCAAGGTACATTGGTTGGGGATGTATGTTATCACTCACATACTTGAAACCGACGCTTGTTAGTTAGAGGCACTTGATGGAATGTGGTTAACTATTTACTTCAATGGGAGTAGGATGAAGCCCTACTATAAATAAGTCTTCTTGGTGTTTGTAATAAGGCAGTGTTTCCATTTAGATTAGGTTTCCAATTTTGCATTTCCTTAATGTGTTTCCTTCTTTGTCGCTATGATTTGTCAATTTAGTTGGTGTGTTTTGTGTAATAAGTGCATTTACGTGCCAGAAGATAATTTCTATTTGAAGAATTTTTATGTCCAGAGGATTGCACATACCCTTAGTGTGTGGTAGGTTGTTGATACCTAGGTACAAGACTGTTGAAAATAAGTCCACATGAAAGGAAAAAACTGGTACAGGTGTTGTTCAAGGTTGGAGAATTGAAATAATCTAAACAGAGATTACTTCTAGATTTGGGGACCATAGAAAAAGATGAATAAATAAACAAGTATACCATGAGGTAAGCAGAGGCCAAGAATACTACCAGCGGAAGGTGCATTGATGAGGTAGTTAGACAAATGGAAGTGCGCTGAAGAGAAGTTTGTAGCTGAAAGGTAGGAGGGTGTACTAGAAGGTTATAACTTGGGTGTGAATATGTACCGCACGGAAATAATGAAAATGGTTAATTAATGAGAGGATTGTTGGTAGGTGAAGGAGAAATCAATGCACTAAATTTTTGAAATTCTATATAAGGACGGGATGCAAGTTCATTTTTACTGTTTTAATTGAGATAATTTGAAAAGGTTTAAGTGCGAATGAGCCAAACAATTGTCTTAAGGTGTGAAGAGTGTGAAACTAGACGTGAGGAGAAGGGTTGTGCACATGAGAAGCTTGTGTTCCCATAGGAGAAGGGTTTGAGCAAAGCAGACATGTTACATATGAGTTAGGGCATGCAATTTATAGCAGGGTAGAAATATTTCAACTAGGGTTTCAACTTACTCAATTACTTTGAAGCACAGAGCCTGTAATAGGATCCTAGAAGTGGCTAAAAGTAACGGAAATATTATAAAAGATCCTAAAGGCATCAAGGAAGAAGCTATGGATTTCTATAAAAAACTTCTTGAGGAGAGGAATGTCATCAATACTGAGGCTATTTATTTTATGTTGGAGGCTATTCCCCAGGATAAAATTGAGGAACAGAGATTTAGAAATATCACCAAAGTTATCATGCTTGAAGAGATGCAAAAGGCTATTTTTGCTTTGGAAGGTGATAAGGCTCCAGGTCCAGATGGTTTCTCCATTAATTTTTTCCAGAAATTTTGGGAAATTTGTTTGGAGGACCTTCTCAGAGCAGTGAATGAATTCTACAGAACTGGAAATCTTTTGAAAGAGCTGAACAACACTCACACTGTGCTGGCACAAAAAAAAATGGATGCTAAAGACTTCAAAGACTTCAGACCCATCAACCTTGTGAACGCCATCTATAGAATTTTTACCAAAATTATTGCTACTAGGCTTCAGCTCATCATGAATGATTTAATCTCAAGGCAGCAGAGTGGATTCATCAAAGGAAAGATTATACAAGATGGTGTTATTATGGTTCATGAGACCATACATTCTATGGAGAATAATAAAAAAGAAAATATGGCTCTAAAGCTTGATATGAATAAAGCATTTGACAAGGTTTCTTGGGTTTTTCTTGACAAAGTCTTAACTAAATTTGGTTTTCCGAACAAATTTAGAAAAATTATTAAGGCTTGTATCTCTACTGTCATATTTTAAGTGGTGGTTAATGGTGAGCCTGTGGGTTTTTTCACTAGTAGCAGAGGGCTAAGGCAAGGGGACCTTATCTCCCCACTGCTCTTCATTCTTATGGCTGATAGCCTTAGTAGAACAATTGGCAAAGTTGTCAATGATGGGCTTTTGAAAGGCTCAAAGCCCACTTCCATCTGCCAAGCTATCTCACATCAGCAATTTGCGGATGATACTATCCTCCTTCTTTTGGCTTCCGTCATAGAAGCCAAGGCTACTAAGGCTATTTTGTAGCTTTACGAGTCTGCTTCTGGGCAAGTGATTAATTATGATAAAAGCTCCATTTTTTTCTTCAACACTCCTGAAGATAGACAACTTAAAATTGCTAAAATTCTGGGCTGTAAAATAAGTGCGCTTCCAGCCACTTACTTGGGTCTTCCTCTCGGCACTAAAAAAGTCTCTAGCAAGGTGTGGGATGATTTATTGGAGAGATTTAAAAAAAAAATGGCTGGTTGGAAAGGAGCCATTTTATCTAGTGCTGGTAAGTGCCTGCTCATAAAAAGTACTCTTCAAAATCTACCCATTTATGTCATGTCGCTCTACAAGATCCCCTCTTCCTTCAGAGAAAAGATTGAGAGGATTCAGAAAAAATTCTTATGGCAGGGCATGGAAGAGAAGTTTAAATTTCACTTAGTTGCTTGGGATAAGGTTTGTACCCCTGAAGTCTATGGGAGGATTGGATATAAAAGACATCGAGAAAATGAATGAGGCTCTCATTGCGAAAATGGGCTGGAGAATGCTTTCAGAGAAACAACCCTAGATAGATTTAATCAAAGTTAAATACCTAAATCAGCAAACTGTCTACTCTTTCTTGCAAGATGAGCACCTCCCCTATGGTTCCATTTTTTGGAACAATCTGGTTAAGAGCAGAAATTTCATAAAGCAGGGCAGTAAATGGAAAGTGGGTGATGGTTGGGATATAAATTTCTGGGAGGATAACTGGTTTAATGGCAATCTCATGGAAAGATTTGGGAAAGTTAAGGACAGTCTTGTAAGCAAGTATGGCAGTAAAATCAAGGATTATATTGAGGGAAATGGCAACAGCAAGAAATGGAAAAAACTTTCTGTTGAGAGAGATGATCTGATACAGATTACTTCCTCCCTTCAAGATCAGCTAGATCTTATCCCCTTAAGTCAACTAGATACCAAGGATGAGCTGATCTGGAATAATTCCATTGATGGGGACTACTCAGTCAAAATTGGATACAATGCTTTCTTCCACAGTAGTCAAACAGAGTTCAACTGGAACAGGATTTGGATGGCTGAATTAACTCCTAAAATAAATTTCTTCCTTTGGCTGGCTATTAGAGGTAGGATTCTTACCATTGACAACCTGATGAGAAGAGGCTTTATAATGCCTAATAGATGTCATCTTTGTAAAAAATACTCTGAGGATATCAGTCATCTGTTTATTCATTGTGAATATGCTACTAGAATATGGAGTTTTTCCCTCTCCAAATTTGAAGCTCTCTGGGTGGTGCCAAAGGATTTAAATCAGCTATGGACTCAATGGAACCCACCCTATAGGCATTGTGTTGTCAGAAGGATCTGGAAGCTGGTTATCCCTCATATTATTTGGAGGATATGGAAAGATAGAAATGATATTGTCTTTAGAAATAAGAAACAAAACTACAAGCTCAGTACTGATAAAATTTCTAATGATATCAAAGAGAATATTGCTAGATTTAAACCCCCCAAGAATAAGAGCTATCCAGAAAATGAAGAGTATATCTTATCTAACTGGCAAATTGGAGCTATCAATAGCCGTAACAATGCCAGCAGTAGTATTGACAGATCTTTGATTAAATAGCATCCTCCTGATTTTAACTGGTATAAGTTGAACTTTGATGGGGCTTCTAAGGGTAACCCTGGGATTGCGGCAGGGGGGGAGTGATCCGGGATCATAAAGGTAGTCTGATTGCTGTGTATGCTGGGAAAATGGGTGTTCAAACAAATCATTTTGCCGAAGCATTATCTGCTTTATGGGGCCTGAGAATTACCCAGACTCATAATATCTGAAACCTCATTCTTGAAGGGGACTCCTTGAATATCATTAACCATCTTAAAAAGTGCTCACCTCCAAGTTGGAACATCAAAGATTTTATCTTAGAATCCATTAGTATATGCCAAACCTTCAATAACATTAGGATCATGCATACTTATCGGGAGGGTAATAAATTGGTAGATGCATTGGCTAATTATGGCATTAATGTTAACCATATTGTTTGGGATAATAATAGCATTCCTAAACAGCTTCAAAGCAACATTCAAGTGGATATCTATACACATGCAAATTCTTGAGTTGGGATATGATTATTGGGAGTGGGTTAATAAAACGCCCACACGTGCTGTCTTTAAAACTAAGCTTTTGCAAATCTTGTCGAACAATCAAGATAGTATGAAGTATATGGATAAGTTCAAGTGGAGTAATATAGAAAAGAAAGGCACGCATGCAAGCAACATTATGCTCTATACAATCTAGTTATATGACTCCACGGATCCCAAAAACAATAATAATGTCAATGATGATAGGGAGTGGGTTAGCAAAAGGGTTGTAGTTCCCACAAGCGAGCTTCCACAGGTCCAAATCAGCAGTCACACGGCTATTCGTGGGAAATGCAACGGCTATTCTACTCAGTATTTTCACTGCGCGGATTGTAATAGTGGTAGGCAGACTGGCATTAGAGCTATCAAGGATTCTAATATTTGTTACAAGTAGTTAAGCACAGTGACAATGGGGGGCCCCCCTTGCCAGATTGAGCCCAGCGTGGATCCAGATTGGAAGGATAATGCAGAGCTTTGGAGTATACTCAGCCAGGGAGGCATTACCAACTTTATAGAGAAGGTTCAAGGCCATGATCAAAGCATTTCTATGTGTTTTGCAAAGGATTGGAAGGATCGAACAGTGGATTATGGGGGGCAGAAGATTTCAGTCAATGAGGAGTTAATTGCTGAGGTGACTAGCCTGGGCATGGAGGGATACCATTTTTTTAATAAAAGGGTTGACAGAGAAGCTGAGGAGAGGATATTCGTGGAGGGATCAGAGAAGTTGATCTTTGTAACAGCAGGCTTGCTGGTAAACTCGATCCCTTCACCTTATGATGAGGTAACCCGGATGATGGTGTGCTTCATTTCTTTGGAAGGAAGGTTCGTAACAGTGCCTGCTAAGCATCTTGTCTTCCTCAACCATTTTCACAGGAATCGCGCGGTATGTTTCCCCCATTATTTGCTTAACTCTCTGGAGCACTCCATTTTGGAGTTTCAAAAACATGCCCGTGTGGTTCCTTTGCACTAGGGGCTTATTTTCTTGCTGCATAAGCTTTGTCTCCTCCGGTCTCCTGGTCTTCCTTCCTCCCCTGGCTCTTTTCCCCCTCTGCCCGGTTCAGCGGCCGCTAGCCCCATTTCTCCACATCCTGTCCCCGCCACTACTGTTGTTACCCCTCTGCCGGTCTTCTGGGCTCCATCTTCCATTCCCACCACTGCTGCTCCCACCCCCTTCACTTCCACTTCGACCAGACCTGTTACCAGGTCTTCTAGGAGACTGAACCTTGATACCCCTGCTGTGGAGAAGGGTCCTCAAGAGCTTGAAATTTCCCACAACCTCTTGCATATCAGCAGTGCTAGTTCTCAGGATGCACATATGGAGAGCTCTGCAAAAAGGCTGGAAGCCTTAGAAGCTGACATGAAGCTGTTGAAGGAGGAGGTTAAAAACTTGGCAAAATAGAAAGGCAAGAGGAAGAAGGAGGAGGAGGGGGCTATGGATAATAGCCAGATGGAAGATATATACAAGAAACTGAACTCTTTAGACTCCCATTTAGGGAAGGCCAAAACTCGCCATGACTATAGTATGGCCATTTTTAGTGCAATTGCAGAGTTCATTGAACAACATGTCCGCAGTGTTTCCAATCTCAGCGGGGTTCCGGCATCGCTTTGGGGCACTGATAAGGAAAGTAAAAGGACCATTGAGCAGCTGGATATAACTGACTCTGCCCACATGATGACTTTGGGGATGTTCAAATCTTGGCAGAATATCAAATCCAGCATTGACAAAGCTGCCAAGAAGTAATTGTGGGTGCTTCTGCTGCTTTTCTTTGTAAATATTGTTGTTTTTTTGCTGTCCTTTAGCTGCTTTTCTGCTGTGTTTGTACTGGTTTTGTTTTTTTGGGGTAGCTACTCTCTGGCTACGTTGGACTTCATTGTCATATTTGGATTTTGATCCTTTTTTTTCTGGTTCTCATTCCTATTCTAGCTTTTAGGCCCTCTTTTGTTCTCAAGGGTATAGTCCCTTTCAAAAAACTATTTGCCAATAATAATAAAAAATTGCTCAATTACATAAGGAGAAAAGAGAGATTTTTCAAAAGGCACCAAAGAAAGGGCCCACAGTAGGAGATAAAGGGAAGAAGAAGGTTGAAGTCGAAGAAGAAATTGCTCCTGAGAGAAATTTTTCAGAAATGCATTATCCAGAGGGCGTGATTGTGGGACAAGAATGGGATTCCTATATCCCCCAATGTAAAATAATTGATTACAACCATATAACTTTAGAAAATAATAAGGAGCTCAATGCGTTGCTGAGCAAAAAAATGAACAAGCACACAATAGAGGATATGTCGGTATATGATGACATGGGAGAGAAGTTACTGAAGAAGAATAGATTCTACTAGTTGTATGAGATGCCATACTTTGGAAAGTATGAGCCATCATATCGATGGTTTATGAGTAGAGGCCATGAGGACTTCTACTTTTTCAGACAGAGGGTAAGAATTACAGATACCTTGATTTCAATGGTTATAGGACTAAGGGCCTCAGGGTTGGATCTGGATAATGATTTAACTAATAAATCCACAATCCTGGAGATGAGGAAGGAGCTGGGGTATACCAAGGGTCCGTGTGGCATGGACATTGACAAGTTGAATAAGTACCCAGTAGTGTAGGAAGTTACACATCTTGTGACAAAGTTGAATGACCAAGGAAGGTGATCACAGGTAAACACAATGTGGTTGCACATCGCCAAGAAGATGTCAGAAGGAGTGGTCTACAACATTGAAGATTACATAGCAAAGATAATCATTGAAGAAGCACAAATAGGTGACAAAATAAGTTTTGGCGCTGTATTATTGTCCTTAGTATTCATGGAGATTGGGGTGCCTGATGGGCCAAAGGAGAAAATTTGGGAGTACCCCACGGAACACAAGTCACTTGCGGAGAGGTTTGGAAAGTACTTGTGTGATGGATCAATGAGTGGACCATTCAAGTAGAGGGCAGAGATGTGGTACGATAGAATCTGCATGGCACTCGAAGAAGAGTGGCGCATACCCAAGGATTTTCCTTCAATAGTGGGCAAGGTAGTTCAGTTTGTTGTATACAAACACTTTTTCATCACGTGATTTGTGATGAAGGATGGGATTTGGAGCCCATGGTGAAAACTTCCATATGCCTTCACAACAAGGTATTTTCAAGCATCAGTTCATTAGTTTTCAGATGCGCGTAACTTAACCTTCAATGCAGACAAGGTAGATTGCGACTACCACACTCTGAGGAAGAAGTATGTATATTCAGGGCGCAAGTTCATACATTGAAAGACTTATTTTAGATATTATAAACATGAAACCTGTAATTTTTGTAGTTGGGGACATCAAAGCAGCACTTGTGTATTTGAAACTCAAACCCAAGTTGAAGAACGTAAAATATGTGGAGAATGATTTCGCGCTCCCAGGGCCACCAAAGCGTAAGCATGCAATGGAAAATTTTCCAGCACCCAAGCCCACAAAAATAGTTCAGATTGATGATGAAGAAGAGGAGCATGAGGATAGTGGTGGTTTGGAACATAGAGGTAGAAGACATCCTCTAAATAAGGATGAAGATGAGCATGCAACTACACCACCGCAACCACAAGAGGAGGATGAAGAGGACTTAGGTGTGTACCAAGGAGAGTTTCGATTCAAGAGAGTGTTTAGGAGAATAAGGACCCAAGGTGTTACTCTGTAAACAATGTGTAGATCACCTCGACTATCTCCAAAGAGGGAGAAAACTAAGAAGAGAAGAAGGAAATTGAAGTTGAATGAGGAAGTGAAAGAGTCTGAGGAAAGTGTGCCCAATTCTCCTACACCTTTGGAGAATGTAGAGGAACAAAACTATGAAGAAATGAAGGATGGATAAGAGGAAGAAAAAGGGACAAATGAGACAGTAATAGAGACTACTCAGGACATAGCCGCACAAGTTCCAAATATTGAATCCCAAGTTCTTAAGTAGCCTAGATCAAAAATAACAAGTGGGGAATACATTCCACTAGCCATGGGCTATGCCAAGGACATAGGTAAAATTGTCTACACCCATTTCTATATCACAATGACACAAAAGGAGTTATATGGTTGGGAGTTAATGGATGAGGATATGACAACAGTGCGCAGAAGGAAGAAATTGTCATGGTCGATGCACACGCACATGGATGAACCAAAATTTGATGTGTGTGAGGAGTCATGTATGTTGAGGAGGTTGAAAAAGACACCTCAGGCCAAGACACATAATAGTAAATCCTACTGTTATGTCTGATGAAAAAGTAAGCAATGCTTTGGTAAAAGTCTCGACAGAAGTGGCATGACGGAATATGGATAAAGCTGCAACAATTAGGGTGCTGAGAGAAGAGATCAAGACTAAGGATGAGGAGATAGCGTGCCTAAAATAGGAAAAATACTTAGCATAGAAGAAGAACACAACGTTTATCAGCATGGCAAAGGAAATTGGTGACAATATCATGAAGGCTAGGCTACACTTGGAGCCAAAGGTACCCAAGACGTTTCCTTTGACGATGCATTATGTAAGTACATTAGTGGACATAGTGCTTAAAGATAAACATTTACGCATACCTGAACCAAAGAATCCAACACAAGAAGCAAAGCGAGAAAATGCTTTAATGATATGGAAGACTGCATCGTATGAAGGATTGCTTCAGATCTTACAGGAGGAATTGAAGAAGGTGGATCAAGCGTTGAATATTTGTATTACGCCAGAGGTTGTTATAAGGAAAAGGACCATTTGAGCAGACAATGAGGTCTTGAAGGCCATGAAGGATGAGACATTAGGCCACACATTATCGTTAGCACTTGTTAAGAAAAAGTGCGAGGCCCTTACAATAGCTCAGGAACCACATAGGGAGAGGCTGGATGAGCTTGGGAAACTCATCACCCAGAAGATGGACTTGTTAGAAGAATTACTGAAATGGCTAGCATCATGTTGGTATTATAGAATGAAAAAGGATATATTGAAAGAGATGAGCTAGAATCAATTGTAGTGGATATTCCAGAGAAAGCAAAGGTCATGCTTAGTGACTAGAAGACATTAGAGGCGGAAATAAAAGAGTAATATCTAGAATTTATTATTCTGGTTACAGAAGAAGATACGACAAGTTGAAGGAATTCTTTCATTCATCCAAATTCTTTTTATTCTTCTATTCTTTGATTCGTTTTGGAGATAACCATTTTCGAGGTAGAAATGAAACTAGTGTGGGGTAATGTTGATCAGATAGACTCTAACACTTACAGAAGGAAATAAAAAAGGTTCATGTGGGAGAACAAAGTGCATTCAAAGGTGTTGAAGTATCGGAAAGGATCGCACATGAAGAACAGAAACATGTTCGGGACTTATCTGTTTTCACGACAAGGATCTATTTTTGGATATAGCGTGTGGAACACTCAAACCAATTGGAGAATTTACACGTCACACATTGAGCTATTTTTGGAGGATCAGCTATGAAGTGCTTTACATGGACATAGGTTGGGAATAGATCTACTATTGTTAGTTAACTAACATTAGTCTATTGTTAGCGCACTTGCATATGTGGCTATTTTGGTAACAAGGAGTGGCTAATAATAGCATGCGACCTATTTTGGGATTAGATAAGTGGTGAAGGGAAATGTCCCCACCCTTATAAGTATGTAGTAAACTATGTAAAGAGATATACATAGATGCATACATGGAGAAAGAGAGAGAGCATAGATATACGTATGAGAACTGAGATATAGTGAGATTATGCTGTTAAATTTGTTACGCTCATGAGCGTATACTACTGTTATTGTAATGAATCTTCTATGTACTTATTGAATTTAATGTAATGGAGTTATGGATTGAATCAAGGTGTTATCATGTTTACAGTTCAATATGGCATGCTTGATTTCATTATGGGTATCTATTAAGTCTATTATTTTCTAGATCTAGGTCTTATTATGCACTGTATGAAAGACATTAATTATAGATCTAAATGATTGAATTGTTCACCATGTTAACATATTGCAACATCAACCCTAAGGAGGGACCTAGTACCTTTGTGTGCTTCGGGTGAGTGCTTAGTCTAGGCTGAGTGATGTGCTAGCGTGCCTGGGTGTGTATTGCTGAATTCTAGGCTGCATCAATACCCCTCTTTAGAAGACAATCAAATCATATTCAATCTTGACAATAAAATTTGCATGTAAACCACCCCAAACTAAGGGTATGTGCAGTCCTTGCCGTACAAAAAACACTTTAGATTACAATCATCTTCGAGCACGCAAGCATGTTTATTTCAAAAAACAAATACCTAAATTGAAAAATCATAACAATGATGAAAAAAACACATATAAAGAAAATTCATTAAGGTAAATCTAATCTAGATGGAAATACTACCTTATTACAATCACCAGGGTTCATTTTAAGAGACCTCTTAGAAATCAAAGGTGGAAAATAACTGGCGAATATCCTCGGAACCGGTTTCATGGGAAGGAAATTTTTTTGGGGTTTGGCAACAAAATTTTCACTTGATTTTTAAGAGGTATGACGAAAGGCTACTGACACGCGATAGGATATTTTCTATTGCGGGTTAACAAGGTGGTTGACGTGCGACAAAAAATCGCGCATCTATAGCCTCTACCCTATGATCACGCGACAACAAAATCTCCATGTTGCACGTCAACAAACTCTCTGTCACACGTATACTTCCTCCAACTCCTGTTGGATGTCAAAAAACTCTCCATGTCACGTGTCAAAAAACTCTCCATGTCACGTGTCAAAAAACTCTATATCACTCATCTGCAGCGTCCACCCTCCTGTCAAGTGTCTGTAGCCTCTGCCCTCCTATCGCACATTTATTGTACTTGATAATACATATGCCCACATAATGTATGAGTGATCTAGTAGTGTTCTGTCTAGAGAATAATCTAGGATTAGATAGGGGATAGTTTCAAGGGTAGGCGAAGTTGACCCCTAAAAAAATTAAACTGTAATTTTTAGGTGAATAGGTCATTGATCCGCACTAGAAAATTCACCTTTTCAAATTTTTCAAAAATGGAATATTCGCCACTAAAATTATCCCTGACAATCACTAAGAAGGCTTATTTATAGTAGAGCTTTAACCTAATCCCGTTGAAGTAACCGAGAAACTATGTTCCATCGAGCGCCTCTAACTGACAAGAACTTGATTCAAGTATATGTGTGATAAGATACAGTCCCAACCAATGCACCTTAACCTTACCTAGGTAGCGTAGAAAATTTGAATCATACAAAAGTACCATTTTACCAACCTCAAGCTTATTTTTCTTGATGTGCCTATCGTCTCATGCCTTCTTCTTGGTGTTTTATTTCTTCTGACTACATCGTGCTATGAGCCTCTCATCCAGCTGTATTAACTTTTCAATTCTTTCTTCCAATGTTTTCTCATCAGCCAGACCTCCTGCACGTGCAATACAAAAATAAGGTAACATGAATTCCATGGGGAGAATTGCTTCTGTGCCAAAAACTAACTGAAAGGGTGTTTCCTTATTCAACTGTTTGTAGGTTGTTCTATATTCCCAAAGTACAATAGACACTTTGTCATCCCAGTATTTTCTTCCAACATCACAATTTTTTTCAATTTTTGGCTCAATATCTTGTTGAAAGCCTCAGCAGTCCCATTTACTTGAGGGTGATACGGTGTTGTCTTATGGTGTGCAACCATAAATTCATCCAGTAATATGTTGATGGTCTCATTAAGGAAATAAGTTCCCCTATTACTTGTCAAACTTAAAGGACATCCATACCTAGTAAGAATATTTTCCCACAAGAACCTCGATGGTGTCATTGTTGTGTAATCATTTGTAGGTTCTTCTTCCACCCACCTTGTAAGATAATTTATAAAAGTGATGATATAACGCGATACTGTTCTATACACAACTGAGGAAATAGGACCCAAAAATTCAATTTCCCACATTTCAAAATTTTTTGCACTAGTAATAGGCCTCAAAGGAATTTCATCTCTCTACCCAAGTTTTCCAAGGTGTTGATAGTGATCACATGCCTTACAATATTATTTTCATTCCTTGTGAAAGATCTCCCACCATAAACCGACTAGTAGAATCTTACACGAGATGGCATCTCCTGCATAGTGTCCACCTGCAATACCGCCATGAGCCTCCTCCATAATTTTCATTAGCTCATGCTCCAATACACACCGACATAAAAATTCATCTTGACCTAGTTTGTATAATTCCCCACTGATTGACATGAAAGGTACGGTGTAAATTACAAGTTGTTTCTTTTCGAAGGCCTTCATTCCTTTAGGTGCCACACCTGTGCATAAAAAGAAAACAATATTCTCTATATCCAAGGGCACATAGTTTAACCTGTATAACTGTGCATCCAGAATTGTATCTTTAATAATCTACATGTCCTCTCCTAATTGAATCCTATATAAATGGTCTAGACTAGAATTGCTTTTACTCGGCTTTACCACAACTGTAAATTCAAACTCCCGAAATAATAGAACCCATCGACATATGCAACCCTATAAAATAGGCTTTTCACTAATTATTTCAATACCATGTGATCTGTATAGAACACAAAAGGAGTTACCAAAAATTAATTTCTAAACTTATAGAATGCGTGGATCATTGAAAAATCCTCACGTTCCGTAGTTGTATAATTTTTTTCTACTGGAGTCAACTTTCTGCTAGCAAAGAAAATAAGATGATCTGCAATACCTTCTCTAGGCTGAGCTAATACTGCGCCAATGGCCATGCCAGAGGTATACACATGTACATGAAAAGGTATATTCCATGAAGGAAAACACAAAATAGGTGCCGTAGTAAGCCTTTCCTTCAGCTCTTCAAACACACGCTACTATGATTCTCCCCAATAGAACTTTCCTTTACCTTTTAACAACTCCTCCAGGGGCGTAAAAATATTAACATGTCCTTTGATAAATTTTTTGTAATACCCTATGTGGTCCAAGAATCTACACACGTCACTCTGACTAGTAGGCTCCTCCAAGCCTAAGATGACTGCAACCTTAGTTGGATCTACTAACAAACCCTCCTTGTAGATGATATGTCCTAGCAGAGTCCTAAAGGGTGTAGCAAATATGTACTTATTAATATTTAAAGAGATGTTTAACTTCCTGCATCTCTCAAACATTAACCTCAAATTGTCACAATGATCCTTGGTAAGTCCATACATTGTCCAATCATCTAAGTAAACTTGCAAGAACTTGTGAATAAATCTTGGAATTCTTGAACAATAATGTGAAAAACTATTGTAGGTGAATTTTTCAATCCAAAGGGCATCACCATGTATGCAGAAATTCCCTATTTGGTGAAAGTTTTCTTCTCTTAATCCTCTTTAGCTATATGTACTTATGATACCTAGGAAACCCATTTGTAAAGGAGTAAATCTCACACCCTTCAATGCCTTCCAATATTTCTTCAGTGAATGGCATAGAGATGGGATCAATCACACACGTAGCTTTCAGACCCCTTTAGTCCAGAAAAATCATGATTCTTCCATATTTATTTATAATGATAACCATAGGGCTAACCCACTCTAATTCCTCTATGGGCTTAATGATGTCATATTTCAACATCTTTTCAATTTATTCTTTAACATTTACATGTAGGTTAGGGTTCATCCTGTAAGGTCTCTTCCTAACCAGGAACAAAACTTCCTTTAAATTTATTTTCATCTCACTCAAAGATTCATACACTCATTTAAACTCATGATAGCCTCTAGGAATTAGATCTTGTAAATCGAGTAGAAACTCAATTATCTTAGCCACTTCAAAGTCATACTAGTAATCTCCAGTTATGGTCTCGTTAGGTTTAACATTTGTTCCAATGTTCACTTTATTTATTTTCATAGGCTCGTGGTAGGTGCACATCTTCTCATATGCACTGTCTAAGACCTCGCGCGTACCCTCTGAATGATCTATGTCTAAATTTTCCACTTCCTCATCATCCATCATGTAAACCATCTTTCCTTTTTCCTTCTCTAAGTAAGTGTGTTCAAGATGTTCTCCATCTGTCTCTTCTATTTCATCAAAATGCACTTCTAGGTATAAATCACTAAGTAACTCCTGAATGAGTTCTTCATCTTTTGAACTATCTCCCATAGTTAAGCACTTCGTAACTTGTAATTACTCATTCACTGGAGGTTTAGTGGAAAAATAGTCAAAAGTTTGGATCATATATGCAATCAATTCTTGCCAATTTCTAATCTCTCTATTTATCTCCACATAAACATACCATGTATGTGCATAACCTCGTAAGGTGAAATAGAGTTTTTGCACCCACAATGAAGGTGGTAAGGCTTCCTGTCCTCATGTACAGAGTCTCTCACACTACTAAACGTGGTTCTAAATAGGATTATTACCATGATATTCACATATATGAGTAGGTGCATTACTTCTAAGAAACCTTATTGAAATTCTCTCTTCTCTCCATTCTATGAGGTTATCCCTATGAACCATCCACCAGCACACTGTTGTCCCACATAAGGTATAGACTAACATGTTCCTTTTGTTCACTTGATCCTTTCACTATACTTCCATAGCTCATAGGAATACTTCAAGGTTTCCTTTTCCAGTGTACCGAGGTACATGGTTGTTTCCTAGTTGCCTAATACAACATGGCTTGCTTACATGCACATTTGCACTTCTTACCTCATGCCTTACTATCTCATAAGTTCCATGTACCCAATTTTCACCATAAATAATCGTATTATTGCTGATGGAATGTGCATCATCCCACTGGATAAATCCTTCCTTAGATGGCTCAAGCACTTCCGAATCTCGAATGGTGCACACATAAACTCTATTAAGATCTTCTTCACTTAAAGGCTAAACATATGGTGCAGATTTTCCATCTATCAAAGGGATAATAACTCATTCCTCCTTATTCTCAAAATTGATATATCCCTTATTGAAATGTAGATCATCATTATTTGCATAGCACCAAGGGCACCCAAGTAGAGCTGGGAAGCTGTCCGCTTCTGCAAGCGCTAAGACCTCATATTTCTCAGTGAACTTGGATCCCTGTATAGTAATTGATGCATCTTTCAAGACTCCAATTAGCATGGCCTTAGTCTGATTTTCCATTAACAATACATTAAAACATAGTTGCAATGGAGGTCTTCCCATCTGAACCCATGCATCTAAAGTAAGCACATTCACTTCCGTGTCTATGTCAATCAAAATATTACGCAAAAGCCAACCATCCACAATAGCATGAAAAGTGATCTCATTGTCATAATCAAAGCTATGAGGAGGGAGATTAGAATGAAAAATATGCCATCCATTCTCAATACCAACACATGGAGTGTTTCCCTTAAATCAACTCCCTGATAACGAAATAATGTTATCTTGATGCATCATCTTTCATACCTATTTCAAATCATCAACATTTGACTTGATAGTGTCAAATTCCTTCTTCTATTCCAACTTCTATGAATGTTCCTTTAAATACTATATCTCACCTTGTAGCTTTCTAAGTACCTCCATGGTTTTCTGATAAACCTCCTTCTGATGTGTAGGGTCTGGATACTTTACATGTAAAACCTCCCCATTATTAATGGTAGGATTCTGTTACAATGTTTCTCTAGTGCGTGTAGCCTCAATGTAAATATTAATCTTCATAGGTAACATCTTAGGATCTGGTGCTAACTTCGACATCCATTAGTCTTCCACGACGCACTGTACTCAAACCATCCCCGCATTGTTGTTCTCCCATTTGTGCTTCTTGCTCATATGTTCATACAAATATGGGCACTCTTCATAGTTATGATTATTTCCACAAAAAGAACAAGTAATTTTCTTAGGACACTCACTTCAGTAATGGTTAGGAGATCCACATGTATAACATGCTCCATGAGGGAACTCACCTCTTCCACTACCGTGGCCTCGGCCTCTGAATCCACTATAGTATCCTCGACCTCTACCATGGCCTCCCTCAAAGAACCCTTCATTATGATCATATCACCCTTAAGTATGATCATGATCATGTTGCTCACTTTTATCCTTAGAGTTATTCGCAACTCCATTCTGCCATACACCAATATCAATGTCATCATGGATTTGATCAATCAACATGCAATTTTCAGTATTATAAGTTGTGGATGGATAAATCTTGTAGTAGTAGGAAAGGTTCTTCCTTATCATGCATTGTAACAATGGGAAACAACTTGTATCATGGTATAAATGACATATCTCACAATCCAGCAACAAGGAGCACACCGATCTTCGAGGACAACTATCCTTAGTATACTCCTCTACTTCAAAATATGGGCATCAAATTCCATTGCGTGTCTCATGTGCTAAAGTGGCTGATAATTCCTCCAACTATTTTTCCATTGCTACAATCTAAGTGTCTAAGATTGGGCTCACTCAATTTTCTATGCTTCTAACTACCTTAGCACGTACAGCTGCTTCAAGTTCCTTGCATGGATCTGTATAAGTCTTATGTGAGAGCTCCCTCCTAAAAATCATGATCAGGCCTCCAACGAACCACTGTGTGTGCTGAATTGCATGGATATCATAATATAATTTAGAAAGAAGTGGTTTGAAATGAGCATCGTATTCCCAAACACTCTCAGTAGTGCCCTATTTGATATCCTTGAGCGCACTCATAATTTTGTACTCAAACTCAGGGATATAAAATTATTTGATGAAAACATCTCATAATGTTTTATAATCCACATAAGTCTGATCAGGGTCAATTTTTTTGTTCCAATTATGTGCACGTCCCTACAATGTAGTTATCAACTAAATTTCCTTATGCTTTAAAGCTTTAATTCCTTTCACGTACCAAAGTATCTTACAAATGTGCACATGCTCAGTAACATATTCTATTCCTCTATACTCTGGAAGACAAAGTGATATCTCCATGTAAATATTCTGGGGCAGGAGAGGACCATACCCACTAGATCCAGAACCTCTTATGTCTTCCTCTAGATCAACCAGATCCGCTAGATCCAAAGCCATATGTTCCTCTTGATCCTCCCCTTACAATAGGAATTGAACCATAGGATGTACTATTTTGTGTCCCAATAGTGGTGCTTAACTGAACTCCCACAGTCTGCGAAGTTTCACTACTCCCAGATGTGAGTCCAAAGTTCTGTGCGCCTGTGTTCTATGCCGATGAAATTCCTGAAAAGGTACCTCCAACTGGACCTCCACATAACAAGGAATAATTCTACCTAGGTATAAATGTACTTGCTATTTTATTTACTTCGTAACTTGCTGATAAGTCAAATTTACCTATTTATACTTAACTACCCAAACTAGCTTGTTGATTACTGGGTGTAGTAGAAACTTGAAAACCAAGCACAAATGCTAGGTCACTAGGTAGATTCAGATGTTCATCCACATCCCATGCCATCTTTGTTGGTGCACTCTCATAAGAGGCCAAGGAGGGTTCCCTATCATGCTTTCCCAAATGGGAGATTTCCAGATGCTCTGGCTCTACGTCCTCTGCATGAGCTCCAAATCCTTCATGAGCCATCTCTCTCCATAATGCCATTTGTTATGTAATCTCACACTGCTTCTCTAAATACCTCTCATGCACCTCATTAAACTTAAGATGTCTTTCTTATCTTTGCATTTTTTCCACTAGGTCCTCCATCTTTCACCACACTTGCTCCTACCCCTGTGCGTGGTGGGGTTTAGTTAGCCATTGGATTCTCTTCCAAATTCAAGGTTACCATCAAGATCTTGATCTCCAATGGAATTCCTTGCAAATATGATCCCCTAGGATAGCATAAAAACTAAAACTTGGCTACCTACAGACAAGGGTAAGTGGAAATTGAGTACTCCAAAATATATCTATTCAGAACACCATGGAACCAAGTATCCAAAATGTGTGTCCAAATTAGATCAGCATCATAGAGGGCCTGAAATTTTTCTTGCATATAGATAAGTGTATGAAACCTCCAATTCCTTTTAGATGCATAAGAAACCAACCACATATATAGCTTTATGGGAAAGATATCAAATAATATCTCATATAAGCATTTATACATATTTTTCTTGACCCACCGGTGTCCGTTACAATCAGACTGAGTGATGAATATCCAAGTGTATTATTCTTCCAGATCTATTATCCACTCCTTAACACTTTTAAAGGTCAACCGGTACGTTTTCATCATGCAACATCCTGAAAAACAACTGAGAAAGAGGTCCCAACAATAGAACCAATGATGTAGCCTATATTTCACTATAACACATCACTAAGCCTAAGCTAAGTACTCACCCGAAGTGCACAAAGGAACTAGGTCCCTCTTTAGATTTGCTTGTACAAAATGCTAACATGATGGTGCATATAGATATTCAGAATCATAACTTATAGTAATCAATCCACAATGCATAAACTAGATCTAGATCTAGAATATTTGACAGTTAGACTAAACAATGAATATAATAAGATTTACCATGCAAGATCTAGATTCAATCATGTTCAACACCATTATACAACCAATATGATCCATTGTATTAAACATTGTAAAACATAGAAGCTTCATACATTATAAAAGTATTTTCATGAGTCATGTGCACGACAAAACCAATAACATAAATCTACAATAATTAGTACTCTCTTTAAACCGTGTAAATCAATACATATATATAGGGGTGGGGACTTTCCCTTCACCACCCATGCACCTTCCAAAAATAGGCTACATGCTAATAATAGCCATTTTCCTTTACAAAAGGATACAAAATATGTAAGTACTCTAACAATGTACTTCCCATAGTTAAGTATGAGTAGAAATCCTATTATTAGACTAAACTATTCATGGTGCTTGAACCGATGCTTGTTCCCAAAATACCCTTGAGTGAATCGCAAGTCTTCATGTCTTTGTGTGCTCAGCACACTAACTCCAAAAATAGCCTGGACCCAAAAAATGACTAAGTTCTGAATTTAAACTATTCTGGCATGTGCTTGTTTTACTATTTTCCACACCTTCAAATGTGCCTTATTCCAGCGTGTGCATCCCTTATGTGTTTTCACCTCTGAGCAATATTCCATCTTCTCAACACCTTGATAGCTTGATTATCTTATTTTGACTCATAATTTCTTAGAGATATTTGGAAATGATGGAAGATTCAAGATATGATGATTATCAACTTACTCCACAACCTTCCCATTTCAATTTTGAACATGATGACCGATTTTTTGATTCACTTTCATGACCAGGATGTCACATGAGTATAAACATACATATGGTATATGATTACCTTTATTTCTCAATTTCTCCTCATGGAAATAGTTTTCGTCCTTTGAATAACATGATTGATCCCTAAATGGAATTGAAAGGAATGTTTAAGAATGAGTTTTATGTTACTTACCTCCCAAATGCATTGAAACATATTGAATTCCACCTCCCTGACTTGTAATATGTGAGCACATCACCAAGCATTGATTAAGTGGTTAGAAACAATTTCATGAGATATGCATTATTTGTCAGATTGAGATGAATTCTTCCATAAATCATGGTGATATTATCTAATCATGATCTTGATGACCATATCCTTGATGAAATTGAGTTTTAGTGGATCTCTTTATGTTTCGAATCCTTCACAGACGTCATGATTTTACTGATTACCCCCATTGTCTAATTGATTATCTTTTACACACATTGACACCCTAATATGTTCCTTATCACAATGTGATCCACATGATGTCCCTTTCATGGATGGATTCAACTAGGATGACTATATTCTAACACATTTAGGATGATCTAAACAATATATCTTCTTACATCAAATTGTTCCATATAGGATCACCTTGGAATTGATGCTTTGAGAGCATGTGGGGGGTTTCTTTCCTTTTTGGGCCACGAAATAGCTTCATGAACTTGCAATGATGGAAACAAGAAATGAGATAAGTATAATTGGAGTTACAATATCTTTTTGAGCTCAATTCTAAGACTTACTATTTTAGAAGGTCCTATCCAAGACTGCTATTTCGAGAAAGTTTTCAATGTTTTCAGCTTCTGATGTTTCTTTCTCATCTGGAGTGCTGAGAATGCTGAGGAATATTCATTTTTGGAAAAATACTATTTTTAGACACGACTGGACATGAACACATAATAATTATATAAATTTATCTTTCCGTTGTCAATTTGTAACAAAACTAGTCTTAAAATTTTGGGTTTTACTATGAGATTCTCTACTCCAAATTTTAAGGTTTTCCCCCCATCAGACCTTTGTATAATAAAAAAATAAATTTTCTGAAATTTTAAGTTGTAGCATGTATGATCATTAGTGAATTCAAGAGGAAAAGACACAACCATATAAAGGTTAAAACTATTAAATTTGTGATGGGAGAATTTAGCCAAGCTTCTGAGCCATTTTTAGTCTATTTGTGGCCATGTCAACTTTTCCATAGCTAGAAAAATCTACACAAGAGGGGTGAGGTTGCAATTTTGTGTCCCCATTTTCCCTTGGGATATAAAGGGGATAGAGGGGGCACCTGGGTGCTAAAATTGTAACCTGGGTGAGTGAGGGAGATTAAAACAAGATCTTAGGGGGCCAAATTGGGTCACATGGTGACAAGGAGCTACATGCATGATCTAAGTCACATGTTTGGGTGCCCCTTGTCCCTTAGGGGACAGAGGGGATAGAGGGGAAAAAAAGGAAACCATGCGCACATAAGGGACACCTGGGAAACTTGGGGGAGTGACCGAGGTCACACTTCGGTGTAACCCTTGTCCCCCTTATCCCTTGGAAGACAAAGGGGACATAAGAGTGTCCAGATTTTAACTTTTCCATTTTGGGGAAGTAAATTTTTCCTTGGATGTCCAAATTTAAACATCGCACTTGAGTTTTTCACCCCAAAATCTTAGGAAAGAATTTTGGGGTCAAATTTTATATGATTTTGACTCCAAATAGCATTTTAAGATCAATGGAAATATTCAAAAAATCCAATTGTTCCTTAATTTAGGGTGAGTGAGGGAAGATTTAGTTATGAACCAAGAATCTTAGCTGTAGAGGTCAATCGGCTGAATTGGGTCTCATGGTGACAAGGAGCTGAGCATGCATGATCTAAGTCACATGTTTGGGTGCCCCTTGTCCACATTGGGGGATAGAGGGGGATAGAGGGGAAAAAAGGAAACTAATGCCTATGCACATAAGGTATGACAGCCAAAATGTGGATAACTTGGGGGAGTGACCGAGGCCTCTACTTCAGTCTATTCAACTAGTGTCCCCCTTATCCCTGAGGAAGACAACGTAGGAGACATACAGAGTGTACCAAATTTTAACATTTCCATTTTGGGGAAGTAGATTTTTCCTTTAAAAGGGGATACAAATGAGCGGGTTGTAAACATCGCACTTGAGTTTTTCACCCCAAAATCTTAGGAAAGAATTTTGGGGTTCAAAGTTTATACATAGATTTTGACATAAGCCTTATAATAGATCAACCTAGGGTTTCCAAGGCCCACAATTGGAAGATATTCAGGAAGAAACCCCTACTGAGATATCGATGTTCCTTAATTTAGAAATTTAGGGAATATTTAGTTATGAACCGAGAAGGGTAGCTGTAGAGTTTTGAAATACCTTAGGAAATATTTGAGCCTTGGAGAAAATTTGATGTTTCCACATTGTAGAGGATTCTAATAGTTTTCTAATGCCTATGTTTTTTGTATGAAAGCCAAAGTGTGTCTAAATAAACATGCACTCTACTCATCTGTTCAACTAGTGTATTTGAGGAAAAACGTAGGAGACATACAACTACCGAAACACAAGTGGATAGACTTAAAAGGGGATACAGTGAGCGACAGGGTTGCATACATAGAGAGACGTAAGCCTTATACTAGATCAACCTAGGATTTCCAAGGCCCACAATTGAGATAGAGGAAGAAACCCTACTGAGATATTGGTGATTACATTTTGAGGGGTGTGGATAAACAATAGATAATGCATATAATAATGGAAAGAAATCCAATGGGTTGATACGTGCTAAGAGTACTAAGATAACTATCATACACCATGTACAATAATAAACTAAGATAACATAATGAAGAAGGAAGAAAATTAATCTATGAAAAAAGACAAAGAAGGGTTAGAGAACTCATCTATACCTATAGGGTGGTTGATGATGCATCTATCTCCCTTGCTAAGTAGCACACAGAGAGAGAATCACTATGAGGTGGAGTGTGGGAAGATAATTTCTATCCTTGACTCACTATATGTTGACCTAATAGTGCAAGCAATAATCCAAGAAGAGAGGTGCCTAATCCAATCCAAGTAAGATAAAATATGAACAAAAAGAAGAGTGAGAAAATGTGAAAGTGGCACAAAAGAGCAGAGAAAGGGAGACTTTAAATGTCTTAACTTCCTCTTTCTTTTGAGTGTCAGGTGAATTGAGGTATATAGAGGATGTCATCACCCATGGATGATTGTGTCAGCCAAGGATGCAAAATTAAAGTGGAATTTCATGAAAAGTAAAATAAATACATGTTGTGGGTCATGAAAATGGATCAACAAGGTGAAAAATGATGAAATGCCAGAAAGATGTCATGATTATGATATGTATGAGACCTAGGAGGAAAAAGATACTTAAATGCAAGGAAAAATAAGGCTAAGACCAAATAACAACACTTTTATTGTAGTGTCTCTAGCCCATAATGGTTACATGAATAACAATGCATTGATCTTGGCAGGACCCTTAACACACCTGCTTAGGAAATATATGCATCATAAACCCTTATCTGCACAAGGATGATTGGTAGTAATAGGTATGAAAGATGAAAAGTCAAAATTGAAAAATTAGGTGTATACATATGCCCCAGTTGTTGATCACCGCATGTTGTAATAGCAAAACATGGGGCAGTCAATGGAAAAAGATAGTTTGTAATATTTATACTAAAATTAAGTACTAACCGAAGTGTTGAAAGTAATAGTTGAAATGAAATATACCCACCAATGCATACTTGGTAGTGTTGCTTATCCTATTACATGTGGGTGCAATCTATACTAGAACCCTGGAGAAGAAAAACTGAAAGGAAACACTAGAGGATCATTAGTAAAATAAGACATAAATCACCTAGCTAGTGGCCAATGGGATGGATGTTGTGATATCAAAATGGTGAAGTAATAATTATGGTCTGGTGTCAAAAATAGGCCAAAATTGAAGATCGTCGAAAATAGGAATATAATAGGGAAAAATAAATGGAAGGAGATCACGATCAAGACAAAATAAATGAAGTGAGCTATAGATAGCGGAAGAAAAATAATGTGTGTTTGACGTTTGAGGCCAATTGCGACTGAATTTGAATATAAATTCTAGATTTATATAGTGATTTGGATTTTTATTTTCGTATTACTATTTCTGGAATTGAAACAACTAAGCCTTGGAACTCCAAATTTAGGAAATTTTAGACGATATGACATGAGTACAAAGTGGTGATAGAGGATGAGGAGGAGGATTACGGGGTGAATCTCAACCATAGGTAAGTTTTTGCATTAAATTTTATGAAGTAGATTAGGTTCAATTTATTTATTTAGATTTTTTGAGTCGATAGAGCATCAACATTTAAAAACTTGTGTCATAGGGTAGGTTAGGTGACAATAAAAGTGGGTTTATGAGGGTTTTTATTTTATTTTGTTGTTTTCTCATTATGTGAAAGTTAAAATTAGGTAATTCATGACCTTAATTTGGCCATACACCATCATAACCTTGTAATAGTAGGGCCGATGGCATTAGGGAAACTTTTCAGTGGTTGATGGTGTCTACAAGGGGGGTCGATGGTGTAGAAAAGGTATAGAAAAATGATGTAAATTTTGATTATTGATTATGGGTTTTTAATGCATCCATCTTATGTATATTTTTTGTAATTTATTAGATGCAAATAGAGCTCAAAATCCACCTATGGTGGCCCATAGATGTTGCATGACTTCTAGGGATGATTACAAGGTTAACATAGGAAAAGATACCCTAGATGAGGGTTTGGGATTTGGGGGCATCACGCAGATTCCCAAGATACCACTAGATAGAGAACCAGTACATATGTTCTTTGACCATATAGGAGACCCGATCCAATATATTTCAATAGTGCATAGGTCAGGAGACTATGGAGATGGAAGTGACTTTAGAGGATGTTCATGGCATTTTGGGGTTACTGATTGGAGGAACCCACATGTACTATGATCTGACACCTAATGAGATAAATAAGAGAGAATTTACCATGTGAGATACTGGGAATGAAATATATGATGAGTGTATGTTATGCATTTGAGTCAACATAGTGTGGGAAAGAATGATTCTTTATATTTGGAAGGTGGTTATGGGAATCGTGGTGGAACACATAGTGTGCCACAAGGCTAATGTATTCGTCCCATTTTTTTTAGAGTAGTATGCCAAGTTTTTTTTGATCACGGTGTACTATTTAGTTGGGGCAACACCATATGGGTGTAATTAGTTCATGAGTTTTTACAGGGTGTGGTGTAGAGGCTAGATGGTTGTGGGACCATCATTTTTCTCAAAACCTAGATATATGAATGGTTCTCAATGTAAAAACTCATAGGGACACCAAAATAAATACGGGTAGATGCTCAGAGATTACTTCAGTAGGTGTGTGGGCCAATAGTGAGAGTACTTTAGGTATACATACCACTAGCATAGGTGGGTCTAGATGATATTATATGGAAGCCCTACATAGGGAACACATATCAGTGGCCTAGATGGCCTAGAGTAGAGTACCTAGAGGCCATAACAAAGGTGATGGGAAAATATTTGTATTTGGTGGAGATACATGCGGTGGACAGAGTACCGTGACAATTTGGATGGCCAACATCATCAGTGATACCACCATTTCTAACCTACTAACATCGTCATGAGAGAGAGATTATAGGAGCAAAAGTCTAGGTTCTAAAATTATGACCTCACAGAGTATAGTCAACAGGTGTACAAGGGTGGCGAAAGTATAGAAGTAGTAAGGATTCTCAAGGACCACTGTAGATTATAGTTGATAGTGATTCAGAGGAGGTATTTTATGGAGGATTTGTAGATACAGGGCCACATGAGGGAGAGAGTCCTAGCACCACAGGAGAGGGAGTTGGAAAACTAAAACCTTGGCTTAAAGAACACATGATGTGGTGGCCAGGAAGTGATTTTTGACATCATTCAGAGTTCAGATGGTTGTACATCTGAGATAGAGGCCCTGACCATAGCTGAGACAGGGGAGGATATCAGTGCCCTACATAACGGGGCATACTATATATGAGTCGTACCTCATCGTGATGACAATGCGGAGGAGGTATTGGGTGACTGAGGAGATGGAGAGACCATCGTGGAGAAACCCAAGAAGCCAGGTATGGATGATAACATGTTAGATATATACTATTATATATATATATATATATATATATGATACTGCTAGTGATGTGTCTTGATATTTGATTTTACAGAGTGGACAGCAGAGGAGTGGAACTCACTGATTGAGAGTGCCCACCATAAGATCCTAGATCCCATGTTATATTTTTAGGATAATATAATAATGGTGGATCCAGCCATATCATCGGCTAGGGAATCAATGTGATCATTTCAGTTAGTGGGCAAGGCATCAAGGATACTAAGGAGATATAAAGACGTGCAAATGTAGGCAGCCACTAACAACATAAATGTGATGTTGTAGAGTCTACTACATGCACATGAAGCTCTAGTACAAGAGAAAGAATATCCTGTAACATATTCCTAAAGAGATGCATCAAAAATTACTTCACTATAGAAATAGTTGGCGAGGGCATGGGGAGAGGCCTCAAGCTCCTGATCTAGGATGACATCCATAGCTTGCACAATGAGAGAATATAACAAACCCCATTTGACCAAAGCATCAAGAGACCCCCACATGGAGTGAGGGTGATTGATCCATATTGTAGATTGGCTATTTTGTATGATTTTTGTCGATTGTATAAAACTTGATCCTAGATATATGTATGATGATTTTTATGATGTTTGGATATTTGGGTATTTGGATGTTTATATATTTAGATATTTAGATTATTATGTTCATGCTTTCCACATGTATGTACATGATGATACCACAGTACTTAGGAATAATGATAATGAGATAGATAGGAGAACCTGACAAGAAGGGGATCAATAGGATAACCTAACTCACACAATGTGATAAAACCACGAGGAAGATTAAGGCCAAGACACCCAATGGTAAGATGTCAAGGCATGAATGGTGATGAATCCAAGTGGAGTGAACATCCCAAGAAAGGAGGATATTTTTGAGATATTTGAGGTATTATTATAAACCCAAGGGGGGATCAAGATACTAAGCGAAGGAAAAAATCTGTTTGTGTAGCACCCAAGTGGGGGCCAAGATCCCAAGTGAATGCGAGGGATCGTGCCAAAGAAAAATAAGATGTGATTAACGTAATTGTAGACAACTAGCCACGATCGGAAAAATATTGTAGAGTATTGGTGATGATATCATCAATATAATGTAGAATGTGGCCTTAGGCATGGGTCAAGAGGTCCTTGATATCGTCCTATGTAATACCTACTTTTCAATAAAATTCAAACCGTGTGGAAAATAATGTGTCATCTATCTAGTCCTCCAACCGAGTGAGGATGCTGCGTCGAATGTCATTAAGAGTGGGGCAAGGCTCATAGTGAGGTGGATACCTAAATGTAGGTTATGGTCGAGGTGGTCTAGGGGAAGTTGGGAAATTACGATAGGAATCATCCCTACACTTCTGATTGAGAAAAGTGGTTTCAAGGATGGGATGCTTGCTACACAAAACCTGAAAATTGGCATTGGTATGTGCACAATTCCTATGATTAGGATAAAATAAAGGAGATAAAGAAGAAGGTTGTGTATCCTTCTTGGTTTGGTCACATTTGACCTTAGCTTTAAGCTTCTTCATGTGGCACCTATAGGATCTACAATAAAAAAAATCATGCCCCGGAGCCTCATGCTATGTATGGTATGGTTCGGCCATAGATGACTGAGGATCTATAAAAGAATAAGATAAGGAAAGATATTTCGTATACTATAGAGGGATAGTAGGGGTTTCTGACAAGGGTACTAATTAATGGGTGAGGATGGTACCGATTGAGTAATGCATCACCCAGTAATCAAGGCATGATAAATAAGATCATCACCCATAAGATCATTGGATTTGTAGTCAAATTTAGCGACACGTCAAGGTTCATTTTAAGAAGACCCCTCTGAAAAATTACTTTCGAATCGTTGGTGAATCTCATAAATTGAATTTCGAATCGTTGGAGAATTTTTGAAAAAATGTTTCATGGTGAAGGTGATTTCATAGAGCATTGTTCCCTCGTTTCAAAATTTTAGACGGGTAGGTTGGATCCAGGATAGGTTAGACAGGGTGAAGTTGGATGGTGGGTTGGATGGTCAATGGTTGGACAGTCAATGGTTGGATGGGTGGGTTGGGACAATCAATGGTTAGCTGGGTGAGTTGGATGGATGGATTGGACGAATGGGTTGGACGGGTGGGTTGGACGAGTGGGTTAGATGGGTGAGTTAGATGGGTGAGTTAGATGGGTGAGTTAGACGTGTGGATTGGATGGGAGGGTTGGGTAGGTGGGGGTTGGACAGGAACGGGTTGGACGAGAAATGGTTGGATGGGAAATGGTTGGACGCGTGGGTTGGACGGAAGGGTTGGACAGGTGGGGGTTAGATAGGAAGGGGTTGGACGGGCAGTAGTTGGACGGGGAAATGGTTAGAAGGGTGGGTTGGATAGGCAATGGTTGGATGGGAAATGGTTGGATGCATTGGTTTGACTAAAGGGTTGGAAGAATGAGTGGGTTGGATGGCACTTGAGTTGGTTGGTGAGTTGAACGGGTAAGTTATTAGAGTCTAGATGCTTAATGGATTGGTCAGATGAACGGTTAGGGATTTTAGTCTTTAGACAGTTAATTTTGGAGTAGTTACACATGTGGGTTGGGCATTGATACCAATGAATTTAATGTTCATTAATGATACCCTTTGGGACCTATAAATACCCTTTCAAGGTTCATTTTTTCCCTTATATATGTAAATTACTAGTGCTCTGAGCTCTCCAATTTTACACCCAAATTTCACTTCTCCCAAATTTCAACAATGGCCAGTAACACATCTATTCCTACATCCAAATTTCAATACAAAAACCTCATGTGCCCATAGATTTTAGCTCTACTAAAATAAAAAGATGCTCCAAAGGATTGGCTTAGAAAAATCAGAATTTTCTGGGCTTGTGAACATGCCCCCATTCGACACTGATACATCAATCCTTGATTACCTTCTTGCCTCTTACAATGACAGTAATGGATAATTATATGTTCTTCTCATGCATCTGAAATGTCGTTAAATTTATTTTACTATTGAACCTGAGGATGTGCATCAGGTTAACAGGTTTACCTTTCAAAAATAATCCACCTGTTACTACAAAGGTTGTCCTTACAGACGAAGACAAAATTTTTTTTGGAATCTTATTACAATGTAGAGGTTGATGGTAAGTTTATTATTTTCAAATGATTTTTTTCTTAAAATTAATCAACCACAAAAAGGCTCTAACATTTCTTTTATGTAATTGTAGCTCCTTCTTAATCATTCATAAAGAGGCCTTCTTCTACAAGGTATTACAAACAAATTATTTATTGCAGTTGCTTCAATTTTTCAAGTCACGATTGTATTACAAGGAAGCTCTGCAGACATTCCATATTGGGTAGTTCAGTATTTATTACGGACACTACCAGGTCAACAATTTGATTGGTGTAGTTATTTGTCTAATGGAATAAAAGTAGATATCTCCCATTCCCACAAAGCCAATCAAACTAATAAATCTAGGACTATATTCTTCTTGTTGTAATTTTATTCTTGATTTCTATTATGAATCGTACTATGAATTGACACACCATAAGATTCCTACTGCAATCAATGATAAGATGATTTTTCTTAGTCTCGAAGAACAACAAGTAACAATTACTTTTATTGTTTACTTGTTATAATGATTTCAATTTCAATATTTTGAATAAAATAATAATTGTATGATTTTATTTTGTAGAGAAAAATTATAGCTGCACCATCGTATAAGGAGGAAATTGCTAGAGGTAAATCCCCTCTAGAGGTCTGTGTTGATTCTGACATGGATTCAGTAGAATAAACACCAGTAATACCTCGTAAAAAGTGACCTAGGGGGTCAATATGCACATCACGTTTACCATCACATTTAACTACAAGTATGAATAATGAAGTTATCTTTTTCTATAAATTACAAATTCAAACAATTAATATAGATTATGTTTTCTAATATTTCTACTGATCTTTTGTACATGTATTGTATTCAGAAACTACTGAGTTTGATGATGAAGATCAAAATCATTCTACGTGAGGAAATCAAAATGTCACAATTGTATCTCCTTCTGTGCAAGGTATATTGTACGGTAGTTTGATTTCCATGTTTTGTTTCCTTACAATTTTTTATCATTTACAAAGCCCAACTCTTATATTCTAACAATTTGTTGTTTGCTTCATGCAGGTAATATGGCTTAAGGGCATGTTCTGCTTACAAGGATGCCACCAATTCCTCCAACACGTTAAGTACAAACACAAAGGAGGACTTCAGGAAAGAATATTAGGATTCCTGCAAAGTCAGCAGGAACAGTTCATCCTACTACAACCAAATTTCCTGGACTATCACTAGGTGGTGTTTTAAGTGTAACATCCACATAGCTTTTCAATAACATCACCCTTGACAAGGAGTATTTACGCTTTGATAGTGGCAATGGAGACAAGAGTAACTATTTTGACACCCACGATATGATTCAATATACTCTACCTCAACAAAAAAATGTGCATGGAATACAGGGCAGTGACTCTCCTCCCCCCCAAGGGATGCTCCACAAACAGATGATGAAAAACACATTTTATATTAGAAAATATGATATCAGATAGCATGGGGGAAACAATTTAAGAGGTTGTAATGTCTGATGTGGATTTGGTGTGGTCTTGGGAGAGGAGAGAAATTTTTTTGATAAAAGAAATAAATACAAGATACCATAATCATGCTCAAAGGCATTCATTGTTCATTGCCGTAGAGAGCCAACCAGCATGGCAGGATGTTTTGCTAAACAAAGCTCAATCAGGGATAATTTCATATAGTAATGATTACAATGATGAAATTATAGACATAATGCTAAGCAGGTTGGAGAATCTCAATGTTGAAGCACATGCTTACTACAACAAATGGTCTAAAGACAAGACTAATGTTTTAATAACAAATGTAGAAAAAGAGAAAGCTGTTGTGAGTGGGCATTTACTTTTACATGAAAAACTAAAAATTATCTGATATTATAACCACTACAATATATTTTTTCATATTATCTGATAGACTAAAAATTTAATATTTCTATTTTGTAGGCAAAATATGAAAATTTAAAGAAAGAAGCAGCTATTTTTGAAGCACATCTGAAGAATGTCTGCAAAAGCCTGAATTATTTTATACAGTTGAAGGAAAATCTCATTTTTATTAATAAACAAAAATAATACATTGAGAAGGATAATAAAGGAGCATAAGATGGATCCAGAAGTCTTACTGAAGGAAAAGATAGATGCAGATGCAACACTTTTGTCTGCAGGAGATGTAGCAAGGGAGGAGCTGAATATACTAGAAAATAACAAGACTGCAACAGTGGGAGATCTTATAGGCATCACGAGTTATTCCTCCATCTCTTACGTAGGAAAAATAAAAACCTTCACCTACATCATAAAATTTGATAAGTTAGTAAAGTTCACCATGTGGCAGGTGTGTTGTCACAATTCCGACATTGGCGTAGGAATTAAAAGATATTGGCCATCCCTTTTTTAGTTTTTATTCCGTGTGGAAGACATAAGGACAACTATGATTTTGAATCATAGGCAGAAAAGAGGATGACCTTGTAATGTGTCCTTATATGATAGAACTTGTCCAGAAGCTTTGAGATGTTATAACAACCCCTTTTTTGAATTGTATTGGCCGATAATGCTTTATGAATTTGTACTTTTTCATAAAGTAATCTGCCACATGAGAAATCAATTTCAAAAGAACTTTGGAAGTTATAATTGTATAATGTTACTATATATTAATACAAACTATATTTCTTTTCTATTGTTTGCGTAAATGTTGCTTATATTTACACTATTTTATTTCTTTACATTTATGAATTGTTCCAGATGTAAAATAAATAAATTAACAGATATAAAAGATGAATGTGTCCTTATGCTATTCTGAATTTGAAAACCAAACATAAAAAAACAAATGGCATAATTGAAACATATAATGACATTGTTCCAATGGAAAGGATCAAATAATGAAAAATATAATATTGCATTTATTGAAAGTTGTAATCACTGAATGAAGTACATAAGTAGTCTCAATAATGTATAGAAGAAATGAAATCTATGTGAATTAGAACAGTCCTGGAGCAACACTTTCATTTGTGTCTTGGAAATCAACTGCAACATGATTTATGGATGTGTCTCAATCCCCTAGGTCAGGAAGAATATTACTAACTCCTTTTCTTTCTACTAGTGAATTCCAAAATGCCAGTGCTCTATCATAAGGAAAAGACTCCACTGAGTAACTTGATACATACAATCTGAGACAACTTTCTAGATTCCTATCCAATCTGTTTCAAACTTTTGACTTTAAAAAGGATAGTGCACTGAAAACCCTCTCATCTTCCATAGAACCCAGAATCATTATTTGACAGAGCTCATACAGCTTAATATACTTACTCAAATCTTCACTTAGAATACTATTAGAACAGATATCCTTCCAAATCCTTTTCATGGCACTGTAATCCTGTGGGTTTTGTAGAAGCTGAACTTGTCATATCATTGTATTACCAAAATCCATAGACTATGAACTAAGTAGTTTTCTTTCCAAAATTCCTTCTACAGAAACTCCATTTATCTCTTCAGTCTTACATAAATGATCAGTAAGATCACCCATGTTTTTGACAAATAAAGGACTGATAGATGTATAAGGTTTTCCGCTAGACAAATTCCAAAACTACGGATTTACAACTCCCATTGCTTCAAGTATTTTATCATTTTTGAATCTTTCCCGGATCTCTTTAGTTAATGATTCAGATATCTTTCTCAACTTATTCCTAGTTTCCATTAATACTGCATCATATAAATTTTCATGTCACTTTTACTTCTTCTATTTCTGAGTTAGCCATATCAATTCTTTTTTGGTACATATGAAGTGGAATCTCATTTCCATGTGTTTTTATACACAGATGATCATTTATATTGTACTTTAAGAAGCACCTGGAATTTTTTAAATCTGTCAATGCATTCCAGTTTTCAAAATCAGCACCCTGAAAAGTCCCATAAGAAATATATAAACTTTCTAGACTCCGACAAACACGTCTTCTGAGTCTTATAAATTTTGTAATGTAGAAAGACTGATCTTGAGCATGCTTCATTAAAATATTAAGCTCCCTCAACATGGGAAAAATACCACAAAGTGTGAGTAAAGTTTCTATGTCAGTTAGATGGCACAATAGATCTTTAGCTTTATCTATATCCCTGCGGTATTTAAACATAAATCCTATCAGTGAAGGATATTCATCATATATTCTATATGCAGGTTCGTACATAGATATCCATCTGGTATCTACATCTTTGAGAAGTTTTTTTTCCCTCTGTTAGTCCAATAGAATTTTTTTGAAATTCTAAAAATCTCTTAGGACTGCAAGAATAATAGGCATGGAGATCACGTATCAATTCCTCCACTTTAGCTACATTTTCAAATGTGCTCACAATTTTATAGGCAAGATTCATTCTTTGAGCCATGCAGTGGACAAAAACCATATAATGGAGCAATAGTTTTCTGAATTCTAACACACAGACCATTTATGGCACCCTGCATTAAAGCTGCACCATTAGTTCTGAACAAACTAATTTTGTTGTAATGGAAAAGTCATCCATTCTGGCGATATCCTTTAGATTTTACACCACCAATTTATAAATATTTTCAGAATTGCAATTCTCTATCATTTTATGAATTTCCAAGAGGTGTGGAGTCCTCATTTCATTAGCAAATGTGTAAACATGAATACATATCCATGAAGTATTATCGACTGCAGTAACCTCATCTAAAGAAAGGGAAATATACTTTACCTTTTGAACACACAGTTTCAGATCCTCCTTCTCTACTAGAGATAGACATTTTGCAATCTCCCAGCCACTATTATTTGACCAATGAGATTGTGGAATGTTCTTTAAACCAATAAATTGATACATCATTTTATTTTCTCCGAAATATGACATCGGTCTTCCCCTTTTCATTATATGAAATACGGTTGCAAATTGAATACCCTTTGCTTGCATTTCTACCTCCATATCTTTGCTCAATTTTTCTACTATGGTCCCACCTTTTTCATTTACATATTTGATATGTTTTTGTTCCTTTTCATACTCTTCTATGTATTTGACATGTAGACAATCTTTTGCATCTTTCCATTTATGTGTTCTGACTATGCTGCCATCCTTAAGCTTTTGGGAAATGTATATTTTCCCACAGTGTTTTTCAATTGTGTCTAGTTTGAGCTGCATCGTGTGATCCTTCCCTTATTTCCAACCACATATTTTGCATCAAAATTTTGTTGGAACATCATTACAATTTTTAGTGTGCATAGGTTCAATAAAAGGATAATTTTCAGCCCATTCGAACTGGAATTTTCTTCTAATTGTCCACTTTGCCATCTTTCTTCTAACATATTTTATTTTTTTCCTTGGGATTCAACTTCTGCATCTGGGCTATTAGTAGAAATATTTTGAATCTGATGTCTCCTTTTTCTGGAAATGGACCTTGGAGTAAAATCTTCCTTTGCTGGTGTATCTTGAGAGTTCGATGAATTTTCTTGTACTTCTATTTCATCAAGGGACGGAATGTTTGCCTCAACATATATTGGATCATCAATATCTATAAATTGATTATTCTGTGAAGGAATTTCTAAAACTTCTACAAATAATTTTATAAAATTGTTACTTATATAGTATTAATCTTATCTATAGTTAATTTTTTACAGAGTACAAATGTCAAAGAGTTCCAAAAATAGTATCATAAACATAATTATTAAATTCTGCAAGATAAAATAACCAGTAAATAACACTTTCTGCATACCGATATTTTCAGTTGAAGTAGAAACTGATTTTTTTTTTGTGATTTTTTAAAATAGCCAAGCAAAGTATTGTCACCTTTTTTTGAACTTGTTGAATTTGTAATATTCTTGTCCTGATTTCTAGTATGCATGACTGCTTACTGCTTAGGGCCTTAGGAGTGGCTCTTATGTTCCAAGGCTTTGAGAATGGATGGTAAAGGGTTAGACGGCTAAGGATTAGATAGCTATAGGTTGGATGGTTTATGGGTTGGATGGTGAGGGGTTGGACGGATTAGGGCTAGACGGCTATGGGTTGGATGGCTCAGGTTGGACGGAATAGAGTTGGATGGTTTAGACTGTAGAGTTTGTCGGGTCAAGGCTAGACGGGCTCAGAGTTAGACACCTTACGGTTAGATGTCTCAGATTTTAGACTTCATTGTTGGCGGATGAGGATTTTCTTATGTTTACTTCAGCGAATATGCACACGATATGATTCGAAATGGTGGTGAATTACATTCATAACCTCTTATATATGTGTAAAATCTAGGCGAAAGGAATAGTATAAGGGACATGTCGGCCAAATTTTTTGGTGAATAAGTCAGCTCTGAACAACATAATATTTGCCATTTCAAATTTCCATAATCCTTACATAATCCTCAATTTTCTCAAGTTTATGAAAATTTGCCACTAAAATTTTCCCTACGACATGTTCTTTTGTCAATGAGAATGGGTCAGTTAGATCTATGGTAGTATATGGAAGTGCATCCGGTGGATCAATCTAAGGCTTAGAAATTGGCGAAGAAGTTTCAATACTATGGGGGGTTCCTCTTATAATAGGATAAAATTCATGTCATGAGTGAGTTTGGTATGAAGGGTTTCTTGGTAATGTAACACTTTCAGGTCATAAATCTGGACACAACTAGATAGATTGTGGTCATTTGATGTGTAACCATCATCGTAATTTGTCATGGAAGCATCCACCACACAATAGTCCACTATGGTTTCAATTTGTACCATATATTCTTATGGGGTATGTGGTTATTATGAGATAACTATTGGAATTAAAAGCTCCTTCTTGAAAGGTCACAAAGAAGGAGGCAATAGAGATATGATGAGATCGGGAAGACCCGATGCATTAATTCTAAGGGTGACTTCATCAGTCTTGCCAATATCCGATTTCAAGAGATTAGGGGGCGTGTGTCTGACTAACTCAGGATGGCTGACATTTCCGTGAAGAGCATAAATGGGGTAATTAAAGCTTTGATATTCCCAAAAAGTGGTTGGTGATGATTCCTAAAGTGTAGGGAGATTTTATGTCCCCTTTTTCTTAAGTGTATCATATTTCTAAGGGTTAGTGTCCCCTTGAATCTTGTAAATATCTCCTTGGTGAGAAAAATTCACACATTGAAATGCAAACAAAGCAATGACGTGCATATTTTGTTTCCAAGGCTTGCCTAGGAAAATGTTATAAGATAGGGTAAAATTGAATATTATGACTTGGACATGGAAAATCCTAGGGGAACAATGATGGGTAAAAAAATACGCCCCATCAGAGGCATTAATTAGTAGTCATATCCTTGACAGGTAGTTCACATGGATTTTAGGTTTTCGATAGAGTAATCAAGGGTCTTGATGAAATATAAGGATTTCACAAACATGCCTACTCTCTCATAATTGAGAACATTCTTAACCATGGTGTCACCAATTTGACCTAAGATAAAGACCGACATATTGTCTACATGAAGCAAAATCTCATTTAGAATCATGGAAGCTATGGGAAAGTGAATGTAAGAATGATAATCTGTGGCAAGATCAGTACAAATAGAGATTTACTCAAAATTTCTACAGATACTTTCTTCTAAGCAATGTAATGTAGGAATATTCCCAAAAGAGGGAGAGAAGGGGATATTCATGTTAAACAATGTCATCATAAAATTATCACTATGCTGAGATGACATGCACATGATCTCTAAGAAGGGAATTGGACCAGGAATTTAAGAAAATTCTTCAAGAAGATCCCACTCATCATGACAAGAATGTGAAGTGGATTGAGAGTGTTGAGAGTCCTCAAAAATAGAGAAAGAAGGAGCAAGGATAGTTAAAAAGACTTCTAAAACTTATTTTTTCTCATTTCCTACGCAAACAATGCTACACATTTGGCTTACGTAGGGGCCGATGGTTTCTATAAATAGAGAGATAGACCTGGAAACAATTATCCCTATAGGAGAGTTTTCCTAGGGGCCGATGACGTCTAGAGGAGGCATATTTTTGACTTAAGAAACTTGATTATGAGGTACATAAAGATATATGACCATGTGAGTCCTAGGCTAGAATTCTACATGATATTCATGTTCCACATAAGCTATAATATGTTTTACATCATTGATTTCCACAATATTTTCATGAGGAGAATCCATGTCAACCACATTAGTGGTATCATTATCTTAGTTTTTAGAGCTTTCAGCAACACCATGATTAGGAATAGGATTAGAAAAATATTTTTCATTTTTTCATTTTCCTAGTTTATGACTTCATGATGATCCTTCTTTTGAACCACATCATGATATTTGTAGTGCCCACATTTTTATAGACTCAGTTATTTGTTGTTCCTTTTACTCATGGACATATTTCGGCAGGGATTTTATATATTTTGGACATTATATTAGGATATTTGACCTTATTAGACATGTATGGAGATTGAGGCGTATAGTGCCAATTTAGCTTGATTATTGTGTTAACACCTTATCTTATGATGTCACGGATACTAACTGATGTGATGTTGTTTTGGACCATAATTATATTGATGGATACTCAGTTAGTTGCATGTTTGGATTCTATGGATGTATGTCACTTTATCATTATGTGTAACTCATGGTGAATTGTGTATAATTATGCATGTTGTCACATTTTTGATTCCAGAATGATGATATGCTAGCATAGAATCAATTGATTTCTTATTGAGTAGTTGATTCACATTTTATCGGACATGTGCATTTAATGTGTGCAATGAGTGTGCATGTGATAGGTCATAGGAGAATGTGGGATTCAAGCCAGCTACACAATTTTGTACAAGCAGCCCATGGGTCTAAGTCCTAACCATGTTTATTGAATGAGGCCTTAGTATTAGAGTTTATTATTTTGGGTACCATGAGTGACCCTCATTTGTAATGTAATATGTCATGTAATATTAATCTTCTTAGGGTGTTTAGTTGCCTTGTAATTTTGATTTGGGGACTTAATGGTTCCCACTTGCATTACGTTTTGAGTTTGGATAATGATGTATTTAATTAAAGGGGATTAGGGTCACATGTGAACCCTTGGGTGGGCCCCACATCCTCTACACTTGTGCCCAAATGTTCCAAACTCGAAATTGGACTATTTTAGGTATTTTAAGTGAGCCCTTTTTAGTCTGGGAGTTCACTTAACATGAAAATGGGCCCTTAGACCCTACCTAATAGGTAGGGGGCTTAATTCCAAGGCATAGAGGGAGTTTCCCTCCCATTTTACTTCTCTTTGGTCACATACATGTAAGGTGGATGGGTATGTGTGTTTTGTTAAAAGTTACACAAGTTTTTTTTGTTGTTCATTTTGGGTAATTTGGGAGAAGAGGGTTAAAAACTATTATCCTTTCTCTCTTTTATTTTGAGAATCTTTGACCTTGAGGGAAGAGAGGGGTGACACATGTCACCCCCTCATTTGTGAGGATTTTTGTTGGCTCCTCTTCAAATGCTCCCTCATGGGGAAAGAAGAGAACTTTTTTTTGGAGCTTTTGCTAAGAGGCTCATGGATTTTGGAGTGAGAGATTGCTTGGATAAAGAAGTGGAAAAGTTAGAGTGTTGGAAAAATTTTGGAGGTAGGCTCCTTGAGCTCATTTTTTGTGTTTTATTTCATGTTAGATATTAGTCTTGTTTGTTTAAAATGTTTTTTGCTACTTGTGTGTTGCCATTTGTTGATTTTACTTGTTGTTTTATTTTTCTCCATCCATCATATGACATGATGGATTTTTGGAGTTTTGGGGGAAGAGAGAGGGATTTTTCCTTCTCAATCCTCATGGATTTATGGGCAAGCCATGTAGGATTTTTGTTTCTCCCCTCAAATGGTTTGAGGTGGCAAAGGTGGTTCATGTGGTTTGAAACCCCTTCCCCATTCTTGGAGAGGAAACCCCTTTGGGTTTGAAAATCCTCCCAAGAAGAATTTTTGGTGAATGGATGGAGAATTAAGGAGGGTTTGATGACTTTGAATGAATAAGGAGGTTGTGGAGATTATTGTTTATGTGTAACCAATGTTGGCTACACTCTTGACACTTAGATATCTCTTTCTTCTCTTCCCCATTTTGGAGGTAGAATATGGTTTGTCCTCTTTTCCCGTATTTGTAATATTTGGTGTTTGTTTCTTAGTGCATGGTCTTAGCTTGTATGTGAAAATAATGTAGGATTATCTCCCTAAACCTTGTGCAAAATTTGTGGAAGCTAGTCCTCTATCCCATGGGCTTGGGGGAGGCTAGCATGTCTTCCAACCTTGGAAAGGAATGTAATGATGCCTAAAGTTTGGGTGGTTAAAGAAGCTTTTTTCTCCTTTTGTTAGTTCTTTGAAAGCATTGGAGTTGGAGATCATGTGGTGGATATTTGGGAGTCTCTTGTCATCTTGGGTTCTCTTTGTCTCCTTCTTCTTTTATGGACATCATTCTCAATGTATCTTGAAGATTATGGCTATGTGAAAGTCTTCATTTTCTTGTAAAATTCTCTGCTTTATATTTATCATTATTTGTAAACGTGAGTAATGATTGTTTGAGAAATCTCTCTCTTCAATCTTGCAAAGAGGCTTGTAATAAGGTTTATTGAGTATTTCACATAAGTGTAAACATGTTGGATTAGTGTGCTTAAGCCATTGGAAAATAAACCTTGTAAGAGAATTATTTACTTGGTTATGTAATGATTGAAACCTCCATTTTGAGGGAAAGTGGATTATTAGAAATATTGTTATCCTTGATATATGTTTCCTTCTTGTAAAATGCTATAACATGATTGCATGTAAAATAAATACCAGCCTTGAAATGCATTTCTCCTTATTCTTTTTGAAATTTAGTGAATAAAATACAACTACATTTTGCTCATACAAAGAAAATCGTTGTTCAATGCAGTGAATATCTTATTGCAATGCTTAGAATATATTATATCATATAATATATTTTATAATCATTATATAAAATGTCAAAATTTACATAACTGTGATTTGATTATACAACTTACCAGGGGTACGTTGAGTTGTGTTAATTTTTCGAAATATAATATATTATATATATAATACTTTTAACACACATTAATCTTGATTTTTTTTAAGATAAAAATAAACAAAAAGAAATTAATTCTTTCATTTGAAATTTCAGTGAAGGTGAAGAGTATTCAGTTTGCAAATTGCACCAAAACCTACGCCACCATCCCTTCTCCCCTCCTCCACACCTACGTAACACCTCCACACCCTCGTCCCTCTTCCCAAAAAATTCCCCTCCCATCCTCCATGCTACCATACACTGCGCCAACCTACGCATCCACTACACCTCCACCTTCCCCACACCCCCGTGTACTCTCCCACCCCTCTCCACACACCCTCATCCACTTCCATGTCACCCAAACTTCCACCCACCACACCATTCCTCCCCTGCTGCTGCCTCTCTCCAAAAACTGTGGCCACACTAAACATTTAAAAGAATATATATATCAAAAATGGTTTTGTTTCTTGGATCCTCATAAGCAAATACAATAAGGATAAACCAAGCCTCCATAGCTCCTCCTCCACCTACAAGAAGAAACAAAAATAAAACCAAAATGATATGGAAAAGAAAAGAAAAGAAGATAAAGATGAATTAGGGAAAACTTAGGGCAGTTTCAAAATCAAAGGTCAAGATTTGTTTCATCCTAGGACTCTCATTAAACCCTGCATTTCTTTTAAGTCATGATCATTTCATGGGAATGGGAAAATAAATTTTGTGGTGTGTGTGGGCATACTAATAAATAAAAGGGAAAATTAATAAATATTAAAAGGGGTGTAGTAAATTTTAAAGTGACCTTAGTAAGCTCAACAGAAAAAATAATAATAATTAGATTACTAGGGGCAAATGAGTTATTTAATTTTTGAGCTAATTTATAAATTGGTATAAAATAAATCTTAAGGGGATTATGGTTAAGCATATACGTGAAGTAATCATCATCGATCACAAAAAAATTATTAATGCAAATTTTTAGTCACGATTGGGGTTTGTTTTCGGTGTCCCGGGGCGGGGCGTTACAATATTATACTACTTTGGTCAGGAACTCATGAGTAATGACATCATAATCAAAGTCAGGTCCTAAGAGAAAGCTAATAGTAGCCATACGGAGTGCATAAAAATTATCATGTGAGTGACCCTAATTAGCATGCCACCAACAAAACTTACTCTCATCATACTAATGAAGGACATGTAAATAATGATCTAAGATTACAGTAAATGGCTTAGGAAACCCACACTTCAGATCTTCTGTACTCAGTGGTTGATGATAGTTAACTTGATTCTTGTTATTAGAAGGTTGTAACCTTGACATCATTCTAGAATCTCTATCAGATATGATTAATTTAGGTACTCCATGTAATCTTAAAATTTCATGTACAAATCTTTTTAGCCAAAATAGGAGAATCATCCTTTAGATTTCCAGAAATAAAATGAACTACTTTCGTTAGTTTATCAACTACTACTAAAATAATATCATGCTTATTTTTTGACATAGGCAATCCTTGTACAAAATACATGCTTATTACTTGCCATTTTTACTACAGTATGCTATGAGGATACAATAAACCAGCTGGGTGCATATGTTCTACTTTTACTGATTGACATTCTAGACAATGAGTCACAAAATCTATAACATCCTTTTTCATTCCTTTCCAGAAATATTGTTGTTTTATATCAGCAAGCATCTTTGTAATGCTAGGGTTCCCAGAGAAAGGTGGATTGTGAAACTCTATCATCAATTTCTTTCTCAAATCATTAGGTAAGGGTACGCATACTCTATTTTCATATCATAAGATTCCCTCATTATCAAAGTGAAAAGCTTTGTACTTTTCATCTTTTGGATCTACAGCAAGAGCTTCTTTCACTTGCTGAAAATAAGAATTAGATTCCATAGCAGTATTTATTTCATCCTTAAACTGAGTTCTTAGTGTTATAAGAGCATAAATGTGCTTCCTATGACTTAGAGTGTCAGCCACTCTATTCTTCTTTCCTTTAATGTAACTTATGTCAAATTCGTATTGAGACAAAAAATCTAACCACCTTCATTATCTTGCATTCAGATTTGGCTGAGTAAAAATATACTTCAGTCCAAGATGGTCAGTTTTCAACTCAAATGGTTTACCAAGTAGATAATGCCTCCAAATTTAAAGTGCATGAACTATGGCAACAAGCTCTAAATCATGTGGAGCATAATTCAACTCATGTAACTTAAGTTTTCTGCGTTCATAAGCTATGACATGATCATTTTGTAACAAAATGCCCCCAAGGCCTTCCCCATTATGCATCCGTTACAACCGTGAAGTCTCCATTAGGATCAGGTATAACTAAAATAGGTGCTGAAGTCAAATGAATTTTTAAATTTGAAAAATCAGTTTCACATTTATCATTCCAAACAAATTTCTTATCCTTTTTCTGCAATGAAGTTATTTATGCAGCCACCTTAGAAAAATCCTTAACAAATTTTCTATAATAACCTGCAAGGCCCATGAAGCTTCTAACTTCATGTACATTCTTTGGTGCAGGCCAATCGATTATAGCTACAATTTTAGAAGGATCTACAGCAATCCCATCTTTTCTTATAACATGACCCAAATAGTGAACTTCAGTGTCATATTTTGAACATTTGGACAACTTACCATATAATTGTCTCTTTCTCATAATTTCCAAAACTATTTTCAAGTGTTCATGATGCTCCTCCACACTTTTAGAATATATGAGAATGTCATCCAAGAATACAAGCACAAACTTGTCCAAGTATTCTTGAAAGATATTATTCATTAAGTTCATAAAAGTTGCAGGTGCATTCGTTAATCCAAAGGGTAAAACCATGAATTCATAATGTCCATACCTTGTCTTAAATGTCGTATTATGAATGTCCTCTTCCTAAATTCATAATTGATGATATCCAGACTGAAGGTCTATCTTAGAATATACCGATGCTCCACACATCTGATCAGATAGATCATCGATTATAGGCAATGGGTATCTATTCTTGATTGTTGATTTGTTTAACATCCTATAATCAATGCACAATCTGAGGGTTCCATCCTTCTTTTTCACAAAGATCATTGGTGCTCCCCAAGGTGAAACACTTGGTCTAATCGAACCCTTAGACAAAATTTCTTGTAACTAAGCCTTAAGCTCTACTAACTCTGTGGTAGTCATTCAATAAGGTGCTTTAGAAATAGGTTTAGTACCTGGTTTGATTTCAATTGTGAATTAAAACTCCCTTTTGGGTGGTAGTCCAGGTAATTCTTTCGAAAAAAATTCACCATAGTTCTATAACAGTGGGTATCGTTTCAAGAAAATGTTATTATCTTCCACAGATTCAGAAATTTTTACCACATATAAGGTATAACCCTTAATTTTGGCCTTTTTAAGTTGTATAACTGATAATTTCCTAACTGAAATTTCTCGTTTTATACTTTGAATCTCTATTTTTTTCTGCAGATCATCTAAACAACTAATATGTTTTTCAAAACAGTCTACCTTTGTTTTATTCTCTGCTAACCAATTTACACCTATGACTATATCATAAGATCTCAAAGGTGCTACATAGAGATCAAATTCTATGGAAAAGCTAGGTAAGTCAAGGACTACTCCGAAAAGACACATACTAATTGTATGAATAGAATTATTACCATAATGTAGAATCCATGATTTATCCATTTTTCCAACTTTCCTTTTAAGTTTTGAAGCAAGTTTACTAGAAACTAAACATTTAGTAGCTCCCATATCAAAAAGAATAGTTACAGGTATGCCAGATAACTTACTAGGAACTTCAATAGGTGTAACTTTCTTTTCATCTTGTTTGTTAGCTACTGCAACATGCATCTTATACTGTTGATTACAGTCATCCTTCTGTAAAGGACATTGATTTGTGTAATGATATTTGCCATAGTTATAACAGCCTCCTACCAGTCCCTTTTTGGGCTCAAAATTATTCCCAGCCTTGTAGTTATCATTCTGACCTCCATAGGGTTTTTGTCCATTATTATTATTTCTGGAAAAATTGTTCCATGTATTTCCAACAGGCTTATTAATTGTTGTCTTCTTATTATTATCAGTTGGAAACTTACTTTTGTTACCAAACTTTTTCCATAGTCCTTTCTTAGGTGCAAGAGAAGCTGAAGAAGAGTTTGAAACTTTCTTCTGTACTTCTTCTTTGTGAGCAGAAATAGCCTTTAATTTCTGTTCCTACCTTATGGCGTTTACAACAACCCCTTCCATAGTGGTTGGGTTGTTGAACATCAACCTCTCCCTAAATAACGGGATTCAATCCCATGATGAATTTCCATATCCTGAACTTCTCATCAATTTGATACTGAGGTACATACTTGAGTAGTTTCGTAAATCGTTCCCAATACTCACTTACAGTTAACTTCCCTTGAGCTAGGTTTTAAAATTCAGTCATTTTCTGATCATAATAAAGTTGTGGCAGCCATTATTTCCTGAAATAACATTTAAATTGATCCCAAGTGATGTTAGTTTCATTAATGCTTAACTCAGCCTTCTGGCTATCCCACCATGAAGATGCTTCATGGGAAAGTTGATATGCTCCCCCAAATAGCTTTGGTCTCTTCTGAGAAGTTCCTTATTGTAAATAACTTCTCCATCTCACTGAGCCAATTCTCAGCTCCATCACCTAATGTGGTGTTATCAAACTTAGGTGGACTTATCCTTTTTATATCATTAGTAAGTTCAGCAGCCAACCTATCCTTTTTGTTTTCTGGCTGGTCAGGTACATTAACATTTTTATTATCAACACCCATATTGGGGTTGTGCTCAGGAGGTGGCTAATTGTTATTACCAGCTTCTTCTTCCTCCTCATTACCCATCACTTATTTCTCAAGCACAGTCAAACGATCCCTTGTGTCCAACAGGGCAACAAGGATCTCATCAATTTTTTGGGTTGTTGCTGCTCCTTCCTCAGGTGGAGCATTGTTTGCAAAATTCCTCTTGTTCTAACATATTTCTATTACAAGAAAATTCAAATTTTTATCAAATTATGGACAAAATAGGTCCAAGAGCTGCAACCTTCAGCTCTGATACTAGGATGTAACATTCCCATTTTAAGACTTTAGAAACAAGGAATTTTTTTTGGGCATATTGTTCCCTGTTCTAAATACATAATTTATAACACACATTCCAAAATAATCATTCTTAGAACAAATAACCATATGCAGCTGTAATGACTCAGTAAACTACTGATCTATTCATTTCATGACTCGGTAAACTATCGATCTGTTCATGTTTAACACTAAGTACTGAATACTTTTCTGTATACCACATATACATGGTTCTCTTACCCTGTTCTGGGTATTGAGTGATCTGTCTAAGGAAGCTAATTAAATAGTTCTTACCAATATTCATCTGCATCACAATCCTTAGACTAGGTGACATAGGACAACGAAACCAATAGCTTGCGATACTTTGGCCAAATATTTTTAACATACTATTTGTATTACTTATTCCTTAATGACATATTCGTCAATCCATAATATGTCCTTCACCCCACTCTTTTTTTAATCTAGAATGTTTGTTATTGACTTCCGTCAGTCCTCTTGCCCAAGGTTTATCCCTAATTCTGGTTAACATTATAGGTTATGATAGGAAGAAGCTCACAAAGACTCAAGGTAGATTGGTATACTGGGTCAACCTAGGTCAACCCCATGTGCCAAGATATCCTGAGTCCTAGAGGGCTACTTCGTATCGCAACTACACTACTACCCAGTCCTGGAGAGAAACTAAGTTCAAGTCCAAAAGTGTGTAGATCTACATGATCGATGCAGAAGGGTGTTGCCGAGAAGACATGTCAACTATCAAGCGTGTGCCAGCATCCTATAGAAAAACCTCGTCGAGATATACATACCCTTATGAGATTATTAAATTTAATTAATTTGGATCCCTAAAGGTAGATTTCAGTAACCCTACTCGAGACTCTAATCCAACTCTCCCTAAGTTCTTTTCCAATCAGGTTCTAATAACCCTTGCAAAACTTCCTTTTGTTAATGTTTCTTTCGATGTTTGCCAACATTGGCTGAACAACATCCACCCATAATTAAGGAAAACAACATATTAATTTTCCTTCAATGTGAATTACTATTCAAGGAAGTGTAACAACCACCGACGTTATAACTTAGTAGAATTTATTAAAAGTAGTCTAATGGTTGTATTCATATTTCCCTTTTTGCTTACTTTTCAATAAGAGAGGAAGAGACTTCCTCTTAAGTTCTAGGGTTTAACACCCCCTTTATGTCACTTACAAAGTTCATAGTTTTTATTGTAAGTTCATCACACATTACTTTAAAAATTTGGGTTTTTTTGATAAGAACATTGATTATCTGCAACTTAGTTGCTTCACATTTAGGGATAATACTTTAATTCCCTTTTTCCTACTTATCCAAGAACACTCATTAAAACATATAAATAACATGAAGAATATCAATAGAATAGGATTCCATTTCTTTTGCAAAGTACAAGATAGTTTACATAATCCATGCAAGTAATTTCTCATTCTACATTTCCTTTTCAAAACTTATAAATTTACAACTTATGCATTTCATACATATTGCATAATAGCAACCTTCATTAAAAAGAGAACAACTTTTCTTTCTCAATACGACTTAAGAACATTTTAGAATTCTTCACAAGAATAAACTTAGATCAGCCAATGCATCATATACGTTTTTGCCTTCTTTTAACACTTACGAAGTCCATCTGTAAGAATTGCTACCACGGGTCAGTTCAATTAACTGAGCATGATAAGCACTAATCCTTAAAATGAAGTGCATTCCACTAATTGTTCCAATAAAACAACCCTGCTTTAATGAACAACAAGTAATTCATACTCTCCAAGCATAAGTAGTAATAATAAAAGAAGAGCAATACTAAACAGGTTTAACAAAAAGAGGAACAAAATATAATCTATAAAACCTGTCCTATAAATCAGAGTATAATTTATTCCATCAATTACCTTTACCAACCAACAAAACACAACATATCACTGTTTCCAACCTACCAAATATAATATAACTTATATCCTTACTATAAGATACATAAGTAATTACAGCATATTCCCTCATGGTTGCTTCAACTAACTTTCCAACAAAGAAGGAGGAGAAAGCATTCCATTTGCCAAAGTACATAACCATCAGCAAGGTTGAAACAATATATATCATGATTTAAACTGTTCCTTAAAAGTAACTCTACTTTAAAATTAACAATTTAAGGTATTCATCAAACAGATCCAAATGAAAGGAATCCAAGAAGAAGTGATGGATTAGTAGTCAACAACAATCTATAATTTCTTTTGCCAATCGAACTTCAATTTCTTTCCACTTTATTACAGTCAAATGAGTAGTATACAAGACTAATAACATAGAACGTCTTTTCCAAAAAGAATAAAGATCAGGAGGATTCCAGCCAATGAACTTAACCCAACTGAATTAGAAAAGGAGACTTAACAGAAAATGATCCCAATTTATAATCATTTCTTTACAACTTAATAAAACAGTTTTACTTCCTCTCCTACATACAGTTTAAGTTCATTCAAGAGTTCCAAGGAAAGAGAAAAATGAACATTTCAAGAAAGAGAATACTAAAAATTGTCTTCCTTTCTGAACCTTCCCATTATAATACATGAATTCTACTTACCATTAGGGTCAATGTATCAATGAAACTCATACACAGCCCACGGCTAGTAAAGATTTACAGATTATTTCTTTAAAGACCTAACATTCTTTCATTGGACCAGAACAACCTCAGATAAGAAGAAAACATGTTAACATTTCTCATTCTTAGAACCCTATACAATCAACAGTGAAGCTCCATTAAACCTTACCATTAACTTTCCCTTTTTAAACTCTAAGAGAAAACAATGAAGTTCGACACAATCGCAATCAAGTTTAGATCGCAGTCAATCTTCCAAGACATAACATACAATTATTAGACCCAACAAGAGGTAAGAGTCTGAGTAATTACTAACACTTAAGCCTTCCCATTAGTTCAGACAAGGTAGAACCATCTCAATGGTATGTTAATCATCAATACAAGAACTACAGATTGGGTTTCCAGTAAAAGACAAGATCAAACATAAAAAATTATACGTACGGTCCAGGACTCATTTACAATTCTGAGCACAATGCAAAGCATAAACGTCATTGAAATATCTAGACCATTCAAATATATGTGACCAAGTTAGGGTAACAACTTGTTCCCTTAATAGTTTCTTTTTGAATAATCAAAAGACTATAATACCTGAACCAACACAATGTTCAAGTCTTTATTTCAATTAAGAAAACCAAGTATTAAATGATTTTGATAATGATGCATATCAATATCACAAACACAATTACGTAATACACTAGCACCGTAAGACAAGACCGAGTGTAATGAAACTGTTTACATACAGTTCGGAGTAAGAAGAAATGCTTCCATTGACAAAGAGACTTTGAATCACAGTACCAACTATCAAAGATAAAAAACCCAAGTTTTAAGTTCAATATCATTCGAAGACAATCAAGTGTGCGCAAGATAAAACAAAAAACTAAACCCTATATGGTTTCTCCAGTGTATGTTGTTTTAATAACAGTCAATGTTTCTCGTAAGAAATAAAAACAAAAAATGAAACCATATACTGTTTTACCTGTGCATGCAACTTTGCAACAGTCAAAGTTTCCACATGGTGATTCAAACAAGCTATTTACGGATTAATTCACAGTAAATATAACTTATGAAAAACACGTTAACACCATGGAGCCAAGAATTACTATAACGATTCTATCCATCAAAACATGTTTCCAACAAATAGCTCAAACCTATTTGGAGTATCAATATGAACTAGAGTTGCTTACCAGTTAAGTAAATAAATCACAACAAATTTGCAACACTAATCCTTAACGAGTACAGAAAAATCTCTATAACATTCAAAGGTCGCAAATGAAATCGCAACCAACAAAAAATTTAACCACTGAAAAGCATAACAGTGCTACCAGTTTTGTTTACGCATAAAGGAATTTTAAACCACTAGAAAAGAAAACAGTGTTACCAGTTTTGCTTAAATATGCACAGTTCCTAGTGGAAAAGGCCATGCAAAACAAGATTCCAACATAATCATGAAAAAAACATAGTTTCAAAACCCAAAATACAAGTTTACAAACCCGTAAGTCAATTTACTAGATAAAGCAGGAATGCACAGAGCTCATTAGAGAAAATTTGTTTTAATGAAAACACTCAGAGAAAAGAAAGAGATTTTAAAAGTTAGGGCCTATCATGCTTGATAGTGTCACCGAAAAAAATTAAAGAAGACTTCTAGCTGAGCTCGCTTCTTCCCTTCTTCCCCCACGAAAGATCAAACAACAAAATAATTCTTCCACAATGCCTCATATATTCTCCACAAAGAAAAAATAGATTTGAAACCTCCAAAATAGCCATGCAGTGTAGTTTAAACCGCTGGTTCAAAAAACCAGAGTACATGGAGAGAGAAAAATGGAGAGCATGCAAAATGAAATAGCCAAACAAAAATCTATTGGCATGCCTGCCAAAGTGGTTCAGGCACATGAAACCAAGCTCATTAATTTCATCAACTCCATATATCCCACCCAATTTTCCTTGCTTCCACCTGCCAAGTTTGGCGATTTCCAAATTAAAAATTACATGTGTTTCCATCTCTAGTGATGCTGCCACCTAGGCCTCCACCAACCAAACTAGCCCTTTCCAAAGTTGGCAGTCCATAGGATTTAATAAACCTTATCATCTTCAAAAATTCCTTGGAACCCGTCGCCAATGTGTATGCGACCCTTTAGGTTCTCCTTCATACCATTAGTTTAGGGTAGATTATTGGGTTAGGTTAGATCTTAGGTAGGTTAAGGTTTATACCTTAGGATATAACACTAACCACTAATCCCTTTAACATAGGTCCTTAGCAATTAGGTTAGATAACTCCACATAGGTAAGTAATCAAAATACAATAGCTTTTAGAAACTAGGTTAGATCACTTAATAACCTTGTAGTGTTAGGTTCTAGTTTTCATACCTAGCAACCCCTCTAATTCTTTAGTACCAGTTTAGGTTAGAAATAGAATTGTATCAAGTAACATAGCTTAGGTAGGAAATACTTTCACCTACCTTAGGATTCTGTAAATAAAACCTCAATAGGGTCTTGGATATCCCTTATGCCATGTTCAGGCTGCATGCTTTTTTTTTCAGCAATGACCTATCTTGGTTGATCTTCAAGACCCAAGCCGAACAACCTACTAAATGAAAGTGCATTCACAAAAAATTCAAAGAACTTGCAATAACAAATTTTAGTCCCGCACGTAGCTTAACACATGAAATTTAGATTTTACCATTCATTGAATAGAGCAGTTTCAAAACATTCCTTGGATCACTAAAATTGATCCAAGGATGCGTCAGATAAAAGACAAGTTTACAACTCTTAAACTAGATTGCAAACCACCTACCAGAAGTGAAAAATGAATTCAGAGAAGTCATACCAATTCAATCAAAGAATCTTAAGAGTAGAAAAGACTTATCCATATCAAGCATGATTTCCAAAAACTAGAAGAACATATTCTTATAAGGAAAATCACATATCAACACTTGAATGCAAAGGAGGAAAATAACAACAGTCAAGAGTGTTACATCTCCAGTAAGAGTATTAGCTAAGAGCTTAGTGGAAGTGTATGAATTGGTACTAATCCATTATTTATATATATTTATGAAGGCCTTGATGTGAAGAGTGGGATGAATAGATCCATCGTACGAGTAGATGGAGAAATGCCACCAATGTCCATACTAGTAATGTAGGGTGATAATGGATCATGTTAAACTACTCATAAGACTTTGTTTCGAATGGGGGGTTGGGTGATGGGAACCCCATTAGGCCCATTTTGCAAGGGAGGAGCGTGGTGCCCCAAGATCTCATTAGAGGGTGGTTGAATAACTCATCCATATTAGATTGAATTTAGAGGAGTTGAGCTATAGTGGAAGATTGTTGGTTAATTTTTTCAATAATTTGAAGAATTAGATTGGCAGAATCAGAATTGGAGACATTCTCAGATGCACCTATTTAAGTGGGTTTCCCCCTTTCTGCCCTATGGCCAAATTTTTCAAATACAAATTTGAGAAGATGTTTTCCAAACATCTCCTATGAATCATTCTTATATTGAGGAAATTGAGCTAGGAATTTCTAAATTTCAGGAGGAGGCTCAGAAGTGTCATCATTTTGGTCTTTTCCTTCATCACCCTTAGATAGAACATTATGATGGGTGGAAGGATTATTTCTAGGCACTCCTATGACATAACCATCCATACAAAAAGGAAATTTAAGTTCATGATGGTAGGTTTTTGGAAATTATTGCATAATAAATTCAAAAGACTGCGGGCCCAGATACTCCATGATGGAGTGATGATTTGGTTGAGAAAAGATATGAAATGTAGTCTATAAACAAAATTGGCCCTACAGAAAAATATACGCAAGGGATAAATCTCTATGGGAACAAAAATGGTTAGAAAAATGGGATCGACCGTGTAGGATAGGTTTGCATAAGGGTTAAAGGAATCTAGAAACAAATGATATAAAAACAAAAAAAATTGCCCCTGTGAAATGGCATCTTTACAAACAAGTTTTTTGGTTTTTTGGGATTTTTGGATACTTAAGTGAAAATAAATAAAAATGGGTGCTTTTAACAATACGTTCTTGATCAGGAATTTAGTAAGATTCACGTTGGGTTCATGCGAGAATGTATGTTGGCCATAATGTGTCTTAATCAACATGCACTTTACTCATCCATTCAACTAGGGTATTCAAGGCAACAAGTAGGAAACACAAAATTACCAACATACAAGGTGATAGAATTAAGGGGATAAATTGAGTGCTAGGTTCACATATCTCAAGAGAAGTAACCCATACAATAGGTCAACCTAGGGTTTCCACAGCCCGCAATTGAGATAGAGGAAGGAAACCTACTGAGCTATCAGTGATTAGATGTGAAGGGCTAGGGATCAAAAATAGATACAACATATACTAACTAAAATGAAATATAAGGGGCTAATATGTGCTAAGATTACTACTCTAGCTAGCATCCACCATGTACAATAGTAAACTAATATAACACAATGAAGAAGGAAGTGAACTAATCTATGTAAAAATAAAAATAAGGGTTAGAGAACTCACGTGTACCTATAGGGTGGGTGCTGATGCATTTATATCCCCTGATAATAAGCATGAAAGAGAGATAATCACTATTATGTTGATTAGGGGAAGACCATTCATATCCTTGGCTCACTATATGTTGACATAACAGTGCAAACAATCATCTAAGAAGAGAGGTGTCTAATCCAATCCAAGTAAGATGCAAGATTAACCAAAAGCAGAGTGAGAAGATGAGAAATGTTGGAAGGGTGGATGAATAAATGTTTTTAAAAAAATTTACTCTAGTTATCTTAACTTTCATTCAACATATATGACACATAGTGAGATTTTACTTAGCTTGTGTGTACCATTCAATGAGCCGTTATGATATAAACAATGTCAAATCATCAAAACATAACAACCATCCACATGAGTAAGAAACAAGAGAAAACAAATGAAAAAATCCTTTAGGTTGGAAACCCTCAAGAGGAATAAAACCCATTTATCATTTCATTAATTGATAATAATCAAGATTTAGTGAAGCATCAACTCCACAAAGAGCACCAACCCCTAATTCAAGCACCAACTAGACTTTAACAAGAACCAACTTGCAAGGAGGTAACAACCCCCTAATTTATCAGGAACCAATATAACTTTATAAATAACCAAATTGCAAGGAGGAACCAAAACCCTAGGGTTTTAGTGAAGCACCAACCCCATAATTAATACCAAACATCAACTCGACCCCTAAGATTGTTTTCCACCTTTCTTTTTTCTCACTCAAAAAATGATAGAACCATTTGTACTTCTTCTCTCTTATTCTTGGTCTTCTCTCTATTTATGATATACCAACATGTACTCAGGCCTATAACACACATTCTGATCCTCAAACATCAGCTACTCTTCATACACAAACTCATCTTCCCTTGAAGACACTAAAAAATCCCTCCCTAGCTCACTCACTCCCTCTTCTTCTTCTTCACTTTCAATAGGTCATGGATGAACCAAAATTCATAGCTTTAGCACTTTATATATTCATAATTCATGTAGTATCCATGGTATTTAATACCTTGTACATCTCACTCAAGCCCTCATAGGTCACACTTTTCCTATTCAAGACACTTGCACTAAAACTGCCCTTTACAAGTATTTATATGAATTTCAAGAACTCAACCATATAGGTCGGTCACAATACATATAGGTTGGCCATTACAATACCTAATTTTTTTAAAAAAAACATTTAAAAACTACATCGTGAAATTCTCAAGGACTTACATGAATAACTTTTTCTTTTACATCATTTTTAGGACTTAAGAAACCTTGCAAAAACTAGGTCTACAAGTATGCCTTTACCCCATGAAATTTCTTGAAAAAATAGGAAAACCTTAAAATATTTAAAATATTAAAGTAAATTTTACATGACCTCCTATGACCTTCACCATGCCTAAAAATATTTAAAATATTTGTTCATACCATGAAATCACCTCAAAACCAAGTTTGTCCTATTAGGACTACATACCTAGAAAACCTCCTTGCAAGAATGAAGCTTATACCACCTCAAAAAACTCAACCAAGATAAATGAAACACATATGAAAGTACTAAAACACCTAAAAATAGTCACCAAGTGCATTAGAATCCACAATTCAAGGTACAAGGGCTTAAGAACATCACTTCTCCAAACACACTCAAACTATCCAAAACTTTCCTAAAACCATTCATGAGAATTTTACTTAGTATGATAAATTAGGGACTCAAAAATATTTTGAAACCATTTTAGGAATTTATTATAGGTCCAATAATTCCTAAAAAATCCATTTATTTAACTGGTCCTTTGAAAAACTTGATAGCTACAACAAAATATTAAAAAATAATCCATTTTGAGTGGGGTCCACTAACTCATATTATCACACAAAACCACCTAGAGATAGTTGGGATATTTTTATACATTCCCCAATCATCAAACTAGTAAAAAAATTAACTTCTGGGCCTTATGATAAATATCTTCCATATTGACTTCAAACTAGGGTTTTAAGAGGGTTGTTGACCTGTTTTGGTGTTAACGATTGTTCATAAATTTATGGACCTTAAAACCCAAAATAATGTGAAAAAATATTATCTAGGACATATATCAACTTTTAAAAAATATATTAGGTTCCCAACCAAAATATTAAAGTACCAACGAGCTCCACAAAGTTTACTTACAGCTGGGAAACACCATTTTTAAAAACCCACTTTTACCATTTTGTAAAATAATCCAAACAATTACCTGAAATTTTGTCCAATACATGTATAAACATTCCAGATGACTTACCATAATCAAAATTTCATAATGGAATTGAAAAATGATCAACCTACCTCATTAAGATAGGTAATTCTTAAGTATTTTCTTAGGTTTAGACTTCAAAACGAAATTTCATGATTTCTCCTTCAAGCATTGATCTCAAAAATTCATCAACATGCCTAGGAAATTTTTTTACAGTTCTTCCAATACTCACATGTGCATAATTTCCTTAGAAACTGAGATACATATCTCATTATGACCTGATTTCTTCACTTTTCTTTCAAATTCTCTCTATATACCCAGAAAGACCTCTTAAGAAACTAACCATCATGGAGACCTTGAAAACATCATTATGAATCATTTTAAATCATTTGACATCAATGAAAACTCACAAAAAACTCTCCACATCACTCTCTTGTGTCAAGAAGGTACAATCTCCATCAATGACCACAACCTACCAGCAAGCTCTCCATGACACCAATCATGCAAAAAAATACCTTGACATCAATGAAAAATTTACAATAGAGAATGTGTTGCAAAATAACAAAGAAACTGGAAGTTTAGATGTCTTAAGTTCCTCTTTTTTTCTAATGTTAGGTGAATTGAGGTATATAGAGGACACTATCACTTGCGGGAAATGGCATCGGCCATGAGAAAACACAACATTGACACAATCACCAATTGGTAATTATTTGGTTATGTATGCACAAATAAAGTGGCATGTCATGAAGGGTAAAATAAATGTGTCGCGGGTCATGAAATTGGATCGACAGGGTGAAAACTGATGAAATGTGAGCAAGAAGTCATGAATATGATATACATGATACTTAGGAGGATAAGGAAACCTAAATGCAAGGAAAATTAATGCTAGGAAAAAATAGTGACACTCTCTCCATGTACTATATATATCCCATAATGGTTATATGAATGACCATTCCCCAATCCCAGCAGGCCCCTTAAGGCACTTGCTCAGGAAATAGATGCATCTACAAACCTTATCTGCATAAGGATGATAGTTAGTAATAGGTATAAAAGATGAAAAGTGAAAATTTAAAAATTAGGTGTATAAATTTTTATTCTTAACTCATTTCAGAACTCACAGAATCATCTAGAGAAGTCATCTTTCACTTAGGAGCTTTCATTTCCTACACCCTGAATTACCTGATATTGAACAAATTGCTCCCGAATCAAATTTATTTCCTAAAATTTCCTAAATTACTTCAGACATATTCAATAATCTCCGATATCACCCTCATATTCTTTAGGTTTTCCTTGAACATTCCCAAAGTGTGTTTACCAGTTGCGGAATGGCCAAAATTTGTCTTTTTATGCCTCCAAAGTAAACTAGTGTCTTTTTATGAATCTCAATGAGATCACTATTCACATTAGGAACCCTTCCCTACATAGTGAAAAACAATGAATAATCATGTTATTAGTTTAATTTTATCCTAGTAGAGGGTGAGACTAAAGACATGTTGGCCATTAGAAGGGTTCACAATGACCGAGAATCATTATTTTCAATTATGGGGTTAGTTATCATACTCAAAGTTTCAAATTTTCAAGCCATCCATTTTACATGACAATAACTTTCTCTAGCTCAGGGACATTGAATTATAAGGGGAAATATAGAACCTCAGGTATCTCATGGGGTAGTAGACCAATGCTTTTTTCATTGGGCAATGGATTGATTACAACAAACAACAAGAAAAGCTACAAACACAACCATGAAATGGACATGACCAACACACGATAGGGAAAGGAAACACAAGATAGAAAGTGAAACACACAACTAAAGGGAAACCATGAAAAAAATCCTAAATCACCTATGTTATAAGTGGTGGAGACCCTCTTTCATTGTAGCACTAATTCTTATTAAATTTTTACCCATATATGGGTATCATCAAATGCCTCTATTTTGTAAATCTACTTATGGGTTCACTGAAATATGACCCCTTACTCAATCACTTCAGAATTTTTTCATGATTTATTTTTTAATTTAGGGTCCACTCAGTTATACCATTTCCTTTTTTTATTTGAATTCTTCTTTCCATATTATCACTTATTTTCAAGTTCATTCAAATTGTTGATTTTCCTTCACTGTTATGAGAATGAGTCTTGGTCACACTAGAATTGTTATTTTCATAATGAGGCTTAAGATCTTTGATAGGAATTTGAATTTTATTTATCATTTGCTTCATTACCATTTTTTCCATGAGTTGGTTCTCAGAATGTGTTTCAATATTTTAAATACTATCACAAGCCTTTTGATCCTCCACATTTCTCAATTTCTCCAAGAAATTATCCTTCATATAATTTTGCTTGTTTGTTATTCACTTTTCTATATGGTGTGGTGTGCACATTGCTTCATTATCTTGGAAAGAGGATGCGAAAAAGGTCGGATATGAAAAATGAAGAACATCACCTATTCCATCTTGGTTATTTTGAGCCTCAAAATTTATCTTCATGATGAAAACATCCTTTCCTTGAGTGGTATCAACATTGCAAGATATAAGCATATTCTTAGTCATACCTTCTTTGTTGAGAAGGATTTAATTTTGAACAAGATCAGCCTTGGGATAATCCAAAACCATTCCATCTATATGTTATTTATTGTAAAGGTATTCATCTTCATGAAAAAAGAATGAGAACAAGATTGGGGCTGAAACATTAAGATCATAATTTTCCCAAACTTGACCATTATGAACTTGGGAATGCATCTCCATGATGAATTCATCCTCCTTTTGAGTAGAGTAAATTTCAAGATGCATAAACATCTTTTCAGTTATGCATTCATTCCTGATATATTCATCTTCTTCCAATGTGAAAGAGAAAGCCTTGTATTCAAAATCATACTCATTAATTGGGCCTCGATGTTGAACCTTGATAACATGATTTGAAACACAAGAATCACCTACCAATTTTTTTTTGAAGTCATTCTTCCACCATGGTTAGCACAACTTGACACCTTAGGATTAAATTTTTGTAAGAAAATATTTTCATGACCTCGATTTACATACATACATATTGGAAAGAGTCCACTAAAAAGTTATAACTCTATAAATAGTCATCATGATGCTTTTTGACTTGCTCCATCACACTTGGATACTCCTTCATAAAAAAAGGTAGCTCAAAATCTAAGAATATGAAGAATTTTCCATACCTTGAATCTTGAAATAGTATACTAAATTCATACTACCTATAAAGCTCGAAAGTAATCAGGTGGTCATCTTATGTTCTCAAATAAGGAGAGAGACCAATTTTCCATCCTCATACTGATATTATATATAAAACACCTTTACATCTAATGACCATTTTGTTACTTGTTTTAATTTTTTTCTTTCTGTAGTTTTCATTTGATATTTTGTGACCATATGAAGCCATTCCTCCATATTTTAAAAAATGGAATCTATTCTTTTGACATGAATGTAGTTATCATCCTTAGGTGAAGGTTATAACATTGTTTCATATTTAAATCACCAGGGACTTTGGAAGAAGTGAGAACAAGTTGATTCTTTCCCCATTCATAGAATTCTTCTAGCTTCTTACATTATTGTTCTAAAGGATTTATTTCCATACATACCATCGAATTATTGACATTGATATCAATTTCTATGATGGAGGTACTACCATCATGAAGGAAGAAACCTATGGAATATTGATGCCTTTCCTTTTCCTTCAACTCAATATGAATAAAATATTCTTCACAAAATGGGAAAGGGAAGGACTCATATTCGCATTTGTACCCATCCATCGATGTTTCAAGGAGAAAATTGATCTCTTATATTTGTTCTATCTTGTTATCATCAAAATAAGGATCAAAACTTGATTCACACTTATCTTACATATTCATAGTATAAGTTAGGATTTCAATACTAAGTTGATGGTATTTAATTCCTTATGCAATATTCAAAATATATTACATTGATTCCTTCTTCAATGTTACAACATACTCATTTTCACATTGACTTGAAGAATATTCACATTGGGTCTTAGAGAGGTGATTGGAAAATTGGGAATCATATGGTTAGAACTTATTTGAAAAATCCTCTTTCTAATGATCCACATTTCTTATCATTTGTGGGTTTCCTTCTTGAAATTTAAGGCATACCTAATCTTCATCATCTTCAAATAGAGAGGTAATATAAATGTTAAATGTGAAGGTTACACCTTTCAATTGAGGATCCAAAAATAATTCTCATGAAAATGGAAAAGGACACAGTGTTGGGGCTGCAACATGAGAATAATCATTTACTCCATCTTGAACCTCTCTTAGAGATTCCTCTTCTTCACAGGGAGAAGAGAAGATCCAAAAATCACAATTATGATTGCTATCACACTATTTTGGTGATGACAAGGAAACTGTCTCATCAGAGGGATCATGTGTTATCCATTCATCCACAATTATTTCAAGAAGGAAATTAGATTATTCTATTTTCTGTATTTTATAATTGGACATTTTTGCATCAAATGAAGAGATAAAATGAGAAATAAAATCATCGATAATTACATCAAATTCATCCTCCTAAATAACTTGTGGTGGGGGAGAGGGATTCATCTCTTGAACATCTCCATGGTTGGTGAAATTCTCAGCAGGCATTGGCTCATCTATTATGAGATAAAAATTCTCATCTGTCATGCACATTTCTCTTCCCAAGTACTTTGCTTCAGGAAAAAGTGTAACTATGGATGGATACTCAACTTCCATGCTTTATTCACTATCCTCACATGCATTGACTTAAAATTCATTGAAATGCTCATGAAGAGCATAATCACAAGAAGTACATAAGAGTCTGTCAGGAACAAACACTTCATAGTACTAAGAATCAGGAGAATCCATCTCAAGAAGGTAGTTCTTATCCACCTCAGGGAGTGCTTCAAGTTTATCATACCTTTCTTGCATAGCCACATCATAATTTAGAATTTAAAGGTTAGTTTGGGAATTAGGAATTTCCTTCTTTAACTCTAAAAAATCTTTGTACATAATCCTTTTACAAAGATGACATTTCTTCATCTCCATAAGCATTAAAATCATCCAAAATAAGATAGATAAAATAAAATGATTTTAGTTTATCAGTTAGTTGTGTGTAATTCAAGACATTACCTTTAAGATTTTATTCTTTGCTAGCTTGGTTTTCCTCTACATTCTTATCATTAGGTCTTGTCCACTGTGTCTAGGTGTTGTCATTGATGTCAAATAAATTTATGGAAATCAGTGTATTGGTGTCATGTGAGTATCCATAAGGTGTCAATCAAGGTCAATTATGGAGGTTGATTGGTAGTGTCTTACTTTGATCAAGTAGCTATGGTATCCAAGCATGGTTTCAGGCATGATGCAAGCATGTATGGTCAGGGACTAAGTTCTAAATTTTTTCATGAGTTCAAAAAATGTCCTAGGGGTGTGTTCAGGTGTTAATGAGTTTGTAATGATCATCATCATGGTCATTTCATGAATATGCATGGTGTGAAGATGTAATCCTAGGCTTATTCCTATATCTAGAGCATGTGGTATGTTATGGTAGCTTGAGAAATGGATCAAGGAAGTCATGATGAAGCATGGTAGGATCATGTTGATAGTGTAAATGACATATATAATGTGTTTAAGCTCAGTTATCAGAGGTTTGGTGGTGTTTCATGGTCCTTGAGAAGTAAGAAGGTGAAGACAAAAGAGGTAGACACAGGTAAGTCATTGTGGCTGAATAGTTTCAGGAATATTTGAGATAGATAGTGATTTTTAGAGGATATTTTTATGATGCTTCATGAAATTTTTTATGTCAAAATAATGAAGCAATTGTAAGATACATCATATTTGGTAAAACTTGGTTTTGGAGAAGCAAAAACTAGCTTGAACTAGTAGCTTCGTATGCTCACCCGATCTCACACTCTCTCCATGGTAACTATAGGTTATTGGGGATGATTTTATATGGAACTAATAAGGTTTAGAAAAAATAATGAGGAAGTTTCATCGTCATACTTATATGAACGAATGTTAAGAATATAAGTTGATTCAAAACCCTCTTAAAACACTCGAATTAGAGAAACTTAAAATATTTGCATTTTATGGTATCCATAACACATTGGATTGAAAAATTGATACGTAATGGTTGAAGATGATTCCTCTAAGATCATTTTGCTGTTCCAACTATTTTGGGAAGAGAGAGAGGGAAAAACCCTATTTGTTTGGGTTTTTGTAGTTTCAACACTTAGTTGAAGGTTTTAGAATGAAAAGTGAATTTTTCTAAAATACTTGGGATATTTTATACACATCCATGAATATTTTTAGGTAGGTATAGTGGATGATTTTTTAGTTACAGGTGCTCAAAGTTGCATTACCTATTTTGGCCTTAAGGGCTAAAATAAAAAATGCTAGTCTTGTGGTTTGAGTTGAGTTTGATCATTTTACATGATGTAGCTGATGTTTTTAGTCATGAAATGATTGATAACACCTGATATTATGTTTTTAATATTTTTTTTATGTGGTGAAGTTTTTTAGTCTAATACCTATTGGCCTAGAAATCCTTAGTTGGCTTGCTTAAGAAGGTGATAAAAATAGGTGTGTTGGGTAAGATTTATCCATGTGAGATATATATTCTAGTTCTTGTACATGTTGGTACAGGTTTCCATGATGTGTTACAGGTAGTGGTTGATATTTGAAGTTAATTTGGAGGTGATGGAGTAATTTTTTCTCAAGACCGGTTCTTGAGTTCCTAGAGCCTAGAAAAATAATTTCAGAGATAGGATTGGTTAAAGGCTTTCACTATGAGTTAGAAGTTGAAGTAAGATGTTATGAAAATTAAATTCTAAGAAATTTAAAATGATATATGGTTTTTTTCTTGATGAATATTTTTTTTGGGTGAACCAGCTCATTTTTGAAGACCTAATTCTTGGGTCTTGAAGCCATTTTAGAGAATTTATAGAGTTTGAGTTGTTTGGAGGACTTACACTTAGAATTGGAAGAAAATGTGATTTGTTATAGAAATTACACTCAAATATATTTCCATTTATATATGAATTGAGTCATGATGATTATCCTTTCTATGTGATTTTGTTTGTTCTTCAGGCATGAATTTCCAGGTGTTGAAGACCTAGTAGGGTTTTCTTGCTTCTTGGTGAGTTTCATGGTGGAGTTGGATTTTTTTTATGCTTTCTAAGAATTTTGATGATGTTGAAGACCTATGTATGATTTTTGTGGAGTTTATGGAGCATTTAATAAGTTTTTTTATTCTGTTGGAGATCATGATCCATTCGCTACTACTTGGAGAGGGCATTACGAGCTTATGTGAGCCTCTTGGTGCATTTTGGAGATGTTTTGACAAATTTTGGCCTACTTGTCTCATTTGAGATTATTTTTTTGAGTTGGGGTGACCGACCTACTTGTTCATGGCTGACCCAGGTGTGTTTTAGAGTTGAGATTGATATATGAACATGTTATATGAGTCATGTGTGACTAATGTTGTGCATAGGGGAAATTTTTGACCTATATATGAGTGAAGGAGAGTGTTAAGGGGTTAAGGATAGATTTAAAGAGATCCATAAATACCTAAAGAATATTTAATACCATATGTGTAAGAAAAATTTATATGTTTAGCCCATGAGAGGAAAAATCTGAGTGATTTAGAGGAGAGCTTGTTTTGATGAGGGTTTTATGTGTTTGAAGGTTGTGTGAGATTAAATTTGATCACTATTAGTTATGTGAGCATAATTTCATTATCAATAATCCATTTCTAGGTGGTTAAATTGGTTTTTGATCACCTTGGTGGGTTTTAACCTCCTTGTGGGGTTGGTGCCTCACTAAATCAGGGGTTTGGCTCCTTGTATGGTTGATGCTCCTTGTGAAGTTGGTGCTTCATTAAATTTATTTGATTTGAGTAATATAAGTAGAGTTTCAGTTTTTTTTCTTCCCCTTGAGGGTTTCTCACTTAAATTTTGTGTCCTTATGTACTCTCTTTCTCTTGCTCTTGTATATTGTTGATTCAATGCTTAAGTAAATACCCATATAGTTAATGTTTGATTGAATGGTTACATGTTTGATGAAAAATGATGAATGGAAATGGAATAAAGTTATAAATAACTGATTCACCCCCATCTTAGTCTCTTGTGCTTCCAAATTTTGGTATCAGAACTGGTCCTTGTGAAGCTAGTTTGACAACTTGAAGAAGATCCTCTTAAAGCACAAGCAATGGGTAAATATTCAGATGTTGAAGCTGCCTTGAGAAATAAGTATGAGATAGCAAAGTATATAATTCATAAATTGTAGGAGGAGATAATTTTCATGGAGAATGAGCATATACAAGCCATCAAAAGTTTAGTATCTCAATTTGAGAGTGTGTATAAATCCCTAAAGGATAAAGAAGATACTTGTTACAAGAATGAAGAAAGGTTGAAATATTTAGAATCTGATTTTGAAAGTGCATCTAACAGATTGAATATGTATGAGAATTTGGAAAATATCTCTAAAGCTCTTGATGCTATCTTGGAGTGTCAAAGAGATTTTAGTGACAAAACATGCCTAGGTTTCAAAGGAGAAAATGTGGAGAATGATGAAAAAACAGGTCCAAACACTAAAAAAACAAGATGATGACAAAGAAGGTTGATTAAAATAATTCTAACCATTTTAGACAACCTATTGCAATGAGGTATGGTCATTCCTTCAATGGATATTGTTATTCATGCAATTAATTTTGTCATAGAGCTAGGAATTGTAAAAAGAGGTTCTCAAATAGTGAGTTCTCATGAAATGGTGAGATATATTTCAAAGCTCAGTGTTTCTCACATTGTGGATATGGTCACAATGCTATTGATTTTGGATGTAATCTTAATTCATACCATTCAAGAGATATAAAATATGTTGTATGCTTCAATTTCCATAAAAATGTCATATCTCTAGATTTTGTTATCAAAGAATTTTTTTAAGGATTAACAACAGGTATCAATATTTCAAAAGGAAAAAAAGGATGTAATCAATAAGAATGAGATCCATAAGTATGAAGATAAGAAAATATGGAGGTATTATTCATTAAAAGTGGAAGCTAATGTTGCAAAGATCACTCCAAAGGTAGGATCCACTAAGGAAGAACCAAGTATTGTCAAGGAGGTCAAGAAGACTGATCCTATATAAGAATCAGGTATAGCTGGGGCTATTGAGGATGTTGATCAAGAAAGTTATATATTTTATATATAGGGTATGAGATCTGAAGAGCACATGAATGATAAGAAAGTGGATGAAAAATAAGGTGAAGTGTTTACAAAAGTTGACAAGGCCCATACGGTAGAAAACATAGTTATCATGCCCAATACTAGTCATAGAGGGCTTCTAGATATAATTACAAATGAAGATATCCAAATATTATTATCAGGTTCCCATTCAGAAGATGAAGTTTTGGAGATGAGATCATTGTACCTAAAAATGAAAAAAATTCAAAGGGAATGAGCAAGAAGGAAAGAGAGAGGATAGATTCCTTGGGCTCATTTGATAATGATATACTATTTTAGTGACCTAATGAACTATGGATGTCTTCTCCATAATTTTATAAGACATTCATCAGATGGAGGTAACATTGTTGTGGTCCCTATAAAGTTGTTTCAGTCCTATTAAGGCATATCTTTGTCTTATTCATCATAGTCTTGTCTTGAAATGTACCTAGTCTCAGTCAAAATTCAATGTCATCTTATAATGAGTGACTATCAAGTTGTGTCTCAAGTTGATGATATGTTTTGGATTGAGTATGAAGGTTGAGATAATAGTGTTCAAGTTATGTTATTATCATTAAAAATTATGTATTATTTCATCAAGAGTTTTGACACTGTGAGAAGAATGTGTCGAGTCTTATTTGAAGTCATGTCTAAAAGTCTATGATGTCATGATGATCCTAGTTCTATCAAATATAGGTTGAAGGAATTTTAGGTTGCTAAAAAGGTTGAAGTATCAAGAGGTGAGTCTTCATAAGTCTCAATGTATGTGTCAAGATCTTAGTTTAAATCATTCTAGATAGATTATGATCTATTTTTATTCATTAAGTGCTTTATCAAGTCTATTAGGTCTTGGTCATAAGATTTTGAGGTCCCTAAAAGTATCATCAAGAGGGTTATGTGTGTAAGGAGATATGAAAAGGATGAATTTGTGTCACCGTGGTTTTTAAGTTCATGTTCTTGGTCTAATCTATGTAAGTATTAACAGTTAAGTTGTAATGTTCATGTATTGAGTTATTGTTTCAAGGTCAGGGGATTATTTCTTATGATGATTAGTGGTCAAAAATTTATATGAAGTGGCCTTTATCCTAGGGGGAGTGATATTTTGAAATATTATTGTAAAGAAGTATATGTGAATGTTAATCTATAATGAATTTCTTGAATCCTATAACTACTTGAGCATATAAAGAAGAAGTTACGGTGTGTAAGTTTTCTAAGGCCTATGAGGAATGTTTGAAGTTATTCACTCATGTTCTAAGTTGTATTAAGAATATATGAAGAAAAATAGGTCTTATCTTAAGGATAGTAGGATTATTAGTTTGAAGATATCAAAAATTTCTCAGCTACATCTAGAAGTTGGTATGCATGGTTGTAGTCTCTATATGAAGCTTTTGTCATGATTTTTATTGGAGCATAAGGTAAAAGGAAGACTTCATAAACATGTATAGTATATTTTTAATCAATAAAAATCATAAAGGATGTGTAGTGATTTGAAGAAAAATAATGAAGATCATGTTTATAAGAAGTGGTACTATATGAGGCAGAACATCAAATATGTCTCAAGGTATGTAAGTTGGCATGAATAAACTCAGAAGGTTCTGTATGTTGGCAGAGAATGCTTGATATCAAATGAAGTGGTAACTGTATGAAGATTCCTATGACTATGCTCAAGATATTCCAATACTTATTAAGAGTCAGAATTTTGTGTTATCTTTTTGTGAAAATTATTTACGACCTAAGTTGTGATTGAAGGTATAAATCTTGTTTTTGAGGAGTATCAACTGAGTGAAGGTATGTGATGTTCTGGTTCTCTTTCTCTTATTAGGGAAGAAATATATGAGGAGATTTACAGGGAGATTTTGATCTTCTGCTGTAGTTTTTCTCTGAGGTTGTTGTGGTTCTTATTCCTTTTTAACAGGTTATAGGTATGCTTATTAATACAATATCATTTCGAGTTAATATAAAGAGGAATTTACACAAGAACGGTTAATGTCATAACAATGAAGTTGAAACCTGATTCTAAGATCATATCTAGGTTCAGTTCTCCCAAAATAGAGTTGAAAAGAATTTTCTAAACTATGTTGACATCATCATGTACAAGGTATGGTTTCAAACTCTTGATTGACTCAAGTATCAAGAAGTTTATGTACTCTACAAAGGGTCAATATAGTCATAGGAAGTAAACAAATCTGATTTTGATATTCCATCAAGTGCATAGGGTATCTAGAGAGGTATGATTGACAGAGTTATTGAATATAAGTAAGTATATTTGCAAGGGAATTTTTCCAGAAGCACAATCAACTGAGTTAGGATGAAACATGGATGAGAACACTGAAATCAAACTTTAGGACTATGTTGATTAGCTGAGATATTTTCCATGACATTTGAATGAGGTATGAGAAGTTGTGTTTACATAGATAGATAATATATGATGGTATGATCTGAGGGGGAACAACAAGGAGTTATTTCATGTTGAATGCGAGCTTCTATGGTTAGTTGGAAATGAGTAATTTTGGACTGAAAATGTGCCTTAGGACTCTTGGTTCTAAAAATGATATGATAGAGATGGAGGTAGAACTAGTAGTTTCTTGCAAGATCTAGACCTATAAGGAGTAAAACATGTTTTAAGATGAAATATGAGGTATTAGATCAGGGGGAGCTGCTTTTCATGCATATATCAGGTCTATGGATCTTTTTTCTACTGAAGAAGATAAGAAAAATAGAAAGTAGAGTCCAAGGGGGAGCTAGTGAAGCAAGTAAATCATTTTTTCCATTGTATCTTGTCTTGTCTTGTCATTTTTCCTGTTGAATTATCATTATAGCCTTTTTCATATATTTCAAAGGTGGAGAGAAGCATCAGGAACATCAAAAAGAGGTCTTGAAGGTGTGTTTTTCCTTATGGTTGCCATCAATGACAAAGGGGGATATTTTTGGCCATTTTGTTTAGGTGTTGTCATTGATGTCAAATCCATTGAGGGAAAAGGGTTTGTTATTTTCATGTGAGTCTCTATAAGGTTTCAATCAAGGTCAAGTATGAAGGTTGATTGGTAGTGTCTTGATTTGGTCAAGTTCCTATGGTGTCCAGGCATGGTTTCAGGAATGATACAAGCATGTATGGTCATGACATGAGTTTCAAAGGTTTTCATGAGGTCAAGAAAGGTCCTAGAGGTGTGTTAAAGGTATTAATGAGTTTATAATGAGTCATCATGGTCATTTCATGGAGATTCATGATGTGAAGAGGTCATTTTAGGCATATTCCTATAACTATAGCATGTGGTATGGTATGGTAGCTTGATAAATGGAGTAAGTAAATCACGGTGAAGCAAGTCATGGTGGTGTAATGACATGATGATTTTAGGCTATATCACATGGTGATAATGTATTTGAGAAGCAAAAAGGTGAAGACAAGTTATGTAAACATAGTTATGATGATTTTCAGGTCCTATAAGGTTTATCAAGGTCAAGTATAAAGGTTTTGTAGTGTCTTGATTTGTTTCCATGGTCCAGGCATGGTTTGATGAGCAAGTCATGACAAGAAGGTGAACACAAGTTAGGTGTGAGTTTATAAAGTCATCATGGTCATTAAGATTCATGATGTGAATAGGTCATTTTAGGCATATTCCTAGAGCATGTGGTATTTGGTAGCTTGATAAAAGTAATAAATCACGGTGAGCATGTTAGATCATGGTGATAGTTACATGACATGATGATTTTAAGGCTAGTTATCAGAGGTTTTGTGGGTTTCATGTATTTTCAAGTTATGACAAGTTTGGCTAGAGGTCAAGAATAATAGATGGTGAGTTTTTTCTATTATAGGATGTTTTCATGACAAGTTTCAGGTCAAAATGTTGAAGGGATTGCAAGATACATCATTTTGGTAAAACCAGGTTTTGGAGAAGATAAAACTAGCTCGAAATGGTAAATACAGATGCTCACTTTCTCTTACACAATCGGCATGGGAACCATAGTTTTTGGGGTATGATTTTATATGGAACTAAGAAGGTGTATCAAAAATAATGAGGAAGTTAATTTTTCATACTTTTTGAACGAATGTTAAGAAGATAAGTTAGTTTAAAACCCTCATAAAACCATAGCAACAGAGTGACTTGAAATATTTGCATTATATGGTATCCAGAATTTTTTGGCTTGAAAAAGTGATGCATCAAGGTTGAAGAAGATTCCTATAGTCTCATTTTGGTGGTGGTTTGGTATTCCATCTATTTTGCGAAGAGAGATAAAAACCCTAGCTTTATGGGTTTTTATAGTTTCAGCGCTAAGTTGAAGGTTTCAGAATGAGAACTAAATTGTTCTAGAATCATTAGGATATGTGCTACATATAAATGAAATTTTTTAGGTAGGTACAATGGATAATTTTTGACTTAGAGTTTCTCAAAGTTGAACTACCAATTTTGGCCTTAATAAGTGCTAAAATGATAGTCTTGTGGTTTGAGTTGAGTTTGATCATTTTTCATGATGTAGCTGATGTTTTTTTATCATAGATGGCTTGGTGAAACTTGATATGATGTGCTTAAGATCTTGATTTGATGTGGTGAATTGTTTTTTAGTTGAAGACCTATTAGCCTAGAAAGCCCTAGTTGGCTTGTTTAAGAAAGTGATAGAAACAAGTGTGTTGGGTAAAATTTATCCATGTGATCTATGCATATTAATGATTGTAAATGTTGGTATAAGTGTCCTTGATGTGTTCCATTTTGTGGTTGATATCAAAAGTGAATTTGGAGTTGATGGAACAAGTTTCTCTCAATACTGGTTCTTGAGTCCTTAGAGCTTGGAAAATTAGTTTGAGTTTGGATCGGTTGAATGCCTTCCACTATAATTTGGAATATGAAGTAATATTTATTGGAAATTATATTCTAAGACCTTTATAATGATACATTTTTTGTGTCTTGATGAAGAGTTATGATAAGTGAACCAAATCAATTTTGAAGACCTTATTTTGGGATCTTGAAGCCATTTTGGAGCAATTGCAGAGTTTGAGCTATTTGGAGTTGGAAGAAAATGTGAGTTGTTATGGAAATTATAATAAAATATATTTCCATTTAAATATTACTTGAGTCATGATAATGATATTTTATATGTCAAGTTGGTCTTTCTTCAAGACTAAATTTCCAAGTGTTGAAGACCTAGTAGGGTTTGCTTGCTTCTTGGTGAGTTTCATGGTGGAATTGGATGTTTTGATGCTTCTTGAGATTTTTTATGATGTTGAGGACCTGTGTACAACTTGTGTAGAGATGATGGATTATTTAAAAATTTATTTGACGTTGTTGGATATTATGATCCATTTGCTAGTGCTTGGAGAGTGCATTTTGAGCTTGTGTGAGCATCTTGGTGCTTTTTGGAGATGTATTTACCCATTTATACCTACTTGGGTCATTTTTGATGAGTTATATGATGTTATTATTCTATTTTTGATTTATGGTGATTGACCTACTTGGTCATGGATGAATCAGGTTTGTTTTAGAGTAAAGATGTGTATATAAGCATGTTATATGAGTCATTTGTGACTAGTGTTGTGTATGGGGGAACGTGCAACCTATAAAGGAGTGAAGGAGAGTGTTAAGGGGTTAAGAACAAAACCAAGAAGGTCCATGAATACATGAATAATATTAAATACCATATATGTAAGTAAAATTTATATATTTATCCCATTAGAGGACAAATTTGAGCAAGTTAGAAGAGATTTTATTTTGATGAGGGATTAGTGTGTTTGAAGGTTGTGTGAGCTGAACTTGGATCACTATCAGTTATGTGAGTATAATTTAATTAGTGATCATCCATTTCTAGGGGGTTAAGTTGGTTCTTTATCACCTTAGGGGGTTGTATATTTCTTGTGGGGTTGGTGCATCACTAGATTAGGGGTTGGTGCTCTACTAAACTAGGGGTTGGTGATCATTGTGAAGTTGATGCATCAAAAAATTTCTTTGCTTTGAGTAATATAAGTATATTTTTAGTGGATTTTATTCCCCTTGAGGGCTTCCCACTTAAATTTTGTGTCCATGTGTACTCTCTTGCTCTTGATCTTGTGTATGGTTGATTCAATGCTTATGTAAACACACATATGGTTAATGTTTGATTGAATGGTTACATGAATGATGACGAATGATGAAAGGAAATGGAATAAATTTTTAAGGAACTGATTTTTCCCCCTCTCATTCCCTTATTCTTATAACATTAGGCTCTTAGATTATCTATCATCATCTAGTGTAATTCCCATTTTATTTCCTCTAGCAATAGTCTGTTTGAATTGAAGCCATAAATATTTGATAGTAGGATCTTCAGACACAAAAATATAATCAATTCTAGATAGAATTTTTCATGAATTTAAATAACCTTATATTATTTTACTGATTGTTTAACTTTATTTGAAGTGAGATACCTCTTCTTTGTTCGAGGATTCATACTTTTGGAAGAGATGGTCTAGAGGAATGACTGATCATAAATCTATATATCTTGGTGGTCATATTCTTCTCCATTGTTGATGTCACTTATCAATGATGAACACCAATCTCAGAAATTATTCATTGTGATGTGATAAATGAACATGACATGGATTCAATCCTTGATAGGGTTTCCTTTAAAATATTATTTTCATTTTGATATCTAATTTTTAATTTTTTGGAATATGATTTTTTTTAATTTTCTAGAGATCTTTAAGGGTTCACAAGGGCATATCTCTCCTTGGTAGAATTGCTAAAAATTATTTGTGAAATAATTTTTCATAGTGTAGATTATTAGTTTTCACCAATGGTCATAGGGATAATCCCCTCTTTCCTTAGTATGGGGAGGATCCCATTATTGAACGTAAACTACCTAAAACTATAGGGTCGCCATTAGGTCAGGGATCATACATGAATACTCCACTAAAACTGTGGAAAAGTGATTCTATAATATATAACGGAGGAATTTTATGTGAAGGAAGGTAAAGGGGAGTTGGAGAAATAGGGAGAGAGGGTTAATGTTGTGAGTAGACTTACAAAATTCACATACATCAACTAAAGTAGGTCTATATTTAATTGGAAGAACAAAAAAATGTAGGCAATCAATGATACAAATAAACGAGAGATACATAGTTCTACAAATCTATAAATCAAGGATATAAAGTTCCTTCTTCGTTATACAAGATCATCATGCTTGAAAATTTGGGGAGAAGAGAGGATAGAGGAACATAGAAAAGGAAATAGAGGAAATGCAACTCTTATTTTTGTATGTAGTAGTGATACAAAGCTCAACAACATGGAATGGAGAAGCCATTCCAATTTATAGCATTAAAAAATGTCCTTTCATCTCCTCCCTACAAGACTTTTCACCTATCCTCATCACTTATGACCTTCGACATTCCTAGGACACAAAAGTGAGTCTTTTCCTTATTAGTGAAAAAGGAATCTTTGAAGGTCACTTACGTGAATAAGATGAAATACTAAAAATTACATTCTTAATGAAGAATAAGAATATGGAGAGAGAAGAAAGAGGAGGAAGAGGGAGAAGGGTTGATTATTCTAATGAAGATTAAGATTTTTCTAATTAAGAACTTTCTGACTGAAAGCACTACGATCACAACCTCTTTTTCTATGAGATATCAGAAACATTCTAGAGCATCAAATAAGTATTTAGAAACACTATTATGAGATTTTAACTGTCATGGGAACAAGATGATATCTTCTAATTATGAGATAGGAGTGAGGATAACTTTCTTACTTCTCTAGGCCTTCACAATTTACTCTAGTGATCACAAATCAGCTCCATGATGCTCAAACCTATTTATGCTTGTCTGCTTCTTACTAAAATGAGTCTTCCTCATGTAGGTGAAAGGATTTATCCTTGAATGAGATTCTTGTCCTATGACCATCCATTATACTAAAATGAGGTGATTGTAATGTGCTTCCTCCTTTGAGGTGTGATCACACTACAAGTTTTTGAATGAGTATTTAAGAACACTACCAAGTTAATGGAATTAAGTTAAACTGAGATGATTTATCATTCTTGCATACATGTTGATTCATATGAAGATCATCTTCTTATCCTTCCTAGATCCAAAATTCTTCTTGAATGAAATAAACTTTAGGATGCTCATACACTCTCTTTGTCATATTATTTTCATGAGAATAAATGAATCCTTTTTCCTTCACACATGATGGTCTTGAGTAACTATTGCCCAAAATAACCCCCTATTTATTTAGGAAACTTGCAGTTCTATTTTGGATCTGGCTTCATGTTTTAGGTTGCATGTGCTACTAGAATCCTTCCTTGGTGTAATTATTAGGTTGTAGTTATTTGTACACACTCCCACGTGCCCTCCTTACCTCTTTCTTACTTATTTCCCTTCCCTTCACTGACTTTCCCGTGTATGCTTCACATGACCACATTCCTCACTTGCATAGCTGCAAGACTTTCCCTTTTTCTCTCATGTGCATTCCTTTACACATTCAATCTTTTATCCCAAATGCTACACACTCATTCGCGTACATATGTAAACTTTACTTGAAATTTTATAAGTCTTTTCCTTTCTTCTTGCATGTATGCCTTCTTCCCCAAGTACTATTCACACCCTTATGCACACTCATCACCCCTCACATATTTCCCTTACATAGTACCCTTTCACACATCCTAGATTTATGCACTTCCTCCTTTTCTTCTTATCTTTCTCTATGCACCACCTCATCCTAAGATCTTGTGCCTTCCTTTAAAGGCCCCTAAAATCTTCCTTGCACACTTGAATACCTTAACAATTATGCACCCTTCTTCCCTTTCATTGTGCACCCTCTCATCTACAATGACGTACTTCTTCTACATCCTTGCTCCTCCACTTCATGCTTCCTTGCATGTACCTAAGACTGAAACCTCCATGCCAATCCTAACGCGCCAAGTGTCTAATTCTCAATAATTTTTAGATAAATTACACCTCACATGAAAAATAGAAATGTGCCAACTATGCACCGAATCCTATGGTGAATGTAAGAAAAAAACATGGTGAAGACATCTTACAATCAACAAAACAACTCTCACAATCAATCAGATCATGCCATGTGTCTGGTGTGCTGCTCTTGTATTGCAAAAATTTAAATCATCACACTCCTTCCACAGAGATCAAAATCATGCGCATGTTTTCTAATTGGAAATTTTTTGACGCTCGCTACATTTTAGGCTCTTTAAAATTATATTTTGGTGGGATTTGGTAAGTGAAAACTGAAAAACATGACTAGGGTCATTAATACACATCTCTAGTCAACTCAACCACATGGATTTCATGGGATATGGCCTCTTTTCTCCTTCCATATGTAAACCAACATGGAGAGGTAGATTTGTAGGAATTTATTGCAAGATGTTAGTGGTTGTGATTGGAAATATGAGTTTTCCCTCTCTTTTTGCTCTCATTTTTCATATTCTTATATTTATTGTAAACTAATTCTCATTTTGTAGAGGTCAGACCTAATTGGATTACAAGATAATTATTTAAAGTAGTGTATTCTTGCATCTTGAGTTATAGGCCTTGGATCTGGACCACTGCATATGGATTCTTTCTGTTTCCTATCATTATAATCTATTTTGCATTCTCTGAAGTAATAAAATTTGTTTTTTGTGGATATATTCTTCCCTAGATCATGTTTTATTGCATCTTATTTCCTTTCTTGTACAATACTGGTATGATGTGCATATTTTACATCTCTTCTAGGGATTTTTTTCTGTTGTGCTCCATGGGAATGAGAGTGTGAATGATGTTTTAGACTGTGGCATGCATGTATGACCTTCCTTTACCCATTTTCACTCATCTAAGAATGTTCATCCCATTATTTCTAGTGTTATTACCTCCCTTTAGTGTAGGTTTTTCAGTTTTATGCATCTCCTTCTCACCCTTGTCTTTTGGAATCATAGAATAGTGTTAGATAGTTGCATTTCCCTTCTTGGGAGTAGTTTCAGTAGTAGAAATAAGTAGAGGAATCTGACCTTCTCTGGAGGTTTGTATCAAGTGAAATTCCCACAACTTGGAGACAGTCCCATGTTTCCTCAAATCCATAGATCTCTATGATACAGGTGCGGGTACAACTTTGAGCTCCAAAATTCTTGGCAAGCCCAATGAGAGTAGTATTAAAAGCTCATATTTCATCATTGCTAAGTTTTGGTGTGTGAATTAGTGATTTATAGCATTTGGAGGCTTTTTTCAACACATCTAATGAATCCCTAATATCCATATCTACTAGTTTCAGAAGTTAAAGTTCCTCTTTCATGATGAATATTCAAACTAGAAAACACATAGTATTTGGTAAAGACATTGAATAATTGTAGTTATCTCTAAGAAGAAGAAGAAGTAGGGTCACACAAAAATCTCCATCTCCCAAGTACAGAGCTTTTTCCACTTCTATTCTTAGTAGAACCTTCATGCACTCATCAAAAATCTTGTGACCCATCGTGTTCATGGTGCATCAGATAAATATACCCTTTGTCATCTTCAATGGTGGTAGTCCTCTAGCTCTCAATGTATAACATGATATACCAGTGTCTGCACTCAAGAGCATTGCTTTTTTCAATTGTGAGAATCAAACCACCCTTTTTGATCACATTCATGAAATTGCAAATGTCTTCTTAGTTCATCTAGTCATAGAAGATGATTTTGTTGTTAGGTTGTTAGCTTCATCACTCAAATGAGAAACACTTCAATGGTATGGAATTTTAATACCTACCTCTATTCATAACTGGGATGACCTTAGAACTGCACTTTACAATTAGTTTGAGGAGAAATATGACAATATATCATTATTAGAACAACTGGAAAAAATCAAAAGAGCTCCCAATGAGCTAATGGATAACTTCAACTTCAGATTTCAAATAACATGGCACAGAATTCCAATCCTCTTAAGTCCAACTCCACGCGCTAATTTTATTTATCTCTTAAGAGCATTGAATTCTTATATTGTTGTCATGATATAATCCATGGGTGCTATGTAAATACCTGATGCCTATCCAATAACCATAAGGGATGAATTTTTTTTAATCTAAACTAGAAAGATAGCCCCTAGATTACTTATTCCTTTATTCCTTGAGTTTCCTCAAACTTCTTAGCCTTCCATTGTTTCCATTCCTGAGAAAAGTTCCCAACCCATTACCTTCACATCATACTCTCGCCAAAATTAAAAGGAAGATGAATAAATGAAATCCTTGATTAGAAATCTATCCAATAAAGTCACATCTTTAGAAAAATAATGGGCACAAGCCTTTAGAAATAATTTTAATCAAGGATTTAGTCAAAGCTATTAGCCCTTTAGAAATCAGTATAAAAATCTGAAGTATGGGAAAAATTATAAAAATGACAGATGGAAAGGTGATAATCCACACCTTCCTCAATAAATAGTTGCTCTTGTGTAACCCCTTTGTGCTCCTAGTTTAAGAAAAGCACTGATTCCAATACAAAACAACATGGTTAAGGAGATAGAATGGTGCTTCCCTTGTAATTTTCCATACATTCAATATAATTACACAAATGAATTACATGCACAATCCTTTATGATCCAAAATACATCCAATCATGAGCCATCATTAGATGCATGTGGATCTAATAATGAAGAATTACAGGAGGTTAGCCATGAGATAAACCTTTTTATTCTTTGGGCTTGATGACTTATGTGTAATTAATTAAGCCATGGACATCTCAAACAAACAACGAGCTCAAGTTGTTAATAACACAAGGTCCAAGAAGAGAATATTGGAAACCCTCACACGAACTTCATATTCTGCTAGTCATACTGACCTAATTCATAAGCAGGATGGTGCAAATCCACATAACAGTGTGGTATGCCTCCTAACATGTGAGAGGATTCAAGTATTTATACACATGAGATTGTGTGCATGCCTCCTTTGGAAAATCAAGTTTTTGGGCACCCCAAAACCTCTGTCTCAGCACCAGAACAATCAAGAAAATATAAATTTTTCCTCAAATGCACAAATCTATGGGATTTCCATTAAAAATTGTTGATTAGATGAAGAATACAAATATAAATGTGATAATGTGGGATGCCTTGGCTATTCCATCTCAACACAACCTCTTACACAACTCTCTCAGTAGGATCCGATTATTCAAAAAACTCATGTTGCGGTCAATTTATATAAAGAAAAGGATAAAAAAGTAAGTAAAGTTGTTAAAACACCCCCTTTTTTATATTTCCTTGATAGTAGGAAACCATCTTGTTTATAATTGCATGATTGACTCAGGGGTTAGTACTTCTATTATGCCTAATAAAATTTCTTATATCCTAGCTCTTAAGTACAACCTTATCTCTAAAGGAGTCTTAGAACTTAATGGCTCAATTGTTAACATCCCTAGAGTCATCAAAGATCTTGAGTTGACTCTTCATGCTTTTCCATATCTAACCATAACTCAAGATGTGTTAGTTATTAACTTGCATCCTTTGTTTTCCATTTTACTATTAAGAGATTTCAAAAACAAAGTGGGTGGTAACTTGTCATTAGATTGGTCTCATATGTTCCTAAGAACTAGGTATGGTACAATATTTACCATATAAGTTGAGCCTAAATTTTCATATCATATTGAGTAATATGACTCTTCTCTTCTTCAATCAAATTGATTAATTCAAGAAGACCAAGAACATGAGTATGTTTCAGAAGAGTAGCCTATTCCTCCTTCAATCCATGATATTTTGTTAGATTAATGGGCCAAGGAGCACTATGAATTTGATCCATATGATATAAATATTGAAATGGGTTTTGGAACCTACTCCATTTTTGAATAATAACCCAGTTTTCCCACAGCGCTTAAGTAAGAGAAGTATGATACTTATAGACTATCGAAGATGATATTTGATGTTTATGGGACAAGAAATGGAACAAAAGAAGGTGTTATTCTCATCTCTCGTAAGGATGAGAAGTTCTTCACACAAAGTATGTAATTTGCATGCTCAAAAAATGTAGTAGAGTATGAGGAGCTAGTGTAGGGTCTTATTATTGCTGAGAAGAGGCAGATTAAGGCATTGTAGATATTTGGTGCATTGAGTTGTTCATCCACCAAGTGAGGAACTAATGCACAACAAAAATAATCTTCTAAAATCTTATAAAAATAGAGGTTAGGACCTCTTGGAGAGATTTTATGCTCTCAATCTATAGGCGGTGCTAAGGAAATTGAACAAAGAAGCAGATTAAATGCAAGCCCTTAGTTCACAATTATCACCAATTGAGGATCTTGTTTAAAGAAATGTGCAACACATCAATGTGGTGGTCAGGAAATTAGTTTTAAATAATGAAACCAGATGGAAGGTATTTGACAATGACGTGGAAATTGTGCATTACATCCAGAATGAAGATGAGTTTTATTCCAAAATGTAAACTAATTTACATGACAACTACAGTGATCAAGTTGTTCAGTTAAAGAAAATTTTAATTTTCAAAAGGATTGGTTATGTTAGAGTATATATTCAGTCCCAATGACGAGTTTAAAGGAGAAGAAAAGACCATAACAACAAAGCATGAAGACTATCATCTAATCACTATTGCACATGGTAAAGAGTTGTTGCTTAGCAAGGTATGTGTAGAAGATGAGAGGTAGGAATTTATCTCATTATTTCAAAAGTATAGTGACATCTTATTATGGGATTATGAGGACCTGAAAGGTTTTGATCCAAGTTTTGTTCAACACTCAATTGACCTTGATCCTAGTTTTAAGCTAGTTAGACAAAATAAAATGCCTGTAATATCTAAGATAGAGCCCCTCATAAGGAAGAAATTATCCAAGTTGATTGAAGAAAAAAAAATATTTCCTATCAATTAATCTACTTGGGTTGTAAATCTTGTTTAGGTGAGAAAGACTGATGGTGAAATTATAATTTGTGTTGATTTATGATAATTTAACAAGGCATCATTAAAGGATAACTATCTTTTTCCTTATGTGGAGAAAATTGTACAAATAGTGGTAGGTGTGTAAAGGGTTTCCATGCTTCGTGGCTACTTATGTTTCAATCAAATCATGTTAAAGGAAGAGGATTAATTCAAGACCACATTTAAAACAAAATGGGGAACACATACATATCAAGAAATGCCTTTTGATTTGTCAAATACAGACACAAATTTCCAAAGGGTAATGGACATGTCCTTCAAAGGGTACATCAATGAATTCATCCTTGTTTACTTAAATGATGTAACTATCTTCTCAGAGTATAATGTAGATCATATCATGCATTTTGAGAAAGTCTTTGAGAGATGAAGAGAATATGGGGTGTATCTTAACCCCAAGAAGTACAATTTTTTTTTTGCGCAAGGCAAGCTTTTGGGACATGTTGTTTGAGAGGATGACATTATCATTGATCTAAATAGAATTTTAGCAATCCTTTCTCTCTCCTTTCTAGCTCACAAGAATATCTTGTAGTCATTCTATGGCAAGATCAATTTTTTTAAGAGATTCATTCCTAACTTTACAGATTTGGTTAGGCCTGTGACTTTCATGCTCAAGAAAGATACATTCTTTAAGTGGACAACAAAAGGAAAATGAAGCCTTATTAAGATCAAGAAAGAAATTAATCAAGCCCCAACACTTATCAATCCTAATTATTCTAAGGATTTTATTCTTTATGCATATGGAGCTGATATTAGTCTTATTGTTGTTCTGACATAAGAAAATGACCAAGGAATAGAGTAACAAGTGAATTTATTCATTCAAGCATTAAAGGATTATGAATTAAAACATAATCACATATAAAAACAGGTCTTCTCCATCATACATGTGGTGCATAATTTTAAGACTATGCTCTCCACTAATCATGTCAAAGTTATATTTTCACACACGTGTGTGAGAGACTTCATTACGGGAGTAGAAATCAACGAGGAAAGAGCTAGATGGGTGACAAAAATCATTGAGTATGATGTGACTATCAATGCCATAAAATTGGTAAGAGGAAATGTGCTATGTAAGTAGCTTACTGAGGATGCACAAAATGGAAAAGAAAATTATTTGTTCATAGATGAGGAACCCCCGTGCACTGAAGTTGAGAAATATGAGAATCTTAGCGCGTATAGCTGGATTGATAATATGACATCATTTTTTCTTCTAGGGCATACCCTCCCAACATGAACAAGATTAAGAGAATACATTTGATGTTGCATTCCATTCCTTATGCACTAATTGATGGTATCCTCTTCAAGAGAAACATTGATGGTGTGTTGTTGAGATGTATTGATGGAAAAAAAATGAACAAAATGTTAGAAGAATTTCACGATGGATTCTCTGGCGGAAACATCTCTGCCAAAGAAACATTAGTGAAAATCATAAAGGTACGATACTTATGGTCTACTATTTTTTCAAATGCGCACAAGTGGGACAAAAAACGTAAGAAATGTGATTTCTTAAAAAGTAAAAATAAGTTAACCATGCTTCCCCTTCATCCAATCTAAGTGAATCAAAAATTCTCCCAATGGGTTATTGAATTCATTGGCATGATTAATCCTCCTTCAAGCGTTGGTCACAAATGGGTCCTGATAGAAATGGATTACTTACCAGATGGATAGAAGTTATCATGCTTAAGGAAGCAACTGAATCAGTCATCCTTGACTTACCTGAAGGTATTGTGACAAGGTTTGGCATTCCTCAAACAATTATCTCTGATGATACAAAATCCTTCCCTAGTACTAAAATATCTACTCGTGATCTTAACCTTGAAATATATTTGAATAATTATTCCAATTATTACCCTCAGGGTAATGTCATGGCCAAGTCTACTAATAAGAAATTGATGAGAATTATGAAGTGGAAAATGGATATAAACAAAAGGAAATAGCACACAAAGGTCTTGTGCGCACTCTAGGAAGATAAAATCATGGTGAAGAAGGCAATTTTCACTTCAGCTTACAAAGTTTATGCTTCCTCTGTCTTTAGAATTTCCTTCACTAGAGTTGGTGTAGCAGCTGTAATTCGAGGTTGAAAATAAAAGAGAGATCAGAATGGATGAATTGATTAAACTTAAATAACTAAAAAAATCTTCTATGATTAGATTGAAAAAACATCAAAGATCAACCAAAAATTGGCTTGACAGAAAGGCTAGAGTTTAGGATTTCAAAGTTGGTGATTTGATCTTAAACCAGGGAACCATTTAAATTTTGATGCACTTTGGAGTGGGCCATATATCATCAGTTCTTGTAAGGAGGCTAGATCCTTTGAGTTTTCTCATCTTGATGGAGATGCATTATCAATCCCTATCAATGGGATTTATATCAAGCACTTCCATTGAGTTTCTTCTACATCATGTACATATTATATTAATTTTTAATTCATTCAAGTATGCCTCATCTGTAGTGTTTTTTGGTAGTGTAGGTTTCCTTTTTCTCACATGATCTCACATGCACTCTTTTGTTGCTTTTGGATGCCAGTATGTATGCTCAAAAGTCATGAAGGTTTCAATGGCGAAGGATATATTTTGGTTGTTGGCAATATCCAACAGTCCTTGTGTACAGTTCTCAAAGAAGAGTTCAATTGGTGTTTCATTTGTCTTTAGGGATGAATTATTCAAGTTGTAGATCGTTATTTTATGTTTTTAAAATGACTCCATGCCTAATGGATGCTTCAAGGCCACTGATCTACTTCATATAGTAGGAAGAGGTCCCCTAAAGTCACCAAAATGTTACCTAAAATAACCCCCTATTTATTTAGGTAACTTGTAGTTCTATTCAAGCATTACAAGCTTAGCTTTGTTAAGTTTGGTCATGTTGTTAAAGATAATATTGGGAGATTCAAATCTCCAAAAACTAAGAAATATCCTGAGAATGAAGAATATATTCTTTCCAATTGGAAGATAGGAGATGCAAATTTACATATTAGGAATACCTCAAACATTGATAGGTCTTTGATTCATTAGATCCCTCCTGAGATTAACTAGCATAAACTAAACTTTGATGGTGCCTCCAAGGGTAATCCTTGTTTTGCTGTTGGGGGAGGTGTAATTCAGGATCATAAAGGTTTTTTAGTTGTTGCTTATGCTGGTAAAATGGGGATTCAGATGAATCATTATGTAGAAGACCTAGCTGCTCTATGGGGGCTAAGGGTTGCATAAGATTATAATATATAGAACTTAAATTTGGAAGGGGATTCACTAAACATCATCAATCACCTAAATCAAATTTCTCCTCCTAGTTGGACTGTTAAGAAATTTATTATGGAATCCAAAAATATTTGTCAAAATTTCAAGAATATCATAATTAGGCATACTTATAGGGAGGGGAATAAGGTTGCAGATACCTTGGCACATGTTGGCATAAATAATAATCTAACCATATGGGATAATGAAAATTACATCCCTAAAGAGGTACATAATAGCATTAATGTGGATAAATATGGGCATCCAAACATGGAGTAAAAATAATAATGGTATGGAGCGGGCCTTAGCGGAGGTGAAAGATCATGCATGTGAGAATTATCATCCTAATTATGGCCACATTAACGCCATTGAGCCTCACATGGGTCGATGGATTCTTAAAAATGGAACAAACATAAGGAAGAAAAAATTTCAAACAAGGGTTTTGAGAAGAAAATTTACAGGAATGACAGGGAGAAGAAGAAAATGGGAGGTGCACCATGCCAATTGGAGCCATGCTGTGATCCGGCCTAGAAGAAAAATGAGGAGCTTTGGAACCTCTTACACAAGGGTGACATTTCTAATTTTATTGAACACATTCAGGGCCATGATCAGAATATTTTGGTTCATTTTGCAATGGACTAGAAGGATAGAAAGGTGAAATATGGTGGTCACCATGTTACTATCAATGAAGAGTTGATTGTTGAGGCTACAAGCCTCAAATTGGAGGGTTATCATTTTTTTAGCAAAAGGATTGACAGGGTCGCTGAGGCTAAGAAATTATCTGGTGAGGGAAAGGAGCTTAACTTTGTTTCTGTGGGCATTAGCATAAGTTCTATTCCTAAGCCATATGATGAAGTGAAAAATATGATGGTTAGGTATATTTCTCTGGAAGGGTGATAAAAAATGTTCCTTGTTAAATACCTAGTCTTTCTAAATCATTTTAGAAGGCAATTTACGGTCTTCTTCCCACACTACCTACTTAATTCCCTTCAGCACTCCATTTTGGAATTTTAAAAGCACTCCCGTGTTATCCCTCTCCACCAGGGCCTCATCTTCTTACTACATAAGCTTTGTGTCTCCAAATTCCCTGGCTTCTTGACCACTCCCAGGGATCCGCATGTCACCACCTCCACTACTCCCACTCCCATTCAAGACACCCCTTCCAAATCTAAGACCAAGAACCCCAAGCTTCCAAAAACTAACACCCCTCACTCTACCCAGGTTCTCAGAAGCACCAAAGATCTGGAAGTTATGAAAAATATGTTGTATATAAGCAATACTAGTCTAGATATGGCCCTGTGTCAGGAGGGGAATCACGTGCCTCATAGATTGGAGTCTCTGGAGAAAGATATGAAGCAGCTTAAGAAGGACCTGTAGTGCATGGAAAAGCAGAAAGGTGAAAGAAAAATTGATGATGATAATGACATTGGGAAGGATCAGATTGCTGACATTTATAAGAAGTTAAACTCATTGGACAGTAGATTGGGGAGAGAAAAATACATACATGATCACAACATGGCTATCTTTAAAGCCATCAGTGACTTTTTAGAGCAGCAAGTTTGAAGCATTACCATGCTTAGTGGGATCCCTGGCACTATTTGGGGGAATGAAAAAGAGAGGAGCCAAACCATCTTGCAGTTGAATGCTTCTGACCCAACGCACATCACCACATTGGAATTTTTAACCTCGCTACAAATGATCCAATCCAGAATTGATAGAGCATCCAAGAAGTAAACTCACTCAGGTTGGAGGGAGTCGTTTTATTTGCTAATATTTTTTGGTCTTTTTGTTGTGACTATGTTGTTTTTTTGTTGTTTTGTTATAGTTTATGTTCTATTTTGTTTCCTTCTTGTAACTATCTCTTGGTTACTGTTGGACATAGTGTTTTATCTAGATTTTGATCTTTTTTTTTCGCTTCTTTATAGATATATCTGGCTGTTGAGCCCTTTTTGTAACAGGGTATATTCCCTTTAAAACTATTTACCAATAATAAAAAAACTTGTAGTTATATTCTGGATATGGATTATGTTTCAGGTTGTATGCACCACTAGTATCCTTCCTTATTATAGTTACATGGTTGTAATTATTTATACATGCTCATGCATGTTGTCCTTTCCTCTTCTTATTTCCCTTCCCTTCGCTAACTCTTGTGCATGCTTCACGTGTTCGCATTCCTCACTTGCATAGATGAAATAATTTCCCTTTTTCTCTCATGTACATTTCTTTACATATTCACTCTTCTATCCTAAATGTGTTACACTCCTTCACACACATCTACAAACTTTCCTTGTAATTTTACAAGTCTTCTCTTTACTTCTTGCGTGCATTCCTTCTTCCCTGATTACAATACACACCCTTGCAAACACTTGTCACCCGTCACACATTTCCCTTGTGTAGTCCCCTTTCACACATCCTTATTTCTCATGCTTCCTCCTTTTGTTCTTGGCTTCCTAAGTGTGCCATCTCATCCTAAGATCCCATGCCTTCCTTTTAAAGGCCCTCAAATATTCCTTGTAAATTTGCATACCTTAGCATGTATGTACCCTTCTTCCCTTTCCATATGCACCCTCTTGCATGTACTGACATAGTTATTTTACATCCTTGCTCCTCCACTTCCTACTTCTTTGCATACACCTAAGACTACAACCTCTTTTTTATGCATCTCCTTCTCACATTGGTCCCTTGGAATCACATAGTAGTGTTAGATAGCTACATTTCCCTTCTTAGGAGTAGTTTCAGCCATAGAAATAAGAAAAGGAAGCTGGTATTCTCTGAAGGTCTATCTCAAGTGCAAGTCCCACAAATTTTATACAGTTCCATGTTGCCTCAAAACCTTGGATCTTCATGATATAGATGTAGGTGTAATTTTGAGCTCCAAAAATACCTTGATAGCTTGATTAGATCATTTTGACTTGTTTCTCAGAGAGATTTGGACATGATGGAAGATTCAGGATATGATGATCCTCAACTTACTCTATGAGCTTCCCATTTCACTTTTTAACATGATGACCCACAATTTTTTAATTCACATTCCTATCTAGTATGTCACATGAGTGGAAACATACTTATGGTATATGAATAAATTTTTACTCAATTATTCTTCATGGAAACAATTTTCCTCATTTAGATAACATGATTTCTCCCTAAATAGAACTTGAAGGAATGTTTTAGAATGAGTTCCACGTTATTGACCTTCATATTGCATTGAAACACTATGAATGTGAACTACCTAATTTGAAATGTGTGAGCACATCACCAAACATTGATTAAGTGTTTAAAAACAATTTCATGAGATATGCATTGTTTATGGACTTGAGATGACTTCCACCATCACTCATGGTGAGCTTCTCTTATCATGTTCCTAATAACCTTGAGTTTTAATGGAGCTCTTGATGTTTCATATCCTTCATGGACCTCATGATTTTCTTGATTGCACCCATTGTATAATAAACTATCTCTTACAAAAATTGAAAGGTTGATATGTTCCTTGTCACAACATGATCTACATGATGTCCCTTTCATGAATTGATTCAACCAGGATGAATCTCTTCTACCATAATTAGAATTATATGGACCATCCAACTTCTTGCATCAAAATGTTCCATGCAACATCACCTCAGAACTAATGCTTTGAGAGCCTACTTGGGGTTTTCTTTCCTATTTGGGCCTTAAAATAAATTCCTGACTTTTTGATGATGGAAATAAGCAATGAGATAGGAAGAATAGGATTTTTCACAAATTTCTGAGCTCAATTCAAAGACTTACTATTTTTAGTAAGTCTTCTCCAGGACTATTATTTTTAGCGAGTTTTCATAATTTTCACTTTATGATGTTTCTTGCTCATTTATAGTTCCAAGAATGTTGAGGAGTTTAAATTTTTGTAAAGTTACTATTTTTAGATGTGCCCATCCATGAACACTTGATATTTTTATAAATGGCACTTTCTAGACTCTGGTTACAACAAAACTGGTTTTGAAATTCTGGGTTTTGCTCTGAGATTCTCTGTTCCAAATTTAAAGGTTTTTCTCCCATTGGATCTCCATAGAGTACAAAAATCTGCAATTTTATGTTGTAGTATGTCTTATCATTAATGGACCTTAGAGGGAAAAAAATCCATCTGAAGGTTAAAATGATTAAATTTTTGATGGGAGAAGTTAGCCAAGTTTATGAGTGATTTTTGACCTTTTTGTGGCCATGGTATCTTTTTCACAATTAGAAAAAAAATACAAAATAGGGGATAGGTCACACTTTTATGTCCCCCTTGTCCCTTTGGGGATAGAGGGGACACCTAGGTGTCCAAAGTGTGAGTTGGGTGAGTGAAGGACTTGAAAATGATGTTTTTGGGGGCCAAACTAGGCCACATAGTGACTAGGAGCTACATGCATGATCTATGTTGTCATTTTGAGTTCCCCTTATCCCTTGGTGAAGAAGGGGATAGAGGGGACACTATGGACACCAAATTACAACCTAGGAGAAGGAGGGGGGTCACACTTTGGTGTCTCACTTGTCCCTTTTGTACCATGGGGACAGAGAGGATACTTGGGAGTCCAAAGTGTGACTTGGGGGAGTGAGTGAGGTTAAAATTTGGTGTCAACCTCATCCAAATTGTCCCTTAGGGTATAGAGGGGATGAAATAATGTCCAAATTGTGAATTTTCTATTCTGGGAAAGTAGATTTTGCCTTGGACATCCAAATTTAGAGACCATAATTGATGCTATCACCCCAAAAGTTTGTGAAATTATTTGGGGGTCAAATTTTACATGATTTTAACTCCAAATAATGTTGTAAAATCAATGTAACCATATTCAAAATCTTATTCTTCATTAATTTCCTAATTTAATACCTATTTAATTTTGAATCAAGAGGGGAAGCTACCGAGTTTTGAAATACCTTAGGAAATGTTTGAGCTTTGGAGAAAATTTGATGTTTCCACATTATAGAGGATTCCGTTATATTTCTTATTCCTATTTGTTTTCTTATTAACTCATTTGGGAACTCTCATAATCACCCATTGAAGTCAATTTTCGCCAAAGAGGTTTCATTTCCCACACCCTAAATTACCCAATATTGAACAATTTGCTCCTTGATTAAATTTTAAATCCTAAAGTTTCCTAAATTAATTCATAAATATTTAATACTCTCTAAAATCACCCTCATATGATTTAAATTTTCCCTGAACATTCCCAAAGGGTGTTTACTAGCTAAATAATGGCAAAAAATGGCCTTTTTCAGGCCTCCAAAGGAAAAAATTTTCATCGATTCTCAATGAGATAGCTAATCACATCAGAAACCCTTCCTTACAAAATGAAACACACTAAATAATCATGTTACTACTTTCCTCTGAGCCTGGGTGAGGGTGGAACTAAAGATAGGTTGGCCAATGGAAGGGTTCACAATGACCTAGAATCATAATTTTCAATTATGTTCTTAGTTTTCATGCTCAAAGTTTCAATTTTTCATGTCAGACATTTTACATGACAACAAATAGTCATAGTAAGAATTTATATCAAAGTGATTAATATGATGCTTGCTTGTATCAACCTCAAATAATGGAGGGAGATATATGAGATTACATGTAAGTAATTTTAAAGCATAATGTGTGGAGCACAAGGTAGAAATGTAAATTACCTTTGTGTTTATTGTGAAGAAGTGGAGATAACTGTAGAAGGCTCACTTAGGGTATACATTATTTCATTACCATTGATATCAATACCAAATTAAGCTCCCCCAATGGGATTGAAATCTAATGTGAAATTTTTTTTATATCACATATCAAATCATTCATCAAAATCATATACGTTGATATCATCATCCAAAATAGAATTTGCCTTAGTTTGTTGTAGAAGATTAGAGATATTTGTAGAATCCATTTTTGTGTTGCCCCCTGATTGGGCTTGTGGTGGTTCTAATTTATTTGAGGTGGGGTGAAATTATTCATGCTCAACGATAGTATTTATTTCATTTTTGTTTACTAAATAAGATGATGTAGTTCGTGCATTGAGGGTGGCTCTCCCACGAAGAAATTATATTCTTACCCTTTATTTGCTTAGATGATTTTTTTGTATGTCTAAAGGTGTATCATTTGGTATATTAGCATGCTAATCATATATATGTATTATAAATTTTGGTACCCATTGAGATTTGGTAACTTGAGATTATTATATAGTAGAATGTCATGTATCAAAGGAAATAAATCCCTTACACTCAAGTGGTTAGATTTGTCATTGTAGAGCATAGAAATAATTCTCACAATGTTTTTTAATTCCATGATATACAAAATAGTTGAAATTTTGTTTTTTTAAGATAATAGTGGGGGTAGTAATGAGTATGTAAAAAGGTGATTAATTAATTATCAAGTAGATCACATAGAATATCATGTTGTCTAGCATTATTTACAAACTGTTATCCAAAATGAGCCCTTTCTTATTTTAGCTAACTTGCCTTCATTCTTTCCTTCCTTGTGCTTCAAATTCAATTTTCACACATTGCAAGAACTCAAAATATTCTGTAAATGGCTTCATCAAATAGTATTTTTCTTCCCCTTTCCAGAAAGGTAAAGAAGTCCTCCTAACTCCTTGTATTTTTTGAGTTATGGCTCGACGGAGTTTGGAGGGGAAATTTTCCCTGGGCGGGCCTACAGAGGTAAGGAAGAATTTTTGCTAAGGAGATTTGGCAGACTGGTGGAGTGATGGGAAAATTTTAGCACTTAGGCATTTTTGTCAAAATTCTCAAAGTCAAATTTTAGCCCATAGGCCCCAAGGAAGAACAAAGCACATTCGTGGGGCCAGGGAGCAAATTTTGCCATTGGCAAAAGGGTTAAAGTCAAGAATTGGCCCACGGATCCAGCAAAGGAAAATGGCCAGGGTTACGCATCTAATATAAAGGCGCCACATGTCTATTCCACGTTAGCAACAACATGGCGGGGGTCGGGAAGAAGTTAAGTTTTTTTCCTTTTTGGTCAAAAAGGTTAAAGGAAAGAAATGAGCCCGTGATCCCATCAGCTAATTGGGAAGCACCACATGTCATCAGAGTGGTGGACCGGCGGAGGATTTTGGGAAAATTTCCCAATTTTGCAAATGGGGCAGAATGTTATTTTGAAGGCCACAGACCAATTACAAAGTGCCACATGTCTCGAAGTGGCAGGGCCACGAAGTATTTTTGGAAAATTTTCCAATTTAATAAAAAGGGAAAAGATCAAGTTTTGGCCCGACCGACCTAATTTTTGCCCTAAATCTTTAGAGGGGCACATATTTCACACCAAAGCTCGGATTTCATGATTTTGGTATCATTGGAAAGTGGTGAAATTCTCCACATGAGGGAAACTTCAATTTTAAATTTTGATGGAGTTTTGCGAGAGAAAAATAGGAAAACATCTCTGGCATGGAAAAATTGCAGAAAATGATTCCAACCACCAAAATTAATGAAGTATGAGCCTTTTTCTTGCTTAGCGAAGCAATGTACAATGAAGTATGGGATTTTTCATGGAAACCCATCATTTTCTAGGCTAATTAAATGGATCTTGTTGGTGGTTGGATTTTTAAAATTGATTTGCACGCGTTTTCTCATTTCCTTCATTCTACTTGAGCGATAAAAGCCAGTTTTTGGATCATTTGTAAAAGGTTGTTCATCCTTCTTCTTTGCCTCTCCCTTATTTTTTTCTCCGGGGTTGAAAATGGAGTTTGAACCTCCTCCCCTACTTTGTAATGGATTTTTTCCCTCTTACTCGTAAAATGATATTCTGTGCAAACTTCTGGAGCAATAAAAAACATGTTTTGTGATGCATTTTTCCATCCTTGCTCATTTTTTGGTTGTTTTCTTCTTGCCTCTCTTCATTACATGGTATTTGTACATGTTTGGATGTTCATTGCAGGTTTTGGAGCTATGTTCATGGAGTTTTGAAATGTTTTCTATGTGAAATCCATCTGTGGTCTGTGATGCACTTGTCCATCCTTTCCATTGCTCACCTCTTCTTGTTGCATGGCAGTTTTGATAGATAATCAACATTTTCCTTCTCTGGTGTATCACCATTTTAGTGTAGGCTATGTTTTTTCCAGTTTTCTTTCTCTCCCTATCTCCTTGGAAGTTAGATTAGAATTAGATTAGCTTTCTTGCACTGGAATAGCTTGTGGCAGGTAGTTTAGGAAGAGGAACCAACCTTCTCTGGAGAGATTTCCCCATTTGCAAAGGTCCCACACTTTGGGAAAGCTCAATGTTGTGCAATCACACCAAATGAATTTTCCTTAGAAAATCAGATCCATAACTCATTTGGGGGTGCTATGAATTTGCACTAACACAAACTAAAGAGGTGCCTTTTATAGGGGGTTCCTTAGTAATAAAGATTGATCTTGTGGAAGATACATATAGGTTCATCTATGTAGGACTTGCACTTCACTTGCATGGGAACATGTAGTGTGCATAATGTGTGTATCACATTCATTATTAGTGGGATTAGATGTAGATTGATCATTATGTGTAGATACATGATGAACATGCAAATTAGAAGAATATTAAGAGATATGATCTCAATATTCACATCTTTAAATTGAACATGAAAAACATGATGTAAAACTTGAATAGACGAATATATCCTCATGAAATATATTGTCATTACTAATAGAAGGATCTAAAATATGACTCAAAATTGAGTTCACATGGGAAGGTGTCTTATTATTAGGGAGTATTATTTCTTGCAATATTTTTGTGAGATTTTATTTGCATATACAATGATGTTGAATTAAATCATATAATGAGACTTGGAAATTTGTAGCATGGGATATGATGGAATAAAAATGATATAATAAAATCCATTTGTGCAGCGAGTAATAAGAATTAATACATTGAGGCTCAATAGCGGAAATATCATAGGATATAAGATCCAAAAGTGATGTTGAGAAAAAAGTGACAGTCGTTAAATTTTAAAAATGCCCATATGTGAAAATGTAAATTAAATTTGAAGAAACTGAGATAATTACTTTTTAATATGATTATGTGGAAGAAAAACCTCTAAGGAATTTTCCCAAAAGTGTATATTTTTCCCATTCTTCCCTAATACGAATTTTTTTTATGTTAAATTTACGAAAAGTGTGCTAAAAATTAGGGGAAAAAGGCTTTCCCCTAGAGCCTCATATACATCGGTAATGACCTCAATGGTATGTAGTCCCCAATATATCCGTAGGGATTTTTTTAGTGGAAAATATCCTCTCATGTTGGCAAATGATTCTATTTTATGATGATTCGAAAAGCCCAATTTTTAGTATAAGAGCTTAGTCCCCACCCTTGTTCCCCTACCAAATTTGCAAATCCAGAATACCAATAATGGCCTTGCATAGGGTGGGGATAGGTGCGGAGGTAACAGCTAGATGTCGCATACCCTTTTTGGCACCCTCAGATGCTCCCATAAAATCCTAGGTGATTTTTCGGGAAGTATACTACTAACTAATCCTATTTTACTATGGTTATGACATATAAAGTATTGTGCACTCTCTAAGGTCAGGTCTGTCTGATGCTACATCATGAGGTTTTTGATGTATGGAAGGAAGTTCCTGATGCACGACATCCTCGTTTTTGGTGCAGTGATATTTTGACTCTCCCTGATACACCATAGGAGGGCAGATGTTGCAGATGCAAGGTAAATTTTTTTTCAGTCTTACGATAACGAACCGACTAGGTCTCGCGATAATATATGGCTGTTGCTCATGTGACAACACAACAACCTCACTAACGCATGGCATCCCGTGCGGTCCTCACATGACAACCAGTCCTGGTGTCACGCGACAACATACTATGGCAGACCCTGAGGGTTAATTGTCTCAAGAACAACACCTTGTTGTTGTATGACTATAAATCTCCAATCGTGCAATTACAGCCTTTCTGTCGCACGACTTGAAAATGAAATCTTGTTTCAGGTGAATATTTACACACAAACCCAATAAAATTCACCATTTTCGTGAAAGTGGTTCCAAGGATATTCGCGAGGAATATTCCACTTGTGATTTCCCACAAGTCTCTCAAAATGAACCTTGTATAGCCGTTATGCTTGAGATATGCAAAAATAGTTATTAGGTAATGAGAATCACTAGAAAGAAGCTCGAAGGGTAACACGATCATGAGACCCTGTTAAGTTGTGGAGCTCAATTACTTCAGTTTAACATGTAATGGAAAATTTCTACAAAATACAGTAACTATCATCGGTTAAAGGGGAACCAACATCGATCACCTAGGACTAGACGTCGATCAGGCAAGGGAGGAACCGGGCAACAATTAGGTCTAACTGGGGTTGGTTACCTATGCTAGGATGTTTTAAGTAACTCTCAGGAATCAGATCTATTTTTAGCATAAAAGTATATATATTGATTTGTAATTGCATGGCTAAGTTCCTTAAGTCTATAAACGACTATATATAAGCATAAAAGTTAGGGTTTAGAATAGTAATGATTAACAAGAATTAGAAATAACTTGAAAAATTTGGTGAGAGAGAGAATTCTTGGTGATGAAGTAAAATCTTGAGAGAAAAAAAGTACCGTACATCTGAGAGATGTAGAAGATTGTAAATCTTCATTGTATATCTTGTCAAAGATTTGGATAATAGATTGGCTTATTTCTTGGTGGACGTAGCCCACAATGGGTGAACCACGTTAAATATGGTGTTGATTTATGTCTCTTGTTTTGTATATTTCTTCTGGTAGAATATCTACTTATATTTGCATGTATGCTTAGATCTAATATATTGTGTATACAACCGGTATGTTAACCCCAATAACTTGTATCAGATCTTTGTTTGGAGGTTTTTGTGTGTTGAAAGGATTTACTCACAGAAGGTTTTTTAATTGAGTGGGAGTTACAGTAATGGCAGAATAAAATAAATACAAGGTAAAGAAATTTGACGGCCGAAATTATCAATTATGGAAGATGTAGATTGAGGATTATATGTATCAAAGAGATTTGTATTTAACATTGGATGATAAGTATAAACCTACAAATATGACTGATGAAGAATGGAAGATTCTTGACATAAAGAATTTGAGATCGATAATATTAAGCCTTGGCAGCATCCGTGGCTTCCAATATTACAGAAGCGGATCTTCTATGATAGACTTAATGAAATCTCTTGCAAATTTATATGAAAAACCTAGTGCTTCAAATAAAGTTTATTTGATGAAGAAACTATTTATTTCTAAGATGCATGAAGATGGATTTACATCTAGTCATTTGAATGATTTCTGATCTATTGTAAATTAGTTAAAATAGATTGTTATACCATTTTGATGATGAAGCAAAAGAATTTTTATTCTTATGTTCTTTGCATGATAGTTAGGATAACTTGGTAATAGTCTGTCAGTAATATAGCATCTGCTAATAATATTTTGAAGCTTGATGATGTTGTTAGTATAATATTGAATGAAGGAATTTGCATGAAGAGTACAAAGGAATCATCATCTGAAAATGTTTTGAATGTAGAAAGCATTGGTATGCAGAAGGAGAGATCCAAGAATAAGAGTAATGGGAAATCAAATTCAAGGGATAGTAGATCTAAATCTAGAAGTAAGGGAATTACTTGTTGGAAATGTGGAAAGAAAGGACATGTAAAGAAAGATTGTTGGTCAAAGGACAAAGAGAACCAACAACTAGAAAAAGGTAACGAAGTAAATATCTTATTGCATTAGAGGTAATGCAAGATGCTCTTATTCTTTCTTTAGATAGATAGAATTGAATCATGGGTTTTAGATTCAAGAGCTTCTTTCCATGCAACCCCTAATAAGGGTTATTTTAGAAATTATGTCTAGGGAAATTTTGGGCATGTTTATTTGGGTGATGATGAACCTTGCAATATTATTGGTAAAGGGGAAGTTCATCTAAAATTACAAAAATGGAAATACATGGGTATTGAAAGATGTGAGGCATGTGCCAAGCCTCAGGAGGAATCTTATTTCTGTAGGGTAACTAGGTGAATCTGGTTACATGGTTACTTTTATAGGAGACTCTTGGAAAGTCACCAAGGGAGATTTTGTTATGGCAAGAGGTAAGAAGGTAGGAACGTTATATTTATCTACATGTATTATTGATTCCTTTTCTGTATTATATACTTTAGATTCAGATGCATGTATGTGGCATAATAGGCTGGGTCATATGAGTAAAAAAAGAATGCAGATCTTAAAGGCTAAGGGTAAGTTATCAGATTTGAAAGATTTAGATCTTGATTTCTATGAGAATTGTATCTTTGGAAAGTAAAAGAGAGTGAGATTTCTCAAACTTGGGGCAACTAAGAAGGAGTAGAAATTGGAGCTTGTACACTCAGATGTGTGGGGACCAGCTTATGTAGCTTCTCATGGAGGATCCTAGTATTATGTTACTTTCATTGATGATGCTAAAAGAAAGGTATGGGTTTATTGTATTAAACGTAAATCTGATGTTTTTGAGACTTTTAAAATATGGAAAGCCCTTATTGAGAATGAATAAAATTCTAAGTTAAAATGCCTTAGATCTGACAATGGTGGTGAATACTATAGCAAGAATTTTAATGATTATTATTCAGTAAATGGAAAATGTAGAGACAGAATGGCTACAAGAACACCACAGGAGAATGTTGCATAAATAATGAATATGACAATCATGGAATATGCTAGAAGTATGAGGATACATTCTGGATTGCCCTTGTAGTTTTGGGTAGAAGCAGTTGATACAACGGTTTAATTGATTAACCATGGGTATTCAAGTTCACTAGATTGAGGAATACTAGAAGAAGCATGGACCAGAAAAAAGGTAGATCTTTCTTTTCTTAAAGTTTTTAGTTCAAAATATTTTGTGCATGTTAATAGGGAAAATAGAAAAAGTTGGATGTAAAATCCATAGAGACGCACTTTCATTGGTTATGGATATGAGGATTTTGGATTCCATTTTTGGGATTTAGAGAATTCTAAAATTATTAGGAGTCGTGATGTTGAATGGAATGAAAAGAGAATGTACAGGGATCAAATTTTGGTACCCAAGGATGAGAAAATTGAGAAGTTTGTGAATGAAAATGAACTCTCGAGATTTAAAAGAATTACCGACATAGAAATACAAAGTAACCATGGTCGGTTAGGCCCTGACCGACATTGGTCAGATGAACTGATAATGGTTACAGAGGATCCAAACCAACATCAATTAGTAGAACCGATGTCATGGTTAGAGGTGACCGGCGTTGGTCACTGTCATAAGTTGGATACTAATGTTCAAGAGGTCCAAAATTGAGCCTCCGGTACCCAAAAATCCTGTGAGAAGGTCACAAAGGGTAAGTAAACTTCTAGAAATATTTACACCTTCTCTATTTTATTTATTGTTGACTGATAATGGTGAACCAGAGAGATTTGAAGAAGTAATGCAGGATAAGACTCATGTTCAGTGGGAGCATGGCATGGATGAGGAGATGGACTCCTTGGAACAAAACTAGACTTGGGATTTGGTTAAGTTGCCAGCAGGTAAGAGAACATTGCAGAATAAGTGGGTTTACAGAATTAAGGAAGAAGAGGGTGGATAGAAAAGTTACAAGGAAAGGATTGTAGTAAAGGGATTTACACAGAAAGTAGGTATTGAATTTGGTGAAATATTTTCTCCTGTTGTTAAGATGACTTCTATTCGTACTATATTGAGTTTAGTTGCAGTAAAAGATTTACATTTAGAGCAACTAGATGTGAAGATGGATTTCCTTCATGGTGATTTGGATGAAGAGATTTATATGCAGCAGCTGCTTGGGTATGAAGTCAAGGGTAAGGAGAAATTAGTGTGCAGGTTGAAAAAGAGCCTATATGGGCTCAAGAAAGCTCCAAGGAAATGGTACATGAGGTTTGATAGTTTTATGCATGAGCATGGTTACTTGAGATGTGAATCTGACCATTGTGTTTATTTCAAGAAGCTTGAAAATGGGAGCTATATTATTTTGTTATTGTATGTGGATGATATGCTTATTGTAGGATCTAGTATGCAGGACATTGGTGAGCTTAAGGGAAAGCTAACTCACACATTTTCTATGAAGGATTTAGGAGCTACAAAAATAATCCTTGGCATGTAAATACATAGAGACAGGAAAAACAAGAAATTGTATTTGTCTCAGGAGGATTATATCTACAAGGTGTTAGAAAGGTTCAACATGCAGAATGTAAAACCTGTTAGTACACCTATGGTTGGACACTTAAAATTGAGCAAAGATCAGTGTCCTTCATCACATGAGGAGGTCAAATACATGACACAAGTGTCATATGCTTCAGTAGTTGGAAGTCTCATGTATGCTATGGTTTGTACCAGACCAGACATTACACAAGAAGTGGGAGTTGTGAGTAGATATATGGCCAATCCAGGTAAAGAGCATTGGAAAGTAGTCCAATGGATACTCAGGTATTTGAAAGGGACATCTAGCATGCAGTTATGCTATGGAGGTTTGGATATTTCATTGCGTGTGCCTATGTTGATTCTGATATGGCTGAAGATATGGATGGTAGGAGGAGCACTACTGGATATATTTTCATAGTAGGTGGGATGGAAGTTAGTTGAATTTCGAGATTACAGAAGGTTATGGATTTTTCTACTACAAAGGCAGAGTATGTTGCAGATATAGAAGCTAGCAAGGAGATGATATGGATGAGTATGTTCATGGAAGAGTTGGGAAAGGAGCAAAGTGATTGTAAACTATTTAGTGACAGTCAGAGTGTAATTCATTTGGAAAAGAACTCAGCATTTCATTCGAGAATGAAACACATTCAGTTGAGGTATCACTTCATACGATAGGTATTGGAGGATGGACAATTGAATCTAGAAAATATTCATACGAGCAAGAACCCTGCGGATATGCTAACAAAGCCATTAGCAAAGGAGAAGTTGGAGCTACACTCCACTTTTATTGGTCTTAGAGTTTGAGACTTGAAGAGGAAGAAACAAAGCTAAGGAAGGATCTAAGAATGATGTTGTACAGGTATAGTGTAGTAATTAATCTCCAAGTGGGAGATTGTTGAGTTGTGGAGCTCAATTACTTCAGTTTAGCATGTAATGGAAACTTGCTGGAAAATACAGTAACCAACATCGGTTAACGAGGAACCGACATCGGTCACCTAGGACTGGCATCAGTCAGGGGTAAGGGAGGAACCGATATGGTTAGGGATAACTGACATTGGTTACCTGTGCGAGGATGTTTTAGTTAACTCTCTGGTATTAGATCTATTTTTAGCATTAAAGTATATCTATTGAATGTAATTGCATGGATAAGTGCCCTAAGTCTATAAATGACTATATAAGCATAAAATCTAGGGTTTAGAAGTAATGATTAACAAGAATTAGAGAGAACTTGAAAAATTTGGTGAGAGAGAATTCTTGGTGATGAAGCAAAATATTGAGAGAAAGAAAGTACTGTACATCTGAGAGGTGTGGAAGATTGTAAATCTTCATTGTATATCTTTTCAAAGCTTTGGATAATAGATTGGCTTGTTTCTTGGTGGATGTAGCCCACACTGGGTGAACCATGTTAAATATGGTATTGATTTATGTCTCTTGTTTTGTATATTTATTCTATTAGAATATCTAATTTTATTTGCATGTATGCTTAGATATGATATATTATTGGTACAACCGGTGTGCTAACTCTAACAGACCTAGAAAAATTTATGCAAAATAGAGTTAGGGAGGATGATAGATGAAAATCATATCTAGATCTGAATATATAATGAAGATATAAAACCCTTAGGAAACTAGGGTTTGATCTAAAATGTTTGAAGAAGAAGTCGAGTTCCCCAAAATGTTTACACCCTTATTAGCTAAAGTGAAACATATATTAGTGAATTAAGTACACTAAAATATGTAGGATGATATAAATTCCTAACTAAACTGTATGACCTTGACAAGGGATGAAAAAAATGATAAATGAGGTTTGCATCCTATTAGGTTGACTTAGGATATGGATTTTATGCATTGAACTCTCTAAAATTTTCAGCTTAAAACAAGCTAAACAAGAGACTTTGGGATGTACTAAGTGGCAATAAATTTTTTTTATCTTGACAAGAATAAATTTTCAAAACTAGTAGTGCCAAAGAATAAATTACCAAATTTAAGTTTATATAGTTAGAAATAAAGAACAATCATCTCTATATTTTAGAATATGACATGTTCTAGTTAGGGAATATTTCATGTGATTTTGTTTGAGGCATCTCCTTCAATTTTTTACTTGAAAGGGATCTATTTTGGTTTCTATCCTAAATTTCTTCCCCCAAATAAATTATTTCTATGAAAAAGAGTGGTGATTTACATCAAAATAAGGTAATAATATAAGCAACCTATTTCAATGTTTACCCATATATTATAGGAAAACATTTTTCTTATACTTGCATGGACCAAGATAACCTACATATTTTCCCCTTTTGTTTTTTTCCACATTCTAATTAAGATAGGAGATTAATTATTTCATGGAATGTTTTGATAAAAATCACACAAAACATGACCTTTACACAATTATTAAATATAACCAATGTGTGTGGTAATGAATTCAGAATGGATAGGAAATGAATACATGTTATACCTTCTAACCATGTTTAAGTTAATGTCATTTAATATTATGCATCAACAACATACTTAAAATTTTATTTTACAGTTATATAATGAGAATAAAATAAATGGGAAACAAAATATGTAGGTCATCTCAAGCCAAGTAAGTATAAGGAATGTATTTTCCTCAAATATACAAGTTTTTGTTATGATCCTAGTGCGTGGATTCACTAATGCCTCGAGATTTTGGTGTAACGGTTTGTTATATTTGGTATCAGAGTGACCACCCAGGTTTGAGTATTGGTATGGGTGGCTATGCTATCATTGTAGTGTCCACTCGAGGCTTGTATAAGGTTGGGTGTGATCCTTCTATATGGGCGTAAATATAGTCTGAACTATAGGCTATGGAGTGTGTGGGGATATTCTGATCCTGGTGTGTAGATTCACTAACGCCTCAAGGTTTTGGTATAATAGGTTGTTATACTTTTTTAAGGAAAAACCTTGGACATAATCACAAGAAATATGCTCTAAGATGGATGTTTAAATACAATGAACATGAGTGGATTTGAGTACCAATAACACAAATTGGTTTAAAATGGTATTAGGTTACTGTTGAAAAGCACGTCATGTTTGAAAATAATAACATAACCATAATTTTTTTGTTAATGTATTGAAAGCCATCAAATATTAATTGGGTTTGGGATGACATACATGTGTTTCAATTTTTTTTGGACAAGGATCTGTGCATTTTGTATAGATATTAGATATGTCCCCCTTTTTTGTATTTAAGTATCCTTCTTAGGACATGTGTTGCATTTTTATTTCTCAAGGTATAATTAGATTTAAAAATACTTTGTATTAAACATATAACAATATTTAATCTCTTGGATTGATCAAGAAATCTTCTACCAATGTAATGTGAGGAAATACACATGTTTTCTATCTAGTCTTTCTTCAATAAAGGCTTATATATGTAGAATATACTTTGTTTATGTTTACCATATCAATGCACCATCTGAAATTATGGGGAGTTGATCCTTATCTGAATGGAAAAAATATATCCTTGGTTAAAGTGAACCAAAATTTTGTCCTTGTTTCTCTTAGAATCAGGTCAGAATGATTTTCTAAGTAACTATAATTTATTGGGTTATCAGTGGGAATACATGTGTTTGCAACACTTTTTAGATAGGGATAGGTGCATTATGTGTAGATAATAGTTTTCATAAAGCTCAAACAAAAAAAATGTGAGTGGATTTGATTAAAAAAATAGTATCAAAGCAAACACAAATATTCATCGATATTAAAAATGTGCTCAGGTTAATATTGGAAAACACACTGTGTTTTTTAGCAATAACATAACCACCTTTCATTTTTATTCAAAGACAAGCAATGGTCTGTGTGGGTGAAAGGAAAAATTATAATGAATGTGAATTTTATTGAATACAGAATTCCAATAAAGTGTATATATGTAGTTATATTTAAAATGTGCTTAGGTTACTGTTGAAAAAAGTTTATTTTTTCAACAATTATTTAATCACATATTTTCAATGAATTTATTGGAAGGCACTAAACATTTGTTACTATTTCATGTGGAGAATAAGAAGAATACCTTGTGGTATGGTGGTGGCTATTATCCATACAAAATGCATTGATTCCCATCTGAAATTCATTCCAAACACATGTATTCACATCTCAAATCCATTGAAGTTTGGATGTGAAAAAATGATACTGAATGCATTAGGTAAGCTATGATATTTCATTAAACAATTCACTTGTAATGTCATGCATGTGTGTCATTACTTATAACATTATTCTCTAAAATTTATGCATTGATATCCCTCAAAAATACTTTTGAACAAAATAAATACAACCAATGTGAGTGGATTTGAGTACATAATAGGAACTAAAGCCAAAAAATAATTAGTTGTAAAATATGGTTAGGTTACTCTTGAAAAGCACATATTTTTTGGCAATAACATTATCACATTCTATTATTTTTATTCAAGTCCATTATCTATTAAGTGTGGGGATTAGGTAATTGGACACAAGAATGTCGTTGCAAGTAAACGATTTGATTAGATGTCAGTTCCTCTTGAATACCTTCTGTATCCTTTTCTGACTAGTGTAAAGCTTTATGGGGTTGGGATGGGCATGCATGTGTTTCAAATTTCTTTTGGATGGGTATTTATGTAATATATATGGAGAAAAATTAACTCCCACACTTTTTTATTAAGAATCTTCCTTAGTGCATGTTTGTTATGATTTTGTTTGAGCTATTTTTTCAAACTATTTACTTTTAAGGTATTTGTTCATGCCTATATTAGAGGAAAACATATTTTATATACTTGCACAAGTTGAGATGCCCTATATTTTTCATTTCCTCTTTATTTTTTTGAAAAATAACATAATAAATTGATATACACATGGATTAAACAAGGTTAAAATAATTATGAAATAGACAAATGTACATATGTGCCAACATTAATTTGCTTGTGGTAGTGGTGGGTATCATTGTTGACATGTTGTGTTTTAGGAATTTTCATTGATGTAAAAGTAAATTAATGATAAAGAGGGAGATGAAATAGAATTAGAGGATGATCAGTATGATGATGAAATGGTGTTGCATATGTTGACATGATGACATGAGTTGTTTAAGTGAGATTGGCTTGGTCTAACAAGCCTAGTCGGGTGACCTAGCTAGCCTAGGTGATCGAGTGTGGTGATTTGAGTTTCTTGGTGGATTCAGGATCATGGTAGAAGCATGGAAATTATTTTTTGGTAATTTTTAGGTCCTCACATGAGTTTCAGGGTTCAAGTACAAGTTGAAGACCCAATTACAGGTGTTCATCTAGACATGGTATAGGTGCTTGGAGAAAAGAGGATGTGTTATAGAGCCATTTGATCTCATGGATGTATGTAGGAGAATGATTAATGATGTATTATTGATGTTATTACATTTTAGAGAGGTATCATGACGAGTTACAGTGTTGATTCAGTTGACCCTATCATAAACCATGTAAAACCCTAAGGGATAATCATGAAAATGAGATGGTTTGAGAATATAGAGACCTATTGATCTATGATTATGATTTAAGATAGTGAAAATGAGTTTTCTAGAAGTCTGAGAAAATTTTTGAGTCATTATGAAGAATATTTTCCAAGTTATGTTGTGTTTGGTGAAACAGGGTCAAGAAGAAGGTCATTTCCATCTCGGTTACACCTTCTGATGCTCACCATGAATTGTATGTTTTGTATGGGACCTTTTGGATTTCAGGGATGATGTTTCATTGAGAAAAGAATATTTTTAAAAAATAATGAGGTCATTTAATCATCAATATTGTATGAATGAATGTTAATAAGGTAAACAACATTTTATGAGCTTGAAACCCTTTCCAAAAAGTGGTAGGAGAGATTTTATTTTTAAATGCCCATAATTGATTTGTTTTGATAGTATGATGGTTTAATGATGTAAATTAATCCTCCATATTTCCATAAAGTTATGATAGAGCATGTGGTGATGAGTGGACCCCACCTCAAAATGTAAGTTTCTGAAGAAGTCTAGTTTGGGACAAGGTTTTCCAAAGGAGTTGAAAAATAAATAGACATTATTTTTATTATGGGAATTTTAATTTATGTCCAACATGATTTAATATCACGTTTCAGATTTTAAATGGTAAAGTGTGCCCTATCTATGAGACTGGTCATAAGGCATTTTTGGGGTAGTTTTAAGGAGTTTTCATAGATGGACTTTGTTGAAAGCCTTCCACTTAGAGTTGGAAGGAAATGTAAGATGTTTTGGAAATTAGATTCAAAGAGATTTCCAGTGATATATTTTTTGTATAATTATGATGATATTGATGAGTCATCCAACTTTATTTGTAGATAAGAAAGTTTCTTGTTTCTCTAGACATGATTTCTCAGTTTGAAAGATCGAGGTAAATGAGTCATGATATGGATTGTTTGATGTTTTATATTAGTTGGAGAGTGTAGAGGGATTAATTTGGTTCCTAGTAAAGCCATTTTAAGGTCTTGGAAGTGGTAGAAATGGTGCAAACCATTTTTTTTTGGTAAAAGAAATTTCTGGGAAACTTAGTTTGATGAAGACGAAAGTTTGTGTGGTTTGCACATATGGATGTGATCTAAAGGTAATAAGGATTCCATTGAGTGGTTACATGCTATATTTGAGTTTTACTTAGGTGGTCTTGAGGCCCAAAGGTGAAGATAGGGTCCTCAAAACAATTGTTTGGTGAAGGATATGAGCCTTCTTGAGTTTGTTATGAAGAATTTGATTAGTGAAAGATAATTAATGGCCACAGATGGTGTTGATATTTTATATTTGAAATGTGTGATGAATTTTGGATGTTTAATAATCATGGTTTTTGTGTAAGTGGTTTTTTTTCATCGAGGTGATGGGGTTTTGAGTTGTTTTTGTGCTAATTTGGTGCATTTGGGCATGGCTAACCTATATGGGTCCATTATGAATGTTTTAATGAATTTATTAGAGATTTTTTTAAGAAGAATTGGTATAGATAAAGGATTAGGACTGAACTCCTTTATGTTTCTAAGTTGGAATGCATATAAAGCAAGGGTTTGAGTTCAAATTTGAACTAGTTGAGAGAGAGGGAAAAAGTGCAACCCAAGAGAGAGTGTGTAGTAGGTATGAAGGCATTTTTTAAGATATGAGAGATTTTGCAAAAGGATGAGGTATTTTAGAGATTATGTGTGCAAGGGTTTGAGATCAAAACAAGTCATGCTTGTAAGAGTTTGAGCGAGCTAGAAGGAGGTGTGTTTTGAATTAGGGTATGAAGGAGTTTTGAGCTGATTATTGTGATCACCATCAGGTGAGTTATTACAGAATATATTTAGTGATCTTGTAATAAAAATCTTGTGTGATGAGTCATATTCATGCAAGTCTCTTTTTGAGAAATTAATATCAACAAGGGTTTAGGGGTTGGTGCTCATTATGGGGTTGGTGCCTCACTAAATAAATATCTTGTGATGTGTAGGATTCACTTGAGTATATATTTTGTGTAATATCAAATAAGTTTTTAGTTGGTTTTCTTCCCCTTGAGGGTTTCCCACTTATATCTTGTGTTATGGTGTTTCTTTCATGGTTGTGTTGATTTGATTGAATGTTATACACACATTAAAGATTGTGTAGACACTAAAAATATACACCCCCCATCAAGCCCAAATGCACTCATAACCAAAGACGACTCATTTTGCAGCGTCCTTATATTTCACCCCTTTTAATTAAATTAATTCATTTATGACCCATCATATCTCTAAGATATCAAATGATTATTTAAATGAAAATAGATAAATCACCTAATTATCTCCTCACATCTAGCCCTCCCACCTCATTGAGTTAACTTAGACACCTCACTAACTACCCAAATTGCTTCTAAAACCACTTCCTAAAAATAACTAACTTATTCACTAACCAACTAGCCTTTTAACTATCCAAATTATCCAAAAAGCGAGTCCCCTCAACCTAACAAACTTAGTTCATGAATTTTTAACCACCCCCATCCTAATGACTTAAAAATCCATCATTTGGAGCTGAAAATGGAAGGAAATCATTTGATTTTTTAACCAAATTGGATTTCCCCGAAATCATCGATGATTTTTCCCAATCATCGGTGATCTATATATACTACTTTGTAGACCTCATTTAGGACACAAATCTTGAAGCTCTACAGGTGTACTCTGTCTCAATTTCAATCTATCAAGTATCCAGACAATCCATCACAACATCACACAACGTCATGCTTCTCAACTAACACCAGGTCCATTGTCGGATTAATCATTTTCATCCTCTAGCTACCTTCTTCCATTCTCTCGTCCACAAACACACTCTGCAAGGTAAATCATTTGTTGTGATTTGTTTTAGGCACTAGAAATAGGTGTATTTATTTCTTATACATCATTTAAATTTTTCAAAATAATTCCTTATTCATTAGTTTAGACTCTACTTTTTAAAAATTCTTAGTTTTCACAGTAATCACTAGTAATTACCCCAATCTCAAGTGATTCATCTATATCACCAACAATTTCTATCTTTTTAATACTTTTTGTCATTTTCTGCTAAATCTACTGATCCTCTGTCTAACTTGATGACCTTAGATGGATTTAGGAGGATCTAACTTTCCCATAACTAACTCTTTTCTTATTGTTTGTCATCCATTGTATTGGGAGCAATACAACCTGCTTCATGACCTTGAGCTTTGCAATCCAAGAAGCCCCATTCGATCACTTGGAGGCCATTTTTTATATGACACAATGCATTCAGGAAGCCACTGATGCATTTCGGGATGCATATGATGAAGCATTAAGGCTTCATGATGATATCATCCAATACAAATGCTAGTATGAGACCGGTCTCGAAGACCTAGAGGAAGACTATCATGTCACCTCATAATTTGACTCAAACATCCACGTTAGTGTCTCCATCACTGACTCCATATATGAACACTTGTATGACACTGAGGAAGAATATTTTGATTTCTTCGTTAAGGACTACATCTTAATTCCTGACTTTGATTTCACTGAGGAAGAGGAGGAAAATGTTGGTTCCATATCCTGCAACATATCTGAGAATCTCTATATAGATCAAGAATCTGACCTGTGGCTATAAATCATGAGTCCATGCTGATCATATATATACCTAACTAAATAAGTGATAATCACACTTTATTATATCACTTTTGTAAGCTTGATCTTAAGTAATGATAAGAGTTTGAAAGTTTCTTAAGATGTAATATTATCTTAATGTGATTCATAGATTTGTTATAGGAAGTTGTCTGTAGGTAAAGAAATCTTCTGACCCATTGTTTTAAAAATGGTGCACAAAGAGACAAAAACATAATCAACATCCTTGGGTATCCTAGAAACCCTACCACATTGAGGTCAAGCTCAGTCATTTACCTCTTGAATTCATCAAGAAAACCAAGGTAAAAACCACGTTAGACATTCTGGCATGCGTGGTGGGACATAATACCTAGTTAATTTCATCATTTTTTCATTATTTTTTATCTCTATTTTTCAGTGACTACTAATCGCTGGTGATTAGCTAAATCACCTGTGATTCCCTTGAATCACTAGCCATTCCCCTTTGTTGTTTTTCTTAACATTTCATTAACAACCTTTGGTTTTTTTCTCTCAATTTCTACTTTTTCTAATCAATTTGCAGGCTCTGTTTCTCTGGAATAATACCTTCTAGAATTGCTAAAAAATTCATAATTGCCCAAAAAGTCACAATTTTGAAAAAAAAGGAGCACTTTCACGGTAAGTTTTAAATTTGTCTCATCATATTTCTATTTTGCACTCTTGTTTGTTTGTTTTCATCGAAATCAACACATCATTTCAAGACTTTAAAACAAAATAATTTCATCCTTATTATTTCACATAGTCTAATTAAGAGGAAGATTTGTTGTATCCACTTATTTTCCCCTCACATGCAACCAAATCAAGTTAACACCAATAATGCTTTCAAAACAACTCTCACCCAGGTGAAACTGATTAGGATTTCATCACCCAATAGGGAAACTGACTTAGTGTTCTGGCTAAGTATAAATACCTATTTGTGGGTATATTTTGGCTTAGCACCTGACTCTCTTATCATAGTAGGATCGTGAAGTGAGGGGGTAGGCCCGAATATACACACCCATACCAAAAACCATACAGAGTTTTGCATCATGTACCTTCGGTTATATCAAAGACTTTGCCTTTAAACACACCTAAAACCAGCTCTAGTTAGCCACTTCTTAGGACCTTAATTGACCATTTTACATGTCACCTTTTCATAATTAAGTAAAATAAAAGTAAATAACACTCTACTTGCCTTTTTTTGTTGATTATTAATCAACACTTTTAGTCATTAATCATTTTGCTATTCATTTTTTGTGTGTGTGTTTGTTTATTATGGAATTCAATAGACAAAAAAAACATAACCAACCATTTGAAAATATGTCTACCTTGTCGCCTGTGTTTCAACTTCAAGCCCCACCCACACTACACCACTTTTAGTGACAATTTCTTTGCTAGTGCAATCACAAGCATCACTTTATCATGTAGACATCCTATATATTTTGTGATACACAAACATGGAATGAGATAGGATCTGGCTATGATAACAAGACAAGAAAAAAATCCTTTTATCCTCCGCCACAACATAATGGAAAAACCCTTTACACACCACAGTCAGAACATTCGTCTGACCTCCCCTTCTTCAGTGGAGGTGATCCTTTTTTCGAATAAATGTTAGACTCAAATCCTACTACACTTAATGCATATTTAGCAAAAATGAATGTCCCAATGTAAACATTTGCACCGCAATCAGTTGCACATGCTTATAGCTCTTTACTCATCATCGCATAGCTCATTGGTCAAAACCAAGACCCTGTTATCCAGCAGTTGTTCCACGATACGTCAGGCTAGTTCGAAACACTAAACATTGGTCAATCCTAGAACATTACTAACTCTACTAATCCATTTTATACATTGGAAGAACAACTTTTTTTATGTCAACCAAAAACATCTGATGTCTTCCTAGTATCTTTCCATGACCTCCATGTGGTCTCATCACAAAACATGTTTACTCAACAATTCTGGTCATCATCAAGTCCTTCTACGGGATCCACACCTCCCCTAAATAGTATCATTGCTCCCACTACAGATTTTTTTGTCTCCTCTCAAGTACCAACATCATCATGGAGTTCTATTCCCCTTTCTACTTCTGTACAGACTACCTTTCCTGTCCAAAAAATTACCATGTCTATTACTTCGACAACACCAGTGATCAAAACCAGTGCCATCGCAAGTACACATCCCATTTTACAATACATGCCATAAGCCTCACAACCATTGATCATTGTGTCATAGCCCATACCTCCATGAAGCATTTGAAAATACATTATCCCATAACAAACTATCCCATAGCAGGCACCATCTTTTTTCTACTCTTCTACACATATCCAATAAGCATTCACATATCCACAGTCTCTCACACAAAAATCAACCCCATTGCAACATCAGTACACCCAAGCTATGTAGTCTATTGCCTCACAACATGGTTTCCCCTCCTAAAAAAATGTCCCATTGCAAAACATCCCTCAACAATATCATCTCCATCAACAATACGTGCCTAAACAAAATTCCCTTCAGTATAATACCCCATAGCAAAAAATTCCACAAAAAATCCACCCTTATCCACCTAATTTATCCTATCAGTAAAATATCCCCCAACTGAACACTCCCTACCAACAAAACATTCCACAAAAATGTCAAACATACTTTCCCCAGTCTTCATATCAACCTACCCCATCCTCAAAAAAACAGACTCAGGAAGACCCTCTCCAGGCCCTCATAAGCCATATATCCAATCTAGAAGCTGCCTCATCCTCATCCAAAAATAAACTCTCATATGAGAAATTTACAATGATCCCATTCATCCTTTGGTACCATGCAAGCCATATCCCCTGCACTGGGATCTTCCTAAGTTTATCAAGTTCTATAGCAATGAATACCCCCAGTAACATATTAACACTTTTTGCCATGCATGTTATCTGATATAACACGACCAAGACTTAATGTTGAGAACATTTCTCATGTTCCTCGCTAGTCCAACTCTATACGGGTATACTAATATTCCACAATAATCCTTATTTTCCTTTACACAACTTTCTCAGCTCTTCCTATATCATTTCTCCATAAATGTAGCTCGTAAAGTCACTATTAACGATCTATATGCCATCAGACAATTTGAAGATGAATCCATCGCTGATTTTTTCACCTGTTGGAGAGGTGTCACTAACCAGTTATCTTTCACATTTCCACAAATAGAATTGATCGAGATATTCAGTCACACTTGTACTAAACATATCTCATCTACTCTAGATATTCAAACACTCCATACCTTCGATGAGGCCTTTATTATGGCCCATAAATTAGAATTGTGAGCTCTAGAAGATGGTTGGGTGAAGCTTCGCCCCAAAAAAAATTGAGTTTCCATCTAAAGAGACACCCAATTTGGATAAATATACATCAACCACCAATGTCATTGTAGTCAAATCCGCCCCTAAATAAAATCTTGTTGTTGAATGCACTCATCAACAATGTAATTACACACCTTTAGTAGACACCTGTGGTGTGGCTTTTGACAAATTACTTGCTTCCAACATTATATCACTCCCACCCATCCAACCTATTGACATATTAGTATCCAAACCCATTTGGTATTGTGATAATGATTATTGCAAATTCCATTGGGTCAATGGTCATGACATAGAACGGTGTCATACATTATGAAATATCCTTTAGGACTTAATTGATAAGAGTGACCTTCACTTAGACAACCCAAATGCACCTCCAAATCAGAACCTTGACATATTAAACAACCCTTCCCAAACCACCCCACATCTTCAAAATCACCTTAGACCAATTTCGTCCATATCATTAATACAATAACAAAGTTTGAACATGTTCCTCAGTCTTCTTTATTTCCTAGTGAAACAAAGTCTGTAGAGTCGACACCAAAGATTAGTGAGCTTGAGGTTGCAACTATAGGACATCCTCTTTCACAAGTACGTATACAAACTATCCCTACACCTCTATCACCTAGTGATCTAACGCCCACAGAATCAATACCCAAGTCTGATAAACTTGTAATTCTCAAACCACTACTTATCACTAAACCCATTTCCATTCCTTCGCTTGATGTTATTCCCAAGTATGTGCCTATATCTATAGATACAACTACAACTGCACCTAAACCCCAGTTCATAAATATAACCATGGTAGCACTTGAGAAATTCTTAATTCAACCACCCCCACCAAATCCAAGCTAGGGATCTAACTATCAACAACCTATAAAAACCAATAATTTGAGGAATCACATAGACCATATCAACTGTATCATTCAAACTCCTCTTCCTTCATTAATTTCCACTTCAATAAATATGCCAAGCTCATCCAAGACACCAAAAACTTCAAAGGGACCTAATAAATAAGGTGTTGTTCAAGTCTTTCAAATCTCTTATTATGATGAAACCTACTATTTCCATGGTACCCTGCCGTATCGTCCTCCTTTCCATCCGAGGAAAATCTCTTCCTTTGGACAACCCCCTGTCATCTCAAAACCTAGGTGTTTAGTATGGAGCTTAATTTATTCACAAGAAAATTTCTTTTACATGTTATTGGTTCTGACACTAGCCGACATCGGTCAGTCCAGGTCAGGAAGTGACCGTCGACGATTAGGCAGTAACCATCGATGGTTACCTGTGCGACGCTGCTTTTTTTTTTTTATGAAAATTAGAATAAATAACTTGTTTTAAAGATGATTTATTGATTGTAAAATCATAATTAAGTTACCCAAAATAATGATATATGCATGTATGCATTGTATGAGAGTAAGCAAGAAGAAGAGAAGAAAAATAGCAATTATTTTACATGTAAGTTTTCTTGGTGAGACCGAAAGAGTAGCCGAGTGAGGGAAAATCATTGAACATCTTGTGAGGTGTTGGAAGAAAAAATATCTTCATTTTAATTCCTCTATAAAGCATTGAATAATAATAATGGTTGTTTCTTGGTGGACGTAGCCCACACTTGGTGAACCATGTTAAATATGGTGTAATCTTTCTCTTGTTTATTTTATCTTCTGGTTATTTCTGCATTCATTGCTTGTATTCTTTATCTGATTAGATTTGTGTAACATTGTTATATGGTTTAATCCCAACAATTTGTATTAGAGATTTGTTTGGAGGTTTTGTGTGTTGACAAGATTTAATTTCACAGGGTTTTCTAATTGAGTGGGAGTAGAGCAATGGAAGAAGATAGTAAATACCGAGTAGAGAAATTTTACGGTCGTAATTATCAATTATGGAAGATGCAGGTGGAGGATTATTTGTATCAGAAATATCTATAATTACCATTGGATGAGCATAAAGAGCCGAGCACGATGACTGATGAAGAATGGAAGGTTCTTAATAGAAAGGATCTGAGATCTATAAGATTGAGCCTGGAAGCATCAGTGGCTTCAAATTGTATAGAGGAAAAAACCACGGTAGAGTTGATGAAATATTTAGCAAATTTGTATGAAAATCCCAGTGCTTCAAATAAGTTATATTTGATGAAAAAAGTGTTTAATTATAATATGTAAAAAGGTGGATTTGTATCTAATCATTTGAATGATTTCCGGTCTATTGTAAATCAATTAAAATCAGTAGAAATTCCATTTGATGATGAAGTGAAAGCAATTTTATTCTTATGCTCTTTGCCAGATAGTTGGGATAACCTTGGTAATGGCTGTTAGTAATACAACAACTACTTATAAAGGTGTGAAATTTGATGATGTGGTTAGTGTAATCATTAATGAGGAAATACGTAAGAAAATCTATGGAGAAGCATCATATGGAAACACTTTAACTGTAGAAAGGAGGGGAAGATCTAAAGAGAGATCATCTAAGAGTAAGAAGAACGAGGGGATCAAATTCAAGACATCGCAGATCTAGATCCATGTACAGATATTTACTTTGTTGGAATTGTGGAAAGAGAGGACACGTAAAGAAGGAGTGTTGGTCCAAGGAAAAAAAGACAATACATCAGACAAATTTAAAGAAAAAGGTGAGGTAAACGTTGCAAGTGAGTTAAATCAAGATGCCCTTATTCTCTCCTTGAATAATAAATTATAATCTTGGGTGTTAGATTCTAGAGCTTCTTTCCATGCTACCCTTAATAAAGGTTATTTCAAAAATTATGTTCAGGGTGATTTTGGACAAGTTTATTTAGGTGATGATGAGCCATGCAATATTACTAGTAAAGATGAAATTTATCTAAAGTCATATAATGGAAACCCATGGGTATTGAAAGGTGTGAGGCATGTGCCAAGCCTCAAAAGAAATCTAATATCTATATGGAAACTTGGTGAATCTGGATGCATGGTTACATTCACAACCAACTCTTAGAAGGTTACAAAGGGATCTCTTGTTGTGGCAAGAGATAAGAAGGTAGGAAATTTATATCTATCTACCTGTATTACTGATTCCTTTTCTATGCTATCTACTATAAATTTAGATGCAAACATGTGACATAATCAGCTAGGCCATATAAGTGGAAAAGGAATGCAGATCTTAAAGGCTAAGGGTAAGTTATCATTTCTGAAACAATTAGATCTTGAATTTTGTGAGCACTGCATATTTGGAAATCAGAAGAGAGTGAGATTTCTCAAGGTTGGGTCAACAAAGAAGGAGTATAAATTGGAGCTCGTACACTTAGATGTGTGGGGACCAGCCTAGGTAGCTTATATTGGAGGATCCCAATATTATGTGACTTTCAGTGATGATGACACAAGAAAGGTATGGATCTATTTCATTAATCATAAATCTAATGTTTTTGAAAATTTTTAAATATGGAAAGCCCTTGTAGAGAATGAAACAAATTTAAAATTGAAGTGCCTTAGATCTGACAATGGTGGTGACTACTACAACAACGATTTTAATGATTATTGTTTAGAGAATGGAATACGAAGAGAAATAACGGTTCTTAGAACTCCACAAGAGAATGGAGTTGCAGAAAGAATGAATAGAATAATCATGGAGTGTGCTAGAAGCATGAGGATACATGCCAGTTATCCTTTGAATTTTTGGGTAGAAGTAGTGGATACAATAGTATACTTGATCAACCGTGAGCCTTTAACAACACTGGATGGTGGAATACCAAAAGAAGCTTGGTCTGGAAAAGAGGTAGATTTTTCTTTTCTTAACTTTTTGGTTCAAGAGCTTTTGTGCATGTTAATAGTGAAAATAGGAGGAAGTTGGATGCTAAATCTAAGAGATATACTTTCATTGGTTATGGATCTGGTGATTTTGGATATAGATGTTGGGATTTAGAAGATTTTAAGATTGTTAGGAGTTGTGACATTGATTGGAATGAAAAAATAATGTACAAGGATCATGTTTTGGTGCCTAAACATGAACAGGTTGAGGAGATTTTGAAGGAAAATCAATTTTCAGACCTAAAACAGACATCCAAAGACACCGACGTCAGTTCTAAAAGAACCGATGTTGGTCAGGATAACCAAAATCGGTTAACAGGATCAGGTTTAGAGAAGTCAACTATAGGAACCAAAGTTGGTACTCCTAGAACCGATGTCGGTAAGGCAACCATAGTCAGTTAGTAGGTAAAGGATCCATGGTTGGTTACAAGTGACCAGCATTGGTCACTGACAAAGATCAACATGAATGTGAAACATGCACAAAATGAGCCCCAGATGCCCCAGATCTAAGTGAGAAGGTCACAAAGGATAAGTATACCTCTAGAGAAATTTTCACCTTCCTTTTCTTATTTATTATTGACTGATAGTGGTGAACCAGAAAGCTTTGAAGAAGCAATGTAGGTAGATATCCATGAGTAGTGGGAGCATGGCATGGATGAGGAGATGAACTCCTTGGAACAAAATCAGACATGGGATTTGGTTAAGTTTCCAACAGGTAAGAAAATACTTCAAAACAAATGGGTTTACAGAATCAAGGAAGAAGAGGGTGGACTGAAAAGGTACAAGGTGAGGCTTGTGGTAAAGGGATTTACAAATAAACTAGGTATTGATTTTGATGAGATTTTTTCTCCTGTAGTTAAGATGAATTCTATTCATACTATTCTAAGTTTGGTTGCAACAGAATATTTTCATTTAGAACAGCTTGATGTTAAGACGAATTTTCTTCATGTTCATTTAGAGGAAGATATTTATATGCAGCAGTTGCTTGGTTATGAAGTCAAGGGTCAGGATAAACTTATGTGGAGATTGAAAAAGAGCCTATATGGGCTCAAACAAGCTCCAAGGAAATGGTATTTGATATTTGATAGTTTTATGCATGAGCATGGTTAAATGAGATGTGAATCTAACCATTGTGTTTATTTTTAAAAGTTTGAAAATGGGAGCTATGTTATTTTGTTACTGTATGTGGATGATATGCTGATTACAAGATCTAGTATGCGAGACATTGGTAAAATTAAAGAAAGGTTAGCTCACACATTTTCAATGAAGGATTTGGGAGATGCAAAGAAAATCCTTGGCATGCAAATTCACCAAGACAAAAAAAACAAGAAGTTGTATTTGTCTCAGGAGGCTTATATGAATAAGGTGTTGGAAAGGTTTAATATGCAAAAATCAAAACCTGTTAGTACACCTATGGCTGGACACTTCAAGTTGAGAAAATATCAGTGACCTTCATAACATGAGGAGGTACATGGAACACATTCCCTATAATTCAATAGTAGGAAGTCTTATGTATGCCATGGTTTGTATTAGACCAGACATTACACAGGTAGTGGGAGTTGTGAACATGTTTATGGATAATCCAGGTAAAGAACATTGGAAATCAATCTAATGGATTCTCAGGTATTTGAGAGGGACATCTGGCATGGACTTATGCTATGGAGGGTCAGATACTTCTTTACATGGCTATGTTGATTCAGATATGGCTGGAGATTTGGATGGCAGGAGGAACACCACTGGATATAGTTTTACAATAGGTGGAATGACAATTAGCTTGATTTCAAGATTGCAGAAGGTTTTGGCTTTGTCTACTACAGAGAAAGAGTATGTTGTAGCTATTGAAGCTAGCATGGAGATTATATGAATGAGCAGGTTCATGGAAGAGTTGGGTAAGGAGTAAGAGGATTGCATATTATACAATGATAGGCATAGTGCAATTCATCTAGAAAAGAACTCAACATTTCATTCAAGAAAAAAACATATTCAGTTGAGGTATCAGTTCATACGATAGGTGTTGGAGGATAGACAACTGAAGTTAGATAAAATCCATACAGATGAGAACCCTGCAGACATGATAACAAAGCCATTGGTAAGGGAGAAGTTGGAGCTTCACTCCACTTCTATTGGTCTTTGAGTTTAAGACTTGAAGAGGAAGAAATAGGCCAAGGAAAAGGAACCAAGGATGGTGATGCACAATACAGTGCATCAATTGATCTCCAAGTGGGATATTGTTGGGTATGGAGCTTAATTTCTTCACAAGAAACTTACTTTTACATGTTACTAGTTCTGACAGTAACCAGTGTCAGTCATGGTGTAACCGACATCAGTTAGGGTGTAACTGACATCAGTTGGGGTGTAACCGACATCAGTCAGTCCAAGTCAGAAAGTGACCATTAACGGTCAGGTAGTAACCGTCGATGGTTACCTGTGCGACGCTAATTTTGTTTTTTAATGAAAATTAGAATAAATCACTTATTTTAAAGATGATTTATTGATTGTAAAAGCATAGTTAAGTTACCCAAAAATAGTTATATATGCATGTATGCATTGTATGAGGGTAAGCAAGAAGAAGAGAATAAATATAGCAATTGTTTTACATGTAAGTTTTCTTGGTGAGCAAGAAAGAGTAGCTGAGTGAGGGAAAAACATTGAACATCCTGTGAGGTGTTGGAACACAAAATATCTTCATTGTATTTCCTCTATAAATAAATGAATAATAATATTGGTCATTTCTTGGTGGACGTAGGCCACACTGGGTGAACCACATTAAATCTGGTGTAATATTTCTCAAATTTATTTTATCTTCTGATTATTTCCACATTCATTGTTTGCATGCTTTATCTTATTATAGATCTGTGCAAAATTGTTATATGGTTTAATCCCAACACTAGGCCCACAAGGTCCCCTAAGAAAAATATCGTTCAAAATCCTTACGATCCTTCCTTTATCATACCAACTAATCACCCCATTGTTTCTGGGACATGACCCACTTATCACGTTCCTACAGTTAGTCCTTATGCTCCATCTTCCAATTTGTAATGGGCAAACACATCCAACCTCAACCTATTCACCCCCACACAAGTTAATTACCCTCAGTAGCTACCACCTATGCATGGTTTTCTTCACCCTTCAAGTGGAATAGCTATAAGACCTCCGAAACTACCAAATAAATCAGCCATTATCAAAAGACCTGTCTTGCCTACCCCCAAGAGAAATCAATGTGCAGTCGTATTTGGACTAAAAGGATGATATGCTACCATCTTGGGAAATATGTTACAAGAGTCACTCAGCATGTTACCACCCCCTAAAATATCAAACCATCAGAGGTGGAACCCTTCTTGGTATGATTTCAATACTTTTTAACGATTGCCATAGAATGCAAGGAAATACCATATAATATTTTAAGGAATTTCAACAAAAGATTCAGAAGAATGAAAATTCAATCTTCCTTCCCTCTCCTCCACCATCAACATTAACACCAACACCATTAAATGAATCTATCCTTGAGAGATCTAATCACCAAGTCAGTGATGTCCATGTTACCACATGCTAGCATAATTATGGCAACCAACCTCTTGAATCCAAACAAGATAAGAACACTATTGTTATATCCCCACCGCTAGAATCATCAACACCACCTGGTAAACCTAAAGCCTCAATATCATTGACTCCTAAAGGGCCTAGTCAATCATCATCATCTAAAGTCAAGGTTTTAATAAAACTTGTAACTCTTGCCATCACCACATTACAGAAAGTGGCTCTTAAACAATTGCATCAATCTCCTATCAAAATGTCACTCTATGAGCTCATTCAAACATCACCAAATTACAAACCAGCCATGTTAGAAGCACTCCAATACATTATTATCATTGTTGCACGTGGAAAGAATTTGGCCTTGGACGTTACAAACCAGGGGTACATGACCAAATTTTCTCGTCATCTAATGATCTAACTTCCTTCACAAATTTTTAAGTGCTCTAAAATCATCTTCTACAGTGTCTAAACATTTACCAGAAATAAATATCCTTCAGTGTCAGGATGACCGAGATATCCTTTCCCACATGGGAGTTAAAGAGATTTCACTTTAGAAATACCTATCGTTCAAAAAATCCACTCTTTTTAATGAATCCACACTTGATGTTAATCTAGGAACCTCGCAGAATCCCCATATAGTCAAAGTCAGTCAAATTCTGGGACCACAACAATTACATGACTTCATAACATTTCTAATAAAATATCACCAAGCCTTCTCCTGGTCATTTAGTGACATGCCTGGGATTGACCCCAACATCATCATACATAACATAGTCACATATCATAGTGCAAAACCGGTCAAACAAAAACTCCACAAAATACACCCTCGTATAGCTCTCCTCGTTAAAGAATAATTGCAACGTCTTTTAACCACAAACTTCATCATACCCATTGATTATCCGCAATGGGTCTCCAACATTGTCCCCGTAACTAAAGCCTTGGGAAAAATTCACATTTGCACATACTTCAAGGATCTCAACCTCACTTTCCCGAAGGATGATTTTCCTCTTCCAAACATGGATCAGTTCATCGACCTAACCGCCAGCCATGAAATGAAATCCCTTATGGATGGTTTTTCTAGTTAGAATCAAATCATTGCACATGATGATCAACATAAAACATATTTTATCACCTCTTGGGGAACATTTTGTTATTGTGTCATGCCTTTCGGACTTAAGAATGCTAGGACAACATATAAACGCGCCATGACATACATCTTCTATGACCTTATCCATAAAATTGTTGAGCATTACATTGATGACCTCCTTAGAAAGTCTAAATCTCAGAAAAACTATATCGAAGTCCTTGAGTCAATTTTCACCCGCCTTATTCAATTTTTCCTCCATCTCAATCCTACAAAATGTATTTTTGGTGTTTTTATCAGAAATATTTTAGGGTTTATTATATCTATCCGTGGAATTGAAGTTGACCCCACAAAATTTAGGAAAATCATTGAAATGCCTCCACCTACTAATCTTAAGCAGCTACGTGGCCTTCAAGGAAAATTACAGTCCATTCGATGCTTCATATCACAACTCTCTAATCGTTGCCAACCCTTTCATCACTTTCTCTACAAAGATGTTTAGTTCCATTGGGACTTAGATTGTTAATGAGTGTTTGATCAAATCAAACAATACCTCTTGTCACCACCTTTCCTCACTCCACCATGCAAGGGGGAACCATGTTACTTATACATATCCACTTCTAAGAATTCCCTAGGAGCCATGCTTTCCCACCATGATGATTAATGTCATGAGCATGCCATATATTACATTAGCGGCACACTTCATGAATACGAGACACATTATACTGAACCTAAAAAACTATGTTGCGCCCTGTATTTCGCCACCTCTAAGTTACCTTTTAAACCATAAAACATACGTTGTCACAATTTTTAACCCTCTCAAATCTATTTATGCTAAACCATATCATAATGACCACATAACCCGATGGCTCATGCTAATGACTAAATTTGACTTGGAAATTATACAAAAAACTTCCATTAAAGGTTAGGGCATTGTTGATCAACTCGTTGAAGCACTTCTTCCAGATAACAAACCACCTCATGAATACTTTCCTGATGAATCCATTAATAACATTGATGGACCGGACGATTACTCATCAGATTTCGTCCATATCAAAATGAACCTCTTCTTCGAGGGTAGAGGAATTGGCATTGTCATCATATCACCTTGGGACATTCCCATTCCATTATCATTCAAACTCAATTTCAAGTACACTAAAAACATGACATAACACGAAGCTTTAATCATGGGTTTGAAAACCGCCATTCTCTTAGGTCTCCAAGACCTGGAGATCTATGTAGATTTGCAACTTGCCATCAGCCAAGTCAAAGGGGAATTCCAATGTAAAAATGAAATAATTCAAAATTATAAATCTATTACTAATTTTCTCCTTGGCGTGTTAGACCATTATAACATTCAATCCATCCCACGATCCTCTAATACGTTCGCAGACACTATGGCTTCCTTGGGTTCCCTTGTACCTTTTGAAACAAAAAAATCAAAGGATAAATCTAAGATTTATGTATTCATCCAATGCTTGGATCATCCTTCACATAAAAATGAGCTACCTTCCATCCAAAAAATCAATGCAAATTCATCAGACCAATGGTATACTCAAATATTTGACTAACTCACAGAGTCCAAAGTCCCCCCAGATCTATTACAAAGCACCAAATGCTTTTTTCTTCAATATTTCACTTGTTTCGTTATTGTAGGAGGTACCCTTGATAAACTTAGTTTTCATGGTGTACTATTACGTTGTCTTAAGTCACATGAATCAATCTGAGAAATTGAATAATTCCATGACGGTATTTGTGGTGGCCATTTAAGTGGAAATTCTATCACCAAAAATATCATACAGCTAGGGTACTACTAGCCACCAATCACCAAGGACTGTTGTACGTACATAAAGAAGTGAGTCAAGTGTCAAATCCATTCTGATCTTATCAACATTCCTATTCAAGCATTACAACCCACTTAGGACTTATGGCCTTTCTCTCAATGGGGATTGTACCTCATTGGTTCAATCAATCCAAAATCATCTCAACAACATCATTCAATTATCACCACAACTAAATACTTCACCAAATGGGTTGAAGCAATTTATTTGACCTTGACAAAATCCGAGCCTATTGTTAACTTCATATATCAAAATATCATTTATCATTTTGGTATCCCACACAAACTTGTCACAGACAAAGGAAATTCCTTCAAAAACAATAAGGTTAAGAAGCTCTGTAATACATTCAATATTAAAATAAGATTCTCATCACCATAATACCCCCAAGAAAATGAAAACGCTGAAGCTTCTAACAAAACACTAAAAAAATCCTTATGAAAAATGTAAAATACGCAAGCAGGAATTGGCACACTTAGATCTCGTTCACTCTGTGAGGTTATTGAACCAATATCCATACGTCTACTGGTGTTACGCCTTACTCACTCATTTATGGCTTTGAAGCCATCGTACCCTAGAAATTCAAATTTTGTCACTCTGCATATCTCTAAAAGACTTCATCCCTGATGAAGAGTATAACCAAAATCATCTCGCACGACTTGAGTTATTAGATGAAAAATGTCTAACAACTCTTGAACATCACCAAGTTTATCAACAATGCATTAATAAAGCATACAACAAAAATATCAAGGGGTGTGATTTTAAAATCAGTGACCTTGTGCTTAAAGAAAATCATAACGTAACTACATTAGAGTGGAGTAAACATGGAAATTTTTCCCCTAATTGGATTAGTCCATATATTATCACTCATAAATATGGTTCAAGAGTGTATCATCTCACTTATCTTGAAGGGGAACCTAATGTGGAACCTCTAAATGATTGATTATCATGACAACAGTTTTCAACCAAACATTTCCCATTATTTACACAAGCCCAAAATCCATTCCATCACTTTTATCACAATAATGTGGGGCATATGGATGTGGGTCTCTTATGAAATCCTCCCCTCTTCGACAAATGGTTTATTATGGTTTTGCACTCAGCACAAGCAAAAGTGAAGAATACACGTATGGATGCTTCTTACTAAAAGTGAAAAGAAATAGACTAATCCCTCGAAGGACAACTATTCAAATATCATATTGTCAAAAATAAGAAGAAAAATTAGACTGAACCCTTGAAGGATGGCTACTTGAAAAAATCATGGACCAATCCCATGAAGGACGACCATTCAATTCAATCCAAAATCACGTAGATCATACCCTCGAAGGATGGCTACTCCTATAAATGTAAGGCTTCCCACATTGATCATATTTCCCGCAAGAAAACTTCCTGCATTGATCAGTTTACTTCAACACAATCGTATTATAAAAGTTGAGGCATTGATTCCTTATAAACCCATAAAAAGGAGAACCTTCCTCCCTTATAGAGGCATATATCCATATGCTCTTTTCGTTCATATAGTTGTCGCAAAACATTTTTTTTTCAAAATCCTTTAACTTGAATAAATTGTCCAATGATAGTCTTATTTAACATTTTGAAAGGCTACAAGTGCAAATGCTATCAAGACTCCTAGTATGTTTTAAGAAAATCATAGGGGTGTTCTTTTCACCTTTTAATTTGTTATTATGTTGGTTACATTTTGGATTTTAAAACATGGTCACATTTTCCAAATCATAATCAAAAGCCATGAAACCATACCCAACACACACACACACACACACACACACACACACACACACACACACACACACACATCAAGGAAAACCATGAAACATATACTCAACACATGTAGATAACAAGCTAATTCAAGAAGAAAATACATAGCATCATCATCATCATAAATAAAATCATGTATAAAAGTAATAATATGATCCATATTGTAACAAAAGGGCTTCTGTGAGTGTATCCATACAAACATCACTATAAATATCTCAAAATCTCATCAATGTCTCATCAATACATATAATGGGATTCCATGAGCCTACATAGTAAAATATACATCTCCTAATATGGTGCTAGCACCTACCTCTCCTCTCGAGGCAGGCATGCCTCCTCTTACACCACCTCTCCTCTCGAGGCAGGCATGCCTCCTCTTACACCACCTCTTGCATCATCTCCTCTGTCTAGCCTCTGAGGTAGATGACCCACATTTATTGCGCTGTCACCAGTTCTCACCGTAATTATGCCACCACCGTGTGCAAATAAGTAATCATCGTAAAGAACAACATTAGGGTACTTCTTCACCACCATGTCCGCATAATAATTGTGCTTTACGTGCACAGTCTCATAATGGGCAACGGAAACCATCCATGGCGCTAAAGATGACCCTCTCTTTTAGGCCATGGATGACAACTCTGCACCAAATATGGAAGTCTCGGTAATCCCTAAGGCCTTCCTCAATGTATCTCTCTGGCTCTTGTACTTGTCCCTATCGCTAGAGACAAGTAAAAGCTCTACCTGTAGATTGTCGCACTCTATAATCAAGCCATCACACTCAACAATGAATGTGTCCTAGATGCCAATAAGATCATCCCATTCAAGTCGATATGCATCCCTCTTAGTTGTAATCGTTTCCACTGCTATAGTTGTGCCATCGTCTCCCTCCGCTCTCTCCTCCTCCACCTTGGGTTCCTACTCTCCTCCCTCTGCCAGATCACGCATGTGATAGACTGCCTGTGTAGCCCTCTCTGCTGCCCTGGTCCTCTCAAAGGCTCTCAAATAATGAGCCCACAATGCACCAAAGTCTTCATTAACCCCCATGTCATCAAGGGGAACCAAGTCACTATCCTTGTCAACAACTGTGACCCCCACCTGATTAGCAGTAGTAGAAAGCCCTACTACAATGGCTTGCAGGGTCTCTATATATCCCTCCTCCCGTCTATAGGAAACCATATCCTTGGGTATATCCTGAATCAAGCAAAACTACCTCATGATTCGACTAAATCTCATCAGATCATCCTCCCCGACTCTCCTACCCTGTACCAACACATCCTGCTATAAACTCTACAGATCTTGAGGGAACTCAGGCCAATCAGGAAATCCAACATATGGTTGTTATATAACATCTCCAACCTATAACCCTGATATTAAATCACGATAATGGGTAGTCCCCTTGGCCTTCATGGCCCTCCCAAGACTATAAATCCACCACATAAAACCTAGGTACCTCACATCAATAGTACCTAGAAATCCCAGTGGGCGAGCAATAACAATATGCTCATGGGCCTAACACTGTAATAGGAAACCAACATCAATCCCATATCTCTTGTGGGTTGCCTAAGCCCAAAAATCTCTGTATTTCTGTGTAAGTAAAGTGGGGGCCCACTCGAATACAATACGATATGCCATTATCTCTGCAACTACCCCTATCATCATCCAAGGAAACCTACCCCCTCCTGAATCTGGCAAGGAAAAATAAGAAATTCCAATCATCATCATGGTCATCTAAGCACAACCATCTCTCCCAACATCATACAAAGTTGGGTAATCAAAGGCTCCTAACGAATAACGTATACCCTGAGAGTCATCTCCATACAATCTTTGCATGATATCATCCCTCTTTGTATCTGAAATGTAGTAAATGGGCTGACCCCTAACTGACAGCCTCGTGATCCGATGAAAATACTCTAAGGTGGTGCCCATCTCTAGAATACGCAACTAGAATGTGTTGGTGGAAGGGTTCCACCTCTCAAGCAAAGCAAGGATGAGACTGCAACATCTGTGAATCCTCATGTAATATCTCATCCCTCTAAAACCCACTACCTCTAACTGTTCCCAATCATCATTGACCAAATCCTCCCTCACCTCATTTAATATTAAAGGGACGCGGTCTCTAATGGTAAGATTTGCATCCACCTACGAAGCACAAACACACAAAAACAAGCATTAGTATCATGATAGTTATACAATCAATAGAACAAAATCATTATGTAAGCTAAAACAACTATTAAAATAATAAAAAAGCATAAACTTTTAAAAAAACACATGAATCATTAGCGATTCACATGAATCATTAGAGATTCCTTATAAATGATCAAATGGTCCTCAAAACACATTTAATTTATAAAAAAAATTAACAAAAAATTACAACAAAACTAACAAGTTTGAAATTTTGAATTTACCTCTGCCTGCACGGGCTTCCTCTTCCTGCTCATAGTTGCCATCTCCCTTGATCAATCACTCAAAACACACTACTCAGACAATATTTCTCAACAGTTCTAAAATTTAATAATAATAAAAAATGCAAAAATGATGGGTTATATATAACATGTTTTCCATGTAAGGCAATCACTGGTGATTAACCCTAATCACCAAGGATTACCCTGTATATGGGTCCTTATCCACATTTACCTACAAAAACACACTATGTTTCAATTCTTTCACAAGTGTGCCATGTTTTCAAGGGACTTTAGCCTGCAAAATTCTTAAACAAACAAACACATTCAAAATTTGGGAATCACCATTCGTCTATGGGAGACGAGCCCTTTGGCCCCTGTCACTTGGTTCTTCCCTACTTCTCAAAAACATTACCCAGCAAGAACCATAAGTCTAAAGGCATTCAGCCCTTTGGCCACCCTGACATTTGATTCCCCAACACTTCGTCTTGCACCCTCTCCGATCGAGGCAAACCCTTTTAAAAATAAAAACACACTGGTGCTCATTGTATTGCGCTAAAGTGAATTCACCCATGACGACACAACTATTCCAAACTATTTTTGTCTAGCAATTTGTCAAGAAAATTACCAGACAAAAAAGGGGGAAAATGTAGACACTAAAAATCTAAAGCCCCCATCAAACCCAAATGCACTCATAACCAAAGACGACTCATTTTATGACATCCCACTATTTCATGCCTTTTAATTAAATTAATCCATTTATAACCCATCATATCTCTAAGATCTAAAATGATTATTAAAATGAAAATATATAAATCACCTAATTATCTCCTCACACCTCACCCTCCGACCTCATTGATTTAACTTGGATACCTCACTAACTACCGAAACCGCTTCTAAACCCACTTCCTAAAAAGCACTAACTTATTCCCTAACCAACTAGCCTTTTAACTAGCCAAAACATCCAAAAAGTGAGTCCCCTCATCTTAACAAACTTAGTTCCTTATTTTTCAACCGTCCCCCATCCTCATCACTTCAAAATCCATCGTTTTGACCTGAAAATAGAAGGAAATCATTTGATTTTATAACCAAACTGGATTTCCCTGAAATTGCTGGTGATTTTCCTGATCACTGATGATCTATATATACTGATTCAAAAACCTCATTTGGGACACAAATCCTGAAGCTCTATAGGTGTAATCTGTCTCAATTTTAATATATCAAGTATCTAGACACTCCATCACAACATCACACAATGTCATGTTGCTCAACTAGCACCAAGTTCATCTTCAGATTGATTGTTTTCATCCTCCAACTACCTTCTTCCGCTCTCCCATCCACAAACATAGTTTACAAGGTAAATCATTCATTTTGATTTATTTTAAGCACTAGGAATAGATGTATTTACTACTTATACATCATTTACATGATCAATAACCTTCTGTTTTGTCAAAATAATGCCTGATTCATTAGTTTAGACTCTATTTTTTTTTAAATTCTCAGTTTTCATAGTAATCGTCGACGATTACCCCAATTGCCAACGATTCCTCTTTATCGTCAGTGATGGTTGTCTTTTAATTTTTTTTTCATTTTTCTACTAAAAATGTATTGTTTTTGGTTATCTATTGATCCTCTATCTAACTTGATGACCTTAGATGTCTTTAGGAGGATCTAACTTTCCCACAACTGACTCTTTTCCTATTTTTCGTCATCCATTGTATTGGGAGAAATAAAACTTGATTCATGACCTTGAGCTTTGTGTGATCCAAACAGCCCTGTTTGAGCTTTGTACAATCCAAACAGCCCCGTTTGATCACTTGGAGGCCAATTTTTCTGCCACACAATGCATTCGTGAAGCCAATGATGCCTTTTGGGAGGCATATGATGAAACACTAAGGTTCCACGAGGATCTCATCCAATACGAACACCAGTACAAGACCAGTCTCGAAGAATTGGAGGAATACTATCACACCACCTCAGAATTTGACTCAAACAACCACATTAGTGTCTCCAAAACCGAATCCACATTTTCCCACCTGTACGACATTTAGGAAGAATATTTTTAATTCTTTTTTGAATACTACATCTCAATTCCTGACTCCGACTTCACTAAGGAAGAGGAGGAAACTGTTAGCTCCATATCCTCCAACATATCTAAGAATCTCTATACAAATCAAGAATCTGACTTGTGGCTATAAATCATGAGTCCATGTTGATCACATATGTACCTAATTAAATAAGTGATAATGAAACTTTATTATATCACTTTTGTAAGCTTGATCTTAAGTACTAATAAGAGTTTGAATGTTTCTTAAGCTGTAATATTATCTTAATGTGATTCATAGCTTTGTTACAAGAAGTTTTTTGTAGTTAAAGAAACCTTCCAAACCATTGTTTCAAAAATGGCGCACAAAGAGAAAAAAACATAATCAACATCCACGGGTACCCTAGAAACCCTGCCATATTGAGGTCAAGCTCGTTCATTTACCTTTTGAATCCATCAAGACAACCAAGGTAAAAACCATGCTCGACAGAATGGTTTATAGTTTATGGTTTAAGTAAGCAAATATAAAATTGTTTAAAGTTTTGCAAGGACCAATTTACCCCCCCTTAGTCCATTATGATTCCAAAAATTTGCATTAGAGAAGGTCCTTTTGGAGAAGTTTAATCACTTGAAGTAGATCCTATTTAAGCACAAATCCATGGGCAAGCCATCATATGTTGAAACATCCCTCAGAAGAAACAACATATGTCTAAAACACTAAATAATAAAGAATAAGATTGAAACGGGTATGAATTGAGTTAAGAACCTTAAAATCAGAGTTAGATAGGGTACAAAGTAAGTTGAGATCCTATGTGAAGTTGGAGAAAAGTGCACAAGCTCTAAATGACATGTTGGAGTACCAAAGAGTTGCAAATGAAAAATTTGGTTTAGCCTACAAAGAATGGCATTTAGAGAAGCATGAAGTGAACAAATTTGGACCTAGTGATGCTGCTAAATCTATAAAAATGTTAAAGAACTCAAGAAGATTATCATGCAGCCTAATGCAATGAAGTATAAAAGTTTTGTAAGGACCAATTTACCCCCCTTAGTCCATTGTGATTCAAAAAATTTGCATTAGAGTAGGTCCTTTTGGAGAAGTTTAATCACTTGAAGTAGATCTTATTTAAGCACAAATCCATGGGCAAGACATCATATGTTGAATATTCACTTCACAATTCTTTCTGAGGGTTGTTTCAATCATATGTTGTAAGAACAAATGAGTTGCATGGTAGATTAACGCAGTTGATCCATTCAGGCCTTGGAATTAAAAGTGAAGAGTGTGTCTAAAACACTAAATACTAAAGAATAAGATTGAAACGGGTATGAATATGAGTTAAGAACCTTAAAATCAGAGTTAGATAGGGTACAAAGTAAGTTGAGATCCTATGTGAAGTTGGAGAAAAGTACACAAGCTCTAAATGACATGTTGGAGTACCAAAGAGTTGCAAATGAAAAATTTGGTTTAGGCTACAAAGAATGGCATTTAGAGAAGCATGAAGTGAAAAAATTTGGACCTAGTGATGCTGCTAAATCTATAAAAATGTTAAAGACCTCAAGAAGATTATCAGGCAGCCCAATGCAATGAAGTATACAAGTAAGTTCAATATTTTTTGCTACTATTTCAATAATTTTGGTCATAGAGCTAGGGATTGTAGGAGATATGTTAAGAATGAATTACCATGGAGAAATGTTTGACATGCTCATTCATATCAATCAAGAGATATTACATGCTATAATTTCCATAAGAAGGGTCATATTACCAAGTTTTTTCATCAAGAGTCTCCTAACCAAATTTGGAGGAATGAATATAAGTATGGGGTTGTGTATTATAGCTACAATTAGATTGGACATGTAGCTAGATACTGTCATCAGAAGAGGTCTAATCAAAGGGATGGACCTTCTAGAAGTAATATTTCTCGTGATTGTTTCAAATGTAATAAGTTTGATCACATTGCAAGATACTATAGAACCAAGATGAATAGCTATAAGAAGAAGGATGATGTCAACTGCACACATGTTGAGAAAGAAAAGGAAGAACTCAAGAAGAAAAAAAATGATCCTAAAGTTTCTTATTCTAGTCATGATGAATCTATTGTTCATAGAAACATTTTTGTAGTTGTTGAACCTCAGGAGTTATTGTTGTCTACCCAAGAAGACTATCAAGTAGATGACAAAAAAGAGAAGGTGGAAAAGATGAGAAAGTTAATGGAAGACCTTGGTATCATCTCCCATGAGGGCATGGATGTTTTACCTTGCTAGGAGAATTCAGATGTCATGGGTACCTCTATTAGGCTTTATGGAGTCAACATCCCATCAGATATGAAGAATGTGAAGGTATGTAAAATTGCCTATTGGTTTGTGATCTTAGCCTTATGGTCCTATTTTGTGTCAAAATATGGTTTGAGTTAGTCTTGTTACGTCATTCTATGTTGTTTCTACAAGATTTATGAGTGTGTATGTTGATTTTTCATAAATCTATAATTCTTTAATGAGAAATTATGATCTAAGAAGAGCCCCTATAAATATCAAGGTTTATGTCAAAGTTTCAGGGAGTGATGACATGTGGAGAAAGCTTTGATAAGGTTGTATAGTCATCTTTTGAATTTGTGTGTGTCATGTTATGAGGTATTGATGGTTGAATTCATTTTGAAGTTTTTCCTTGATCCTTCAAGGTATGGTTAGGGTCTTCATTTTTATAAGTCCTTATGAGTCAAGCTCCTGGTCTAAATATAAGATTTTGTTGGTTCCCCATCTTGATTAATGTTAATGTTGTAGTTTCTAAGGAATTTTATCATATTATGAAATTTGAGTTGAAGAAGAAAGAGATTGAAGACAAACCTTTTCATGTGTTTATTGAGCTCAATTGTTTGATTCCATTCCAAGTGTTATGACTTGGATGTGTAAAAAATTTTCATAAGAGTCCATATGGAAAAGTATGGAGAAGATATCAAGTATGTTTCAGGAAGATCAAGAAAGTCTTAGTAGTTTCATGTGTAAAAAATGAAGAATCAACTTTATATATTAACTATGAAATGAATTCAAGTAGGTAATGGTTTAATCAATCTTAGATCATTGTAATAGTATGCTACAATAAACCTTATGAAGTAGTTTGAGTGATTATAGGTTTTGATGCCTTTAAATTTCTTATCAAAAGCTAAAATCGGGTACAGATAATCTACACAAAGTGTTCTTGAATATTTAAGAGGTTTTATATCAAGAAGAATGCTAGATTTATTGGAAAATGTGTCAAATCTCAGACTTGGTTGTGTAGTCCTCAAGGAGACCTAATTTAATCATGATTGCTAATGGAAAGAGTAACTTACTTTGTGATGATGGTCTTGAAACTTATTAGATGAATAAAATGGACAAATGGGTATTCATAAAGGGTAAGATGTCTCTTTGAAAGTGAATGAATCAAAATATAGGTGTAAATTTCTCATGAAGTAGGGCTAGAAGCTTGTGCAAGCAGAATAGAGAAGACAATGTGGTTTTCATGCTCATGTGCATCATCTCACGTAAAGTTTGTAAGGATCAAGAGGTATTGTAGAGATCAAAATGATGATTCATTAGGAAGAAATATAGGATAACTATGTTACTCATGACCAAGCTAGAAGAGTTCACCTTGAAGATAGTTCATAAGCTCAAACAAAGGTATATTGAATGACTTGGGGTTATAGGTATGGAATTGGTTGTATTGATTTAGATTTTGTGTTAGTTGGTCTTGAAACACACTTTGAAGTGTCAAGGATGGATGGGAATTATAGTGATTTCTTGAATACTGTGAAATGGTGAAAAACAAGAAGCTACAGGTCTGTAGATAGTTAGTTTAGGTCCTGAAATTTGACTTAAGAAAGGAATGAAGTGTTTCAAGAGGTTTTGGTAAGTTATTCATGCCTAGAGTGGTTGTATCATCTTGAAATTAATGTAGGAAGGCTGTGTTGAGGATCAAGAACAAGTAACTGTACTTGTAGGGTTCAATGATCATGTCAAGACTGTAGGTAATTAATTCTACACCAAAATATGATTGTACAAGATTGTTAATGTTCTTAGAGGCATGGGGAGTCTTTGAAGTACATATTCCAAGTTATTTAGGAGATAAGGAGTACAATCATGTCCATCTTCCAAGTCAAGGTCTCAAAAAAGGTTGAAAATTTTGTAAAGAAAGTGAGTACGTCTTAAGGATGGTGTTGTGAGTTGAAAATGTTTGTAGGGCAACATAAAGAAACTATAAGTGATAGTAAATAACCGTACAAAGACAACAAAGTATTGGTAATTGTGACCTGAAGTAATGCCCTCCTTTAAAGTTGTTACAATTGAACAAGGTCATTATATATATTTTTGACTCTGTGTATGAAGATTTCATATGAATCATATCAGGCTATATGTCTTGTGAAGTTGAAGCTACATGTCAGGAAATGGTTTCTTAAAGGTTTACATGGCATTCATAAAGTGATTAAAGTAAGCAATGATAATAATGATGGATAAAATTGTTGGTGTAGGTGGTAATTTTAATCCTTTATTTATTTATTGGGTGTAATTTCACCTCACTAGTTGATTCATCTCATTTAGGTGAGCATGGATCTAGGTGTCACATTAGTTATGACAGATTCCCTTATGCAATTCGTCATATGCGTAAGTGTTTGTCATAGGAGTTACTTTCTCCTTTCGGAAAGTAAATCCTCTTCTCCATTATGGAGGAATCATTGTTTCTAAATGAGAGTTACTCATCACTCCCCTTTATTTACACCTCTTCATTTGATCTATGAGCATTCCATTCCATTCCATTTTCAAATATTGGTATCACATATGCATGCACATTTATCTCTTAAGTTGAATGCTTTCTTGAATATTTCAACTCCATCTCAATTGAGTGCAACTCCTTGATGCACACAAATTCCCTCCAGGTCTTCATCCTTCATCCCTCTTTCATGGAATCAGAGCTCGGGGACTAGAATCATGTTGCTGCCATAGTTTCTTACTACTCTCTGCATTGTAGTTGTTTGTGCAATCTTTATTTTTTGCCTTGTTCTCTACTTGCATATTTTAAGGTTTTCTTATGGTTAGTGTTGTCACTTTGAAATGTACCATTTGGATAATGGTGTGATAACTCTCCTTTTAATTGAAAAAATGGAAACACTCCTAGGCTATGGGTGACCTGTATGTTGGAGTGAATATCCAAAGAAGATTGTTCCCCTAGTGCGACACCTAAATTGATTCTATCTCCTAAGGCTAACTCTATTCTACCAAAACTGACTAGGAAAAGGGAGAAGAAAGAAAGAAAAACTAGAAAGGGTGGTGATACACCAGAAAGTTTTGAGAACTTTAGACTTATTTGGATCACACAGATGAAGCAAGGAAGCCACACACACCATACACTAACTACAAGTAATTGAGTCAAAATGATAATAATGCACATAAGGGTTCTAGAATGAATTGTTATAGAACAAAAAGGGGAAACATATGGCTCCACAACAAGGCCCTGTAAATAGCCTGTCAAACACAATCTATGACCAGAAAATTGACACAAAGATTGTATAATGGCATGAGATTTTAAACTAATAAGACAAGGATAAACAAGTATCACAAAATAAAATCAGTTCAAGACATAGTATAAACAAAATACAGATTGTAGAAGGTAAAACACAACTCCTTTATTGCTCCAAGAGATGGAATAAGCACAAAAATTCATTCATGACCCTTACTTTCTCACTCAAAAAGACTAAATTGCTCTAGAAATATGAATGAAGAAGCCAAAATGATTTTACAATATGTTCTGAAGCTTTTATAGAAATTTGAGAGAGAAGAAGGATAAGAAAATCCTAGACATGCAAGTCTGAAAATAGAATAAAACAATGTAGTTTGTTTTCTTGCTTCGAAAGTAAATCCTTTTGTGTAAAAGCATGTGTTATTTTAATCCTTTTTGCTCAAAAATAAACTTTGTATGTCTCAAAATAGATTTTCTTCTGCTTTGCATGCTTTATTTAACTTCTAGATGACAAAACAAGACACTGCATGCTTTCATTTATTTTTAATATTCTTTATGCAGAATATTTATTTTGTTGCATGGTTTTTCCTCTAAATGTCTTCAGTCCCTAACAATAATGATGCCAAATTGTAGAGATCGATGAGACCTTTCCAACGAGAAAAATTTCATAAAATTTGGAGTTGTAGAACACAAAAGTTCTACCTCTTGTGATGCACAAGAAGTTGACACGTTTTAGTGCTTAATTGGCTTGGGAGTAGCTCCTTGCTTACGTGTCTATGGCTTCAACCTTTCAAAATGTGAGCCAATGAAAATACCCCACATATGCTTTGGATTTCACAGTTTTGGGCTCTATAAAGCTTTTATTACGAAGTACAAACCAATAGAAAGGCTCCACGAACTTTCACAAATTACTCAACTGACCACTGCAACACCAAGACCATTAAAAGAGCTCCATGCTCCCCACATTTTTCTTGACTAACCACTGTAAAACTAGGACCAATAGAATAGGCCCCATGATCTTTCCTAAGGTGTCGGCTCAACTAACCACGGCGATGCTTAGAGCCAATAAAACAGCTCCATGAACATACCCTTGATGTTAGCCTGACCTTAGACCTGCTGACTAATTTTGCAATGCCGAACCAATAGGGAAGGCTCCACAAATTCGTACAATGTCATTATTTATTTAAAAGAACCCTATCATATTTGTGAAACATGAGCTAATAGAAAATCTCCCACGTATCTCCACGCGGTATCAGTCTCTTTTGATTGTTGGCTCCATAGGATGCTACCATGTGTCCTATTGACCTCGTTGACCTACACCAGACCCGAAAGCTTATAAATTACAATTCATTTCGTGGCTTTGACATCCCAGGGTCCATCGCTATGAAAATAGCCGGAATCCCGCCACGTATCTCTTTCTTGATCGTTGATTCGCCGCCATGTGGCCCCTGTCTTTTAGATGCTGAAATTTGATGGCTATTTGAATGTTTGTCGACTTTTATAGAACCCGCCAATAATTTAAACTTAGTCTCCCATGGATTTTTAAAATTTTAATGGCCTATGCTTTTGAGAGATGGAAATTGATAGCCGTTCGAACGTATTTTTCACTTATTGAAAATGGCTAAGTCCATTTCAAAAGACTGATCTGTGTTCTGTCAGAAAATGCTTCTGTTCTCGATGTTTTCTAATAATACCTTTACAATTATAGTCTTCAACTCGTGCAATCCATCCATATAAATCATTCCCATGAACTCGTTCTTCCATTAACAGCATGTATGTCTTTCCCAAAGGTCTGTCCATCTGAGAAACAAAGTTTTGAGTTTCCTTCTTGCACATGTGCAAAAGATGTCAACAACTAGATTATGTGCTTGTGGGTTACTGGTGTTTACCGTGTTCAAGTTCAGTAAGTGTAGGTTTAAAGGTACAGTTTTGATACTTCTATTCATAGTAATGTTGTAAAAAATGTAAAAGTGCGACAATGATTTGAGGTGTGACCCAAATGTTGAGTTGTAATACATGAGAGATTTTCCGTGTTCATATGTTGTGTACAATGTTGAATCATTGGTGGTTGGTATGATGCTGTTATTTCTCTTAATAAGATATCCTTAAACTTTTTTTCATTCAAAATATGTGTTCACTTGATCTTTATGTCGGTGCTTTCATTCTTTCTGAATTGTTCTTACATACGTATGTTGTGGGCTATGAGGTGTAAGATGGCTCTTTGTCGTGCACCCTCATCCCCATCTGTGTCAATCTTATACAATTAATTGAGGAAGATCAACACTCGTTAACTAATTTCAATTGCAGTTTGTCATAACACCCATGTTGCTCATCTAAATATATTTAAGTTATTTTCATTTTGAAGGATAATGATTCTCCAGAAGTAGAATTTGAGAAGATATATGGCACACAAATTCAAGAACTGTTTTCACTAAAATATTAAGTCATGGCTCCAGACAAGAATGAGAAATTTACTTAACACTATGTTGATATAAAGACAACTTTTAATTTTGAATCCTTTCTTCCCCATCTATAAATACAAGGTATCTAGACAGGTGATTTTTGTCTTCGGTGAAATCATCATTCTACTATTTTGGAAATACATCTTTCCTATCGGTGATTGTGAGAAGAGGGAGGTGGAACTTCAGTCTCTGCTTTAAATGTATAAGAGGATTAAAATAGTATTTTTGGTTCAGTTGGGGAAGGTTCAAATGGTTGTGAAAGATATTTTGGGCATTGACAAAATCAAGCTAGAAATGTTAAGAAATAACAACACCCGTTCTATTTTAAAAAATAAAAGGATTTGCAGGTCCAATGTTAAAATTGTAACCATAAAATTTTGAAGTACTTTGAGGTTTTAACTAATTGAAATTTATCTCGATTATAAGAAAATAATGGAGAAAGACACGGTCTATTCCTTTTCAAAATTATGTTACAAAAATCATAAATTATGATTCCATTTTAAGATTGCCATTGCCTTAAAAAATATAGAGAGGATAGATCATTAGGGAAATTTGTTCACAAGTACAATACACATATGAAGACAGTTTTTATTCCATTAACATATTTATTTGCACAATCTCCTGTATGCTATTAATGCATTGTGGCCACCCCTTCAATTGGATTTGGATCTGAGAAAAAGTTTAATGGAAAATCCATTAGCAGGGAGAGGGAGTGCATCTGCCAATATTTTTTCGTTGGGGTCAACTGGGATGAAGCTGCTGAAAGTTTTAACAAAATAGTGCATGAAGAGTAATATCTCTATCTTTGAAAATTCCCAACCAAAATAGTGACATGATGTGTAATATCCCTATCTTTGTGGAATGATGGAGAACGGGGGGGAGAGAGAGAGAAAAGGTGGGATGCGGGTGAGGAGGGAAAGGAGGTGGGGGGGGGAATCGTAAGGAAGAAGAGGATGATTAGGGGTAGGTTAAAAGGGTGGAGGGAGAAAGGATGAGTTTGGGGTGAAGAAGGGGGGGGGGGAGGAGGAAAGGTGGTATGGCCAAATGGTAAAAATGTGTAAGGAGCCACATGCTTTCCTTCCTCCTCGAATCCTGGACATAGAGGGGCTTGGAGGGCGTGCAACCCTGCTCCAAATGGTAAAAATGTGTAAGGAGCCACATGCTTTCCTTCCTCCTTGAATCTTGAAGGCCTGAATTTGTGCGGCTCATTGAAATACTCCTCTTTGTAATGTGTAGAATAAGTTGTCCATAAAATCTGTTCAATTTTTCTTTTTTTTAATAGAGTTTTAAAATGGAATCCTAAAACTTGAATTGAATTAATGAAAACTATCAGAAATCTATAGCTTACTCTCCATCCTTTTGGAATTGTGTAGCCATCGTAATGAATATCAGTGATTGCCTCCCGAAATGTCCCAAAAACCGGGGGGAACATCCTCACCGTTTCCTGAATTACTTGCCATGTATACTTCATGTCTTTTAGATCCTTCCAACTGATTTCTTCTCCCTCCTTCTTATTGCCAAGTATTGCCAGTTGTTCTGTCACACATACACCCATACTATTGAGACGCTAGCTCTAATAAACTTTTTTGTTTTAGACTAATGAAAAAGTTTATTTAGTTGATACGTTATGGCATAAATCCATAAGAAACACTTATCCACACAACATGTTTGCCATGTTTGTGCATGAATAAATGTTAACCCATGGAAATTTAACCTAGGGCCGAATGGGTTACGAGTGCCCTAGGTAATACTAGAGTTAACATCTTCTATAAATAAATAAAATTTATAGTAGAAAAAATAATTAATTTACTTTCAATACTTCTATCATCTGAGAAAAACTTCCTAATTTTTTTTTGTAGCTACTACTACCTAAAATCCCCAATTAATTCTCTAACATATAGTCTATCATAATCGTCCTTTTCTCATATATGTCCCAACTATTTTTCCCATGTTCTTTACATATTCATCTTTCTTGATCTCTCCTCCAAAAAAAACTTCCACGACTTCAAAACAAAACACATCATGAAAAATACATGAGTATGCATTAAATTTAAGAATCATGCAATAAAGGCACTTGCATAAATATTGGAGGTGTATTAAATATCATATGCTTAATACAACTGATTTATTCTTCATGGACTAGCATATATGGAACTAATAAATTGATTTACTCTTCATAAAAATTATAATATAATAAAATAAATTAGCGCCTCCCAAATGTTAGCGTGGACTAAACAGTTGCCTACGCCTTAATCCCCCTTTGATCCAACCAGAATGCAACAAAGACTTATGATCATTAGGCCAAAACCAAGAAGGAAAACAAAAATAGAGGCTTCACTCACCTTGAATTACTTTTTCATAGCATTCTGGACTGGAGGACAGGAGCTTAAATATCACGGTCATTGGTGAAACTGTGGTGTCATAGGAGGCATGAAGCAGAAGAGAAAAGTTGTCTAGGATCTCCTTGTCTGTGAGTGGATTCCCTCTTTCATCTTTGAAAGTAAGGAAGACAGAGAGTAGATCTTGATTACTAGAAGCCATGCCTGAACGCAGATCGCTTCTTCTGGTTTTTATTAAACCAGAGAGAAGTTCATCCAGCTTCGATCGCGCCTCAATCGCCTTACGAAAACGAGTTCCTGGAATATCCAGAGGAACAGACACACATCCCATACTAATAGTATCCAAGAGATTATGAAGCCGGTCCAGCTGCTGTTCATCATTTATATCGAAAAACAAGCTGGTTGCAATGGAGAAGACAAGCCCTCTTGTCAAAGGAAGCACCTTCACCTCATCTTTTCCCTTCCATTTTTCATCGATGTGATGTTGGATTTTGGTACTCATTTTGGGCATATACTTCTGTAAAGCTTGAGGGCCCAAAAAGCGTGCCATTGCAGCGCGTACAATCCGATGTTCCTCTCCCGTTTTTCCCAAATGGGAATCCTGGCCCATGACTTTCATCATAGAATTGGGCCATGCAATTCGCACCAGCTTGTTCTCGTTGGAGAGAATTAAGCGGTTTCCCGCAGGCCCGCAGAATACCACTGTGGGATGCCCAATTAAGGAAGTCTTGAAAACAAGACCTAGTTTCTTCACTCTGTCATCAAAAAACTTTGTAGGTTGTTCTGATCGAAGTGCCCTGAGGAATTGAATCGTCTCCCCAATTAGAGGGAAGCCTAACTTTCCGGGGGAAAGTTTGGAGGAGGATTGGGGTTTATAGCGGAAGAACAGGACAAGAATAATTTCAACAATAGCTGAGAGAGTAAGTGAAAGAATAGCAGGGGAAGACTCCATCTGAATCATTTCTACTATGCTTCTTAGGAAATTGAAGCTACCCATTTGGAATAACAAAACCAGAAAGAAATGAATCTACTGAAGAAATTGTGATGCCCTCGGCTTTATATCATTCCTGATTTCTGACCTCTTTAGTTAATTCCATTATTTTGCACTTTGTCAATCAGTGTAACTGGAAAACAACGGAATCCAAAGGAGTATCTCCCCTTGTCGGTAAGTGAAGGAAGTATCTTGCCGGTGTGTTCGAAGAATATCAGTCAAAACAGTTGAATAATGAAAACCGTCTGATGTCGTTACTTAGCCGTTAACTGTAAGAAAACTTGTTGCATACTTTTGGTTGATATCAGGCATGAGGCTGAGGCAGACTGCAAAGTGATACGACTGGAGGCACGGAACAGAATATTAAAGGCTCCTGCAGTACATTAAATGACAGAACACTAATTGTTCAATCAAAATTTTTAAGAGAGAACAAAAATATATAGTATATGATAATGAAATAGATGTGAAATTTAAATTTGAGACTACCTTATGACTATCACATGAATGCAAAATTTAAAGTGGTCCATGAAGTAATAATATCTCACATATATAATAATCCAACAACAGCCTCAAGTGGAAAATTAGCTCGTATAGACATCTTAAATACATTTATCTAAAATACGTTGAGAGATATCAATCACGAGGGAAATATCTAACTATGTAAGTGTAGTATAAGTATACAAATAAAAGTAACAATTATGTACAAAAATATAATATAATAAGTATATTATAATAAATGCATCTATATGAAATTTATCAATAGATATCAATTTAAAGGTTCTTAGGTTTGATTTTTTACATATCTCTTTAATCAACAACTTCATTAAATTCTCTATCAGTTTCCATTTATTTGTGGCAAATACAATCATTTAAGTATGTGACTGTGTCGGTTTCAAAAATATATATTCAAGAAAAAAAGACCCAAATATTAGTACATGATCAAGATATTACTATTTTTTTATTGAATTCTCCAAAAAAAGAAACAATATTATTTAAGTGATCCCCAATAGAAGTCAAATTTATGAATGATCTGTCACATGATAGTCAAATGAACATCAAATTTAATGTCAAGAATAAAAGTGAACAATGCACTCCATTACAGCCTTGTCTGCCATTGTAGAACACCTCTCGACGTAAAAATTTCTTCTACAATTTTTTTTTTTTTAAATCAAAATCACATATATTGATGATAATCTAATATCAAAAAATACACTAATAATGTCTTATGTAATCCAATAAAAGAAGTACACAAACATCCTGAAATCTTCAATTTAATCGATCAATAATTGATCATTTTTAGGTGTGCCCATGACAAGTTGATTTTAATATTATTACCTAGTTGTGTTGAGCGATATTCTTGGATGGAGTTTGGGGTTGGTTGTGGACTATAATGTATTTGAGTGTGGTCACTTCTAATTCCAACCTTAATTTTTTTTTATCAATTTCACCATTACTAAGAATTTCATATTTTTTTTAGGAAATTCAATTTGAAAAATCATAATATCTTGGCCATATCCATGAAGTTTGGAACCCATTTTTCTCCAGAAATATTTTTTTATCCTTACATATTAATGTAGATAGATTGACATTATTATCATCATTCAATAGTAAATTTTTGCATAAGGAAATGAATGATAAAATTAATATTCAATCAAGTTTTTATATCATTCGTGTGATCAATTATTTTAGCGAAGTAACTAGCTTAATTGACTATTTAAATTTTAGCTAAGTTTAATTATTGTCATAGCCTGTATAGAGATTGATCTAATGTGATCATTTGTTGTAATTCATTCACTACTAGATCTAGGTTAATTTATCCACATTGTTATCTACAAAAATATAATTTTGTAGAAAATATGTGAATTTTCAACATTAAATAGATAGCTTAGATAAATAAAATGTAGATTTTACACAATTTCATAAAATTCATATTTTATTTTTTAAGTATCCACATTATTGAAATTTTATTGTAGAAAAATCACATTTTCTCATTTTTTGATAAATATTTCCACAGTTTCATAAAAAACAAATTTAAAATTGTGAAATATCCACATCCTTCAAATTTTATTTTGAATAAATCATGACTGCTCCTCAAATTTTAATTAATAATAGACATTTGAAAATAGAATTATAGATATTGTGTACCACAACATAAATATTAATATCCTCAATTGAATTTTCACACAATTTGTAAGGTTTAAATAGAAATTATATATACACTAAAATTATTACAAAAAACATTTGTTAAAATTCAACAAATTTCATTATATTGGTTGTATATTATTTTAAAAATGTAAAATATATATTTAGTAATTAAAAAGAAATCTACTTGTGGAACTAAATTTTATTTTGAATAATAAATATTCGTAAATTTATTTATCTATAAAGTTATTCATAAAAAATAAATTGCTGTAGAAATATTGTGAATTTTCAACAAAAAAATATGGAGAGTTTTAATAAATATGATATAGATATTCCACAATTTCATGATAAAAAACTTAAATTTGTGGATTTTTGGCATTCAATTTTTATTGTGGATAAGTCACATTTTGGTATTGTGATAGTAATTGTTTATGGACTTAAAATTATATTGTTTATAATCTATGACCCAAAACCTTTCAAATTATAGAAAATTCACATCAATGTTAGTTTTTAACATTAATGGATTCTATACATCCCCCCATTAATAATTGTGGATTATCCACACTATTCATCCTTATTAAAGGAGATATTATTATAATATAAAGAATCTATGTTATTTTATTTTTTTAATACATATTTTTCATATATAATTATCTATAGAATATTTTGCAGATTAAGAATTAATATGAATTATTTTGCCACCAATACCATTGTTTTAATTTCATAATGATAGTTATCAATAAATATTTGTAACTAAAAAGGATATAATATAAATCAACCTCGCATTATGGACCATTGATAAGTAAAATTCTAACGGTTGAGATATTGATCCGTGCACTTGATCCATGCCAATAAAAAGTGAAAATTTAAATTTCCACCATTTAAGGCATTGATCCATGTGGAAGGCGTGAAAACCTAAAATGTCTCAAATAAAAACAAATAGGAAGGAGTTATTTACTATGAATATTTTTATGGGTGAAAGATAGCGGTAAATGAATCAAAAGGTAATTCAAGTTTTTCCTTTTAATCTTTTCTTCCATTTTTATTACGATCTGAATCAAAATTTCAAAGATCTATGGCTGGATAGAGTATTTGGAAATACTAATTATTTTGCATCTAAATATATTTTGCAGATTCAAATTCTTACTTGAGATCTACAGATTGACGCTCCACAGCCATATCTTCCTCTGAATATTCAATCAGATTTACTGATTTTTTAAACTATTTTTATACAATGTTTCCATTGAATACAGGGTTTTCATTGATTAGAAAACTAAAGTAAGTATGAGTATGATGTAAAGCTAGAGACTGGTTCAATTATGTATAGATTTTATGTATTAAATTTCATGGGTTGAGTGAAGGTTTGATGTGAAAAATTCAATTTTGGTCTTGCACTATTGAAATTGATTGATAAATCCACCTGATTAGCAAATTTCATGGAAAACTTATTTCTTCCTTCAACGAATGATAATAGATCTAAACAGTGATAAATATATGTAAACCTGAGAGATTTTATTTTGAATCATCTCTAATACGTATCACTTTTTTAGGATCTAGGTGTAAAATAACTATTAATCACTAGATAAGGAAAAGGGAATCCAGGGCAATAAATTTAATTTTAAAATTTGTTCTTTAATCAATGACGTAAATAGTTTAAAATAAATTTAGAATGGTAACACCTATAGAAAAATATTTCATAATGAATAAAAGTTTCACAAAAAATGAACAAAAAAAGCAAAAGGATCTCTTGGATTCTAAAAAAGAATGAGCCTGGAGCGTGGAGTACATGGAGGATGAGATTTCGACGTGTAGGCAAAAACGTGAAAAGTTCAAACAAGAAAAAAACTCCCCAGAATTAAAAATGAACAAGTACCCAATGTTCCTATCTGATACTATGAGCTAGTGTCTGCTCTATGTTTCTAGTCCAAGTCACATTCATGACCAATATGTGACAGAGTTCCTTTTCCATTTAAGTACTGTGCTATTCGTTTTTGGATTTATATGCTTCTAAAAGGGTGATTTGTTCACCCAATAAATACCCCCTCGTTTGGGGTGCATGTGACGAATGTAGGAGGAAGCAACCCAAATTAGGGGACTTGAAATTGATATGAATATATGAGATTGGATACTTACAAGGGGTAGAGGATGTGCATGGTAGAAACCCAAACACATGCAAAAAATATAGGATAGAAATAATATTTACTAAAAAAGAGCTAGCATGCAGTAGAAGACAGTGTAACAAACATCTACGAAGATAAGAGGTACTATGAAAAGTGGGATGCATACATGCACTACTACAAGGGGGGGTCATTTGAGACATTAATAGAGACAAAATTTGACTAAATTGTGTCAAATAGAGACAATAAAAAAGTTGTATATCATCTCTATTATTTTCTCAAAGCGGGTGTATCTAATATTGTCTCTAATTATTGTCTCTCAAGAGAAAATAATGATTGATACATATTTTGTCTCTTGAGAGAGAATATAATTTTTGTCTCTCTAGAGACAATATCATTTTCGTCTCTCTAGAGACAATATCATTATTGTCTCCTTAGAGACAATACCGAATAATAACAGTTTATCTCTCTGGAGACAATACTAATTTCAATTTTTATCGTCTCTCTAGAGACGATATGGATTTTAAGAATGAAAAATATGGATTTTAAAACTACATAATAACCAAATATCATATAGTGCAATCAACGAAGTTACATATCGTCTATGATGTCAGATTAGGTCTAGTAATTAATATTATAAATTAAACAACAATTATGATTTAAATATTGTGCCCAATAAATGGGGTCCACATATACACTTTATTAATATCAAATAAGATAAAATACAAAAAGGGTTTCTGAATTCTATTAACTCTTGAAATACAATGATAAAATACAAAAGGGTGTCTGAATTCCATTAACCCTTTGATATACAATATTAACACCTTCTCTCCACCCACCAACTTCAAGTGATCTGTATGATTCCCTAGTCCTACTTTTGAGGTTCTATTTCTTCACTTTAATTTTGAGCAACTTCCATTTTGAGCAATTGCCTCTCCATCCACAGCAGTCATCTTCATGTTCTTCGCTTTGATTGTCTCAACTTTGATACAATTCTCTACTATCAATAGCACCAAGCAACTCATCTTTAATCTATATGAAAACAAATATTATAATGACTTGTTGCATTTATCAACTGTCACTTGAAAATTTATAATAGACAAACATCTCATTAGAATACTGAGGTTGAATTAAACATATAACAAGAAACCATCAACCTTTCATAAAAAAGGCCATCTTTAATAACAAGGCATGCCTATGCTGAGCCTTTGCATAATGTGACGGGTAACTTGAAAATATAATACATAATAACATTGCTCTTATATTTTAAGTTATTTTGATGATACAAGCTCACATAACAAAGAGTATAGTCACCTCCAAGCATAACTTGACCACAAGCTTTTGTAGGCCAGGATGAGAAAAGTTTGTATTGAAGTAAACAATCTGGAGAGCTTGAAAAACTTCAGCGAAAATGTATAAAGAGGGTAAAACAGTTTGTAGCCAACCTTCAAAGAAGCCCTTCCGACTAGAAATCCATCAACATTAAGATGTGCTGCCAACTCAACACAATTTCCAGCATTTACTAAACCTGCAATATGTAAAACAAGTAATGGTGTATTTATTCCAGTCAAACAAGAAGCTGACTGGCACATATTAAAGTGATTATGCACAGCGTGAGTAAAAACATGTTATCCTACATGAACATAGACAATTTATCCACTCTTTACAATGACCTTAAAATTTCAGCAATATTCAAGTTTTCCTCCTCCATCGTTGACCCAAAGAAGATGGCAGTGATGATAAGAATAAAAAATCATTCAAATTGTAAGGAGAGAAATATTGAGAGAAGCTAATTACCACCATAGATAATTCAGATTGACTCTGCTACTTCAAGACTGACATTTACTTTAAGCCAATTCCATAACATACATTATTAACATCTCCTTAAGGAAACTCTTGTTCAACTGTTGCAGTAGTGCAGACTATGCAGACTTGTTTGAACATGCTGTTGTAAGACGAATATGGATGACATTAAAAATGGTTTTGCATATTGTTCACTGTTCTACAGATGTTTTTTTTTCATCACCCAAAAGGTCTAAAATAGTACATATGGAGTACATAATTAATTGGTATTTTCCTCGATCGGTTCAATTCTCCAAGGTGTTTTGTTAAGATAATGAATCCTAAATGTTAAATGCTATATGCCTCAAAAAAGTTTGTATATCTAAAATCGTCAATAGTTATTAACACATTCAGTTTCTGTTTGTTTATCAAATAAATACTGAAATAGATATGGATGATCATGAATTGTAAGGTGTAACTTACAGTAGAGACTAATCAATAATTCCACTAAACTTAATATATGGTACATACCGCATAACACTCAAAGTCAGAATCAACTTACGCAACACGAAGAGCCCAAGTGTGAATCCATTCCAACCCTTTAGCAATCTCAGAATCACCACCACTTAAATATTTTGCTATAAATGATGGATGGAGAGCTATCAATATGCGAGATGCTGAAAAAAGAGACGATCTTCTAACATATGCTTCTAGGTGATTAGATATCTCCCTCTGCACATAGAAAAAAACAATTAACATATAATTCATAACAAAGAACATCTACAATCACAGAATTTATAGTAGCCAAAGCAAAATATTTTTTACCGAGAATGCAACATATCTATTAGAGCATATAACAATTACAAATGCAGGAGGAAGAAGAAAAATATTAATGCGAGATACGTAAGACATGGTAATTTTCCAATTACAATTACAATTATTACTGCAAGTTTAGAAAAGAAATAATAACACACCAATACCATGTACTTTGTTGAAACTAAGAAGAATGGTTTCAGATGGTAGATATTGGAAGGTGTGCACAGTAGAATGAAGCGTTGAATCTTTTTTATACTACTATTAACAAAAGAGGGGCTCAATTTATGTTGTACCAGATCTACGCATGTATTGAAATCCACATAGAAGAGATCTTTCAAAATACACATTGCAAACCCACTTAAAAGAAAACCACTTCACAACAGCAGATGGCACATGCATGCACGTGTTTGCATGGCAATAGATAGCAAGTAAAAAAATTGCATACAAGCGAAGAGGAGCCAATGAACTTGTACGATAGTGAAGGGATTTGATTGTTGGATGTTGAGGTTAGACTATCCAGATACACAGATGTATGCATATAATTATAGTCTAGTGACATCTGCATCAACTATATAGGTATAGCGCAAATCTATCGCCCATCAAAGTAATCGACAATGAATTCTTGCCTATCAAATCATAGTGGTAAGAGCTCCACACAATGACTGTATCATCACAGCAAGAACAATACAAATATGAACATACAAGGAAATGACATACATGTCAATGGCAGATATGGATGCCAATACCGTCGATGTGGAGAATTATGATCTTCAAATTCCAAGCTTTAAAACTATTTTCTACTAGATTGACACAGTTCTATCATGGATAGAGCTGCATTCAAATGGATATAGATGTGAGGCAAGACGTCTTCTTGGTATGGCTCGGCTGTGGTAAAACCAAATGACTTGCATGTACAGGAGTAATAAATGAATCACTTCCCCTCCACAATAATTTCAAACTTTTATCTAGCAAAAATTATGGTTATATCCTCCGTGGGAAAACAATGTAGTCGTAAATCTTATTTGACTGTGTTATATCTAGCTTCAATTATGTTTTTACAAACTAGTATTATGTTTTCAAGAGAAAAATACTTGAACTTAGATAATTATAGTGGTTGAAATTCAAACAAAAACATACAAAATTTGAGTGGGGGAGAGATTAAATTTGTACCTGGTCTTCTGAGGAAGAGAGTGATTTTGGTTCCTCTTCCAAGCGACTCCAAACGTGTCCCTTGTGACTGCAAAATATCCATTCTTCATTATCATGTTCAGAAGTTATTTCCAGTATTGGATTTCAACAAACTTCCCCAATGTCTATTTATTATGAAGCCATAGACATTCTACCTATTGCTTCGCAATTACAGTTTGAAGATGGTCCCCAGTCATGCATTTTAAATTACTGTTTGAAGTGGATTGTGGCTCATTAAACAATTATTGGCTACAATCTTTTATGGGAACACAACCCTAATTCAAATAATATGCAAGACTACTTTTAACCTTTATCCTCAAAATTTTGGGACAATTAAGGCTGAAAACTCCATTTATTTTAGTGACTGGTTATTGAACGTCTTGAAAAGATTGCCTGGAATGTTTGCTGCAAATTCACGACTCCAATAAATCAGAAGATGATATTGTCTTTGATACAATTTTGAAGGCTCTGAAAAATGGATAAATGACAACTTGTAAATCAAACAGCATTTCTGGTCAAAGAAATAGATAGGAAAATGTGAACAAAACACTAGACCGAAATCTGATTAATACAATCCAATTAAAAAAACAGAATACCGTAGATAATGTAGAGATAAACTAGATTGAAATCGAACAAATACAAATGCCAAGTTGAAGTTGCGCTCGTTGAGACTACCAGAAATTTTCTCTAATGACTGATCAGATCTAACATTGAATAAGAAAACCTTATGCAATGTGGATTCAATACATTTCAGCATTTGACCAACAAAAAAACAAAAACCCCATTGCCATGAGCGCCTTGGCAATTCATGTAACGTCACCACTCTTACCTTGAGCACCTTGGAAATTCATGCAAAGTCACCATTGTGCAGTCCCTCACACCACCAAGATACACCCTATGCAGCTCAATAGACGACATTGGGGTTGAGCATTTGCACTTGCATGATTGAGGGGTGTAAGGCAAGACCTCGTGAGCTAGATTTTAGTGCAACTCCACAAACAACACAATATTGCATCAGCACATTCTGTGTAACCTACACAATAATGTGCTAGTTTGTGGCATGTGCACAGCATCAGCCATCTACACAGCACCTGCAGGTTGCAGACAAACTATGTAGCTTAGTCCCAATGCATAAGTAGAACATCCAAAATCCACAACACCCATGTGAAAACTCTGCACCATGCAAAAAATAAATAACCATGCATCTCCCTCAGGAGTAATGTCATGAAAATAACACACTAATAATTTAAAAATTGCTCCTGATCCATTATTTTCTCTATTCTAAATATTGTTTAATATTGGTTTCTCATTTAAAGTTTTATTTCATTGGTATTTGTTCATCTTCTTTGTCCTGACGAATAAGGTCAGGAGTATCTAAAGCTCTGGAACAAGTGGAAGATAACTATTGTGAAACCGTGCAACTCTGTTTAGTAGTGGTGTGATGGGGATGGTCCCACTAGGTTTAAAATCTATATCCAATTATGTTTTTACCAACTAATATTTTGTATTTCTAGTGAAAGAACTGAACTCACATTTATATTATTAGTGAAAGAACTGAACTCGTATTTACGTTATTCAAATAAAAGCACACAAAATTCATATGTGATAGGAGGAGATACAATGTGTACCTGGTCTTCTTCGATTTTGGTTCCTCTTCCAAGATCCCCCCCAGCCCGTGACTTCCATATATACTGTTCTTCATTATCACTATCGCTATCTCTGTTACACTGAAAGATGGTGATGATAGTAAGACACCCAGATTTCAGTCAAAGAAAGAAAGAAACAGAATGTGAGATATTATTACCCATAGTGCAGAGGGCATCAGAGTCTCTTTATATAAAAAATTACAGACATTTTCCATTCGTATACTTCTCTGCCACAATAAGCAGAAGCCCTCATTCTCTGTCTCATACTATGTTTCAGACACTGTATTTGCTATTACGAAAACTATATTTAGAAAATATGAATCTACCCTCATTCTCTGTCTCATACTCTGTTTCAGACACTGTACCATTGAAATTGTTAGTAACACACAACTATGATGAGTACACAACAACAGTCATTTTCATCTTCAGCTACTATGTAATTTGCTTCATATTAATACATTCAAATATTTATTGCTGTAATGTCCCCTATTTGGGACAATCTCTGGCTTAAGGGAATTCAGGCACTTCCTTTATTGATGTGACTGTCCAACGAAGAAATCACAACAAAATTAACTGCAGACTAGATTTATTGATGGAAAAGTGACTAGAAGAAGTTAGGAAAATTTATGTAACAATGTGGATACTTTCAACTATCAGCTCAGCTGTGAATTTTCCAATTTCTAGAACACCAACTCAGCCCTTCGAATGGTATATTTGATCCTACAGGGGTCAACTTATACTGATGCAACTATAACCAATAATGGCGACAAGGTGTTGGACATGTATTCATTCGAAATCAGAGGAGTCCTAAATATCATGATGAAGTAGAGAGAAGAACTTAGAGTAGACAGTAGGTTGGCGAGTAGCCTTGGAATGGGCAGGAGTGTACAAATAAGAAACCCACCAACACTTAAATCCACAAAAACCCTCAAAATTGATGACTCGAGATCAGAGCAGGCCCCAGCCTTGATGTTTCTCTAATTTATCCAAACAGGAAACAGTAATTGAGCATACTCACAGAGAAAAAGGTGGTGTGTACCAAGCAAAATGACAACCCCATAACTAGGCTGATAATATAAAAGATGTCATTAAAACAAGGAAAGTAAGGGTTGTAGCATTTCATCAAAATTTGCCAAAAAATTGAGGAGCTAGCACCTAACATCCAAATTGAACAAAAAACCAAAATATAGCCAAAGGGATGGAGCCATTCATCAAAAACCACCCAAAAATGAGCCAAAGCATAGGGTCTGGCACCTACCATCAAAAGTGAACAGAAAATAAAAATGGGTAAAATATATCAGACAAAGTAAAGCGCAAAAGAACTCTGAAACATACTTGAAAACACTACAGTTTCTTTTGACACCAAACAGAGGTCTATGGATTCTTACTTTCTTTTATATTGATCAACCAAATATGAATTCTCGCAATAATCAGCCGCATGGTAAAATTGTGGCCTTAAATTCTTCAGCTCCTGCATTGCATTACACAACATAAACATTGGTTGAGAAGTTCTTTAAAAAAAAAAAAAGTTGAAAAAACAGAAGAAAGCAGGCCATGAAACCTGCAGAGCATTGAAGAAATCGCTGCTTCGTTTCATGGATAGTTCATCACTGGCCATGCCCTCCATCTGCTACTGTTGCTCCTCCTGCATGTGACCACCTGCTACAACATACATAGCAACTATTGTTTTGTAGATTATCAAGGAATATATGCGAATGGTAATAAGCCAAAAGGAACAGGTGCATTGCAAGGACTGCACAACAGCTTTGTGACAGACATAATGTATGGTTTAGTTTGCATGTTTAGGTGGTTTCAAGGCCAAATGCTTGGCTGGTGGAATTCTGAATTACTGATTGTTTAGAGTAAAAATTCACTTGCTACAGGAGAGATGTTGTTAATCATAAGACAGTTGACAAGGAATTTGGGATGTGGGTTGTTGACAAATAAAAACAGAAGCAACATGGTCCCCACCTGGCCAGGTTTATAAGTTGATTGCGACATGTCTCCTCGTGAATGCAATCTATTTTGAAAAAGAATGTATGCCCCGCATATCCCGTGCAGGTTTATTCTGCATATGTACCCTTGTACCATCTATATACATAGCTACCATAAAACACCATCTACAAAATTGTCGAGCATAAAAGATAAAGCAAAACTATATAGAAGGGAGCTGGGCAGGAAGAAACTATACGTTCACCAAATACCTATGGAATGCTCCCAGCTCAAGAAAATGATGATTACATGCATTTTCCAAAAATTCTCGTTCAACAATAGGTAACACAGGGAGTGGTCCTTTCCTTCACTATCAACCTACTAGGAAAGAAAAACACAATGAAAGAAAAGACATGCATTACATGATCCAAGGCAATAGAACTTACAGGAGGCACAGAGGGATGTCCATAAATTCCTCCAGGAAAATACACAACAGCACATGGAGGGGCTACCGCATAAGGTGACAATAATGGCTAAGACCAGTACATTTACCACTCCATAATATTAGTTGAATGCTTCAACAGCATACTTCCTAAAGATTCAGAATAAACACTGAAAATATAGAAAAATTATACTAAATTTCTCTTTTTATTCTTTGAATGCAATATAAGGTGGACATGGATCTTAGCCAAATAAAATAGCAATCCTTACCTGTGGTGTAGAAGATGGCTTTTCCATCTTTGCATGTGTTCCTCCTTCCCCTCCTACCTGTGGTGTAGAAGATTGTTTTCCAGACTTTGTTGGGGTTCCTCCTTCCCCTCCCATAGCCAATTCAAGTAAGAAACTAATTCCAAAGTCAGGGAAATAATAATAATACATAGCTAATAATACAAATCTGATTAGAAGAAGCCTACAAACATCTGTGAAATTAATATGGGATATTTTCATCACAAATCTGATTAGAAGAAGCCTGCATGAGTTTGCATCACACATCTGTGAAATTAAAATAGTTAAAATTCAAATCATAAAACAACCAATAAGTTCACTGGTAATGAAATAGCCAATAATTCATAAAATAACAGTCAATTTAAATCTATTTAGCCGGATAGGAAAAATGTCTATTCTTTTTTGTCCTCTTTTGACGAGGAACTATAATAGATGGTGCAACATGATAATCATCCTGAACTCTTGTCTGTTGGATTTCTGGGTTGTTTTCCAGATGAGTTCCAAGAAGGTCAATCGATTCATTTTGTCCAGCAACAAAATCATCACATCCTTCTGTGGCATCTTCATGTTCACTGTCAGTTGCACCCTTTAAGGAGTTTGATTGTTGCACATCCTATTAAACAACATACTTTAGTTAATTAAATTATCACAACATTGATACTTAAATGTTTTATTATGTCATCAAATACTATAATAAACTTACCTCAGATTCATGCTCAATGACCAATTTCTCCCCTCGATCTATCATATGTTGCCGGAGCCCTTGGGAACCATGCATTAGTGCATATTTCAGATCTTCATCTGAAGCTTCCTTTCGAAAGTGGTGAACCTAAGTGTACAAAGACATTTTAATTTATCAAGTATCATTTGTCATCCAATACATTCAAGTCACCAAAAAAATATAAAAAAATTAAATGAAATTATTCACTTACCAAGCTCCCACGAATACTATTATACCCACCCGACCCCAATTTATGGGACCCAATACTTGACAACCTAGCTTGGGTAGCCTTTGTTGTATCTCGAAGGCGTCTTTTACCTCCTTCTCGTGCAGATGGCATGTAGTTTGGATTTTTGAAGGACTTTCTCTTGAATTTGGCATCTTTGATAAGCTCATCCCATGTTGTTTGGTTAGTGATCCAAGCTGGTCGGGGATATCTCAAGTCATTTGTTAGCTTTGACCTTATTTTGTCTCTTTTAGAATGAATGAATTTCCATGCATAATCCATTATGAAATCCTTGTTAAAACCGGGATTTCCAAACTCTTTTATGACATCTTCAAAGAGTTCATCTTTCTTAGAATTGGCTTGCTTTCTCCAATCCACTTGTATGGTATTTCCAAATAGGCATTCTGCGCGATGAAATAGAAATTGGAAAAATTTCGACCCCATTTCATCTTTTAAGACATTTCCATCCGAGGTTAACAAGATTGTAACCTCTTTCTTTCCTTTTGTGTTCACTGTGGAGATTGTTGCAGTCGTAGGGGTCACAGTAGCTTCCCCATTAGGTACATCAGGGGGCATGCCATTTTCTTCCTGTATGTATAGAGCATGAATGTTTGTTAGGACTGTTGTAAACCATGCAATATGAAAAATTGCTGTTATGACTGTTTTATAGCACATGAATGATAATTAGGACTGTTAGGAATATTTTATACATAATTAATTATCATAAGCATACCTGTTCAGGTGCAGCAAGACCTGTACTTTCCAGCAATGTAGACTCCAATGCATGAATTTGCTTAATTACTTCCTGTCTAACTTCATAAAATTCAGGAGTATCTGGTAGGAGCGTTAAAATTTTGGCTTGTGATTCTATGATACTTGTCAAGGAAGCATGTTGTGGTGTTGGAGGGTGAATTCGGAGAGAACCCACACATGAAGGGTTACTCCTTAACTCTGGTGCTATATTATGTGTTGGCATGCTTGACGGAATTGGAATACTAAATGTTTCAATGTTGGATGTAGAAAGTATGGTACGGGATTTACTTGTCGGCGGCACTCTCATGTTAGGATTTTCTAGTGCATATGTAGAGGGCCTGCCACGATCCTTCAAAATATCATAAAACAAAATTATTAATAGTAAAAAAAAACTTCAAAGTTGTATGTAACATTGAACAACTTCACTAACAAATGAATAATAACATATGCAATACTAAATTGGTAAGGTATGCTTTGACATTTTGTTGGCCATTGCATGTTGAGAGCAGCAAAACAGAACTGCTTTGACATTTTGTTGGCCATTTCATGTATCCAAAAATATATATATTCAAAAGGACCAAAAGGTGTGCATCTTCATATAATCTTCAATAAGGAAACATTTAATGAAACAAGGAAACATGTGCAATGTATGCATTGACATAGAGAAAAAAACATTAGCAATCCACTCATAAAATATATCAAATTGTGTTATGTCCTTACAATGAATTTAAGGTTTACATTATGATTAAATAAAATCATCTTCATCTGACATTACAATTTCCTCATCTGGAGGCATGAATACACCATAATTAATGGGCCCCAGATCCACAAATAAATTAATACCATGGTTCTCATGATCTTCATCCCCTTCAGCCATAGGTAAATGATGATCAATAAACTCATCATGTTCATGTATTTCATCACCAAAATGTTGTTCTTGTCCTACTAGAACTTCATCTTGTTCATATTCATCATCAATAGTCATGTTATCATCATCCTCCACTTGGTCATCTATGTCTTCAAGTGGATCTTCTACCTCTTCAATTACATCATGGCCTTCTACATCTTCGGAAAAGGTGACTCTTCGCCCTCTTGGATCATAATCTATCACAAAGGACCAGCCAGGGTGTTCTAAATTTGGAACAAGAAATATTTGACTACATTGGTTTGGAAACACATAAGGTTCAGAAGTAGATTCAAACCTCGATGTATTTATCATATTGAATCCATTCTCATGCAACAAAATAGTTTTGTCAAGGCCCACTTCAATGAGCCTATACCATTCAACACGAAAAATAACTTTTTTAAAAGATGTGAAATCAAGCTCTATTATATCCTCCAACACTCCATAATACCGAAGTGTACTCGTGATTGTGTTTGTGTCATATGCATGTGAATGACACTCCACTTCAAATGGTGCTGAAATTCCACTATCATAAGTTTTCCGCTTCTCATCGATCTTCCTGATTCGAAAATGATGACCGCTAATCCACATTGCTTTGTAATATGTTACCTAAATGCATATGTACATATTATCCAATTAGATTCAAGGACACAAAGTTAACTAACTAGTTTCAACGATAAAAAAAACTTTAGATTAAACAATTTTCATCATAATACTTTATTTGTATATTACCTCCCCATTTATAGATCCTTTAACGAAATCTACTTGTTTTTTTGTCACTGCTTTCATTCCCTTGGTTGCCTCGTGTTCAACATTTGTCTTTAACCAATGCCATGAGCATCTATCTGGCCATTTTCTTTTATGGCATGCAGGAAGTCCTCTATTAGAGTTTTGACCATGTCTATTATATATATCAGCCCATGCCTTTTCATCTTCTATTTTCTTTTGTTCAGCATACTTCTCCATCCATTGTAACATAAATTTAGAGTTGTATGCAACATACAAATGCAATGACTCCCACTCCTTAGCATCTACAACAAAAAGTATTTAACTAATCATTGATCTAACCATTCTTTAAAGGATGCATCATACAATACTTAGGATTAAAAAACTACTACTAACATTTAAGATTACCTTTTATCCTCTTTGAAGTTCCTTGACCCTCTAGTTTTCTATCTCCAATGGATTGAGGTTGTTGATCACCCCATAATCTTGGAGCCTCCAGATGCAATTGAGGCAAGTACTCAGATAAATGAACCATGGTTTGAAAAACCATGTACCCTTCAACCATAGAACCTTCAGGTCGAGCTCTTTGCCTCACAAAATGTTTTAGGACCTTCATATATCTCTCTACAAGCCACATTGTCCTGAGATGGATGGGCCCACATTGTTCAATCTCTTCTACCAGGTGTATAAGGTAGTGCTCTTGAGAATTGAAGAAACTTGGAGGGAAACACATTTGAATGTCACACATCAAAAGAGCAACATTCCTCTTCCAATAGTTCAGCTCATCTGGATGTATCTCTTTAGAAGATACCCACCTATAAATTTTACTAACAAGCATTAACATATCACCAGTTATAATATTTGCAAAATATATGTTAAAACAATTATAAAGACATTGAAAATGATATTTATAGAAGGAAAAAAATTAATTATTGAATAACAATTGATGGTTTATAATACCTCAAATATTTGGACAATTTGTAAATTGTTTGTGCGATGTCATGGTTGAAAGTGCTTTGTATTGCTGTAGGAAGCACATACTACACCAACATTGAAAAATAGCGTTTAAAATATATATTATCTTCTACATTACTAATATATTGAAAATTTCAATTATACTATCAAGAAATATAAGATATCACGAATTACCTTTATCCAATTATGCCAATCATGTGTTTTCATTCCAGAAAACTCTGAACCATCTCTTGTGAATACGGTTTTTAATGTCGCACCAAAACCAGTTGGAAATCTTATGGCACGCATAGTATCAAACATATATTGTTTCTCCTCTGCTGTAAGAACCCATGGCGCAGGATCATATGTGTTATTTTCATGTAACCACATGTTTGGCATCATATTGACGGTTTTGAGGTCCTTCCTTAATTTTATTTGGTCTTCATTGTTGGTTCCCTTTAGATGTTTCCATAAGCACTCTGCCACATTTTTTCCAATATGCATTGTATCAAATAGATGAGCTATTGGGAGATGCTCGTAATAATCTAACTTATAAAACTTAGATAGTCTTTTCATTCCCAATGGATAAGCTCTCCCTTCCTTTTTGTCATATGCTGATTTCCACCTCAAAGGGTTCATCCTTTTTGGCCGCCTCCTTTCCTCTTCCTTTCCATTGAACTTATTTTTCTCATGCATGCGATAACGATGGTTTTGAGGTAAGAAGTGTCTGTATTCATCGTACACGGTTTTTTTAAGATCCTTTGATTGCCTAGATACAGTGTTTGGCCCACATGATGGACAACCATGTTTCCCTTTAGTTTGTAGGCCTGAAAAATCAGTATGGAAACCATATTTAATTAATGGGCAGCAACATAAATAGAATGATTACAAATGAATATGATAAATAGATTACCACAACACACAGAGAGCCCCGGAGCGTCGTGAATTGTCCACATAAGTATTGCACGAAAAAGGAAGATCCTATCATTGCTAGGTCTTGATACATCATACATGTTGACACCCTTCCATAATTCGCATAACTCATCAATGAGAGGCTCCATGTATGTGTCCATATCTTTCACCTGGTGTTTTCCTATGAAGAAAATGTGAATTAAAATTTAAATATATTCATGTAAATGTACATCATTTTCAAGAGAACATAACACTAAGAAGTTCATATACCTGGTATTATTAGAGTTAGCATTGCATGCTCTTTTTTCATTGCCATCCAAGGGGGAAGATTATTGTTAACAAGGAAAACCGGCCAAACAGAGTATGTTGTTCTAAGATCTCCGAAAGGATTGACACCATCCATTGCCAATGAAAGTCTTGCATTCCTTGGCTCATTTCTTAAATCAGGCCATTTTTCTTCAAGCTCCTTCCAATCTTTGCTATCAGCCACCATACGCATGACACCATCTTGGCTCCTTCTTAGTGCATGATAGTCCATAAATTTTGCCAAATCTTTACATTTGAACATCCTCTCAAACCTCGGTGTTATTGGAATGTGGCGTAGAACCTTATAAGGAACTTTCTTGGACACTTGATCTTCACGATATCTATTGGTGAAACATATTGGGCATTGCTGTAAATTTTCATTTTCACCATAGTATAAGATATGGTCATTTGGACATGCATCATATGTTTTGTACTCCATCCCAATGTCTTTCATTGCTGAAGATACTTCCTTTTGTGAACGAGGCATCTTATTTTCCTTTGGAAGTATCTTATCTGCCAAAAGTCTGCATAAAACAACAAAAGATCTTTATATTATTCACTATACACAATATTCAAAACTTGAATGACATGGAGAGATATAGTTTAGAGGAGTTTAAAATATACCTCAAGATATCAGTGAAGCATGTATTCGTCATTCCATGCATAACTTTCAAGTTCAAAAATAACATAAGTGTTGCCAATACAGACAAATTTGCATTTGGGTATAGAGGCGTCCTAGCAAGTTGAGTTAGGGGCGAATCATCAACTTCTTCAGCATATGTGTAGAAGTCTTGTAAAAATTCGTTCACCCCATCTTCATTTAATTGAGAAGTGGTATCACCCATATATGTGTCTTCTTCTTCATTGTGAGTGCCACTATCATCATTGTCATATGCCCTTTCCTCAACATTGTTATGAACTTGGATTGGCTAAACATTACAATATCATTTAAAATAGTCAATGCGATATGAAAAGTTTATATTTTTTAATAACAAGCATTTTTGAAATTTCATTATAGTATACCTCTTCTATATAAACTCCATACTTCAACCTATGGATACCAACGAGTCGACGCTTCTTTAATTTTCTATTTTTGCACTTTTCACAAGTACAATATATCATTTCATTAAAATATTCATTTGTCCCTGGAGTAGGTCTTGGTATATGTTCATCTGAACATTCAGATGAAGATATACTATTTTCCTGCATAAATCATATACTTTAAATAATGAGCATCTACCTCTCAACTTGAGACTTTTATTTTTATAGTTTGGAAATGGGTAATTCTGTTATGATGTTTTCGTAAACTAAAACATCATTAGTTTGAACTATGAGATTCCTAAAATGCTCACTGTGGGTCTGAAACGTGGCTTGTTTAACGTGACTTGTTAAATAAGCCACGTTTCATAATCCATTTTTTGTAAGCTAAAATAGGGTCCATTATGAGTGTTATTTAAGATCTGAGTATTATTAAAAAAACTCATGACTATGATAATATTAATCTTTATTGAGATTAAATTCATTAAAGAAATAATACAAGTGGCAGAAAATGAAAGTACCTGTCTTTCCATTTTTTCCAAGAATAGTGGCTAATTAGGTAATAGTGTCCTACAAAAAAAAGTAACACTCGTCATAATAATAAAGAAAAATATTTTTAAAAAATGAATAAAAGTATCTGCACGTTCTAATTATTTACCAATATATCTAGGACTAGAATGTCATCTTATCTTACCTTCTTGCAGTAAAGCCACTCCACACCAACTAGAGCAAGAGAAGACAATGAAACCTGGAAAAAAAGAAAAGACGAAGAACTTAGACAAGGAAAAGCAATCTAATTTATTAAAAATGAAAACAAAATAGCATGAGAAGGTCCACATATTCAAAACCATGCTGCAATAAGACCTATGATAAGTTACAAGGTTAACTTGGAAGCAAACTTGAATCTTGGAACTTATCATAGGTCTTTGTTTTCATTACAAATAAAGTAGATTGCTTTTCATTGTCTAGTATCCAGTATCAATCCAATTTATACTCTACAAGCTCCGTCATTATAATATCTAATGACCAAATATGTGCCTTGATAAGAGGCTTCTCTGCCCAAATGTACAAGTCATGAAATATTTTAATTCCTTTCTCAAATGAAAGGAGGGCAGAAAATCCTCTTATCAAAGCACGTATCTTGTGATTATATATTATAATGACAAGAGATTATTCTACTTTATTATTGTGTTACTCCACTTAATCTTTTCGAATATAGATTTTATTTCTGATCTTAGAATTTTCCAAACCCGAGAATAAGTTACAGTGTGCTCAGCTGTAATGTATTATAACATTAAAACTATACTAACAACGAGGAACATTAATCAAGCCTAAAGAGTTAGGCAACATCCAGAATACATCAGCAGTGTTAGGCAACATCCAGAATACATCAGGGCATTGAAAAAGGCTTGGGCAGCATATGCAAGGCTTCGTGGCTTCAACATGCAAGATAGAAGTGTTGCACAACAAGAGACAAGGTCCCAAGGTTTCGTACGACACAAATAGTGATGCACAGCTAAGTATAGGCTTGCGCAACAAGGTTAAGCCTTTGCAGATTGGGTAGGCATCTGTGGCTTCTATAAAAAAGAGTCAAGGCACTAAGGTTTGAGTGGCATGCTCAAACGTGGAGCGGCATTCTACAAGTCTGTATTCAAGTGGATCTAAATGTTTTTGGATGATAAAGAATTGTTTGTGAACCTGGATGTTGTTACATCACATTGACATGCCTCTAGTATGTTCCACATAATTGAGGCAATCTCTAATCCACATTGCATAATCTTATGTGCTATAAACAGAAGTGAAATTTATGTTGTTAGCTATGATCAACCAACAGTCCATAAAGTGAATATGATACATTCACACACACAAAGAATAATGTAACTAATAAAAACTGAAATTTTAATCATACTATAGCTCTGTACAGAGTAAATCTTGGAGAAGAGATGTAAAACTATGCAAACTTGTCCCTCCCAATACTGCAGCACATATTTATGTACAAACTTTGCAGACAAAAACATTAAAAGGAAAAGATGATATTAATGGGGTATTACTCTAACATTGTTCATATAGGTACTTGATATTGTTCCTTTCATGAAAAAACTATGTCAATCTCCTATGTATAAGAGACGCCACTATACTTGCAAAAAAAATTATAGCAACAAGTTTCCTGCAGAATACCATGACCATCAATAATCATGGATCCCTTGGAAATGAATTGAAAATTTTCTGCAGATGATTGGAAATTTCTTAAGAGTCACTCCGCTAACTGTGTTACATGTAGGGCATCCTGAAATTTGGGTGGCAGTCATTCAATGCCTCCAAAAAGTTCTTCTGCTGCTGGTGGAAATTTCGATTGGGTTGCATTGAATTGAGAAAGGATGATACATTGTTACTATTGTTGTAGTTGTCATTGTTGTATCTCTTTGAGGGGTGGAGTGCCTCATCCCTATAAGCTAAAGAGAGGGTCCTCTTGAGAGAGTTGAACTTGTTTTGTGTCTCCACAGTTCATATTTCTTGATTGGGCACAACATAAAATGAGTAGTAAATGCTATTGTTGATGGTATTCTGGTATCTGTGAGAGGGATTTTCCTGAAGAGAGCCATTATTTCCATTGTCATCCATAGTTTCATCATTCAAAAATCCCTCTAGGAAGGGGTCCTCACTTTCCAACAACCAAGAGAAAGAACCGAGCTTGGGCAGGTGCAGTTTCTGGTGGTGATCAATGTCAGGCAAAGAAGCCAATACTTCTTCAACACATGATTCATCTGGCTCCCCCCCTAGTGGCCTCTAAGAATTGTTATTTTTCTTATAAATTCAGCACAACATCCAATCATCAAGCTGACAGCGCAAAAACCCACAATTCATGTACATCAGGAGAAAAACAAAGCACTATTTTTATCTGCAGATTCAGCGCCCATAATTGAAATGAAATGTATGCATGCATAACTCTTAGAAAAATCAAAACACAACATGGGTACCGATATCATTAAACATGTTAACAATCCTACGAAAAGAAGAACCGATAAAAAATCTATCGTATTTTGCTAAACAAAAAGAAATTGAGAAAGAGAAATGATGGCATCATTTTGAAAAGAGAGATATATACTAAAAAATATTACTGCACTAAGTAACTCTGGCACAAGCGTATTACGAGAACTGGCCAACAATAAATTTCTGCAGGATCAGATTCAATGTCTACCTAAAACATAGCCCCAACCATGGCAATGCTTAATAATTAGTGATTGGAAGATTGGCTGTGTATATGAGGCCATTTTGAGGTTTATACAAAGTCATCTGAGAACAGTGTGTGAAGCTTCTATATTAGTTGTCCTGTTTGATACTGCTACAACTGTAGCTGTAGAGATACAAGCCAGGGAAGAAAATGCCATCTTTGTCTTCTACAGTGTTATGCTGCTGGATTAAACACATATTTGTTTGGCTTGGGTGCCGTAGAGAAATTAATGATGAACGCAACCAGAGCCCCAATGTAAACATGAAAAACCAGTTGTCATTTTCTGCAGGAAAAACCAGTTGTCATATTCTGCAGGAAACTTGTTGCTATAATTTTTTTTGCAAGTATAGTGGCGTCTCTTATACATAGGAGATTGACATAGTTTTTGCATGGAAGGAACAATATCAAGTACCTATATGAACAGTGTTAGAGTAATACCCCATTAATACTCCATTAATAATCCGCTGAACTGGTGGTCAAATTCTGAAGCGGAGCTGAAGGTGAAGGTGTCAACTGTAGAGGAACATCAGTTCGACGTTATGTGGAAAGCGTGTGAGCTAACTCCTATGAAGAAGGATCTAAATGAATTGAACAGCAACTCTGAGATGCATCCAATTGTCCCAACATGTGGGGAGCCACTTGAATTAGTAGCCATCAATCCTGAACAGGAAAGGTTATTAAAAGTCGCAGTCCTCAAGTCCGGCGAGTTGATGGTTTTTATTCACAACTTCAAAGATTCTTGCCTGTATCTATACCGATGTCCCAAGGTCGGCTACAACTTGAATAACACGAGTTGTCCTATATATACATTTAGGAGGGGGTTCGATTTGCTGGCTCTAGATGAATCTACACGCTATATGGCTCTATATGGAAAAGAAAGGAGCAATATAGTAATATACAAGTTTGATGAATCATTTCAGAAGGTTTATTGGACTGGTTTTGAGTTTAATCTTGAATCATATAAGGGGAACAAGATCATTACATGTATGCATTTAATTCCATGGAAAATGGAGCTGCTCTTGGTTGATGTCGGAAACAGGGCAAGAGTAGTAGAAATCCATGATGAAGGCAAAGCATATTTCTCTTCCAATGTAGTGGCCTCCTTTTAAAGCATGCATCTCTGCTAACGGCTATTTCTTCATTGTGTTCAGGCAATTCCAATGTTCAGGTAATGATGTTAATGAGCACCTTGTCGGAAGAAGACATTCAAGTCCTGGGGTCATGTTAGAAATTTATGTTTTGGGTGATAACATGAGCTACTTGAAGACCATTCATTTGAATGGACAAGCGGGCAATTTATCTGATTTGGATCTGCTCGACATGAAATTTACGAGCTTCGGATCACAAAATCAACTTTTACTATACAGTCTTGCAGATGCCCTTGGTGTTATTTCTTCCCATGTGTTGAAAACTGCTTTAGCTAGGGAAGTTGTGCAGTTGCAACAAGTCAGTCATAACAATGCTCGTGAACTGGAAAGAGAAGAAACAGGAATTGTTGGTTCCTGCCCCTATTTAGGATACATATACCACATTTTTGACAAATTTGCTACAACTCCTACATTGTTTCCAGATTATAAGAAGTGCATTACGTTCAAAGTGGTATTAGAAAGCAGCAGATCGGCTCCCTGCTATGGAGAGGCATGCATCAAATATTTAGAAGCACTTATTAGACAACTTAAGGCAGGTAAAGATAAAGATTTTACAAATATGAAGATTCAATTCCTAACCGACAATGTAGAGAATTACCTGATATCAGTTCTAGCAGAGGAACAAACCCCTGTGAAAATGGGAATGTGGGTTCGAAAACTTGTATGCCTCATGCCCGTTCAAATAGCTCGTGCAGAAAACAATGCCATGGTAGCTCTCTAGGATGGACTTCAAATACCCCCTGATATTAGCTACGTGGACAGCGTATCACTTGCTAATTCTATATGCTTTGGCTTCTATGATGTTGTTCTCAACAGCTGGAAGGGTGAAATTAAGGTTATATCCTCCATGGGAAATCAGAGCAGCGGAAAGTCATATTTGCTGGACCATCTTTCAGAGTCTCTTCTGGATGTTGCAGGGGGCAGGTGCACTGATGGTGTCTAGATGACAATTACAACACGTGAAAATGGAGATGGCCAGGGGGACAGCAGGTACTTGTATGTACTCTTAGACTTTGATGGACTGGGCAGCTCCGAACGAAGCGAATAGGAGGATATGCCCCTCTCTGTTCTCAACGCTGCTGTTAGCAATTTTACACTATTTAACAAAAAGGTATGCAATTTATGGCCTTAAAATTCTGTAATGTTTTTTGTTTTAAATCTTGTTGCTTTGATAAGATGTACTTAGTTGAGATGAGGGGGGAATCCATTTTATGAAAAATAAAATATGAATAATCCATCCATCGTACACTTTCTTTCTTACCTGTTTCCGGTATTTAACAGGATTTTCACTTAGACAAGGACACAGAATCTGCATTCAGCCGGTTCCAGAATGGCATCAATTTGTTGAAGCAGGACAAAAATTTGTTTAAAGGTCTATTTTACATCGCAATCAAGGATGTTGATACATCACAATCAAGTGTGTGTTGGGTTTATTACAATGGGTGTGGCAACGATTTGATTTCCTGCAAAGAATACAACGTTTGTGATTTTTTTAGTCTGTAATCAGCTACACTGTTATAATGTGTGTAACTACACTGTGACACAAGGATATGATCTCCTCCAAACGGTTTAGAATGTCATTCTTATATTTCTCATATGGGTTGTTGTTAAGATGATGAAAGAAATATTGTATTCATGCATTAGGGCTTCCTTACTAGAATGATGTACTGGTTCAGATTAGGCTTTTCATATATTACCAGTGCAGGTCAGGTATCTCTGTACATGACTCCCAACATGATTATGGTGATACATAACTTATTGGACTGATTTGACAGAAACATTGTGATACCCAGTAAACTATGGACCGTAATATTAAGGTTGTCATACACAGTTATTTTTGCAGAATGGGTCCTAACATTTGTTTTTTCATGTACAATTTTGTTGCAGAATGGCATCAGAAGAGATTGAGCAATTAGACAGAAGTCATGAAATCTGAAGCAATTATGAATGCGAACAACAATGATCAGAAACGCCCAAAGCTGGAAGATTTCTTGGGAGGAGAATTTGTAGGTGTTCAGCTTTCAGATGATGCAGAAACTCATCACATTCATACATCAGAACTGGATCAAATTTAAGGCAAGGCACCTGCACCTGCATTCAGCAGAGATTCAGATCACAGCTCAGTAATGAATACCAGCATTGTGGGAGATCATATGCATGTCAATGGATTCTCAGACTTAACCAGTGATTCATCTAAGCACTCCCAGTATCAGTCTGACCAAGCTCATGCTTCGACTGCAATGCAAGACATATACAAAAAAATGAGGATCAGGCCTACAACATGTTTTCAGACTGCAGCCTCTAGCTTTCTCAGAGCTCAGTAAACAACAATAATAATATGCACGAGCTCTCAGATTTTAGTTTAATATGCATGATAAAAATGCATATTAAACTGGAAGCCCTGACATATTAAACAATTTTTTTGCATTTGCTAAGATTTTTGTAAATAAAAAGCAATATTTGGATCAACTAAGTGTGTTGAGATCATGCATCCTGTTGCAAAGAGGTGAATCCAGATATGAAATAATTTGGTATAGTAAGTTATTTCCCAAGGATGACCATCCAACCAGATAGGCTTGTTGGGGATTAAAGAGATTGAGTTTAATTTTATCATTGGTTGGGGCAGAGCTAGTAGAATATAGGAACTCTAGTTTAGTGTTATCAATTAGATCTTGTATGATTGTTTGGAGATAATAACAACAACTTTCCTAGCAGTACTATTCCAACTGCTACAGAACCCATTGCAAATAAAGACTGTTTTGTTTTGACTATACCATGTCAGATAAAGTGGAGCACAGGCAGCGACAGTATTGAAATAGAGGGAAAAAGATACAGCCACCGACACACCGGCCCAGCTGAGCACACTATCGACGGCACAAGGTAATATAATGATTCTTATAAAAATTAAAGTTGTGCCAAGAAAACAAAATCTAATTAATAAGTATATCGGTGGTGCTCGAATTAGAAGACAGCAAGATTGTGGTACTTTCGCCTGACCCATTTCTTGCAGAGGTACCCATTTTCTTGTAGAGGTGATCCAGGATTTCTAGGAATCTGGCCGAAGATCTTACATTTTACAAAATACATCAGAAACCCCTTGCCATCTGAAATATGAATGCTAATCAAAGATCTAATATCAGACAGATCTAAAAAATGGCAGTTGAGAAATGTTCCCTAGAAGCTGCCACAAAATATACCCTCGAATCCTGTAAGGGCTGGACAGGTCGAAAACCAAACCATCGCGGCCATTTCTGTGCATAAATCTTTTAAATGCTCACTAAAACAAAACAAAACTGGGCAAAACGGCGGATACCTGTAGCTCGCCCTCCTCCTCTGTGCCTGAAATCCGCACCATCGACTAGTGCATGCTTGTTTCCCTCCCGCCCGAGCTTGTTGGCCATTTTCCACGCCTTCGGATTTTTCGCCCAGTTCGCCCGCTTTGCAAGCTGCGCACCTCAAATTATATTAGAGAGTTTTTTTAATTAAAAAAATACATTAAGGATTTTTGAGACAAAAGTAGGAGGGGTGCATTAATTAGAGACAAAAATATATTTTTGTCTCTAATTAATGTCTCAAATGACCCCCCCTTGTAGTAGTGAAAAAAACTATTAGAAGTTAAAATTAATGAAAATAAAAAATTTAATTTACTAAAAAGTAAATAAAATAAAAATCCATATTAAAATTAATAAATATTAAAAAGAAAATAAATAAAAATATGAAAAATAACCAATTAAAAAAAAGATTGAATAAAAACTATAAGAAGTTAAAATTAATAAAAATAATTTAATATTAAAAATTAAATTATTAAAAAAATTAATGAAAATTAATAAAATAATCTAATATTAAAAAATAACAAATTAAAAGTAATAAACATTTAAAATCAAAACTTAATAATAAATTTAAAAATTAAGTATTAAAAATCCAAAACAAAATCAAATTAAAAACAAACTTTTAGAAGTTGAAATTAATGAAAATTAAAAATTTAATTTACGAAAAATGTTAAAAAATAAAATTAATAAGCTAATAACAATAATAATAATAATTAATTAAATTTTAAAAAATTACAAATTAAAATTAATAAAAATCTTAAAATAAAATAAAATTCCATATTAAAATTAATAAACATTAAAAAGACTAAATAAAATTAAAAAAATATTAAAATTAATAAACAATAAAAAGAAAATCAATCACGAAAAATGAAAAATGACAAAAAAGAAAAAAGAAAAAAAGATTCAATAATAACTAATCAAAATTTAAAATTAGTAAAAATTAAAATTAACCAACACAAATTGTAGTGAAGGAAAAAAGATTCAAAAAGTGTTTGCAGGGGTAGTGAAGGAAAATTTTTTAAGGGATCGACGACAATCACTATGGAGATTACATATATTGTATAGTTGGCTAAATGATCAAATGAAAGGCTGAGCTTGAAGGGACTACATAAGATGGTGTTGGCAACTGATAAGAGATTACAATGGATGCAAAAATAATTTTGATAAAGATAGTGAGTGTTGTACTAACCTTGATAACTATTTTGAAGGTGAGAGAGCCCCTAAGGAGGTTGACTGGTGATTTGATGATGCTTTTCAAAACTTTGGCAGCAGGGTGTTGGTGATTGCGAGTGTAATGATGTTTGTGGTGCAGATATTCATCCTTGCATCCAAATTTTGACTAATTAGGCAATGGTGGAAGAGGTTGGCTAAATAGGATCAAATGTGTCTGCAACGATTGTTGATGATCACAGATCACCGTCAATTTTTCAGAGAAGTTATAAAAATATATATGAAAAATAGAAAATGGTTGAAACCCCTTGCCATATGAGGTTTTAGGTTGTTTGAAATCTAGTGGGAGGTTAGGGGGTTATGATGGGTAGGATAAATTAGGCTAGGTTGATTTTGAGTGGTTAGAGGAGGGTGGATGGGATGATGAAAAAAGGTGGTGTCTATAATAAATTTGTGTTATGTTTTATGTCAATATGATGTAACGATAAGTTGTCGTTTGTATTATATATGAACCATTATGCATATGATTAAAAGATTATCAAACATTGTACAAATGCTCACACTATACATGCGAATATTCTAATATACATTGATTATATGTGCACTTATTGATGTGGATCTAGCTGTAAGAGGTTAAAATACTTCCAAAATACAAACAACTTTGCAAATTAAACACCGAAGTTTCAAAATAGCCTTTTTATCATTATGGAATCCAAAGTAAACTTTTACATCATTACAATTTTTTATTTATTTCACATCTACTCTAAAAATCGTAAAATGCCAAAAATTACCTACTAGTAAAACAACTCAGATGGGGCCCAAAATTTGCATGTCAAATTTGCTTTCATAAATTAAGGCTTGCACAAAATTTTGACTTATTCTCACAAGCACAACAAGAGTTATTAAACTTGTAAGACCTAGTCAAAAGCGAAAAAAACCTTTATAGCCAATTTTAGGCCATTAGATGAAGGAATCCGGCCCAAAAAATGTGCCAAAATTGTCACAACCGTGCAAGTAAAGTTGATCCCAACACAGTGCTAATGCATATCTATGACCCTGTAAAATTTCAAGATGATCCAATGGTTGGATCAAAAGTTATGGTCTCCCCAAGTTATGTTCCCGCATCATTCTCCTTTGGTTGAAAAGAATTTAGCTCCTGGGAATTTAGTTGACGAAATTCATCTAATTTTGCACTGTCAATCTTCTTCAACTCCCACTCAGGAATCCAATTTTTTCTTCTTTCTGCAAACCTTCTCAGTGTACCAAATATCTGTTGTAGCTCCCATGTCTAGTAGTGACGGTCTTTTGGTCCAAGACACGCATTACCCTTTCCTTTTTCTTCTTCAACATTTGTTGCTCCCAATTTATTTATTCCTCCTCCGAAACATTTTCATCATGAATTGTAAACTTATATAAGTCATAAACATTAAAAACTAGTGCTCCTAAAGCACAATAAAATGTCTCACTTTTTGGTATGTTTTGTACCTTTATAAACATGAATTTTTAGTTTCATTGATTTTCTAAAGGTAATAGCCACAAAACCGTGCACATTCATAAAATTCCAAAAACTAAAGAAATGTTTTTTTTAGAGTGTAGAATACATGTATATTTTTTTAATAAACAAATTGGTAAAAAATATGGTATTTTTCTTAATTTTCTTCATACATTGTTTCTTATGTTATAAAAGAGGAATGACTGTCCCTAGGTGGTTTTTGTAAATGAAAATTTATTTTTTCACCATGAAATTTTAGATATTTTTTTTTGACTTATATATTTTTTTAATTAATTATTTAGTAACGATATTTTCAAATAAATAGTGTACATATGTCTATGCCATTAAATTTTAAGATTTATATCAAAATTGAGTTTTTTCTTCACAGGTACGAAGAAGACTTCAAAAAATAGTAAGATTATTTTTTTCAATTTTTTTTGATATATTCTACTATTTTTCAAATTTGGTTGATTGTGTACTATTAATTGTCCCAAAATACCATATGTTAGTAAAAATTTAAAAAAATAACAATTTTTTTTAAAAAAATAACAATTTTTTTTAAAAAAATGAAAATTACATTTTTAGAAAGATAATAAAAATTTGAATTTTTTGTTAAAATTTTGTAATTTTACTAGCTCGTTTACCCTAATTATGTGGCACCTAAGTGACATATTTTGGCTTACAATTATCCTCCAAAAGGATTTGCTGCCAAAATGTGCCACTTAGGTGCCACAGAAGTGCCACTCATGGGGGTTCGCGTGAACTGGGATTCACGTGAACTACCTTCATGTGAACAGGGGTTTGCGCGAACCCCCCCTATGCCACCAAAGTGTCGCCGTTCGTTCGTTTTTAACGTTTTAAATTTAGTTTTTAACATTTTTTTGTTTTAAACTAACTTTGGTTTTTTTTATTGTTTTTAACGAAAAATATGCAATATGTTATTATATTTTTAATAAAAATATTTTTTATTAATTATATATAATAAAATTGTCTTTAAAGCATATAGATATTTTATTTAAAAAATATTATAAAACTAAATAATTGTATATTAAATATAAATTCTACTAAAATTAGAAAAGTTGTTTTGAAGTTCTAAAAAACTAAAATTAAAAATAACCTAATTTCTATTGAGATTTGTATATAATAAGAGTTGCATGCACATATAGTTTTGTATCGAGTTTACTCTTAGAAATTCAGATCTATCACTATTTATGTGTGCAGGTGAAAATTATTGAAGTGGATGAATCAGGGGAAATGCAAAGAATGAGAAATGAAAATATACCAAGGAAGAGAATGTAGAGAAGAATTCTGGAATATCAGTTCGTAGGAAGGCACAAACAGAGAGAGAAAGAAGACACAACAAGTGAAAGATAAGGCTGCAAAAAATGGTACACATATAGAAACCTTTGATAGATCGTAATTATTTTTTTCGCTCGAAGGTAAATATGATAATATGTTTTTTAGATTGGCTAAAGGAAAGGGATTTGATAGAATCCCATAACCTAAAACAATAGAAATAATATGTGAAAATAAAAGGCTCTAACAACTAATTTTCAAAATAATTTTCTATCTATGGATATAGGCCTTAACCCAATTCCTCTTTATCTGTATGCTTGTTGCAAACTCTCTCTTCTTCAGTAGTGAGCACATTGTAAGAGAGGTCCACTAAAAGGCATACCAAGGTAAGCATTAGAGAAAACCACTCCAACTAAACTACCTTTATAGATGTCAATAGTTTTCAACGATTTTTACTTAGTTGTGTTGAAAACCATGACCCTTTTTACTCAAACTCACTTTTAATCCATGAATATTACTGAATCAACTTAGAGTGTCAAGATGTCTTTGTAGGCCTAAAAAATCATTTGTCATAAGAATGATGTCAAAAATAACTAAAAAATTAGTAATGGTTATATCATAGAGAACACAATCATCATATGTTTCCTTTAAACTTATAATGGCATCCTCTAATTCGTCTATGTAGAGAACAAACAAAGTAGGAGAAATTGGAAAACCATGTTTAATCCTAATGATGATATTGATATCTTGTGTAAAACCAGTAGGAGTTTAGACCTATCCAACCATCTTTTCATCAAGTGTCATCACAAGAATACTCAAATTCCTCAAGGAATATGTAGATCTCAAAGATGTTGGCTTAGAATTTATTTGGGAATTCATATTATTAAATTACTTCCAACAATAAAAAAAAACAACTATAAACCTTACACGTATTTGCTTTTTCTTCTTTGATTATAACCCTAGGTACCAATATATGGTATATTATATAGTGATTCTACTTAAAACCAATTTTCCTTATTTCTCTAAGTTTCTTGAACTTGCCCTTAGAAATATTTGAAATTGGATTGAAGTGCATTAATATCGTGGGTGGGTCACTTGGTAATAAATTTTCAAAACATTTGTTATCATGGGATTCCAAATATTACCCCTTATTTTACGATTGACCACTACATCCTTCCATTCTAGAGGGGGTATTTTACACTACTACACATATTTCTACCAATACTATGATACAAAAGCTATACATAAAAATTACCCCCTATACAATTGCACATGGTATGTGTCATCTTAACAAGGTTAACCTACCCCCCCAAAGTGGTTAATCTAGGGGATATATTTGATGGTCTACTATACCTTTAATTAAAAAAATTGTTACGATTTACTCTATAATATTGACCTTCACTTGATAGTTGATTTTGAATTTCGAGAGTCATTTTTTTAGTTTATATAATATATGTTGTGTATTGGATTAATAATGATCTCATATAAGTGTACATTGACAAAATTTAAATATAAGCTTGTACATAATATGACATTTGAAAATAATTTTTGTTATGAAATTTATAATGATGTGGTTTTTAGATTGATTATGGCCTTAAGAATAAAATTAGTTTTTCATATGACTTGTCATATAAATGAAATATTTCAAAACATCATGTTTGAAAAAAAAATGTACAATCTATGTTGAATAATATCACACTTATACACCTGATAGGGATCTTGGTTTTGGTTTCTTCAATATTCTATGTCACCCTATTTTATGGTCTCCTCCTAAGGCTAGGGTAGTTAAGTTCAATTTTATTGGTGCCTCTTAAGGAATCCATGAGCTAGTTGGTTTTGGTGGTGACTTTCAAAATCATGTGGGTCATCCTCGTCTAATTTTGTCTCTAAACATATAGGCTCTAACAACAATAATGTTACATAAGATAAATCATTTTTTAAGGCATCTAATTTACACGTTTGAAATGATGAGGGTGAGTTGTAATTGAAGATGATTCTACATAATCATCAATTTTTGGAAAATAGGAGAAACATGAATGGAATATTAAAATAATTTTGAATGAAATAATTATGCTCAACATTTGAGATGATTGGGCTTATAGATTAGAAGAGATGGTAATAGAGTTATTGAATATGTTGTTAATAGTGGAATTAGGTTTAAAAATCACAATTTATAGGAAAACATTTTCTTGGAGTCACCCCTTCAAAAGGATTTACATACTCTACTTGTGTGGGATGTTTCCCACCACAATTAAGTAAGATCCTTTTATGGGTATGTCTCTTGGACCCGATTCCTCAACCTTTCCTTAGTCAAAAGACTTAGTTTTTCTTCCTTAACCCTCTTTTTCAGAGCTCGTTATGAGTAACTGAGATATATAGTGCAAATTATAAAATGGTAAAGGTAGCACCCAATCGTGATTTACGTTACCACCACAATTGTGCATATTGGGTATAAAATTTATGGTAGAGCTTGGTAGCAGTCTAAAGAGGACATCATTTTGAATTGGACAATGCAAGTATGTATTCTTCTACACTCTCTCTTCCCTATTGAGCTCGTAATTAAATTATTAGAGATGTTTACTCAATATTTTAAATATATTTATATTTTTGGGTTTTATGTGTTGAAATTTTTTGGTCTAGGTTTAATTTGCATTTTGTCCAATTATACCCTTATGTGTCAATGCACACATGAACCTAAAATTTTCTTGCATATGTATTATTGAGCTATCTAAACACAATTAGCCTGGTCAACTTAATATTATTGTTTACTAGATAATAAGCTAATTTTTTAGATATTAAATTGTTTACTAGCTTGGTCATTAATGGTGTAATCACATTTGTATATTAGTTTTTTTGCAAATTTTGGTGTAATCACATGTGTATGTTTATGGACACAAATCATGATGTGCAACATTATGCTGAAGTGATTACAAAAGTCATGGAATTACTTCCCAAAAAATGTGAAACACTTGGTGAAGATGGATTTACAAAAATTAAAAGAATTTTCCCAACAAGAACCACTATCATGAAAGAAAATAGCAAAAAGTGTAGAGATAATATATGGTGAATTTGTTAATTTGACTACAATTCCTAGAGCACATTTGTTGGTTACATTCTTGAATCATGTTGATATGAAGGAAACATTAGAAATGTTGGGTGTTGATTTTGGACAGAAAAATTCAAAATGTGTAGAAGAATAATTTTTTGGGAATTTTTCTAAAGGAATAAGTTCTTTGGGTACAAAAATTAGGTCTACTGATAAGAGTATTTCTTGTAGAGCAATATTAACTTCAGTTGTAAGTGAAGATACGACAAATAATTTTCATGTTACCGCTATTGCTAAGGCATTGGGTTTATCTAGAAATACAGTCAGTAAGAATGCAAAGAGGAGGAAGACATTGGATGACTCTACTATGGAAGGAAATTGGGCACTAACATGTAGAAATCCACGTTCTGATAAAATAGAGGATAATATTGTGAAGATAGTTTCTGATTTTTAGTATGAGAGGACTCGTCCTTCTCCGAATGTGAGGGATGTTTTAAAACATAGGATAACTCACAATAACTATGATGAACATATAAACCATTGGCTTGAAATAACTCTGTTGGCTAGATTTTATGCATAGCATCAAACCTAGGCAGTCATGAGATAAATATCCCTCATTTAACCGGTGAGGCTCCCGTGTCAGATTTGTCAATAAAAATGTGTTATTATCTATCAGGGGTTTTACTTTAACCACTTAGTTCATGAACCATAACTAAGAAGTTCTACAGCAAGTAAGCAGCTATTTAAGAAAGGAAGTATTTTATAGAAGAAGGAAGTAAAGGAAATACAAAGAAGAAATGGGGAAGATGTGCATCCCAATTAGTAGATAGCAGAGCTAATTGTATGCACATAGAAGAAACTTAATAGATATGAACACACATAATTATAAAACAAAGGCAGCTTTAGATCTAGATCTAAAATAACAAAAAGTTTATTAAGAGATCTAAGATTAAAAGCAAGAAACACAGTACACCGTGACACAAAGTTCTCCAGAAACCTGCTCCTTTGTATTCATTTGCTCCAAGTTGCTCTCAAGGGTTCAGCACAAAGTCTAGAACACAAGATTGTTGCTTACAAATTCTGATTGATCCCTTAACCCGAAGGTTCTTCCTCTACTTATAGAATGTAGAGGGGCAATTACAAGTTGGAAGCTTTAGTATAACCGGAACATGTGGAAGTCGGAAAGAAACAACTGGAAATCTTCCTCCTGGAATTCCTCTTTGTGTGACAAGTATGATTTACAACTGAAAATAGAACCTTCCACTTTGTACGTGTCACCTATCTCCAAGTAGTTGACTTCTTCAAGTAATGGCTTTTAAACCAATCACTTAAGTTGTATAATTTAATTGATCGCTCAATTACTTTGTCGGAGGAAAGAAGAAGGAAGAGGAAAGCTGACTTTGTCGGAGGAAAGAAGAAAGAAGAGGAAAGCTGACTTTGTCCTTTTTTATGTCTGCATGCAGCTGATTCAAACTGGATCTAGAAGCAGATCGATCTGGAAATAAGCTGGAATTGCAAGCAGTTGGTATTGGAAGTAAGCTGAAATTTTGCCTTCGCATTGTCTTCTCTACGGGCTGCATTCGAAACAAGAGGATGAAGCCTTTGTGCTGGAAGCTTTTGCAACTATGAGATCTGGATCTGGATCTGCATATGGATTTGCATCTGCATCTGCATCTGCATATGGATCTGCACCTGCATAACAAACTTTGGCAACAGGGCTATGGATGGAAAAGCTGCAACTCGAATAATTCCACTGCTTTTAATCTACACGCATGAGTGAAGTCTTTCCTGCTCTGGATCTGTCTATCAATTCAGCAAGAGGTTCCGAGCCTAGATCCGTGTCTCCAATATCTGCAAATTTAGAAGTGATGCATGACTCCATTGTGCTTTCTTTTTTATCTTTCTTCGTCATAGCTTTGTCTATCTTCGTCTGAATAATTCTTTTTCTTCTTATTTAACTGGAATTCTTTAATACTGGTGCAGATCTGGACAATTATTCATATTCGGAGGATATATGCAATGTATTGGACATTGATAAAAGCTCCTTTTCTTTTGTAAAGCACCTGTAATGAATTCCTGAGCTCCTGTAACACCTGTGCAAACAATTATGCAGACAAATATCAACCTCCTTCAAAGCATGCGCCAAATATAGAAGCTTTTAGCCTTGTTTCCACTTTGTCTGAACAAAATCCTTCCTCTAATGGGGGCGCACTTTTCCTCCTGGCTGCAATTCTTTACCTGTGAATTAAATAATTCATCCATATGGTTGCCCATGCTTATATAACCTTCACAATTCTATAATTAATAATTGCCCTAACAATTAAAGGCAATTAATTAATTAAAAATCATACTTTTCTCTTTTAAAAATAGCATGTTTAAGGACAACCATCCAATAAATTAAATTAATCCAATTTAATCCTTCACAGAACACTTCACTCAAGCTTCACAGTGTGCTTTGACCATAGCCACTGAAAATAGGAATTAATATAATCATTTAATACTTTAAAAAGTATTAATTCCTTCTCAAAAGGGGCTGCATTAAATAAATTAAATTTATTTAATTTTAGAATTATATTTCCAATTGATTTATTCCCCTTTGCTTTTGTTGACTTTTCCATAAGCCTGGGGTGCCAAAATTGGGTGAATAAATATTAACAAATATTTATTTAATGCATTATTATTCACCCAAGGTGGGTCGCACTTTTTTGCATATGTAATTCTATTTTTAAGAATTTTTCCATAATGGGATTCTTTACCCTGCCAGGCAGGCACCAAAATCTCGTGATCCACTTAAGTGATTTGACTTTGACAATGGGATTCTTTACCCTGCAAGGCAGGCACTAAAATCCCATGATTTTCACTTAAGCCACTATTTCGAAAGATTTCACAAAATGGGAGATTTTTACCCTGCAAGGCAGGCAATAAATTCCTGCCTGCAGTTGCTAGCCTCTACATTTGTCCCACTGCAGCTTAAGTGAATCATGTTGATAACACGGGAAAGAATTTTTTGGTGTTGCATTTTGGCAGGCAATAAAATCCCACCCTGCCTGCAGCTTATATTTTTCCCATCGTGTCTAAAGCTTATAAGTCCTTTGTTTTCCAAAACTGCGCCCATCCCCGATAGGGGCTATTTCTGTAGCACAATATTCACTTTAGTTCCCAGTGATCCGGACCTCCGAATAATCGACTTACTACCAGGCATAATGTGTGTGTATGTTTTCCAGCTGCTCCAGGCCAAAAATCGGGCTTACCCGGGGAAGGATTGAATGCTCTACTATGGAAGAAATTGGGCACTAATGAAAAGAAAACGGGACACGTTCTGATAAAATGGACCATGAAAAATTGCCAAATAGTTACAAATATAGCCCAAAACTTAAAATAAGTTAAAACCCTTCTGGCACATGTGAGGGATGTTTTAATAACACATGATATTCGCTCATAACTATGATGTATAAAACATTGAGCGCAAATAGCCTCATACTTAAGATGCTACAAAATAATTTAATATAGAATTTCCTGCATGTTACAGATCTCGACGACATGAATGTATGAACAACTTTGAAGCATCTGGGTATTTGGCGAATAAAGTCCTTACATATGGCTCTTTGGGATTATCTTGATGCAATACAAGAACTTTCAAGCAATAAAAACACAAAATGACCCATTATTTTAAAAGTACGAAATTTTTTTGGATAGGGTAGTCGCAGATTTCAGGATGAAATCTGGTGTGACACCAAACTCAGTATGAGATGTACAGAAAGTTTACAGAAGAAAATCCAAATGTTAAGATTGGACAACAAATGTTTGAAAATTTGAAGCCTTGGTATGTGTGAGCTGATAAAGTCCTTGACACATGTTTTTTCCACTATCACATTGAGTTTGATTATCACTATCAGGTACAAATTATTGTTATATTGAATGTATATTTATTTTGAGGTGTGCTTTCATTTATATCTATATATTTGAAATTTGCTTAAATATCATTTTTTCAGATGTGATTTAAATATTAATGTATTTCAATAATCTATGTTATTTCAGGTGTATAGAAAGTTATGGGAAGAAAAATTCCCCACCTACACGTGTTAGTGAATTCATAATTTCAATTATTTGCACAATATCTGATGATCATTTCGGTGATCGTATGGCATGCATCAAAGGTGTCTGTGACAAGTGCGGGGACTTGAAATTATTGTCAGAAACAAATGAAGATTCGGACACATTTAAAATGGTGGCTTGCAAGAGGTGATTAATAAATATGTTTTTAAATTTGGATGTTAGATTTTATTTTGATTTTTATGTTTACTGAAAATGAATATGACAATTTTTCCATTATGATATTGATTTTGTAGGTTCAAATACATAAAATATTCAACAAGGCTTGGAAAATATGCAACCAGGTTAGATTTGGTAGAAGAGGAAATCCCCATTGCTACATTCATGCAAAGTTTCCAAAGTTTAATTAGTCCGTACATCAAACATTCTCACTATGCAAAGTGGTAGGCTACACAATTCAAGACTAATAGAGACACATTCCCTATTGGTTCCATATTGTCCATGGTTGATTTTGCTGAGAATTACTCATTTTCTCATCAAAAAGAAATTCAGACACAATATTATCATACTGACCAGGTTACTATCATGGTTCAAGTATTTTATAGGCATGCACAATTGGATTTGGATGGGGTTGAAAGTACATATGTGAAGCGAATGATCAAGAAGGAGTATCACTTCTATATAAGTGATGACAAGGAACATGACACCCACTTTGTGCAGCATTGTTTTGGTTTGTTCTTTCAATATCTTCACCAACGAGGAGTAAAAATAGATCAACATTTTATTTGGTCAAATGGTTGCACATCACAATTCAAATCCTCTCGCCCTTTCTTTGCACTCAGTCGTTATCATCGTCATCACAAAATTCCTCATTTATGGAGTTTTTTTAGAGTGGTCATGGGAAGGGAGAACACGATGGTGCGGGTGCATGCATCAAACGTGCTCTAAAGAAACAAAGATTTGATTATGAGGGAGATTGATTGATTGATGCCCACACCGTTGTTGAATGGTGTAAGAAACATTTTGCAGTTTAGGTTTCAACCTCACAGGCTTCAACATCACATGATTCAACCCCATAGGCATCAACCCCACACAGAGTGTTTTGGGAGATAACAGGTACATGCACATTTAAAACATAGATATGTAGATTTTGATGTGATTTATTAAGTTAGATACAAGTTACAAAATTTAAAAAAAATTATTCTAAATTTTGATGTTTGTTTTAAACTTTATTGATCTTTTGAGCATGATTAATTGAAGGTATTGATCGAAGGACAAAGTATGGATGTGAAAGGATTCCCAATTCTAGGTCTTTGCACTCTTTGATGACTATGGATAGTAATAACTGGACAATCTGTACAAGAGATTATTCTTGTTTTTGTTATGAATGCATGAACAAATCATATTCAGAGTGCAATAGTCAAAAACATGGGTATGTAGGTGAGTGGAAGCAAGTTCCTTTAGTTGTGGATGACACATATGGATCAGATCATGATGATAGTTTTGAAGATGTGCCATTAATTTCAACTGATTATGACCACATATCTGGACTGGTTAAACAAGGTATGTTTTATTTAAAAGGATCAAGTATAATTTGATAATTAAATATATATGTATAATTTATACTATACATGGATCATTGAATGTTTCTTTGAATTTTTTTGTAGGTGATGTATTTGCAGTCATTGCTGAAGAAGACAATATTGAGAAAGTGGAGTACTACTTGTTGCGTTGCACATAAGAGAGAACAAAGCTAACATGTGAAATAACAAGTGAAGAGACAACATTTTATACTAGCTCGGTTGTAGTGCAGGGAACATACTTACAACAAGTGAAATCCCTCCAAAGTGGGATTCACTTTGTTGATTACAAACCAGACAAAAAGGTGTATCATTACACCCATCACATAATTGCTACAGGGTTACAATTGCAGCAGGTGAAGACTAAAACTAGTCAACGCAAAAAATGGAGACTAGATGTAGAAGACCATGAAAAAATTTTACAGGTCATTGAACAACAAGCAGAGCCACTTGGTATTATATAGAAGGACCTATGGAATATTATATATTCATGTCTTCTAGGTAATAAAATATTTAAGCTATTTTATTTGTCATTTGGCATACATATTTGACAACTTTCTTGACTATGATAATAAGGATGGGTTCATTAATGATGTAATTTTGTTCCCTAGTATCTCCAATAATATTATTTACATATATATCAATGTTTATATCATGAAGGATTTGGAAACTTGAACTTACATGGAAGTATGTATGGTATGAACATGATTTATATATATTGAGTTTTTAAAACTTAGTGTTAGGTCTACAAATAAATATGTCTTGTATTGATGGTCTTTTTAGATATTGTGTACATGTAAAATGACATTAATCGCCATTTTTCAAAAATTGAGTTGATGATTTCTTAGTCTTGTGGATGGATGTAAAGCATGGATATTAATTTATATATTAATGTGTCCTCATTTTAGTTTGGGAATTCTGCATCTTTTATAACAATTTGAAATAAGTTATAGTGTTTAAAGTCTAACTTGATCACCAAAATTTCATGTGAGTAAAATGATATCAATTAAATTTTCATATAGACAATAAAGAACTACATGGAAGGTTACCATTTAGTGTTGATTCGATGGTAGAAAGGAGTGAACATATTTATGTCAGATGAGACTTATACTCTTTATGAGGTAGGTTGGCAAAGTTTTATCTCCAAAGACTTTGGTTTAGAGAGGCATTTTACGTTAGGTTTTTAATAGGCTTATGCATAATGAACTTAAGCTTTTCATGATATATGATTCAAATCATCACTTTTCAACACTAGATGTGCAGTATGGCAATCAACCATCACTTAAACAGTGTTCAAAACTTATATATTGAATACATTCTTAAATTAATCTTTATAACTTCCTTTCTTCCCATCTCCAACATAAAGTCAAATTTACAATTACATTAAAATATACAAATCATGGAAATGTATTGCATTACATTTACTTCATTTTCCATCATTTCAGCACACCTGTAACAACATGAGTTTATATTTCTCGACTTTTAGAGAGAGGGTAGATAAAGAGAGGGAATCTATTATTTTCACAAGCTTTTAAGTTACTTAAGTTTTAGAGAGATAGTTTAATACTAACAACACTTTGAAAAGATTTGACAAGTGCATAAGTAAACAAGCATTCACTAATACCATGGAATGTTTAATGTAACATAAAGTATTAAACTAAATTACCTAAGCATTGAAAATGATTCAATATAGAATTTTAATGAAGTTTACAATTGTTATATCACAAAAATGAAGGGTATTTAATATCTTATCTATCATTATACCTATTATGATATCATAAAGAGACAAAAATGAAAGATAAGGGGGGTGTCTTATATTCATATCCATAATTGTAAATATACACTGGAACTCATAAAAATATATTAATAATACACATGTCTAAGACATATATCAAAATATAATAATCATGTCTAAAATGAGTATGAGTATATATACATGTCTAAAATCTCTAAAATCACGTCTAATGAGTATATACATGTCTAAAATCTCTAAAAGTATGTCCAAAATGTCTAAAATCTATAAAATATCACTGAATTCTCCTCCGTGCACTAGGGTGAGTGCCAGACCCCTCACTATGCTCTGCTGCACCCTGCATGTTAAAAAAAAGGAATATACACGTCATAAACTATATATAGCATGTACCATATATTAAAATATATAAGTAAAATTCTACAACAATTTCTTGATTAATTCAATACATCATATAACAGATATGTACAATTGATTACCTCAGTATCTGTCCCTGGGTGGATGTTGGGAGTATCCACATTATGTGTAAATATCTGTCCTGTAGATCCCTGTGAAACCAAATAAATAAAATGTAAGAAGTTGATAAATAAGTTTTTTGAATAAAGTTCATTAATTTCTAACATTTCAATTTAGATTAAATATTAATTCTATTAAAACACATGTATTTATACCTTTGTGGAACGCGTCTCCAAATGTATGGGATTTTCATCCATGACCTCAACACCAGCAAATATGTCACCAAGTGAGCCAAGTTGACTCAGGCCCGGAACATCAAGATCCATGTTGTGCTCAGTCAAGAGTGTGTGTATGTCAAATGGGTAGATGGTGTGGGCTGTGAAGCTCCACACACTGGAGCAGAAGCCTAAACACAGAAGTACATGTTTAATTTTAATATTAATAAATTGTAAAGTAATGATGAAATAAAATAAATTTTAATTATATTAAAGGTTTAATTTTCACACACTGGAACATAAATGTGCTGACATTAGGTGTGATGATCCCAACAACATGAAGTCTAATTGTAGAAGCGACAATAGTACCCTGACTAGAAGATACATTGCCACTCTGCTCTGTAAAATCTAAAATCCCCGATAGTGGAATGTTGCAATCCGTGAAATCACCTCATATGCACGCAACAAGTCAGCAACCATGATGTGTCCTAGCCGACGTGCCTGAGTGGGATCTATAACTAGCTCAAAGTCATTTGGGGAAATCAAAGATACACAAGCGTATACCTCACTGCGTGCATCACTGCTGCTACTAGCACCTCCACTGCTAGTATCACGTCTCTGAAGTACTGACGCACACGGTCAGAAGAGATAAATTGGGTCTCGTGAGCAATGCCAACAAGACCTTCAATAGCAGCCTCATGTGCAGTCATAACGAAAGGTGTTACAACATCTTAAAAGCCTGATAAGAATGGTTGTGGCCTTGGTACAAGTTTTCACATGTCAAAAAATGCAAGAGCTCCCTCCTTTCTATATGCCTCCCTATGGCTAATACGGCCACACCCCTGCCCCAAATAACTAGGGATGTCTAAATAGTTCACCTTTAGGTTTAGGTGAACCTCAACATGTAGCATCATTATGAAGTATAACGGTAATTGGTCATTATTCGGAAATTGGCCTTGAGAGGCCACAAATCTAGGATAAATCAAAGGGGCACATAGGGGACATGAACATTTGTTTACATAATATGCCCTTATTTTCTGTTTGTCTGCATAAAAACTCCAACAAGACCTCTTAATGACTTCCTTATCGAAAAGTCGTGATGTAATCTCATTATAACCTACATCTCCTGAGACACTTGATTTTAATGAATCCATAAATTTTTTTATTGACTCAAAATCAAATGGGTTATATGTTTTCAAACTTGTCTCTATTCTACGAAGATCAACTAGTATTTTTTCACAATGGGATTTATACTGCCCAACTGTAGTTGGATTTTGGAGAATAGATTGCAATTTTGCAATATCTAAGGTGTCCTCTCAAACAAATTAGGAGCGGAAGAAGCCATGACTGTAAAAGAAATGAAAGTAAAATTCAATTAATAGTACTTTTAATTAAAAAATTTCCTAAGATATTCTCCTATTTTAATGAAAATAGAAATATGATTTTCAAGCTTCAATGCAAATAATTTAGAAAATAAGAAATTACATGTATCTTATAAGTCAGTAATGCATGAGTGTATAGATCGCATAGATTTAATGGAACTAAAGGAGGAATTATCTTATAAGTGTAGTCATGTATGAGTGTATGGAGTCGACCATGCTTGAATTTAATGGAACTTAAGGAGGAATCTATCTAGAATGTAACAGTGCACATTTTTTTAGAATCTAATCAAATGCATAGAAACATATTACTACATATCATTGACTTCCTACACTTACATCACACAATAAATTATTGGTTGGGCACGTAATTAGTCGTAGAACCAACCACATTATAACACTACTGTTTCTTATTAGGACCATACATGGGATATCATAATTATAATTAGCACAATTGAACTAACGTTATCATAAAATGTCAAGTAAACCAATGTGTAACATGGGGATACGTAGGTGGTTACTTATTAATATAATAATTGAATATAAAGCACAAATGTGGTAGTGTTATACATTATCATTCAAATGTACATAATCACATTCTACAAAATTTCCCATCTAATCACAAGGTACTAGTGACATGGTTTCAACATGAATCACTTAGAGTGTATTAGATAACATAATACAATAAGGGAAATGAGTAACGTTTGGTCTCTTTCCTTACAACATAAATTACAGCAGAAATTACAGTTTATCATAGCAGATATTTCCAGTCTAAACGGCAGAAATTTAATATATCCTCACAGCAGATTATTACAGTCTTCACATTCTCTATTTAGGCTATTGAAGGTCCACATTGTTAAATTTGATATTTCATTACAACAGATCATCCTATAGTTATCACAGTATCATTTTTCCTTCATGAGATAAAAAATGGCAACATGGATTTATACATACTTATATTTTTAAAGTCTGTATGACTCCTAAATATTTATCAAAATATGTATTTGTATTCCAAAGTCGAAAGACCTAAAAAAAGATCCATCATCATTATAAAATTTTCTTCTATGTTTTCATATTATGAACCCTCATTCTATGCAAACTAAATTATATATGGTTATGAATATATTCTCCAACTCATTCAGTTGTATGACATTCTCAGGAATTTTAACACATTTAGGTTTCACATTTATTTTTTTCATTTCTTACCTTATTATATCCTTGATATGAAGTATCGAAGGTATTCTGTGGCTCTTGGAAAGAAGTAATTTCAAGTTTGAAGTTATTCTTGGATAAAGTCGCAATTAGTTGATACAAACCAACTCTCATGATGATAGACAAAGATTATTTTACATTTTCAGGAGTTATTTTTTTCCTTTTCTACTTTATTTTGATCTTGAGAGAAACGGAATTATAATCTAGAATTGGAATGTATCAATGTATAAAGTTGGAAAACAAAATCCTTTCAATAAACAATAATGATATCATGACAATCAAGTAGTTGGACATACTCATACTCATTTAGTTGGCTCTATTTAATCCATCTTGGTAAGTAGCATGTGCATTTGTTAACTAAAAATGTGTAGGTCAAACCATGACTTCTAACCTAATGATTCACTCTATAACCATGATCTCCACGTTCAATTAAATTATTGACATAAAGGCTATTGTTACCACAATGTACCCAAATTATTATGGAACGTTTGGATTGAAAAGTAGATATTAAATGATACTATATATGAAATTAGTGTTCATTGAGTCATGCCTAGGAATTACTAGTTGTCTATCTAGTATCGTTGTAAGAGAGATTTCTAGTCAGAATTATGAACATCCATAGAATTTGCAACATAGGAATGTTCTGTAAGTCCATTACAGTCATTTCCCTTGTGTTCTTACCACATCTCATTGAATTCCTCAGTAAATCATTTGATGAAAAATGACGATGACAATATCATGTGAAATACGTAAGGACTACTAATGATTAGTAATGTCATTAAAGGATATTATATCCTAAGAATAAATTTTTATTTATTTCAATTTTCCATTGAGGAAACGTTAGTCGACACTTTGTTGGGCATGATTCGGAAAGTTAAATCAAGTGAGATGAGTGAAGAAAATAACTATGGACTAAAATAAGCAATTAAGGATGATCCTTTACACTATTACTATTTTTATTCCTGAGAACATATATTAATAACTTTGAGGGAATTCAATCTTTGTGAGCAATCTGAATAAATAATTTTGATCAAATTATATTTTACAGTTTTTGAACTTATTCCAAAATAGTGAGGAAATAAAAATTATTATTTAAAAAATCAGGTTGGAATGTGAAATCAATTTTGATGAGAAGGAAAATAGTTTTCATTAATTTGAAACTTCATCTTATCTTGAGGATGGATAATGGTTTGAAGATTAAAATTTGTAATTCATGATGAGTGAATTTGTTGCAAATTCAATTACACTGTGTCGTGTCCCAGTCATAAACATAAGCACATTTTTCTGCAAAATGAATTCTCTATTCTCAAATATGGTTGGTAAGAACTCTTCAAGAGCAGTGATGTCAAGGTAAGTGAAAAATGTAGTTTTAATACGCTTAAGGATGATGTGTACATGATTTAGGAATCCAGAGAATATAACTCCATAACACCTATTATTCTTTATATTAATTGTTTTGATAACATAAGAATAAAATACTCTGTGTGGAATTATTCGAAGTGGTCAATTATGGATCTTTCAATTTGTTCCTTGGAGGTTACAACTTACAAAGTAATTGATCAAAATCGAAGAGGTTACATGACCATATCCAACATGCTTAAACAAGAAATTTCCTTGTGTCGTTCAAATATATCAAGATGAGCAGGTATATGATATGCAAGATGGAAAATGAGGAGAGACTAAATTTGCATAAATAATCATGCCATATCTATGAGGAAAGGGAGATACTTTTTTATGCTTAAAGTCATATGAAAATTTCAATTTTGCAGTTTTTTTGGCACGATGTAGGCTAATAGATGATAGGATGCTAAATTTGAGGACAAGAATAATGATTCTAAATATGGATCAATCATCATGAACTCCCATGAGGAATTCCTACAACAAACAAAATGATATGTTTTCTCTAATTATTATATGGTTAAATGAAGTGTATTCTTTGAGAAATTTTGTATGATGGAATCGCACTGTTAGGAGAACACAATCACCTAAAGATACACAAAAAATATGTCTCCCGTGAGGAAATTCACTGAAATAAAAACTAGATTTTCAATTTTTTGTGTAGTTGCAACGTATAAATATGATTATTGGGAATATAAAATCAGTTTGGATATCATCAAAGCAATTCAAGTTCCATATCATCAAAGCAAGTCAATATCCTTCCCATGGAAAATGGTTTACAAAAAAACAAGTTGCCAACAACTTCTCACATCTTTCGTCACTCCTCAAGGAGATTAATCCTGGAGGATTTCAATATGATTGCACTTGTGAATAATGATAAACACCATGTATCATCTTCACCAACATCTAAAGGACCACACTAAGCAGTTGTTACCCATCATTGTAACAGTCCAATATTAAATACTTCTCACTACGCTTATAGATTAATGTATTATTCCATTCTTCGATGAAGACTATTTGTGAAATAATAAGGACAATGGAGTTTAAGTTCTAACATTTCCACCCTCTTGAATGTTATACAAAACCATTACATGATAAAACTTTTGTGATTTATAGCTCTAGAGCAGTGTTTATTGTTCTCTTCTTCATGTCTCGAAATCTCGTAGCATCATGATGTATCTATCATTAAACATTTATAATTTCATATACCCAATCGCAATAGTCCATTTTATACGTTAAATAGGGTTGTCCACTAGATTTTTCTTTTTCCCTAGGATCTTGATTCTTATATAAATCTTAAACACTATATTTCTCTTTTGCCCTAGGGATCTTGATTCTTATTTAAATCTTAAATTCAATGAAACACACTACTAGATTGAAGTGGTGACATTCAGGTACAACACTTGCGCCGAATTATTCATTCTCCTAAATTGAAGTGCAGAAGAATTACTCTAAAAGTGCGCTACCCTGCAATCCTAATCAAGGGAATGCTTATAAGTTTATATAAAGTGAATCCCTTCTTATGATCTCTCTCAATAATAATGGGTTCAATCAAGATCATGAGGTTATCAGTTCGAGTCGTGATTTTAGTATTGGTAATTGTGAGATATGCATCTTGCGAGTGTAGGGAGTTGAGGTCCAACTTTGTGGGAAGACTCGGTAGAAAGACAGATGTTGCTTGGTCATGCGGTAATGATGCAGGCCTCTTCTCTCGTGGGTTTTTACAGGGCAACTGGACCTTCTGCTCCAAAAAGTATTGCATTGACGTGTCTTCTGATCCATATCACTGTGGAGCATGTGGGCATGCATGTGGTTTTGGGTTAAGCTGCTGTGGAGGAAAATGTTATGTTCCTTTTTGAGTATGGTTCACAACTTTGCATCTAATTTTGTAATTTATACATATTCTTAAAATTCATACACGACTTTGCAAATATACAGTATATTTTAAATTTAATATGCCATTAGCAGACATTATTCTACATAAGGTATATTTTAAGTTTAATATATCATTACAGTTTTCACAGCACCATTATTATCATGCATTGACACTAAACACCAAAATTTGTGAAGCCTGGTCATGATAAAAGAGATTTTAAATGGGGATTTACAAAGAACGAGCTAGGGTTTCAATGTAGAGGTAAATCAAAGAAAAAAATTGAACAGAGCTCTATTAAAAATGATTACACAAAAAAACATCTCGAATTTAATAGGGTTTTGCAAAAAAGGAGCTAGGGTTTCATTTATTTTACACCCAAATCCATGGGATCCTCCATTTTCACCAAAAAAACAACTTAATTCATACCTAGTGCTCGTCAATGGCCTCGTTGGTCGTCAATGGCCACGCTAGTGGGCTCCTTGGGCACAGTAGATACTTGTGGGCTTGGTCTAGTCTACGCTTATGGGATATTCAGTGGCCACGCTAGCCCAAACACATTCCTCACTCACTTTTTCAAAAAGTGGGTCGGCTCGGTCTTATCACTCATTTTCTTCATAATCCTACATGGCTCGGTCTGGTCTTCTCAGTGGCCTCATTCAGCAACTGCTTGGTGGGCTTGGTAAACTTCACGCGAAGGAGGTGGGAGGAGTAAAATTGAATTCCTCCGTAGCGCCTCCAATATATAAACAAAGGTGTTCATGCGAACACCCCTTTCATGCGAACCGTATTCAATGTCATACGTGGCATAAAAATAACCAACGTGTCAATTCGCGCAAACCACGTTTGCGCAAAGAGGGTGTTCGCGTAAACCACTATCATTTACTGCCCAAACACATTCCTCACTCACATTTTCGGGACAAAAAGTGGGACTCAACACCATACATTGACCCTGAGATAGCAAAGTTGTCACTTAGCTCCACCTTGTAGGCATTATCACTCATTTTCTTCATAATCCATTCGGTGCAAGTCTAGTCGGGTGAAGAAGAAAATGGCCCAATCTTCTTATACTTTATTTTATTATATGTCCCTTTTGGAAACCTCTCCTTTCTAAGATGAACCATCTCCATATCTCCTTCTTCGAATACACTTACATGGCAGGTGAAAAATCAGTTGTTATTAATCAACTGGGAGATTGTGGATGGCAAAGAAAAGAAACCAAGAGATACAGATGAAGTGGCAATATGGGACTCAAAGAGCATCTGAAAAGCCATAGCTTTCTATTGTGCATTACTCACTTTCATATTTTCCCTCACTTCATCTTGCAGCTGTAGAATGTGTTCTGCAAATGCTTCTGCATCATCACTAGTTTTATCTTCACCAGGTAGCACAATCAAATCTAGGACCCCTTGGGATTCCTACCATATACAATCTGGAAATGAGACCTCCTTGTTGACCTATTTATTGAGCTATTATAGGAAAACTCATCTTGTGGTCAAGCTAAGTCCCATTGTTTTGGTTATTCTCCAACTATACAACATAGGAGATTTTCAAAGCTTGTGTTCACCACTTTCATCTATCCATCAGTCTTGGGGTGATATGCACTATTGAAGTGTATTTGTGTCCCCAGTTTCCTCCACAGAGTCTTCACGTATTTAGGTGTTGAGAGAGAGGTTTGTGGGAGTGTTGTTGAAAAGTGACTCAAAAACAATCATGTGATATGAATTATCGTGTCACAATCTGAATTGATTGTTCTTGGAACTCCATGCAATCTAACCACTTCTAAAAAACAAATATGCAACTATGGAAGCATCATTAGTTGTTTTACAAGAAATGAAATGTGCCATCTTAAAGAATCTATCAACCACAAAAAAGATAGAATCATTTCCTCATTGTGTGTTAGGAAGTCCTAACACGAAATCCATACTCAAATCAACCCATGGCCCTGTAGGGACAGGTAATGGCATATACAACCCAATATTCTATGCATGGCCCTTAGCCATTTGACACACTCTACATCTTGTTACAATCCTACTTATGTAGCTCTTTACCTTTAGCCAATAATACTTTTCTACAACCAGAGAAATCATCTTACTTATACCAAAGTGTCCACCCAACCCTCCACTATGTAATTCTCTTATAATATTTTATCTCATTGAATCAACAGGGATGCACAATTATTTCCCACTGAAAAAATAACCATCATGCATCAAATAATTAGAAGAACCACTACCTACTGTAGAGTCCTCAAGTTTTTTCACAACATCACCAAAATCTGGATCACCTTCATAAAATTCCTTAACTGCCTCAAACCCTACTACTTCATTTTCCATTGTTGTCAAAAGTGTTACACGCCTACTCAAGGAATCAACAACTTGATTCTACTTACCCAACTTATACTTTAAGACAAAATTATATTCTTGAAAAAAGGAAACCCATTTTTCATGCCTACTATTTAGTTTCTTCTATGTGTTTACATACCTCAAGGCTTCATGGTCAGTGAAGAGTACAAATTATTTTGCTACCAAGTAATGTCTCCAGTGCCTTAATGCCTAAACAATAGCATAAAATTCCACATCATAAGTAAAATATTTCCTCCTGAATTCATTTAGCTTTTCACTGAAGAATGCCACTTTTCATCCTTCTTGACTCAATACAACTCCAATCCCGATATGTGTGGCATCAGAGTCAACCTCGAAGACCTTGCTAAAATCTAGCAACACCAAAACAAGTGCTTCTGACATTTTCTTCTTCAATAATCCAAAACTATATGTTGTTTCCTTGGTCCATACAAACTCCCTCCCTTTTGTACACTATGTTATGGGTGAAGTAATGCTACTAAAAATCCTAATGAACTTCCTATAAAAATTTTCCAATCCATGAAAACTACGAACCTTTGTCACATTCCTTGGAATAGGCCATTCTAAATTTGCATTTAATTTTTCCTAATCCATCATCTGATATGACAAACCCAAAAAAAATAAGACTCTTTTGAAGTAATCTACACTTCTTTAAGTTTTCATATAGACTCTCTTTACATAAAAATTATAACACTAATTTCATATGTAATAAGTGTTCTTCCATTGTCTTATTAAATATCAAAATATCATCAAAATAGAAAATAACAAACTTACCATTGTATTCTCGAAGTACTCTGTTCATTAGCCTCATGAATGTATTGGGTGCATTAGATAGCTCGAATGACATCACCATCCACTCGTACAATTCTTCTTTCATTTTGAAATATGTTTTCCATTCATCCCCTTCATGGATCTGTATCTGGTAGTACCCACTCTACAGGTCAATCTTGTTAAAATATCAGGCTCCCGCTAGCACATCCATCATATCATCCAATCTTGGAATTAGGAACTGATACTTAATTGTAATCTTATTTATGTCCCTGCTATCTACAAACATTCTCTAGTCTCCTTCATTTTTGGGAGTCAATAATGTTGGAGTTGTACATGGACTCATTTTTTCTCTCACTAACCCTTTCTGTATTAGATCTGTCACTTTTATATTTAACTCTTCACTATGTGTCATAATCATCCGATAGGGTGCCTAGTTTGGAAGGTTCGATCCTGGGATAAAATCAATATGGTGTTGAATATCTCACTTCAGAGGTAACCCATATGGTATGAAATCTTTGTATTCGTTTAGTACCTTTTGCCGCAGCAATGGGTATATTAAAATCTTCTATTTCCACCTTCTTTGACATCATTGCATAACACTAGCCAACTTCTTCCATTTCTGTTACAAACTCTCTTGTGGCCAATAAGCCCTCACTCTTCTCTTCTTTTTTGAAGGGTAACAAGACCACTTTTACACCATCCTTCCAAAAAGTATATGTATTTTTACCTCCATCATGTGTAAACTTTCTATCATATTGCCAAGGCCTCCGAGCAGTAATATATGACATGCATCCATTATGATAACATCACACCACACCTCATCCTTGTAGGTATTTCCAATCAAAAAATTTATAAGGATTTTTTTTTATCTATGGTTACCTCATTCCCTTTCTTAAACCATGATATATGATACAGAAGTGGATGATTCTCACATTTCAGATTGATTTTATCAACCATCATAGTTGAAACCATATTTTCACAACTACCACCATCAATAATAATTTTACATACCTTTCCTCTAGAGGTGGATCTTGTTCGAAATATATTTGTTCACAGCCACGAATCAACACCAAAAACATATTTTTATTTCTCCTTGGGGAAATCATTGTCCTCCTTATCATGAGGGTTTCACCCAAGTCTACAACAACCTCCATTTCTTCTTCCTCTTCAGATTTAACCATATTTACTCGTGTTTTTTCTCCTTGCCATCTATCTTGTGTAGGATAGTGCAGACACTCAAAATATTTATGCCCCTCTTCAACACATATGTAACATGTATATCACCTTTGGGGGCTATTCCAGCCCTGTCCTCCATTATAACCTCTTCCCCTCTGAAACCCCCTACCTCTTTGGTAGTTACCACGACTTTGACCAAAATATTCATTCCCTTCTGCATTAGAGGATTCACCTTTTTTAGATTCAAATCTACCCCTACCTCTCATTAGAGATGATGATGGCCCTCTCTTCACACCTCTTTTAAAATTATTCCTCTTGTTATTTTCTTCTTCCTTTAATGTGAGTTGATAAGCATCATCCAAGCTATGGATTCGGAGCATACTCAGCTCATCTTGTATGGTGTAACTCAACCCATTTATATAGCGTGAAACCTTCTATTATTCAAACTCTCCATGTTCCACCCTGATTGAAAAATTGTAAAATTCATTGGTATACTCCTTAATGTTGAGATCCTTCTGTCTTAGGTTTTAGAACCTTTGAAAGAGTGTATGAGCATAATCTATAGGAAGAAGCTTTTCTTTCAGCTTCTTTACCATTTTATTCCAATTTCGAATCTTTCCCTTTCCATTCCTTTGTCTTTCATTTTGTAGGTCATCCCACCAGAGCAATGCATGTCTGACCAGCTTACTACATGCAAACTTAACCTTATTCTCCTCTAAAATGGTTTTCCATTCAAATAAGTTTTCCATGCAATTCAACCAGTCAATCAACTCCTCTAGTCATAACCCTCCACCATAAGCAGGAACATTAATCTTAATGTCATAATTCTTTCCCTCTAAATCCTGGATCAATCTCTCCTCAAATGGTATCTCATTCATGGTTTCTTCTTATCTCTAATTTTCTTCTTCATATCCTTTTTCATTCATTAATGGAGGAACTTCTTCAGTGTCACTATCTTGATCTGCATCCCCATTCGCATATCTCCTTCTAAGGTGGGTAACTTGCCTATGTAGCTCTTGCATATTCCTATTCATCTAGGCATAGCCTCCCCTCCTGTGTCTAGCCATGATTATATAAAATAGAGGTAAAAATTACATGAAAAAATTTAATACATTACCTTAACTATTTCCGTAATATCTAAATCCGGCTATGATACCAATTGATGTGAATCTAGTTGCAAGAGGTTGAAATACCTCCAAAACACACGTAAACAACTTTGAAAATAAAAACCAAGAGTTTTAAAATAGATTTAATTTCATTTTGGAATCCACACTAATATTTTACATCATTACAATCCACCTTTTATTTCACGTCTACTCTAAAAACCCTAAAATGCCAAAAAAACCCTAAATTGCCAAAAAACCCTAAAATGCCAAAATTATCTACTATCAAAACAAATCAGATGGGCCAAAAACTTTGTGTGCCAAATATAAATTCATGAATTAAGGCTTGCACAAAATTTTGACTTATTATAACAAACACAACAAAAGTTATTAAAGTTCTAAGACCTAGTCAAAAGTGAAAAAAATGTTTGGAGCCAATTTTAAGCCACTAGATGAAGGAATCCGAGCCTAAAAATGTGCCTAAATGACCAAAACCTTGCCAAGAAAGTTGAAAACATCATAGTACTAATGTATATCTACCACCCTGTAAAATTTCAAGATGATCCAACAGTCAGATCAAAAGTTATGGTCTCCGCAAGTTATGCTCCCGCATCAAACCCATATACATCCCAATGTAGAATAATGCACTATTTTTTTCATTCAACATGCTTGGAATTCATAGTAATATTTATTATGTTGCAATGAGTATTTTTAAGCTTGTGCTTTCAGTATTATGTAGACAAGTAAATGCCAATGGCAGTTGAAAATCCAATGATGGTATATTACAAATTTTTAGAAAGGTTTTATTGTGTTTGACACATGGATGTTCTACATTGATTCATCTGGAAATGATATTTCCACACCTAATAACCATTATCCATTTCTTATTGAGTATTAGGCATGACCACCATCCTTTTCAGAGAGCAATGTCTTTCAACATAACAAGCATTTCATAGGCATTAGTCATTTCCTTTGTATTGTGAATTGTGCTAGTGGTGGAATTAGATAATTAAAAGATTAAATTATATGCTATGAATAGTTGAGATTTAAAATATCAGTGGTATAGTTATATATAATGATAAGATGTATTAGTAATAATATTTAACATATACATATATAAAAAAAATTGGAAGCAATGAAAAGAGCACATTTTTTAATGCCAAGAGGTGCATACAATGCATTATTCTAAGATGTACACTTAATTCAACATGTTACTAAAGACACAAATATTTTACAGTAAATGAAAACAAGAGATATAGTGAACGCAAATGGGAAATATAATAAATTTTCAAATGGGTGATATAACTCATCCAAGCTTTATAATTTTTCCACTAGAGTCTAAGCTTACACAAAAATAAGAGCTTTGGGAAATAGTTGGAGATTCATCCCAAAACAATCAAATTGTAAAAAAAAGTATATGTAATTGTGAACTATGAATACCTTATAATATGTAACAAATAAACGGTTAACACATGCATTAAATCTCAATATATAAAATAAACGGTAAGTACATATGCATTAGATCTCAATAGATATATTTTTTTACTATCACTATAGCCATTATTGTGGAAATACAATTTGGATTTTGTACCAATTTTGGCTCGGTACATTGGTTATTGCTTTTCTAATGATCTCTTTCGAAAATTTATTTTGGACATTAACGCATTAATTACAATCTTATTTGTAAATAATCGATTTATTGCAAGGTGGTTTCTAGATGAAAGCTACATGAGTTCTACATAGTTAATATTGAGAAATCCTCTTGCACACATTTATGGACTCTAGAATCTAAAAATATTGCATAACTAGTATTTATTATAGTTGGAAAATTCAGTGTCAAAGGAGCATGAACTTTAAGTCACAATTACTCTTGATTTTTACCTTCAATTCCACCCTTTCTTATAAGTTAGTGTAATATCAAAACTCAGTTAATCTAATTAAGATATGAAATTGATATATATTATAATTCTAGAATGGTAAATACACATAAACAATATAGACTTATGTAATAAGATATTATTTGATAAGGGTGAGGCTCTCAAGATCACGTGGACAGGTGTGGTATCCATGTAAAAATAAAGCTCTGAAAAGGAATCAAAAGGACTGAAATCAAGCACCACATCTCAAAAAAAGGTCATAACTTTAGTACACTAGATGTGGTCATTGAGAAAGCAATGCATAAGAACAAACTAGCCCTTATAGGAAAGTTTGATGGGCCAAGACCAAACGTGGATATTAAAGAAGATGAGATTTTAGAAAATGGAATCCTAGAGGAAATATGGAAATCTCTCTGATGTCTAAAGGTTTTTTTCTTATTCAGATCAACATTTTGGAATACTGCACCCATGCACTAGTTACATAGTTAGTTATTTACAATATAGGTAAAAAAACCGTGATACTTTTTAATATACTAACTTTGACATAATGATCTATTTTTATTTTTATTTTAAATTTTGGAGGGGTGACAATTTATGAAATATATTTTGACATATGTCTTAAAGGTCTTATTAAAATGTTTGCCATACCAAGGAGAAAACAAGCAGAGAATATTTCAGGGGCACTGTTCGAATACGATGAAATTTTTGAGTAACATAAGTCAACCTAATAAAAAATAGTATCTAGCTTAAGAAGAAAATTGTATTGTGTATGATTTTAGCCATATGAAGGGGTCACACAATCAACATCTTTAACTTTTTTATCAATTATAGGATGCTAACAACTGGGATGTTAGGAAAATAGCTTAGTGCTCACTATGGGTTAGTATTGTTTGTAATATGATTTGTATTTACAACTCATGTAGATATAATATTTGTGAGTAAGATAATATTGTTGTAATATATGAAGTTGTACTATTATACAACTCAGGTATCTATTAGGAGTATGGAGAGAATAAAGGCTTGTTAGAGTGATTCTAGAGATAAGAGAGAGGTATGAGGAAAACTAAGTGATAAGACTCGACTCCTATATTATAGGATCAAGTATTTGTATAAGAAGTTATCTCTAGATGAATACAATATCCCGAATGATTTGAAATTGATTTTTATTATTCGGTTTTTTTTCATATTATGCAAGTCTGATATGTTAAAGAAAATCTGACCAAATATTTCAATTAGTATCAGAGCAGTGTTATAATCCTATTAATGTGCCTCTGAGAGTGGAGTTAGTTTAGTATGTATTTCTGTCTTTAAGAAAATAGAGCTGTTGTGGCATTAAAATTCAAATTAATCTCGTGTAAAGAACAGGTCATAATTTAAATTTTACGATCTGGGTCTCTACGATTTTTATTGGGTTTGAAGATGCATGTTTGAGAAAAATGCTGTTCAAATTTCATCCAAACCCACATCACGATTTAGGAGAAAACGTGAAAATTATTCTAGCATATAAAGCATTTTCTGGAATTTGGGATCGTAATTCACATGAATGTGGAGTATTCACTTACCAGAGCATGGCAGATCCATAAGAAAGTAGCAAGAGAAAGGGAATTTATTAACTAGAGTCTCTACAAGAATTACCCGATGCATCTACGGTCAATGTGTCTTCCATTAGGTCTTTCCTGCAGATCTCTTTGTCAGTAAGGCATCCATCCATGTGTGAGTCCACGTCCATCTCATGCCATATGAGGATCTCAGCCATCACTGTGAAGATCTGTGTGTTTACTCCATCTGCACATGTTTTGATTTTGTTGTATTGGAATTCATTGGCATCGACATCCAAACTTGACTCAAGTTTTTGATGCAACTATGTGTCATAGTTGGATCCTACATTAAAGAAGAAAGAAGACGTAGTCCTAAAAAAACAAATCTTCCATGCATATGAAGTTTAAATATGAGTCAAAGTAAGTTTGTACGTGTCATTTTAAAATTTTATAGTTTAATTTATTAATATGTTATAAGTGTCTTAGGTATTTAAAAAATATTTTTTAGTTTTATGAATATTTTTTTAAAAGTTCCATTCACGTTAAACTAGAAATAAGCATTTATTTAGGATTATTTATATATTTTTTAGATTAGGGGTAAATTGAGGATTTTTGAGAGGATCCACAACCTAGGTTACAATGAAGGGGACCACCATTAGGAACCAAATTAAAGCAACCATGAAACTAGAGTGAAGATGCAACGACCAACTACAACGGTCGCAGTGAGTGGGATAGAAATCAGTGATGGAAGTGAGAGGAGCAGCCACCAGCATCAGCAGCAAGAGGAACAACCACCAGCATCAGCGGCGAGAGGAGGAACCATGTCAACATCAAGCGGAGCAGCCACTAGAGACAACAACGAGAGGAGCATCAGTAGAGAGCGGAACAACCACCAGCGTGTGCAGTAAGAGGAACCAACGTCAGCAATGAGACGAGAAGCCAACAGTGTCAGTAGTGAGAGGAGTAACCACCATTGTCAACATGAGCAGAGATGCCGCATCTAGCAGTGAACCACCTCCAAGGAGGATCGTGCCTTGGGGGGATTTGAACTTGGGTGGGCAAGCACACAACCATGTGATTTGACCTCACCACTCCCACCCCATCGGTGAAAAATTTGGATGGTAAATGCTTTTATTATACTACAGCTATGAGTTGAAGTGGTGGTTTTGGAGGAGAACTTTCTCTAAGTGGGACATGGAGGTAGGCTTGGGTCCTTAATGTCCGCCGAGCGATTTGCATTTGGAGCGCCCCACTGTGTTCTGCTTGGTTCACATGGAGAAGTTCAACCCCTACCTCAAGGTGTCTCCATGGCTACTTATTGAAAGTGTCCAATGGCCTCAATGGGAATGGAACTTGGGTTGATGATTACAAACTACTTGGAACTCACCAATAGACCAAGACCTTGAGTTCTAGGATTATTTAAATTAATAAAAAGTAATATATTAATATTAATTTTTCTTTAGAATAAAAGTGTGTTAAGTCATGTCTTTGTATTAGTCATTATTAAATCAATGTTTGTAAAAGAGTCAAGTGTCATTATTTTGTTTCCTCATTGTCAATTTTGTCTAGTCGGTCATCATAATGATAATTCTAAAATCATTTAAAAGTGTCAAATTTGAGTCATTACAAAAATCCAAAAAAAAATTACCTTTATTTCTCGTGGACGCATTTTCGCTTGTACGCGACGTCCAAGTCCAATTTGTGGGGCTTTATTTTTTAGCCTCATGATCAAATCTAACTGAGTTAAGAAACGACATCATGGAGGAAGGAGGCAATAGAGGAAGGAGGTCAATCAGCGACCTCTTGTCAGCTGCAAGCGATGGGGACATACAATGGTGTTGTGGCATTTCATTTTTTCAGTTGTGTGTTTACTTTCTGCAAATAAGAATAGATGAATTATACATGTTCAATTATTGTAATAAGTGAGCTCCTACGTGAGCGATATTTCTTGCATTTTCCCTTGATGTCAGAACATTGCAGAAGATCAGAAGCACCAATGTAAGTCAATTCGTGGATCTTGAAAAGGTTTGTGGGAAATCCAAAAAACCATATGACGTGGACAATTGATGGTTCTTGTCACGTCAAGGTTTGTGGTAAACCTGTTTAAAACCATGGAAGGAAAGAGCCTTTCTTTTGATCAAGGTCATGAGCCAAGTTGGGCATACCACATGGATGAGCATACTGCAGATAAATGTGTGAATGTTTTTCCACCATGTTCGCACTAAGGGGGTAAATGTTAGGAAACTAGCTTAATACTCACTATGGGTTAGTATTGTTTGTAATATGAGTTGTATTTACAAGTCATTTAGATATACTAATTGTGAGTAAGATAATATTGTTGTAATATGTGAAGTTGTACTATTATAGAACTCACGTATCTATTAGGAGTATGGAGAGAATAAAGGATTGTTAGAGTGATTCTAGAGATAAGAGAGAGGTACGAGGAAGACTAAGTGATAAGACTTGACACCTGGATTATAGGATCAAACATTTGTATAAGAAGTTATCTCTAGATGAATACAATATCCTGAATGATTTGAAATTGATTTTTATTTTTCGGTATTTTTCATATTATGCAATTCTGATATGTTAAAGAAACTCTAACCAAATATTTCATGGGCCTTATAAAAATAAAAGAAATAGAAATTTTAAAGAAAATATGGAAAAAATTGGTTTTAGTATTTATTTTACGACATCAATCTTTCTGATGAGACGACATTTGATTTTTTTGATAATATGAATACATAAATGGAATTTTGGAAAGAAAAATGTGGGCGTAGAGAGATGGCTACAAATTTTCTAAGCCTGCAAAATTGATCCTCTCTCTCTCTCGTAGATACAATGGAGACACCTCAGGTCTGTGGGTATACCTATTGTGAGGTGAATCTCTGGGATTAAAAGGTCGGTTCCTTATTGGTGTATACTAAACTACTTTCTGGGAGTTCTAGGGTAAAAGATGACTGTAAAATAATTAAGACTAAGGTGATACACCAAATTTGTATGAGAACTTTGACTGAGTAAAATACACAACTGATTTGTGAAGAATTTTTTTTGGTGCACGAACCAATTAATGATTTTTTTGCAAAATATCTAAGGGAAAAACACTTGATTGTACTGAGGGAGATTCACAACAGTACTAATAAGTTAACATGCACATTAAAATTAAGCAGAAAAGACTGAATTTGCAGCAGGGTAAGGTGGTTGATCAGGGAATTTTCATTCACAAGATTAATATAAACATACACAAGACTACAAAATAACTTGGAAAGGCATAAAATACTTCACACTCAGAGGGAAAAACTGGCAGAAATTGCTTCAGTACTCCTATATCCAAAATTCCTCTGGGAAGATCTCCCTTTGTGCTTTGCAAAGGCACACAATATATAGCAAAATAAAATTTCCCCGCCATTCCTAAAAATAGCCTAAGGCTGTACTCGCCCATGCATCCTAATTTTATCCTTTATTTAATAATAAATAAAGGGATAAAATAATACAAACTAGAGCATGCAGTTTAAAAATAGGCATTAATAGCCTTAAATACAATACAGTCAAACTGAAGTTGACTGTTCTATTTTAAAGAAAGAATGGGTGAATAATTTGCTAATAATACAATTTTCTTGCTAGGCAAGTCTTCTTCCTTTGAGCATGCAAATTTGTCATCTTCTCTATTATGTCTTGTTGTGAAGACATGCAAAAATATAACTCCCTGTATGTGAGCAAAATAATTAACCCTTAAATATTTGCAAAATACTCATTATTAATCTGGGGACCACCCTTTTATGTGCACATGTTCTGACATCATTTCTTCATTTGCTAGTGATCACATGAGTGACAATTGCAATTTCAACCCAACCTCCTTGGAGTGGGGACCACCTTTGCACTATCACCATGGTTTGGCCACCTTGTGGACTTTAGCAATTTATGTTAGGTTGGAATAATACAAGGGGGCACCATGTTATACTTGGTTATGTGGACATAGGCATGTTATACCTTTGATACGGCATTATATATTATCTTACATGAAATATAGGTTGATAAAATTCACCTTTTCGGTGATCATTATGCATATGATTTGGTCGCCTTTTGATTTTTGAAGCATGGACCATAGTCGGACTTTTGAAAGTCATTTGCAAATGATTTAATTTTTGTGGACACGTGGGCTGCCCCTTCCCCACGGTGACTCACCCCTCCATGCACTTGTCGGTGAAGACCTAACCTCGGTTGAGTTTGCTTGGAATTTGATGAATCATTCTGGGCCATTGATTTTGTACCTCTGTGCTCGATGTCGTTGATTTTCTACTTGTGGTTAGGGTTTTAGACCTGGCATTAAATGTGGTAGGTGAAGATTGACCATGGTTATTTGTTTTGAATTTTGGTGTGATCCTTGGCCATTTGATCTTGTCCTTGATGAAGCTTGATCATTGATCTTGACCAGGGTTGAGTCTTGTTAACTCGTCTCTCAAGTTTGGAGTTAAAATGACTTGACCCAGTAATGATCATTTCATTTGATTTTTTGTTTCGTGGGTGAAGCCCTGGAAATTTTTTTTTGGTCACCATTATTGTCTTCTGAAGCTCAGATTGTTCTGTATTTCCTCTATTATCCATTATGGCAGTTTTGATATTGCTCACCTTGTCATTGAACCTCGAGCTCTGTTAGGTTTTCTTTGTTGATCTCTTGTGTGATTTCTCGGTGTTATTTGGTCCGGGGTATTTGCCACCATTTTGAACTGATCTTTTTGAGCTCGGGTCTGTATTATTTATTTCTGTTATGGTGAAGTTTCGAGTTGAAGGCTCGTTCTTTCGAGTTTTTCAGTCTTATCAATTTACTCAATGCTCCAGACATTGTCAAGTTGCCATTTAACATTTGCAAATACTTTGATAGTGTTTCGAGGCTCTTGGTTGTCTTTGTTTTGATCATGATCTTCTTCTTCTTATTTGACAAATTCTCAAGGTTTTTTCTGATACACTCGAGATCTTACTAGATACTTTATTTTTGAACTCTGAGCTTGAAAAATGTTGGGGTCTTCGACCCTTTAAGTTCGATTTCTATTTCCTTCAATTCATACTGGTGAGTCATTATTTCTGTCAAGTCTCCATGTAAAATTTTGAAATAGCCATCTACATTGTGAAAGAATGAAACATTTTCCTTATTTGATTCCTACATAGTTTTGATTTGTAATGACCCAAAAATGGGTATTATCATTTGATTGAAAATAATTAAACTTTTCTGCATCTTTCGGCCTTCTTCTGAATATAATTTGTAGTCCTTCTAATCTTCTCTGTAACCTTATGGAAGCCTTGAATTTTTTAGATTGGCATGTATTTGGGTCTCTGTTATTCTGTTACAATTTTCTCTGCCCTTAACTTGTAGATTTGATCATTTTTTGATTTGGGTATTTGTGTTTGTTATCCCACTGATCATTTATTAATGGAATCTTTTAATATTCTGAGCTTTGCATTTGTAAATAAGCTGAAGTTTTTTACATACTTACATTTCTAACTTGAGATCCTGGTTTTTTCACTCTTCTGTAAATGTGTTTTACCTTCACCACTTAGATATGGACCTTTTCTAATAATGCTCATTATCTTTCCTTTGCTAATGAGCTAAAAGTAATCAAGTTTTCCATTATGTATCATGCTTTGGCTTTGATTATGGTACTTGATTGACACAACTCCTTTATGATCTTGATCATTACTCTAATTTGAAACTTGTGAGTACTATTTCAGGATAAGCCTTGTTTAGTGCTAAATTTAGATATCATGCAACTATTTCTTACTTGGATTTGCTGGAAAATTTAATATGTTATTTTTCATTGCTCCTGCCAAATTTTTTCTAGAATTATCTTTCTTGAAAATATTTTCAACTGTAGTCATGTTCTTGTATGTTGTCAATTGATTGTTATTTGAATCATTTTCTTGAGTTTGATGTTCTGAAGACCTGTAGCTTAACCCGGTCTTGCTTGTATGGCTACTACTACTCTATGAGAATTCACTGCATTCTTTGTCTTCTGCAGTACTTTAGATGTTCCTATATCTTTTTAATTTATAATGAGATAATTTTTTGTTTACCTGTAATGGCTTCTGCTTATGTTGTTCATGAGTATACCTTGCTTGTGAATGTACTCCATTGGTATCCTAGTCTCCTATGCTTTTATCTGCTTTGTTTTAAAAATTTGCAACTTTATGGGCTGAAAATTACTTGATCCCTCATTGTAATTTCAATCTTCCTAGTTCTTAAGTTATCAGAATATTTTCTGCTTTGTTTACTTGTCATTGTATTTTTTGATTTCAACTTGATATGTATGCTGAAAAATATGAAATGTTGATTTTATAAGGTGAAGCCCTATCAAAAAATTTCTAGAATCTTCTCTCTCATGCATTTCTAGAAATAGTAGTTGTATGTTCTGATCCAAAATATAGAAAATGACACCTTTCTTGCTGGATTGATATAGCAAATTGAAAACTAAAAATATGCTAGTTGTTTATCTTGATCATATGATGCCTTTTTGATTTATGTATCACTTATCTGATTTGCATAGTTCTTTAAAGCATATAATAATTAAAACAACATGATGAAAAGTTGTAAATGTCCATTTTACATGGCGAAGCCCTGTCAAAATTTTCCCAGAATCTTTTCTCTCATCCTGTTTCAGCTGTAATCTTTTTACTTTTAGCTTCAGCTTGTGAAAACTGATTCTTTATTCTTCTTGCAAACTGGAAAATGTACTTATATCTTCCATTCTCTCTCCTAAGATCTAACCTCTTCGACTTGTAGAATGTTTTCTAAATGTAGAGTTGCACTCTTCCTTCTTCTTAGCATGTATTTATGACTTGTCAAATTTTCATGGCTGCAACCTATACCTGCACACTTAAGAAAATTTTAGAAAATAATTAGGCTTTTTGGCCTCTCTTATATCCATGTTTTCTTCTCTTCTTTCCTTTATCTTTTCTTCTTTCTGAGTGTAAAAGCATGTATGCAGTTTGATCCTTCAAGTAGAAAACATCTCCTGCTTAGGATAAGATTCATATGCATGAAGTAGGACAGTGTAGGAATATGGTTTATCCCTGAGCTCATGACTGATGGTTAATTTTCCTTTTTCCTTTTCAGGTACAATGGCTACTACAATGGATGAAGGAGGGATGGAGATGAGATGTTATGCACAAAGAAGAATATACAAGGCAATGATGGGTTCCCCCTCATACTCCTCTGATTTCTCCTTCATGCATGTGTATCTTTATTTTCAATAGTTATACTTTACTTTTCAGTTACATCCCATGGCTTGCATGGGAAACATTTGACTGTCCTTCTGAATAAAGCATTGAATTGTGATAAATGAGTTGTATATCTCTTTTTACATTTCTGCTTTCTGTATGGATTGTATAATGAACTAAACAACTTAGTAACATAATTGAATGTCTTAATCATGAAGGAAAAGTTTAAATAACCTGTAACATTTAGTAATGAACTCTGATTTCTTGTAATCTGTACTTATGCTTGTTGTTCCAAAACTAAAACACTTCACCTATTCTGCAATTGAATGTCTTCATCAAGACAACACAACTGTATTTTGGGGCTTGTGTTCTTTTGCTGAGGATAGTCATGAAATTGTAGACTATGTGATCTGTTACATTTTGTAACAACACACATAGCTGCAGATTTCACGTAATCTTTTAAATAAATCAGCAGTAACGATATAGTTTTGATATAATTTCCCCTAGCTTAGGTATACTTCACCAATGCTATCCATCATAACAAAGTTTTGAGTTGCCCATTTCTGCACAAGTGCAGAAATTGTCAACATTTCTGGCGATCCTGCGGGGAAAGCTACCTGCTAGCTTGTAGACTAGTGCCTTACTCTTGTCCATTGGGCATGGAGTCCAAATATGTAACCAAAATCTACCTTTTCCGAAAGGTCCAACCCTTCCAAAACAAACTAAAGCTGGGAAAAGATCTGGAAAACCAGATCACGTGCACGAAATGCACTTATTGAAATAAAGAACAATGCAATGTGCAGAAACTGCACTTATTGAATGGAAATCCTACTCTAACAATCACTGTAAGATTTTCAATAACAGTGTTTGAGAAACATACCATTCACAGGAATGGGGAGTTCCTCTCCATTCAGCTTCGAAAGCTGAAAAGCATTGTGTTCCTTGCAAGCTGATATCATGTAAGGACCACTCTAGAGTGTATCAAACTTTGAGTGTCTTCCTGGCTTTGCACGATCAACATCCCATTTCAACACAATATCTCCTTCATTGAAGACTCTGAATTTGTCTTTTTTATCAAAAGTCTTCTTCATTTGCTTCTGATTCTTTTCCATATTTAAATGAGCTTGATCTCTTAGCTCTTGTAATTCCATTAACTCTGCATAACGAACCTACAATGGTTCATTTTCAAGTAGCTCCATTTGATGCAACAAATCTAATGCAGGTAACTCAACTGAAATAGGCATTCTTGCTTCTTTTCCATACACAAGTTTGTATGGTGAATTACCAACTGATCTCTTAGGAGTCACTCTGTCAGCCCAAAGTGTTGAATTCAACATTAGATGCCAAGCTCTTTGATTATCCTTGAGTGTTCTTCTGATGATCCTTAACATATTTTTGTTAGTACTCTCAGCTAAGCCATTACCTTGTGGGTAATAATTAGATGAAGAGCTTAAATAGATTCCATGGTTGATAGCCCAATCTGTTACTTTAGCACCAAGAAATGCTAGAGCATTATCTGATATGATAGTTGTTGGAACACCAAATCTGCAAACTATACCTTCATAAAAGGATAGTATTGAAGTTTCATTAGCATCTTTCAAGGCTATTGCTTCAGTCCATCGTGTAAAATAATCTGTAGTAGTTAAGATCCACTTATGTCCTTGTGAAGAAGGTGGGTTTATCATGCCAATAAAATCAAGACCCCACTGCATAAAAGGTTGATCAACTGAAATAGGCTGCAAAGGCAGTGAAGCTAAACGTTCTTTTCCAACAAAGAAAACACATTTCTTACACTTTCTGATCCATTCAAAATAGTCTTTAAATATGCTAGGCCAATAGTAACCTGCTTTCATGATCTTTAAAGCTGTAGTACGTGCTGAGAAGTGACCTCATACAGGTCCTTCATGGAATTCTGATAATATTTTCTTGATTTTATCATAATCAATGCATCACAACAAGATTCCATTTATATCTCTTTTGAACAATACACCATCAATGAAAAGATAAGGAATAGCTTGTAACCTAAAATACCTTCATTTATTCTTATCCATACCTTCCGGATAGGTGCCATGTTGTAAATAGTTAACCAAATCAGTCATCCACCTTGATTCCTGAATTTCCTGAGAAAGTTTAGGTTGCTGATTTTATGGTTGGACCATGATATTTGGTTGTTGATATGTAATTTCAGCATGCTTTTCTGAAACTTTAGGTTCTACAACTTGCTATTTTTCCATATCAACAATTAGATGCTCGCATAATCCTTTACCTCGAACTGTCTTAGCAACCTAAATATCAACATCATATTCCACAACCTTTGTTATCCAAACTTCTCTTTTCTCATTCAATTCTTTTTTTAACAAGAAATCTTTCACACTTGGATGAGAAACAAGAACATGAATTTTATTGTTTGAAAGCATGTACTTAAAATTATTTAGTCCTCTGACTACTAAAAGTACTTGTTTTTCAAGAAATGTGTACCTTGTTTCATAATCATGCAAACTCTGTCCAAAGAAAGCAATTGGCTGCTCGATATTCTCATCATTAACCTGAGTTAGAATAGCTGAGATTGTTTCAGCTCCTGCAAGTGCATACATTGTAAAATATTTATCAAAATTTGGATTTGCAAGAGTAGGAGCCTGAGAGATAGCTGTTTTGATAGCTTCAAAACCTTCTCTCCCTTCGCTGGTCCAAGAGAATGTTTTCTCTTTCTTTAACATAGTTGTTAATGGTTTAACCAATGCTGCAAAATCTGGAACAAATCTTCTAACAAAGTTGATTTTTCCTAGAAAGCTCTGTAATGCCTTCTTGTGATGAGGCAATGATAGCTGTGATATAGCTTCGATTCTGAAAGGATCAATTGCTAAACCTTTCTTAGAAACAATATGGCCAAGTAGTTTACCTTGATGTACTGAAAAGATAGACTTTTTGGGGTTCAAGGATATTCCAAATTTCCTGCATAACTGAAAAGTCTACCTTAAATGCATTAGATGTTCTTCAGAATCTTTTGAAAATACAGTAACATCGTCTAAATAAACAAGGATGCATTTATTTAATAGGCTGCGAAAATCCATGTCCATTGCACATTGAAATGTTGCACCGGCATTTGAAAGACCAAAAGGCATTCTTTTGTAAGCATAAGTACCCCACTTGGTGGTAAAAGTTGTTTTGTATCTATCTTCTTCTCGGACTAAAATCTGATTGTATCCGCTGTAACCGTCTAGAAGAGATAATCTATCTGAACCTGAAACTGTTCTCAAGATTTGATCCATATTCGGTAGTGGATAATGATCTTTTAATGATGCTTTGTTAAGATCTCTGAAATCCACACATAATCTGATTTCTCCATTCTTCTTCCTAACAGGAACAAGATTTGCTACCCAACTTGAATGCTTAACTGGGAAAATAATTCCTGATTCAATCAATTTTGATAACTCTTTCCTCATAAGAGGTTCTATTCTAGGATTTACAGGCCTCTGTTTCTACCTAACTGGTTTAGAATTTGGCTGTAATTCAATGGTATGTTGTGCTAAACTGGGATCAAACCCTTTCAAGTCTTGGTATCTCCAAGCGAAAACATCTTTAAATTCTGTGCAAAGATTAATAAAAGACTATTTTTCAGATAAGGAACATACCTTTCCAAGGAATAAATTCTTTCCTTCATCAACTGAAATCTCTTCATAATTATCAGCATGAGTTGACATCTTAGTTTTGTCCTTTCTTCAACTGGTCATCAGTGCTGAAGATGTATTCCAATGTGACAAGTCCCCGAGGTAATTTGTTTGTCTTTAATTGAACAATCTGGTCACCATATAAATGTTGTAATTTATCCTGATTTACTGCAGAAAATTCAGCTTCTTGCTGTAAAAACCTACAGATTTGATCATCACTTTCAAAAACCTACCAATTTGATTCATTATCAGGTATAGAGGGCCTGACAATTAGCTTAATATGGGGCTGAATTTTGTTGTTTTCTATCTGTTCCAGCACTTCGAAACTAGCACCGACTGCTGCAAGTCTGTCTGCGTGCTTATTTTCAGTTCTAGGAATAGACTGAATATTAATAGCCTCAAAATCTTCCATTAAGTCTGAAACTCTATGTCTGTAAGATTTCATTAATGGATTCTTACAAACATTGAAGCTTTTTACTTGATTGATAACCAACTCAGAATCACCAAAAATTTGTAATGTGCAGATACCTCTTTTTCTGGCCCAAAGCAAGCCATGAATTAATGCTTCGTATTCAGCTACATTACAAGTGCATGAAAATTGGAGACTCAAAGTTGTGAAATACCTTTAGTTTTTTTGGGAAGTGAGCATCAAACCTACTCTCTATCCTTTCTTGTTCTTAGCTCTATCGAAATGAAGCTTCCAAATCCCTTCCGCTGAATTCTCTGTTTTGGACAGCAAGGGAATTGTTGCATTTTCTTCATGCATACAATATACACCAAAAATATGTTCTTCAACTTCCTTAAAAGGATCATGGGCATGTTCTTCAACTATTTTTTCATCCATAAACATGTTAGAAACACCCTCTAATGCTGAAACTTGAGCTACATCATCGAAATCAGATTGATCCAACGCTGAATAATTGGCCACTACATTTGGAGAATGAGGCTCAATGTGAAATCTGGCCAACGGTTCTGAATTGATAGTAACCTTAGTGCCATAACGTGTGGTAAAAAATAAGAAGGACCAATCTGAAGAGAGATAACCTCCTATTTTTTTTGTAAAATCTCTAGATAAGCACAAAGCAAAATATGGAGGTAAATCCACAACAGTAACATCTTGCAGATGGAAACATTTGGGCAAGCATGTGTAACGTTACCTCTAAATTTCTGATTATACCAACAGTATTAGTTACAGTTCCATCAAGCTATAAAAAACTCCTTTCTGTAGGCTCATACTGCAGGCCCAATTTTTCAGCAATTGCTTTTGGCATAACTGTGCTACTTGCACCGCTGTCCACCATGCAGTTATGAACTAGATTTTCTCCAATAATCAGTGATAGATAAAATGGTGGTGGTTTCTTTATGTCATGAGTGTTTAAAATTTCTGAACCATCCATCTAACCCCTTTTAGGTGGTCTTGATCAAGTGTTCCAAGGACCATATCTGCCTTTTAAATCTCCTTTTCTGTTGTTTTGGAAGAAATTTACAACTTGGCTAGTTCATGAGAGAGTAAATCCTACTATCCTGGAATTCTTAGAGCATCCCACATCGAGATGTTAACATTATGATTTTTCATTACATCAACGATATTAAAAGAAGCAAACCATTTTAGAGATAGATTCAACTGTTTTAGCATAAGCCTTAGCAAAAACTGATTCTGCTTCAGCAACTTTAGATATCTGAGGAATAAATAATCTTCTTGGATCAGGCTGTAGCTATTTTTGTTGCTCTTTACCAGCTGTAACATTTGTTGTTCTTTGTGGGACAATAGGACTGTTAGCTGGTTTTGGGGCTATAGATGCTGAATTATCAGTAACAGTGGGCAACATAGGTCTATTTTGCTATTTTTTATTTTCATTAGCCTTCTCTTGAGCTCTAGTGGTAACTACAATGAAATCTTCCTCATTGAAGCTGACCAAATTCTATTCAGGTGCTTTCTGAACATGACCTTCTTGCTGCCCACTCTCCATTTGAGGCATGAACAATGCTTCAGATTGAGGTTGTGCAACAAGATTCAGGTTCAGGAAAGCATTTGGGCAATTTGCAGCTGAATGAGGCTGATTGCAAGGCTGACACCACTCCTCTGTAGCCATATTAACTGGAACCAAAGCATTAGATGTACTAGGAATGTTTGGATCAAATTGCCTTTGCTGATAAGGCTGCCTATAATTTTGATTCTGCTAGTAAGGCTACCTATTTTGCTGATTTTGCTGATAAGGAGCCTGATAAGGCCTGCTAGGCAATGCAAGTTTGTTTTCAATTGATGTCAGCTTATTTCCCATGGTTTGCAAAGCTTTAAACATATCTGGGGATGGGGCTGCAATAGTAGGCTCTACAATTGTAATAGGCTGTGGAATAGGGGCTAAATCTGCCAAAAATGGCATTGTAGGCCTTGGTGCTAATTTTCCATCCTGAATAAGGTTGTTTTCATCTTTTATAGCAATGTCATAGGCATCGAGAAGAGTAACACCTCCCATGGATTGGATCATAGTTGAAATATCACTATTTAATGCTCTGAGGTAATAAAGGAAAGCATGATCATCTTGAGGCTTAACACTTGCGGGGATTCTTTCCCAAGTCCTAGTAAAATGGATGTTGAAACTAGACATATACTCATGAGGGGCTCTTTTGATAGTAGATAGTTGTTCTATGAGGGATAAATGGTCTGAATTATCTTGGAACTGTTTCAGCAGTTTTTCACCTAAATTATCCCAAGATCTTATGCTTCCAATCTCTAGATTTCTATACCATTGCAAGGCTTGTCCTTTAAAAGATGCAGCTAAAAGTCTTAAAGCTACGTCTTCATGAGTGATATTATGGACTGCACATATGGCTGCAACATCTTTAATATGTTCAGTAGGTGTAACTTGATTTTCACCAGTAAATGATGGCAAACTTTTCATGGCAGCATTGGGAATATCATGGTAAACTGGAATTACTAATGGGCTGCCATTAGTAAAGGTCACAAAATTTCTGGGTGGTTGAAGAGCCATTGGAAGAATTGGGATATTGATTGTAAAATTGATACGTGGTGAAGGAATATCAGGAGGAGGGTTATCAAAACCAGGTCTATTATAGGGTAATGTATTACCAACTCTTCTCCTTCTAGCAGAATTCAAAGGTAAAGAAACAAACTCAGGAGGAATTCCTCTTACCGATGATCTCGTAGTCACTTTAGGCATGGAACATGCTGCAATACTGGTCTGAAATCAGCTTTACGGAGTCGCCAAAAGATCATAAAATCTTTAGAATAAATTTCTGCAGCTTGCTCCTAAAAGTAACTTTTATTTGTTGTAAATCTGCTCTAGAATCTATAACTTGCATGCAGATATGATTCGTTGTCCCACCGGGCTTTCCAAAAATTGTTATCTCTCAAAAGTGCACCCTGTAGAGAGATAGATGGTTACATATTTTCTAAGCCTGCAAAATTGATCTCTCTCTCTCTCTCGTAGATACAATGGAGACACCTCAGGTCTGTGGGTATACCTATTGTGAGGTGAATCTCTGGGATTAAAAGGTCGGTTCCTTATTGGTGTATACTAAACTGCTTTCTGGGAGTTCTAGGGTAAAATATGACTGTAAAATAATTAAAACTAAGGTGATACACCAAATTTGTATGAGAACTTTGACTGAGTAAATGCACAACTAATTTATGAAGAATTTTTCTTGATGCACGAACCAATTAATACTTTTTGTAGAATATCTAAGGGTAGAACACTTGATTGTATTGAGGGAGATTCATAACAGTACTAATAAGTTAACATGCACATTAAAATTAAGTAGAAAAGACTGGATTTGCAGCAGGGTAAGGTGGTTGATTAGGGAATTTTCAATCACAAGATTAACATAAACATAAACAAGACTGCAAAATAACTTGGAAAGGCATAAAATACTTCACACTCAGAGGGAAAAACTAGCAGAAATTGCTATATCAAAAAGTCCTCTCGGAAGATCTCTTGTGCTTTGCAAAGGCACACAATATATAGCAAAATAAAATTTTCCCACCCTTCCTAAAAATAGCCTAAGGCTATACTCGCCCATGCATCCTAATTTTATCCTTTATTTAATAATAAATAAAAGGATAAAATAATACAAACTAGTACAAGAGGCATTAATAGCCTTTGATTACATCTCAGTCAACTGAAGTTGACTGATCTATTTTTAAGAAAGAGAAGGGTGAAAATTTTGCTAATAATACAATTTTCTTGCTAGGCAAGTCTTCTTCCTTTTAGCATGCAAATTCGTATTCTTCTCTATTCTGTCCTGTTGTGAAGTATGCAAGAATATAATTCTCTGCATGTGAGAAAATAATTGCAACCCTTAACAATATTTGCAAAATAATTATTTGTGGGGACCACCCTTCTATGTGCACATGTTCTGATATTTGCTTCTTTTACTGAGTGGTCACATGAGTGACAATGTGCAAATCAATCCAAATCCTTCTTTGCGGGGACCACCTTTGTATTTCACCATGCTTTGGCCACCCTTGTGGACTTTAGCAAAATATAAAAAGGGCCACCACCTTGGTTAATAGACATGCCATGCTATAGTTGATCGGCTTGATAATTATATACATGCATATATTTGAAAATCACCTTTTCGGTGATCATTGGGCATATGATGGACCGCCATTTGTTTTTGGAAGCATGCAATAAGGTTTAGACTTTAGAAGTCTTGGCAATGATTTAATTTTTGTGGACACGTGGGCTGTCCCCTTCCCCATGGTGAGACACCCCTCCATGCACTTGTCGGTGAAGACCTAACTCCGGTTGAGTTCTCTTGGAATTTGATGATTGTTCTGAACCTTTGATCTTTGTACCTCTGTGCTCGATGCCGTTGATCTTTCAACTTGCGGTTAGGGTTTCTGTCTGGTATTAAATGTGGTCGGTGAAGATTGACTGTGGTTATTTGCTTTGTTTTTTGGGCGTGATCCTTGGCCATTTGATCTTTTCCATGATGAAGCTTGATCGTTGATCTCAAACCAGGGTTGAGTCCTGTTAACTCATCTCTCAAGTTTGCTCGCTAGAAATGACTTCGACCCATAATGATCGTTTCATTTGGTTTTTCTATTTTGTGGCCTAAGCCCTGGAAATTTTTTTGTTGGACGCCATTTTTGTTCTTCCTGAAGCTCAGCCTGTCGTCTTGCTCCTCGTATTGGCATCCATTAGTGAGTTTTGAAGCTCGGCTTGTCATTGGTTTTGGGATCTCTGTTTTAGTTTTCTTTGTTGATCTCTCTGTGTGATTTAGAGGCTCAGATTTATCTAGTCACTTGGGAGCTTTGTGCGTTGCTAGCCACCACTGATCTTCTTTGGAGCTCGGTCTGTATTGTTTATTTCTGAAGGTCATCATGGTCGAAGTTTCGAGTTCGATTTGATCGTTCTTTTGAGTTCCATTTGGTTTGTAGCTATCAATTTACTCAATGAGAAAAGGTAACTCCAGACATCCTCGAGTATGATTGTTAATTCATTTGCAAATACTTTGATAGTGATTTCAAGGCTCGGCCTTGGTCGTCTTTGTTCTGATCATGATCTTCTTCTTCTAATTTGACAACTTCTCGAGGGTTTTTCTGATACACTCGAGATCTGTACTCGTTGTCTTATTTCGTTGAACTCTGAGCTTGAAAAATGTTGGGGTCTTCGACCTTTAAGCTCTCGATTAAAGGGTCTATTTCCTTCAATTCATACTGGTGATTCATTATTTCTGTCAAATATCCATGCAAAATTTTGAAATAGCCTTCTACAGTTGTGAAAGAATGAAACATTTTCCTTATCTATTCCTACATAGTTTTGATTTGTAATGACCCAAAAATGGGTATTAGTCATTTGATTGAAATATATTAAATTTTTCTGCATCTTTTGGCCTTCTGAGCTGAATATAATTTGTAGCTCCTTTCTGTATCTTCTCTATAACCTTATGGAAGCCTTGAATTTTCGAGATTGGTATGTATTTGGGTCTCCGTTATTCTGTTACAACTTTTCCTCTGCCCTTAACTCCAGATCTAATCATTTTTTGATTTGGGTATTCGTGTTTGTTATCCCGCTGATCATTTATTATGGACTCTACCTAATATTATGGCTTTCTGTAAAGAAGCTCAAGTTTTTTGCATACTTACATTGACTTCGAGATCCTGGTTTGTTTCACTCTTCTGTAAATGTGTTTTACCTTGACATACCTGGATCTGGACCTTTCTTGAGTGTCATTATCTTCCCTTTGCAAAAATGAGCTAAAAGTAATAAGTTTTCCATTCTGTATCATGCTTCCTGGCATAGATATCTATACTTTATTGATACAACTTCATTTATGATCTTGATCATTGCTCCAATTTGAAACTTGTGAGTACTATTTCAGGCATAAGCCTTGTTTCGAGTGCTTAATTTAGTTTCTGCAACTGTTTCTTACTTGGATGCTTGCTGGAAAATTTAAAATGTTGATTTTTCATGGCGAAGCCCTGCCAAAATTTTTCCAGAATTATCTTTCTTCCAAAACATTTTCAACCTGGACATGTTCCTTGTATTTCTTCAATTGATGTGTTGATACCAGAAGCATTTGCTTGAGTTGAGCTCCTGAAGACCTGTAGCTTAACTCGGTCTTGCTTGTATGGCTACTATATGATGAGCATTCATGCATTTTGTGTCTTCTGTAGCCTACTTTAAATTTTTCATGTATCTACTTTTAATGTCATAATGAGATAGATTATTTTGTTTACCTGTAATGGCTTCTGCTTATGTTGTACATGAGTACTACCTTGCTTGAATGAATGTACTCCATTGGTATTGTAGTAATCATGTGCTTTCATATCTGCTTTGTTTTGAAAATTTGCAATTTTAGAAAAGCTAAAAATTATAAGATTATCTTATAATTTCAATTCTCTTCAGCTGTTTAAGTTATAAAGAATCCTTTTTTGCATTATATATTGTATTTCTTTTCATTACAACTCTGATATGTATGCTGAAAAATCTGAAATGTTGATTTTATAAGGCGAAGCCCTGTCAAAATTTTCCCAGAATCTTTTCTCTCATCCTGTTTCAGCTGTAATATTTTTACTTTTAGCTTCAGATTGTGAAAACCAATTCTCCCCCTTACTTGCAAACTAAAAAATGTACTTCTATCTTCCATTCTCTCTTCTAAGATTTAACCTATTCCATTTTCAGAATGTTTGCTGACTTTGAGTGGAACTCTTCCTTCTTCTTAGCATGTACTTATGACTTATATTTATTTCTTTGGCTGTAACCTGTACCTGCACACTTTAAGAAATCAGTTAGAAAATAATTAGGATTTTTGGCCTCTCTTATATCCATGTTCTTCTCTTCTTTTCTCTTTCTCCTTTATGAGTGTATAAGCATGTATGCAGTTTGATCTTCCAGTAGAAAACATCTCCTGTTAGGAGAAGATTCATATGCACAAAGTAGGATAGTGTAGGAATATGGATTAACCCTGAGCTCGTAACTGACAGTTAATTTTCCTTTCCTTCCTTTTCAGGTACAATGGCTACTACAATGAAGATGAAGGAGAGAAAAAAAGATGGAGATGAAGATGCTTCAATCGAAAACAGAAACCTCAAGGAAATGATGGGTTAACTCATACTCCTTTGCTTTCTCTTTCATGCATGTGTATCTTTCTTTTCAGTAGTTGTACTTTACCTTTCAGTCACATCCCACGGCTTGTGTGGGAAACATTTGACTCTCCTTGTGAATAAAACATTGAATTCTGAAAATGAGTTGTGTATTTCTTTCTGCATTTCTGCTTTCTGAATGAATTGTATAATGAACTAAACAACTTAGTTACATAATTGAATGTCTTAAACATGAAGGAGAGAACATTGATTTGAACTTGTAACATTCAGTAATGAACTCTGATTTTCTGCAATCTGTACTCATGTTTATTGTTCCAAAACGAAACACTTCACCTATTCTGCAATTGAATGTCTTCATCAAAACAACACAACTGTCTTTCGGGGTTTGTGTTCTTTTGCTGAGGATAGTCGTGAAATTACAGACTATGTGATCAATTACGTTTTGTAACAGCACACATAGCTACAGATTTCACGTAATCTTTTTAAATAAATCAGCAGTAACAATATAATTTGATATAATCACCCCTAGCTTAGGTATACTTCACCAATGCTATCCATCATAACAAAGTTTCGAGTTGCCCATTTCTGCACAAGTGTAGAAATTGTCAACAGTCATGTTTTTTTTATAATTTGCAGGTGACTTTTTTTTAAAGATATTTTGACATGTCTTAAAGGTGAAAACAAGGAGATAATATTTTAGGGGCATTGTGCGAGTACGATGAAATAAAATTTGAGTAACCATTTGACTTTCTCTCTCTAAATTTTGTTAATTTATTTTTCAATTTTTTTATATTTCAGTGTCTTAGTTATTTAATATGAATTAGTTGAAGTTTATAAGTTTTTTAAGACTTTAGATACAAATCAATTTAAAAAGTTTTATGGTTTAACATGATCAAATATGGGGTTGTTTTTATTATTATTGGTAAATAGTATTAAAGGGACTATACCCTGTATACAAAAGGGGCCAAAAATCAAGATGAAACATGAAGAGGTACCACAAAAAAGGATCAACATCCAGAGAAGGCGTAAAAACCAATAGTAACCATAAATATTTACTAGATAAAAACAACACATGGCACACACTGCAACAAAGTAGCCAAAAAATAGCAAAAAGTCAGCAAAAAGGACGAAGAAAAACAACAACTGCATCGAGGACCACAGTTACTTCTTCGCAGCTCTGTTGATCTTGGACTTAATATTTTGCAGCGAGAGACACCGTTATCATGTGTGTGGGGTCCCTAGCATCCAACTTTGCAATGGTTTCGCTGCTTTCCTTGTTCGTTCCCCAAAGAGTGTCTGGGATCTCGTTTAGTACAAACACACTACGAACATGCTGATCTAAGAAATCACCAATGGCATTAAAGATTGCCATGTTATGTTCATATTGATCCTTTTCTCTACCTAGACAATTGTCCAAGGAATTTAGATTTTTATAAATGTCTTCAACCTGTTGATTTCCAAGCTCAAAATCCTCACTTGGCTTCCTTTTTCCCTTCTATTTGTCCATCTGCTACACCTCCTTTTTTAGATTCATTAGATCATTTTCCATAGAGTCTAGCCTTTGGGAAGTATTGTTCCCTTCCTTTTATAAAATATCCTCTTGTCCTGCACTACTGATGTGCAAAAAATTGTGGACATCTTCCAAATCCAGGTTACTGCGAAGAACTCTTCTCGAAGTAGGGGTGTTCGATTTGGGCTTGTTAAGGTTCTTAGTTTTAGGCTTGGCTGTGGTGGAAGGGATGGGGGTGGGGGTGCTAGTGGTAGGGAAAAGAGGGGCGGCACTGGGGGACGAAGGAAGGCTAGGGTATTTTGAGACACAAAGCTTGTGTAGTAGAAAGATTAGGCCTTGATGTAGGGGAATAGCACAAGAGTGCTTCTAGAAATCCAAGATAGAGTGTTCAAGGGAGTTCAAGAGATAATATGGGAAGTAAATAGTGATTTTCCTGTGGAAGTGGTTTAAGAAAACCAGGTGTTTTATAGGCACAGTGAGATATCTCCCTTCCAAAGAGATATAACGGACCATCATTCTTGTAATTTCATTGAAGGGTGAGGGAATAGAACTCACCCTTAAACCTCTAGTGGAGAATATTTTCAATTGAAGAAAAATTTCAAGGCCGAAACTCGTAAAAATATTCCCATCCAAAGCCTAAGGTAAAATGTGTGGTCAATACAATAGAAAAAAAAATTCAAAATGGATTATTCTTACCTCAACAACAGCAATGGAAGTTTACATTCCAATGCATTAAAACATTTAACACAAAATTAAGGAATTTAACACTTAAAAATCCATAAAACTGAAATAGACAAAAAATGCTTAAAATTATTCAAACACAGAGGAAAAATATTAGACAACACATTATTTTGTTAATAAACTATATAAGGAAATGTATTATTTATAGTAAACATATTGATGTAAAACACAATACCCAAGAAAATAAATTCACACAAAGAAAACTATAGTAAGAAACGAAATCATAGGTGGGTGAGGATGTAAGAGTATGTTGTGGTGATAGAGTACTAGTTTTGAATTCAATGTGGTTAGATTCTATACATGAAGAGTATTTCATGGTGCATACTCTCTCGCTCCTTCACAAGAAAAAAATCACATGTTGCTTTCTCCAAGACACACATATCATACCCCACTTAGTCTCATCATCACACACACACACACACACACACACACACACACACACACACACACACACACACACACCAATTCACTTGCACATGTTTTTCATATGTTGGTAAGATTGTGGGTTTCTATAACCCAAGTGTCGTAGCGTAAATAATAGTTCTTGGAATTCCTATACACTCCATTATGGAGATCAGGGAATAAGGTCATAAAATTATATATATAATTAATTGATAACGACTTGAAATTTCACAACAATTTGGGAAAAGTAGGTATGACTATAGGATGATTTCTCTATTTCTATGGATACTTTTGGATTTTTTGTCTCCACATTTGGACCTACATTGCACTATCTAAATTCATAGGAACTTTTTCCCAAATTAAAACAAAACTAAATATCAATCTAATATCTCATTTTATTAAGTATTTAAAATAAAGTTATTTTTTTTAGCGATTAGGTTTAAGTTATTGAATTGATTTCATTTATAAGTGATTACAAGTAGGTTAATGGTAGTTCAATGTTAGTGTAATGTCACTTTCCACATCTACATAATCAAATTAATCAAGCATCATAGATAAACTGGAAGCACATAATCCATTAAATTGAATTAAATTCATTGTAATGTAATATAGTTAGTTGTAGTGCAATATTAGTGTAAAACAAATTTTTACATATACATAATCAAATTAACACATAACAGTTATATCAGATGCACTTCATTACATTAAATTAAATTCATTTACAAGTGATTGCAAGGTAATGTGGTTAGTTGTAGTGCATTGTTAGTGTAAAACAAATTTCCATGTCTACATAATCAAAGTAACATGGACCTAAAACTGAAATGTAGATTCCATTAAATTGAGTGTAATTTATTTACAATTGTCTACAATATACTTTTACTTGTAGTCCATTGTTAGTATAAAACCACTTTCCATATCTACATAATTACGTTAACACGTAAGAGTTAAACTCAAAACGCATAGTCCAATGATTTAATTAAATGCATTTACAAGTGATTGTAATGTAATATGGTTGGTTGTGCATTGTTAGTGTAAAACAACTTTCGACAAAACAAAGAAACAATAACCTTAATGGTAAACTTTTGTACAACTAAAACCATAGCGATATTGTTCTAATTAATGTCTAGAAAAAATAGGGGTAGAAAAGAAAAATCATGAAAAAGGGAAGAAAACATGGACTAACAAGGAAGAACATAACACTAATACAAAGAAGACAAAATGTCAAGGATCAATACATATTCAAATGTGTGCCTGAGCCACAAAAAATACAAGGACATATAGATTAAATTAATTTTAATAATATACATTATTATTATTTAAAACATATTTAATTTTATTTATAAATGTTTTTTTTTCAAAAACAAAATAAATAAATTTATAAAAAATTCAATTCACAATAATCTTTTATCTATACATTCCAAAATATTAAATTCATATATTAAGGTTTTGAGATGATTTAAATTTCATATCCATATTCATCAAAAATAAAAAAATAAATAAATTCATTTTCATCACCACTATATATACATATAGATGTCTCCAAAATTTTAATGAAGAAACTATTTCATTCATTAGAAAAGAATTAAACAAATCTAATATTTTATTTTTGGAGATTGCATTTCAAAATGGTCGAGATGTATGAATCGGTGGAGTGTTGGACTAATGGAAAGAAAATTAATAGAGAAAAAAGAAGTTTTCTATGACTGTGGACAAGTCAAATGCCAGCATGGAAGTTGACTAAAAAAGTACTGGAAAGATACGTTTGGCGGTAAGGGAATCCTATCTCTCCATATTTCTAGAATTATTTTATGAATCAAATTTTTGAACTACCAATCGCATGGATATAATGCAATGTGAGCGCCGAACAGTATATGTTATTTGATTTAGAGGGATAGTTATATTTTTTTTATAAAAGGTGAAAAGAGGGTTGAGGGGACCCTACCCCATTACATAAAAAAACATATGGAGACAAAGATATATCAATAATGATCAAGTGGATCCAGCCTCTTCCATCGGCGCACCAGGGAAAACAACAAACAACAAAATAGGAAAACAAGTTAACTAATAGACCCCTTTCCCATGGGATCTTAAATTTCTATTAAAGGGCTTCATTTACATTTTTCCCTTTCTTCTTTTTGACTCACAGTAGTCTAGCCCATATCAATATTCGGATCTTCATTTTCATTTCTATGAACCGGTATGATGATTTCAAAGTTATCCTTTTCCATCAGGACATGGTGCTTAGTTGAAACTAGAGGGGACTTATTTCCATCAAGTGAAATAGAAGGAGGAAGGGGTTCCTCATTGTTAGAAGTTGAATCATCCTTGCTATCTGAAACAGCCTCTGAATCACTATCTAGGGGACCTTTAACAACCAATTGATAAGGATCAGGATTCTTCCACCACGAAGTTCTGCTCTTGACATCTTTCCTCACAATCTGACAATCCGAAGCTAAGTGGCCAAGAGAGAAACAAGTTCTACATCTGAAGGGGAACCCTTCATAGTCTAAATTCTGATTCCAAATCCTATCCTCCACTTTGAGCTCAATAGATGCAGGGAAATCTACAGAAATATTCAAATCCACTAATATACGGGCATAGGTGGTGTAGTCATAGGCCGAAGTCTTTGGGTCAATAGCCAGACATTTACCCAAGGTATTCCCAATAGACAAAAAACATTTCTCACTCCAAAACTGGAGGGGAAAATTTTGTAACCAAACCCAAATGGGCTTGACACAGAAAGTTTCAGTCAACGGATTAAAAAGAGGGAACCAACGTTTCATCAGCAAGAAATGGGATTGAAAATCCCACACTTTACCAAAGATCAAATCCTTATCAGAGGTTTTAGCAAACACAATAATAAAAAAACCTATAGATTGAGGGTAAATGTCTAGTTTACCTGACATGAGAGGCCTCCAATGATTAGAAATCCAACCATGCAATTCTCGGAGACTTGGGTAGAAATTATTAAATCTACATATCAGTCCATTTTGCTTGAAATAAGTCTCAGATTGCAGAACTTCTGCCCCAAATCGAACAAAAGGATGATTCTTTACAAATTCCATGGGTTTAGCATGGTTCATGGAAGTGGATCTAGCATTAACCGCAAAACTTTGTTTTTTCCCCTTTGGGCCAGAGGTGATCTCCTTGTTTGTAGCCATATTCAACAACACAGGAATGCTGCTAGAAATAGGGGAAGAGCTATAAAAATTCAGAGCAAGGAAGCCACGGCCAGCGAGAAAAAACCATCCTGGAGCTAATCCACAACAATCTGGACTATTTCCACCTTCATTTCCAGCACCGCCTCTGACATTTCCGGCCATAGGGCTAGGACAGTGCTTGAGCAGAAGCGTCGCCATCGTATAAATGAACCACGAGTTATTAGTTTCTAATGGTTTAAAGAGGGATAGTTATTACTTTTGTAGTTGATGTTGATAAAGAGTGTGCCCAATCTAGATGAACCATATGTTTTGGGGGTCAAAACTACGTATTCTTCCCTTGAGTGTTTAGATAAAATTGTATATTTTTTTGCAAGGAACATATTGGACCAAATTTTGGGGATTTTCAAACAAGTGAAAATCTGGGTATTATAAAGGGAAGAAGGCAAGGTGGCACTTCTAAGGAATACATTAATGTAGAAATCCGATTAATAGAGATGTGATTTGATGTTTTTTAAAATGGGCCACAATCTACCAAAGTCATTTAGAGCCTTCTAAGCACCAACAAATAACAACAAAGGTAAAAGGCATGAAGTTGGAAACACCAATGGACACGGTAAAGAATGCAAAGTAGAACTATTTGCAAATAAATACATCTAAAGGTTGCAATATATTTCACTCTAAAATAAGGACTCAAGATGCTCATTACTCCTCTAACAAAGGGAAACATAGAGTTTTGAAGGCCAAACATCTCCACAGTTACTTAACTTCCAAAAAATGTGAGCCAAACTTTTAAAAGGATAAAATACATTTTTGACTACAGTGGAAGAGAATCCAATATAATGTGTAGTAAAATGGAATAATGCAAGGAAATAACCCAATGCACACCATGCAATGTGATGTAACAACTCAAGGATTTAGGGATCATTGAAAGCCTTAGAACTCTTTTTCCTGTAATTTTGGATGCAAGTGAACATTAACAAAACCAAAACCATGATTTTTAATTTAAAAAGGAAAGAGAAACAAATTAATTTTCTTTTTTAGGGGAGCACGCTGGAAATTGTAAAAAAATACAAATATCTTGGGATTGATTTGTGCAACAAGCTTAGTTGGGATACTTGTAGAGTAAAAAGGATATAGGGGGGTTAGAAAACATCTTACCTACTTCAAAATAGGTGTAGGACAACTAAACAAAGGGATTAGAAAACTAAAAAACCCCTTTTTGGATTACTAGTCACCCTGGTTTCCCTTTATGGTTACAAATAATAGGAAGTAACACGTCAAATCATGGGTGGAGACAATTAGAAAGAATCCAAAAACATCGAATCACAAGAACTCTTAAAGTCGAGTCAACAACCCCTTATGAGATCTTGTTGGCTGAAGTGGGTACTTTCCCGATGGAAACATCAACAATAACTTGGTTGCTAAGTTCGCTGAAAAAGGTTGAAATCATGGATAATCATCGTTGACCCAAAATGGTTGTGGATAAAAAATTAGAGCATAGAAAGAAAACTTGGATGAAGAAGAACAACAAATTGATGAAAAAATGGGGCATCAAATTTTAGGTGTGTCCTAACAACAATAGGGAAATAAAAAACTATGTGATAGAAAAATTTAGGACTACCATGTGGACAAAGTAGATTGGTTGAAAGAAAGCATATTACATCAAAGAATTTAAACCCGCTTGAGAGCATGATGAAAAATCTTATCTAGAGGAAAATATCAAGGGTAAAGCAAGGATTTTAGTGGCTCAAATGAGGACCAGATTGCATCACCTTCGACGTGAAACCGATAGATGTAATATACCCAAGGAGGATTGGGAAAGGAGAATTTGTCTTTTCTACAGTAAAGAGGTGGTAGAGATAGAATGATACTTCATCATGGAGTGTTCATATTATGATGATATTTGTATCCAGTACGAAAATGACTTAAAGGTGGACAGATTAAATGAGTTATTTGAAGAAATGAGATGCTAAAAGATCGCGGGTTTTGTAAAAAAAAATATGATTAAATAATAGTTAAAATATATTAACATTTAATTAATTTATTTATTTATTATTCTTTGTTTTGAGATTTTTTAGATCCGTTGAAGCCAATTAAATTTTATACTACTTTTCACAAGATTTGGTGAAGTGGGTGTCTATCATTGCAGCAAGTGGTAGTAACATGAGTCAGCCATAAATACTTGTTTTCATGGCTATTTAAATTATGAAATTTTCTGTATCAAATTGAAAACATACTTTTACTCACAATATTTCTGGATATGATATTTTATAAAAAAATGATCTTTGTATTGTAACCCATTTATTCATAGGGGCTTTTGTTTTGAATTGCTCTTTTGAATTAAGCATGAGGTACGGTTGTGGCTAATCTGTTTTTCTTCATTATTTATGGTTTACCTTTTTTTTAAGTTATGTCATGATTGCCAAGGTCTTCTTGCTCATGTTTTATTTTTTTAATTCTGTATATTAGTGGAAATTTTTCCAATGTTCAGCTACATGGCAATTTTATGCTTAATCAGATTTAACTATTGTGTTTCTGTTTTCTTTCCTTCTTATATCCTTAACCAAGTTGAGCTTCACAACTAACTGTGAATATTTTTTATTTTTGTCTAAAGAATTTATATAAACCTTTGATTGGGTGGAATAGTGTTCCTGTTTTATTTTTTAATCGGATCCAACTATTTTTAACATTGTATAATCTATCATAGTTCCCTTGGATTCGCACTCAGGCTCACCAATAATGTTCTCATTCTATTTCGGTGGGGCAAAGGGAAACTAGAATTGAATATTGGTGGATGGCTTCAAACTTCTTGATTTTTATTGAGCAAAGCCATTACTTGGATGGTCCAGAGTCCAGAAGTGTCAATTAATATTATCTTTTTTAAAGTTCGATTCTACTTTAAAGAAAAAATACTTGAGTTGAATTACACCTTAATTTTTTGTTGAGTATTCCCTTGGGCCATAATTCATCACTAATATTTCTATTTAATATTTTTGCATTTTAATTTACTTTTTTGATAGTCCAGAAGTATGAATCAAAATTCTCAATCTTTAGATTTGATTCTAGTTAATAGCCAAAATACTTGATGTTGATGTTTGATTTTGTATTCCATTGGGCTATAATTACGTTTAAGATTGTGGCATGCCATTTCGCTACTCGAATGGTCCAGATTTTTTGACCAAAATTTTATCTTGAAAGTTTCATTTTACTTAGCAGCCAAAATTCCTGATGATGAATTATACCTCAATCTTTTGTTGTTCATTGCGTTGTTTGGTTCATAACCGATGTTTATTTGTAAGATTTTTGCATGTCGATTCTACTCTAATCATTGAAATTCATTTTTAACCTTTAGGTTGATGATACAATCTGCAAGGTAGATGAACATATTTATCCAACAGTAAAGCATAAAGCATACCAGGTGTATGACATGGAAAAACAAGAACCCGATGTTGCAAGATATCTTTTTGGTGAAGTGCAGAAAAATGGCATAATTGGAACTGCAAGTAAAATAACAAAGGATCTGTACATAAGGTATGAACCTACTGCAAAGGAATTGAATGGTAAATAAGAATCAGTAGCTGAAGAATGGACTCTCTTCGCTTGGCACAAACTCCTTCAACTTCCATTATTTCCCCATCTTGTTCAAATCTTCATTCCAACAGCTACATATTGGTCTAACAAATATAATTACATTGTTCTATATTTGGCTAATAAAAATTACCAGATAGCACCTTTCCTACCTTTGGTTCCAATTGAGAAAATAAAAAAAATACTGGAAAGAAGCATGGAAAAAACAATGAAAAAAAGGTTGAAATCGCAACTTCCAGTTGAGATGAAATGGAAGTTGTATCGAGGATGTTGTATTCAACTGGTATCAAGGTTATTTTGTTAAAAAGGTACCATCCCTTCATGGTGGTTAAATCATTGTAGCTTAGTTCATATAAGATAGATTTTATTATTTTCAGACCAGGATTTGAAAACAAGTGTAAATTTTTACTCGTGTGCAATTGGGGAAGTAGTGTACACAAAGAATAGATCATTTGAGATGCATGCGATCTATAGTTATGTGATTGGTGGAAATATAAATCTAATTGTGCAGTAAGGACTATTGTGGTGATGCAGAGCATGTTTAAAAATTATTGTTATACATTTTTTTTAATATTTGGGTATGGTGACAGTGATCAAAATATTTATTATCTGTTATCATATTATGTGCATTTTTCATTTATCTGTTATAAATATTAAAATAAACATGTGACATTACATAATAGATAAACATAAAATGATGCAAGAGAAATAAATGAAGTGTCAGAAGGGCGTGCCAAGGGCCTGGACAGCAGGCATGTCTGCTTTGTTCTTGCATATTCAGAGTCAATGTAACCAATAGTACCCATAACATAGGTAGAGGTGTGGGTTTTGGTCAAGGAAATGTACTTGGAAATGCCAAATTCTGACAAATATGCTTCACAATTATCATCCAAATGGATTTCATAAGTCATCACATCCCTGTGAACAATGTGTGGGTTACAGTCATGATGAAGATATGGTAATCCTTCTGTAGTACCATGAAAAATCTTTAGCCGAGTGTCCCATTCTAGCTTAATCTTCTTTGATGATCTTATACAAAAATAAAAATTAAAAAACACACTTGTTAGATTTTCCATTAATCCACTTTAATCAGAAGGTTGGATATTGATTGGATTCTTCTATTTCAAAATCTCAATCTATAATGTACATATCCATTTTTCTTCATAACATAATAATTTTACTCACCATGTAGGATGTCCCACAGACTTCCGTTTACCATGTAATCATAAAACAACAGGTTTCCATGTGGAGAAAGTGAATATTCATGCAGAATCTCAAGATGCTTCCAAATATTTCCAGCTCAGTTTCAAATTCATGCAAGCTTTGTGGGTAGTGATTGTATAGTCTTTTTATAGCAATTGGCTTACAATTATTTAGAATACTTTTATAAACAATGCTTGTAACACCATAGAAAATTACATTATCATCTATTATTAGGGAAAGGCAATTAAATTTGTAAATCCTATCTTTCAAAACTTCACAAAGAAATAGGTGGAAAAAGGAATCCTCACAATGTAGTAAGGCTGAAACAGATGGCTAACAACAATGGCACTTCCCCTGATAAATTGTATAAATTCAGCTAGACTATCCATTTCTCTATAAATTATAATCCACAAATATGGAATTGTTCTCAAGGAACAATGCAAACCCTAACAATCAGTGGGTCATTACACCAATAGAGTTGTCACTAAAGAAAAGGAAGTCTTGAGAATATTATCAAAGCTTTTAGCAAAAAAAAATAGAAGATCCAATGATCCCAAAACATATGGGTTGGAACAATGCTTCAAACAAAAAATTTAGGCTTAGGCGTAGTTGAATCTGGATTGTTTTCCTCTGTTAAAAAATTATGATCCTTGATGATGATTATGATGCCTAGGTAGTTATCAAGATGGTTTTGACCTTTACCAATATTTTTCAATGGTTGTTTTCCAAGAAGGAGATGCACGTTTTTTGGTAGGGCTTGATAGAGTTGATAAAACTACCATTTTATAGATGATCAAGCTGGGAAAACCCGTCACCACCATCCCAACTATTGGTCATACTTCAAAAAACAAATGGTTTGGAACAACGCTTCAAACAACAAATTTAGGCTTAGGTGCAGTTGAATCCGGATTACTTTCCTCTATTAAAAAATTATGATCCTTGATGATGATTATGATGCCTAGGTAGTTCTCAAGATGGTTCTGACCTTTACCAAGATTTTTCAATGGTTGTTTTCCAAGAAGGAGATGCACATTTTTTAGTAGGTCTTGATAGAGCTGATAAAACTACCATTTTATACATGCTCAAGCTGGGAAACCTCGTCACCACCATCCCAAGTATTGGTCATACTTCTTTACTCCAATGAATAGTGATTCAAGGGTACTATGTTTTTTGTAGCATGATTTAGAAATTTTTCTCGTGTTAGTGAGAATTATTTGTTCTAAAATTCCTAACTATATTAATATGACACTCACAAAAGTTGGCTCTTTATCTATGGAGGTTAGGTTCCTTTTTGTTGTCTTGTTTCATCCAAAACTTTGAATTTGATGAAAAATTGACTGAAAATTCAGTGTATGGAAAATGAAAATCATCCAAAACTGTGCTTTTTATGGAGAATTGATTGAAAATTCAGTGGATCGATAACGAAAGGTTAAACATTTTCTTCATGTCCTTACTGGCCTCTTCTAAACCTTATGAAAAAAAAACACACTAATCAACCCTAAATCCAGGGGTCTTGGCCACAATTTTTTAATAAGTTCCAAAACTCGGGAAAACCATCGGCCCTAAAAAAAAATAGAGAGAGAGAGAGAAAAAAAAGGAAAGGAAAATAAATGATTTAAAGTAGATATTAGCTTACCCTACAATCCAAATAAGGGCACCCACAATAGAAACCAGCAAGGCCAGTAGGACAAAAGGAAGTTCGAGTAGAAACCCTAACAACCTGCACTTGTAATCGCAATCACACAAACCAATTAGTTTATCTCAAGACCCACCTAGGGACATGGAAATATAGCATAGAAGAGCTATCCCCTATACCAATAGGCGAATGGGATTTTTGAATATGGATTCAGTGGTGCAAGTGAATTTTGTAATTATTTATAAGAGAGGGCATGAAGAAAGGAGAGTCAAATCCAACACCAGATCAAGTAAAATCTATGGGACCTTATTTAAGTGTTTTAAAGAAATAATTTTATGTGTTGTCTACCACATAAATTAACATGCAAGACGCTACCGCAGCAATCGCAGATCTTGTTGTACAATTTTGAGAACGGAAGCTTTGGTTAGGTGTTTGTATATTGGCTATTGTTAGGGTTATTCGAATCTCTTTCTCATCTAGAAATGGAAGATGTAGTTATATCGTTATTGTATTGCTTGTATTTTGCAAGAAATTAATTGATTCCTAAATTACCAGGATTTAAGTTGTTGGAGTTGAGAGTAACTGTTGTAGGTATTTATGCTAGTTTATGTTTTGCAGTTTCACTTTATTTGGTACAAGTTTCTTACAGGAGGTTTAATGGTGTTTAATAATAATGTTTTTGGGATCCTCTGTCTCTAAATTTAATTTTTGAGGTAAAATAGAAACCTAGCCAAACATAAATATACATATAGGGGAAATATTAAACAAACAAAACCCTCAAGAACTAACTCAGAATCACACATATATTTCCTTTAATCTAATAAATTTTGCATTCAATTCCGTACCAGTAGCAACACTCCAATCCATTCCTCCACGAAGTAAGGTCATTGGATTGATTTGTGGTGGCTTTGAAGGAAAGAATAGCTTCAAATTCATGTTGAGGACATGCGAGACATAGGCTTAGATTGGAAAAGAGAATAACAAAAACTGCAATAATATTTATTAGGGAACGAGCAATAATAAGACCCATATTATTGGGACACTGCAATAATAAACACACAATTTGCCAAAACCTATTTCAATTTACCAGAAAATCTACACAATTTGATCTGTTCGACTGTTAACACACATTTTTGTCTACTCTGGATGTGTATAAAACTCCTAAGCCTGGAATCCGATAGAATAGAATAAATTTCTGTGGGTTGGATTTGAAGAAAGGAAACCAGGGAGAGCCATTAATGGATTTATTAAAATAATAACTAGTCTTCGAGATCTCTGCGTGAAGGAAACATAAACAAATCCACAAAGTAACAAATAATTAAATTGTTCAACATATAGGATAAGAAAACCTAAAAACATTCAGACAACTGTCAAATCGTCGAATTTAGTATAGTTATAGAAATGTCCAAAAGGGCCTTTCCCATAAGAGGAACACCTTTGGCGTAATTATATAAATTTTGTTTGAAATGGTAAATAAATTATTTATAGCCCCCCTTCAATAATTCAATATAACTAATCAATTAATTATTATCAATTTGTGAATTATATAAAATTTCTTTAGATGGTCAATATATTATTTATATTCCCCCTTCAATAATTTAGTATAATTAATCAATTAATTATAACTAATTAACAAGTATAGATATTTTTCCGGAGGTGTTTCCCATCTAAAAATCTTGAGTGCATTCTAACGGTCATACCGACATGCGGTGATCTCAAGCATTCACCTCACAGGCCGTTCAACGACCTCAAAAATCACGACCATCCACGTGCATTTGGAAAAAACATTTGTATACATAATGGCTCAAGGATGATTGAGCCACATAATTATTGGCATCGATTTAGGGGTTTCGGCGTGACAAAGGGGGAGGGGTGGCATCAGTCATGACCGTCTACCCCTTCCTATTTCATATGAGTATAGCTACGTCCCACTTTTTCTTTTTTAAATATATATTATATATATAGTTTATAATATATGGTATACAATATAGTTTTTTAATTCTTTATTTTATAATATTAAATATTTTTCATATAATGTGTCATTAAATATATGGTTGTTTATATGTATAGTTTATAATATTTATATATAGCTTGTAATATATAGTATATAATATAGTTTTTAATGTATAGTGTGAACGAGATTGAAATTATAAAGTGGAGTATATATAACAAATATTATTTGAGTAGGAATAATATGAGTTGTGGAATATGTGTGGGGCATAAAGGTATCTAATTTCCATCTCATTATTTTCAATTGTATTTTCATATCTTCGTCTTACGAGCTAAATTGAACATCATCCAATAAATGACATTGAAGATGTAAAAAAATCAAAATTCAATCAACAGATAATGTTACTCATATGATCAACGTTGGACAGGATTAATTATCAATGATTTTTTGTTCGTTGTGCATACCTAGTGCAAACAATATTGAAATTATAAAGTGCAACACATATAACATATATTATATGGGATAGATAGAAGATATTATTTGGATGGGAACAATATGAGTTGTGTTATAGGTGTAGGGAATATAGGTATTTAATTTCCATCGTGTCATTTCCAACTCTCCATTCATGTCTTTGTCTTACTTGCCAAATTAAACGTCATCTAATAGATGGCCTTGAAGCTATAACAAAGGTAAAATTCAATCGACACATAATGTTGCTCATATGATCAACCATTTGATGGGCTTACTTAACAACGATTATTCACTTGTTGCTCACATCTCTTGTGCAAACAAGATTGAAATTATAAAGTGGAGTACATATAACATATATTATTTGGGAGGGAACAATCTAAGTCATGAAATTTGTGTGGGGTATGTACATATTTAATTTCCATCACGTTTTTTCCAAATTTCCATTCATGTCTTCGATTTACCTACTAAATTAAAGATCATGACCTACATCCCTAGTATGAATGATACTACAATTATAAAGTGGAACACAGATAGCATATATTGTTAGGGAGGGGACAGTCTGAGATGTGCAATAGGTATGGGGCATATACATATTTAATTTTCATCTTGTTATTTCTAATTTTCCTTTCATGTATTCATCTTACCTATAAAATTAAACGTCATTCAATATATGACCATGAAGCTGTGAAAAAACTAATTTCAATATTAAAAAAATGTCGCTCATAAAGGCATGTGATTGCAAACAACTATTAGATTTAGTAGTATTATTCTACTAGTCATACTATTTTGAGATATATTTGAAATATGTTTCCTCGCTAACTTGCACAATAAGCCCTTCCTCCCTTTACTAATTGGAAAACAATATCATGTGGTTGTTGGAGAGTATAGTTTCACATTTCTTTCCCATTCCACTTACCTCACCCTAGCTCTTCTCCCCCCTCAACTCCCTTCTTCCAAACCCTTTTTTCTCTCCAGGTAAGTGCAGCAAGTTGGGGGACCAAAAAGTGGACATCAAATCCTGAATTTTACAAACCATGATTGCAGCCAATTTTATTAGGTTTGGGAAATTCCCGAACGTAAAACCACGATCGTGGTTCTCTGATACAAAGAACGGTCGCGACCCTCATTTTTCCCCACCATTTTCTCCAAACCGTGGATTTTTTTCCATTGTTGACACTAGCTCTTTGCATTACCCTTCCAAATTATAATTTTTTCTTCTGGATCACGATAATTTACACAATGCCACGGAGACGAAGAGGTAAGCCCTTATTTTTTTATCAATTTTCTTGCATTTTAGGTTTTTTTGTGGTTTTCATGGGATTTTCAATCTTTTGTTTACTTATAAAATTTCTTTGTTTTGTCAATTGGTTGGCAAGTTGTTAATCCTCCAATTCCTCCAAATGTTCCTTCCCTTCCTCAAAACCCTCCAATTATTCCTCCACCTCCTTAAAACCCTCCTCCAAACGTTCCTCTTCGTCATGTGGCTCCTACCATCCCCACAAAACCACCAGGAACCCAAGGTGATATCATTACAAAAATATTAGAAAATAAAATTTCCATTCAAAACCTTATCCACACTATCAAAAAAAATCATTCCACAAATCCAAGTTGCATGACTTTAGCCAACACACTTTAAACATTGATTGGTGAAGTTAACTCTACAGCAAACCAAATAGATATATGGAATACTTTTAGAGTTGATTGTAGGTGTTGTTATGCAAATAAATTATCACATGCGGTCGTGAAAGACAAAAAAAATTGAAAAGGCTGCATCTGTGCACTATTTACAAACCCCATAACCAATGCCCCCCTTGCGATTAATTTCAAGTGGTTCCCTATCCATCAGTGTCAAGATGACTATATTAAGAACAATTTTTCAAAACTAATGGTGGATGTTTTTTATTATCCACCATGCAAGAACAATAAGGTTCCTCTTTATTTTTTGAAGAAATTGTATTATGAGTTTGTGCTTAATGAGGTCCCCAATTATTTTTAATTTTCTGGGTTTTACAGTCAAGGAGGTGGCTATGCACAGACTAGACTAGGTGCACGTATTATAGTTGGTCAACCTAGGATGCCTCAATCCGAAAAACTTACACAACCTTCAGTTATCCCTCATATAGTGAAGGAGGTTTTGGAGATCGACACACTACATGCGTTGAGGTCTCTCACTGACACGCTAGCCCAACATAGTAGCCAGATTACATCTAGCAATATTGGTAGAGGTGTCAATTCTAGCACACTAAACCACTGCAGGTCATGTGGTTGTGTATGCAATGCGGGTGAGACATCCTTTGCAAGGTCACAAGATCTCTTTTTAGATGAGTTGATGGCATATTTTTTTGGAAGTGTTGCAAATGTCCCTAGTCTTTCAAAGGTAAATGTAACATAAATAATATATAGAAAAGTTTATTTCATTTGAGATTTTAATATATATATATATATATATATATATATATATACTTGAGTATGTCATACTTTTGTAAAAACTAATATTTTTTTATTTTAAATAGTAAGAGTCAGTCAAGGAAACATCCGGTATGGGAATATTAGCTACTACAACCCATGTTACAGTGTGTGCAGACGTAATTTTCAAGTTACTTACATTTAAAAGTTCATTTGATTGCACGTTTATTATTAAATACAAATTAATGTTCGTGTATGTGTTTCACGTGTACATACATATTAATATGTTTATCTTTTTTAAGCAGGAGCCAGCGGGACATCATCTTCTGAGGGCACTGAGGCTACTGGCATGCCTCGCGTTACTTTTATGTAGGTTAGTTTCACATATTTTAAGTTAGTTAATGTTCAAGATTGTTTAAATATTATTAACATACATATCTATACATGTTCTAGAATTTAATATATATGTATGAGCCTTAGTTTCTTACGCCATTCTCCTAGACAATTTTCAATTAATGTTGATCTACATATTGCTTGTGCAGCTTATGACTTCCACATAGGTTCCTCCCTTTATGCAGATTGTGGAGGCTGCTATTGATGTTGCCATAGCATCTATACATCCACTCACACAGGTAAAATTTACAAATTTGTTAAAATCTAGACTAATTTTTTCCTACTAAATCTACAATATCAAATTATACATGAAATATTTGATTTGAACTATTTATTTATATGCATCCTAGTACGAGTTAGAGGGCACTGCCAAGACCCCTAGATGCTCCCCCTCGTGAGTATACCCTTGACCCTTTAGAGCGTTAATGATAAATTGATAGGGATCATGAGATTCTGGTAAGATTTCACATGCATTAAAATATCTAAGTTTCTAAATTATGAATGTATTTTCAATATATCCACTTATTAAAAATTTGGGTGTTAAAATCTTGATGTTTAAGAATGTGCAGGCTAAGTTGCGGGCAAGCTTTACGCCTAGGACCACATAGAAGAAATCTATAGTGCCATCTCCCTCCACTACATCCACAGATCGTGGACATGCTTCTACTAGTAGGGCCAAGAGAGGGAAGATGTTTCATGATTCTTCATAGGATGTATAGATATATATGCCATATGGACATGATACATACATTTTTTGTATGCCTATATATGGCTTGATTTATATGATCTTGTGTTGGACATTCCATGGAGACGTGTATACAGTCTTATATGACCGTATGGTCTTATATATATGGCACACTTAGTTTGATACATTATTCTTATGTTTTCAGAGACGTGGCACTGGCTCGAATGCATGTGCATGTATTCTATGTATACTATATATGTGTGTGTGTGTTTTGTTCATGGACCACTATGATATAACTTTTATGATGTTCTTGTGATCTCATGTGTTGATAATTTTCCGTATTGATACTTGAGATATGATCATATTTGATGATGTGTGACATTTTTGTATATACGTGTGACTTGATGAAGTACGATGATGTGTGACAATATGATTTAATTAAATGACATGTACTGTGATGATGTAATGATGTGATCTGACATCTTTTTTGCACTCTTTCCAGACCACACACACACACACATATATATGCTTCATAATCATCTTTGTTTCTCTTTGTGGTGGATGAAGATAAGAATTTTTCACATAAAAATGTCTCCATTCAAGTGATATGACATCATAATCATCTTTGTTTCACTTTGTCACACATATGAAATGTGCATATAATTTCATATATATGCTTCATGTAATCATGTCTTTGTTTCTCTTCATAAGCTTCATTTAATCATGTCTTTTTTTCTCGTTATATGCTTCATGCACAATCATGTCTTTGTTGTCACCTTATTCAATCTCCTTGAAGGCTTGTCATTTATGAAGTTCACCATTGGTGAGGTGAATAATAAATCTTGTGCTTTGGAATATTGCATAACAATGGACATTATTGATATGTAAACATAATCATCTTTATTTCTCTTTTTCACACATATATATGCTTCATGTAATTGGTGTCTTTTTTTCTCTTTACATGTTGTGGATGAAGACAGGATATTCTAAATTAAACTATTCACACAAGATGGTAGTGTATTTAACTTGTTGCAATCTCCTTGATGTGACCTTATTCAATTCACATTTTATGATATACTTTTTCAAGTTTCTAACACCACAACTATGTGTCACCTTCAATAATAGGAATAAAATCCAAACTTAATAGGTAAAATACATTAAAACATATCTATATGAAACCCTATTTGGATATTTATTACAACACCAACTTGAAAGGGAATATTTATTATTGATTTCCAATCTTCATTTCTTTAGCAATGAATGGTGTTATGTCCTTCTTGTAGTCAAAATTTAACACAGAGCCTAGAGTCTCCTTGAATTTTTCAAGACTTGGTATTTCTCCCCGCACATGGAAATCCATTTCCATGTACATATTGGTTTGTAATATAGGAAAATTACTTGGGTGTTTGTTCAATTAAAGGTATTTATAAATTGACTACAGAATAAAAGACCCATGAAGAGAAATAAGAAAGCCCCCAAATATTAAGTCAACCAAATGAGGTCCTTTTCATCTCTCTTGACCGTTTGGAGCCTATTGGAAATATTTACTATGTTGGTACGTACCCATACTATGTTGGAAATAAAGAGAGAGTGTGATAACTAAAAAGGTCAGTCCATTGGTTTGTTTATGCATTCATAATATCAAAAATCACCTTTTAATCATTCTTAACGATGTAGGAAGGAGTCAATGTTGTTGCTTAATAGTTTCAAGAACAAAATTATCTGTCCAGATTCAAAAGGAAGCCTCCAAAAGTGTTTTCCTCACCAATTAGACATGTTGGCATATTTGGTTTAGTACCAAGAGCTAGTGTTTGCAAAATATTACATTTGACAGCCTTACACTGACTCAAACTACACTATTTTGTGCTTTTACAAACAATAAAACACCGAGATAACTGAAAAGAGATGGATAGAACCGAGATATGATTCTCTATGGGGTCCTGATATAGAGGTGTAGGATCAAGAAAGAGGTCTCTAGGTGCCACAGAGACCTAGATATCACCTGTTGAAGTTATAGCATTTTTTGGTCTCTGGGATCTTAAGGAACTATGTCCGGATGAAGTATCCTAGAAGCAATAGCTCTATCTGGTACTGAAACAAATCCTCCACAAAAATTTAATAGGATACTCATACATGTTGGCGTAGTCGGTTTAGTAGCAAGATCCACTGTTTGCAAAATATTATGTTGGAAGAATTACACTAACTCAAACTACATTATTTTGTGCTTTCGCAAACAATAGAACATAGAGAGAACAAAAAAGAGATCGATAAAATTGAGATAGGAATTTTTAGAGGGTCTTAACGTGGAGTTTTATGCTCAAACAAGAGGTCTCTACGTTCCATAGAGGCCGATATATCACCTATCAAAGTTATAGCATATTTGGGTCTCCGGGCTCTTAAATGACTACATCTGGATTACGTAGCCTAGAAGCAATGGCTCCGTCCAACACTGAAACAAAGCCTCCAAAAGCATTTACTAGGTCAATGAGACGTGTTGGCATAATAATTTCAGTTCCAAGAGCCACTGTTTGCAAAATATTGCATTTTACAGCCCTACACTGGCTCAAACTACACTATTTTGCGCTTTTGCAAACAAGAGAACTTCGAGAGAACCGAAAGGAGATTGAGAAAACTACCACCGTAAAAAAATATGGTTGGGGGTTTATACACATTTGGGTGTTATGGCAGGCTCCAGGTAGGCCTAGTTCAAAGTCAAACCACCAGATATGGAGCCAAGAACCCCTTCCCTATTTATCCCAATTCACGTTTTCAGCGCAAACTTTTGGCGGTCACAAATTGGCACTCAGTCATCCAAACCGAGAATCATCTGAGCGAAAAATTGAGCAAATGATGTCTCTAATTTCACCCAAGAATTCAGGTCCGTGGCATTCCTTGATCCTTCGTGGAATAATTATTTACAAACTACCTTTTCTAGGAAATCCTAAGAAATGAACGAAGTTGAGTAGTGAGAAGTCATGCCCCAAGATGTCATGGGAGCGAATTGCCACCATCATCACATTCTGTTGGAGGGTATATTCCTTGAGGTCCTATGACAGGCTCCAAGTAGGCTCAGTTTGGAGTTGGACCACCCGATCTGGAGCTAAGAACCCCCTTCATAGGTACATTAACCATTGTTAGTTTCTTCTCTTTGCGTATAAAATAATGAAAGCTTCTCCTAGCTTCGAGAATATAAAATTATCTACTAACAGGGCTAACCATGTGAAGGTAGAATCTTGTATGGAACCACTAACCTGTATAAAAGTGTTAGTAAAAGTAATTTAAGTTGAAAAAAAACCATACTAGATATATACAAAATACACAAATTTAATAAAATATATGAACTTAAATCTAGTATGCAAATTTAAAAACTTTAAATAAATATATACCAGAAAAGTATGTAAATTCATTCCAATTAACCATCATGATTGGATCTACTAATTGTGTCAACCACGTGAGGTAGAACCTTTTATGTCACCAATAAGCTGCATAAAAGTGTTAGTCAAATTAATTTAAGTTGAATCAAAACCATACTAGATATATAAAAAATACACCAATTAAATACAATATGTGAACTTGAATCTAGCAGACAAATTTTAAAACTTTAAAGAAATAGATACTAGATGAGTATGTAAATTCATTCCAATGAACCATCAGGATTGGATCTGATATGAATAACAGACATGATTGCTTCATGATCTGGCTCTCAAACCTTCCAAAGAATCTTATTATTAAGCCTTCTTCGATATCATAAAGCTAAATATTTGTCGTTATAACTAGATGTGAATATAAGAGTATTTTCCTATGTGTCTCAAAGTCTTCAAACACCCAAACAGAGGAATTTTTTAATGGATACAGTCGAAGCCAAGTTCTAGTAACTACCACTGACCCTGTAGGGTACTTAATATCTTCGCCATCTATAACAGGAGAAGGAAACATTTTTCTTTCCTCAAAGCAATGACATAAGAAATAGTATGTTCCATCTTCATTGTCTTCTGTCACAATAACTGCAAACACATGTCCTACAAAAAATAGAGGTTTCAACTCAAATTAAAATTACATATTAATTTCAATGGACATAACTCCATACAAAAATTGTAAATAACCATTGAATTTGTCGCACAAAAATCAAAATTTCATGAAAGTCCTTGGATTTTGTAACTTCATCTGGAGAAATAAGTCATGATGCATGTGGAAGTTGATAACTGGGAAGCGGAGTTAGAGGCCTAAAAATCCATCCATCCACCCATTTTTATGAATCACACTTAGCAATGACAAATTCAATACAAGATGCACAAAAAAACGCCCACTTTCTTGTCCACATGGTTCATGAAGAATCATTTGAGCTTCAAATGAGTGTAGATCACTGGACCCTATGAGTGTCATACAATCCTCATAGTTATAAATTTATTGTTCCTTTATCAACCAAAAATATCTATGAACTATGGAATTTTCTTGAGAACCACAGGCCATGTGGTAAATACACCATTCCACTATATTGTTTTCATCTTTCAATTTAGCACCTTCTTTGTTATTCAACTCTTCTCTTGCAAGAGCGCTTTTCACACATGCCCCTGCACCATCATGCTCTCCTTTTCCATGTCCAAGGCTTATGCACAAAGATGGGGGGCAAAAAAATGGACAAAAATATGATTTTAAGAAAAAAGCGAGCGTATTTGGTTAAAGCGCGAGAACATTATGAAATATCAGGTTTGGTTGTTACCAAGCCTAAAATGCGAGCGCATTGTAACGTGCTCACATTCCTATGTGCTATGTAGTATATGTGGTTGAGGCATGCTTCTATGTAGAAAAATAAATGTTTGAGTATAATTTTTTCTTTTATTATTATTTATATTTTATTATTTCTTATACTTTAAATTTATTTTAATAAATATAAGATGTTAGGGTCACTCTGCATATTATAGATCTAGTCTCACAACTCCATCTTTCATGGTTTAGAAGATAGTTTTTCATATTCTAATATGGTTAGTACGTAGGTTATTTTCAAGATTTCAACATTCAGCCTTCAAGATTTTAGGTTTTAAATTATACAATCGATGTCTATTTTGTGAAAGAATATAGGCGTTTTTTTAGGTTTTGGGGCCTTTTAGAAATTGGTTATTGATATTTGTAAGATTTTAATATGTGTTATTGATTGGTTATTGATATTTGTAGGATTTTTAGGATTCCATCATGTTCTCAGACAACTAAACCACCTATTTCACTCATCTAGTTGCTCAACATTCATCCAAAGACTCCTCTCACTTTCCTTTACCAAAATTTCCCTTACATTGCACAAGAGCAAGGTTCATTGGTCAGTTCTTGGTTTTTCTACACTGCAAACTCCTCAAGAAAGCTAAAAGCATCCCTAAACACCCTTCTCAATCTCAAGGAGGTAGAACAAGTTTGGTTAACATATATCCATGTGTATGGGGTTTCGTAGGAGAGGTTTTTTAATTATGGAAAGCTTTAAGGAGTTGCATCAATTGTTCCACATTAATAATTGTATTCTCGTGAATAAACCTGACAGTGATTTGGTAATCTCAAAAACCCACTTATCATAATAATGGAAAATAAATATAACTAATAAAAAGTAACCATCAATAATTAAATATGTGGTAGGACAATCAGTGTCTACCACATGCCACCTCCAAATTCAAAATTTCATTTCATTTAAATTCACTTCAAGAAAGGTTGGGGGAAATGAACTCGCCATTTTATTCACACTTTTAGAGGTCCAGAATGTCAATTTGACCCAAATTTGGCAAATATGGAGAACTTGGAAATCCAAATTGCATTTATAAAGATAAGCTTGAAGCGAAGGAATGCATTTCATAAGTAGTTCCAATCAAAATTAGTTTCTTTTTTCTGTTAATACCCGTTAAAACTAGCCTTTTTATTGCATCCTGATAAAAACAAGTTCCCAGGAGCTGAGGGAGATTTTAAACTTATCACACAAGCATGGGGAGTTATCTCCGATAATACTAGAAAGGCTACCAATGACATCATTAGAAAAAACCAACAAGGGCACAACCCCACCTTCCACCAACCGAACTCCACATGCACTACCACTGCCATTATCATTTCCAAAAATATAAATGGGAATAATTATTCAAGTGTGGATTCCTTTCTTGAAACTTCCATATTTGATGACCACAACTAGAACCAGAACTCGAAATAGAAATAGGACCAAGAACACGACCTAGACCAGGACCTAGACTAGGAATTTGGGAGGATTTCTGAGGTTTAATTTTATTTTCCAAGATGCATTAATCCAATGTTTAAGAATGTTTCTCCAGATGTAAAGAAATTTTGATTCAGACACTTGATGATTCCTAAATGTCCTATCCTACCACAGGCCCCAATAGTCCTCGATCTTTAGATACAAGGAGACACCATTACTTGGATTCCATTTATAATGATAGAGATATTTGTAAATTTGTGATATGACCTCTAAATCTATTTGCATTTCAAGTTGTTTGGAAATCCCATCACTCCCTTCACTAGGAGTGATGACCACCCCTACCTTTTTGAAGGCATTTTTAAAAGCATCCATGGGTTTATCATAGAAGGGAATATCAATGAATAAAAGGTCACTAAGCCAGAGGCCAGCTGACTCCCACTAAAAACTAAAAAATATATATTTACTAGATAATTGATAACCCATGTGTGTTCTTAGTCATTCCCATGTTGTTATTCTTATTTTGTACAAGCAGACTCAATGATGGTTCTAAGAAAGAGACTAGGAAATATGGTCCTAACATTGTCATGCCCTCCTAGTCAAGTATTCGGAAGCCATATTAGTCTTTTTATTCTTAGTAATAATTACCCATGAAATATAATTCTCCATATTTCATTTTCTTTTCTCATCTTCCACGTCATACTGAATATCTTATTTAACAGGGGAGTTTCCCTCTTCGACGGTGATACACCAAATATGAAAATGATCCTCGAGAGTCAACCCTCATCTAACCATAATACTATTACAAACTACTTTTTTGGTAATGTTACATGGTTAAGGGTTGAGTATTTAGGGTTAAGGGTTTAGGGTTTAAGGTTTATGGTTTATGGAACTTAGGGATCAATGTTCATGGTTTAGGGTTTAGGTTTTAATGTTTAGGGTTTAGGGTTTATGGCTTAGGTTTTTGTGTTTAGTGTTCATGGTTTAGGGTTAAGGGCTCAATAATTAAGGTTTAGGGTTTACGGTTTAGGTTTTAGATCCTAGGGTTTAAGGTTTAGGTTTAGGGTTTAGGATTAAGGGATTAATGTTTAGGGTTTAGAGCTTAGGGTTTAAGGTTTAGGTTTTAGGGTTTAAAGTTTATGGTCCATGATTTAGGGTTTAGGGCTCAGGGGTTAGGATTTAGGATTTAGAGTTTACTGTTTAGGGAAAAAAACACTCTAATGGTATTGATATTCTACACTTGATCTTTAGTCTACAGTAGTGATTAAAAAGTGAAAACTTCTCTTGATCTTCTGCACTATAAGGATCTACAAACTTTATATATTACACATCTCTGCCAAACATGTTTTTCCCCACATATACTTGCACTATTGAATGTTTCTTGATCTTCTGCATATAATTACAATATTTATAACACTCTTGGAGCTCCAAATATTTCACAAGCTATAGAAAAAAGGAGATAGATGTATTGGGTAAAATTTCTTTGTACCAAATTAACCTTGGATATCTAGCATTTCCCTCCTTCAAAATATCAACAGATGAAAGTCATCAAATTATGGTGACTCTCTTTGAATGTTATGCCTACGAAGCAGATGAATCCTTTTCAGTTTAATACTCTCTGTCAATACTAATAAGAATGGGTAAGACACGGAACATTACAGTGAGTGAAATAGTTCCCATGCGATGTGAAAAAGAATATAGCTCTATTGGGTAACATTTATTTGTGCAAGCTTCCCATTGGGAAGGGGTTGCTTAAAAAAGGGTTGTACCAAATTTTTCTTCGATATTTGAAATTTCCCTCCTTCAAAATTTTTGTACCAATTTCAAGCATTCTCATTAGTATCTTTTTTTAGAATTCTTTCCAACAAGTATTTTTAGTGTTCAAGGTTTAAAATTTAGGGTTTAGGGTTTAAGGTTCAGGGTTTAGGGTTTATAATTCAGGATTTAGGGGTCAATTTTAGGGTTCAAGGTTTAATGTTTAGGGCTTAGGGATTAAGGTTGAGTGTTTAGGGTATAGGTCTCAAGGTTCGGGGTTCAGGGTTTAGGGTTCAAAGTTTGGTAATTAGGTTTTAGTGTTTAGGGTTTAGATTTAGGGCTCAAGGTTTAGGGTTCACAATTTAGGGTTTAGGTTTTAGGGTTCTAGGTTAAGGATTGTTAGAGGAAATTAACTCGTAATTTTATTCACACCTTCATAGGTCCAAAATTTCAATTTACCGCAAATTTGGAAAATATGGAGAACTTGGAAAGCCGAATTGCATTTATAAAGATAAGCTCGAAGTAAAGGAATGCATTTTGTAAGTAATTATAGTCAAATTTGTTTTCTTTTTTTGTTGATACCCACCACAGGAATACGAACACAACCTAGACTGGAAATTTGAGAGGATTTCTCAGGTTCAATTTTATTTTCCAAGATGCATTACTCCAATGTTTGAGAATGTTTCTCTAGATACAAAAAAATTATAATTCAGACGCTCGATGATTCCCTTATGTCCAATCCTACCACATACCCCAGTAGTCCTTTATCCTTGGATACAAGGAGACATGATTAATAAGACAAACTAGGGACTTTCAATGCAGAAGATGTTTTTGTGAATATATAGTTTTGACACATCACGTCATAGCCTTCATTAGGCTTGATGACTACCCCTATCTTTTTAAAGGAACTTTTTAAAGCATCCATGGGTTTATCATAGAAGGAATCATCAATGAATAGAAGGTCACTAAAACATAGGCCAATTGAATCCTATTAAGAACTAAACAAGAAATACTTACTATGTGATTGATAACTCATTAATGTTCTTAGCCATACTCGTATCGCTATGTTTATTTTTCACAAACAGACTCAATGATGGTTCTAGGCATGAGACTAGGAAATATGGTCCTAATATTGTCATGGATTCCTAGTCAAGTAGTCGGAGGCCATATTAGTCTTGTTAATACTTAGTACTAATTACCAATGAAATCTAATTCTCCATCTTTCATTTTCTTTACTCATCTTTCACGTCATACTAAATAACCAATTTGACAGGGGAGATTCCCTCTTTGACGGAGATACATTGAATATGAATATGATCCTCAATAGAGGAGATGCACCTGGAAAGGTATCGTTAAACCCTGAGCCCTAAACCCCTACCCTTAAACCCTAAATCTTAAACCCTTAACCTTAAAACCTAAACCCTAAATCATAAACCTTAAACCCAGAGCCCTAAACCCTAAACCCTGAGCCATAAACCCTAAATCCTAAACCCCAAAACCAAATCCATACATCCTAAACCCTCAACCATAAACCCTAAACCCTAAACCATGATCCCTAAACCCTGATCTTTGAGCCTTAAAAATTTATATTTGTACATAAAAGCATGCCGAAAACACATATACCCCACAACACTTTAAAACATGAGTGCGTTATAGCATGCTCAAATTTCACCTTTTTTTGGCTTTGAAATTCCCAATCCATAGGCTTGGATTTTCCTTGGATTACCAAACCAAAGGTTTGGACTGTTTCTGTGTGTTTAAAACTGTGTTTGAAAAAAAACATCAAATTTTCACGTGTGCAACCCAATATCTCGTGCATTAAAACATAATATTCAAAAATAAATTCTACTACGATGCCAAGCTCAGTTTTACCTTGATGACAAGATATTTGTTTCTAAAATCTGATTAGTTTAAGGATTTCATCCATATTTTCTATTACTAGTGCCTTATCTTCTTGTAAAAACCTATGCATACATTTTGGTGCACAATTTATGATTATTTCATCCAAAAAAAAAAATGGTTTTTTCTAAAATCCATTCTACACGCACTAAAAAAAAATAAAAAATATTTTTTTTTTCTCAAAGTTAAGGGGGTGCACACACAAATATTTCATTTTCAAGATATGTGCACTTTGAAAATTAATAAAAAATTATACAATAATCCAAAAATTATGAAAAATTAATTGGACCTCGTACATGGTCTTAGCTAACTTTCTACAAAAGGGATTTGAAAACAAAAATATAAAACTAAAAAAATTCGCGGGGGGAGGGGGGGCGGCGCACACACATTAGGTTCTTATCTTTTTGACACAAAAATAGACATACTTTGTGTGCGCACCACATTTGAACCTCTTTATATCAACTAATTTACAAAAAAAATTAGTTTAGATACTAGATTCCGAGATCTACGGTACTTATTTTTATCACTTTGTCAAATTTTTAGCATAGGCATGGCTAATTATTCGATGAAGTTCAGGTTTTGCTTATTTCAGGAAAAAGGTGTCACTTTTTGACTCCCCTTTTGTCCCCCATCTTTATGCACTTACCCTCTAGCCTTAGTGAAACTCCAAATATGGTGCACACCCATCTTTATGTGCATCCTACTCATCCAATAAAATATTGGTGTATTCTTAAATTGAGACATGTAATTATCTGACCATATATATAATGTTGATTGAAGCAGATATCCTTATCACACAAGTTTTTATAAAATAACTTGAAACACCTTTGCAAAAATTGAGTATAATGAGTAAAATCATCACTGATATAAAAGTGTTACTCTCTTAAAAATATTTGATCATTCTCTGTACTGTCATCAGAATGTATAAATGTTATATGCACAAAAATAACAACATGTAATGAGTTATAATATTATGATTGAACCTCCATTTGTGGTTGCAATGTGTAATTCTCTGCAAAATCGACCACTGAAACAATAGAACCAATAGGAAATATGTCCATGCATATCTTGAATTGTTCATCTAACCATTGAGCTCTGTGTGTATGCCTAGCATACTCATAAACAATTTCATCTTTAAATTTTCTCAAAAATTCAAAAACAGGTATATGTTCTGTAACTGGCTCACACCATTTATACTCCTTTCAATCTTTCAATTGGTATGGTATTGATTTATATTTATTAAAAATAAATAAATTATGTTCTATTACACCTCCAATTTTCTTATGGTTACAAATTTCTAATTTAGGTAATTCACCGCACGTACCATAACTTCCATCTAAATAATCCTGACTATAAAAAAATGTCCAATTTCTTTTTTAAAAATATCGTAGGAATGAAATCCCTGGAAGATATTGGTGTAAATTGAACACCACATTCCGATAACATAGTTTCAGAATGAAAATAAGAAAGAATTAGTCAAAAAATATCATAATACATCGTAAATTAAACATGTTACCTACAACAACAAGTGGTGCGAGAGTGATTGATTTTCACATAGAATGGTTTCAACATTTCAAAAAAATGTTGACTAATTTTAATTTCTGGATGCTCCTATTCAAACTTATGAAATTTTTATTTTGAGTCATATCTAAGAAACAATTTGGATGTGGTTCACAATTAGTAAAACCAACTCTCCTTTTTATAACATCTCTTGTGTTATGTGAAAATCTAGTGTGACCATGCCAAAATTGAACAACATCTTCTCTTGTAGCATCAGATATATCTTTTTCTTTACATTGTGCTCTAGCAGAAAATGCCCAAAAATCAGTGTTATTGGGTGATTGAAGGATATTATGCCTTTCAATTGCTTTCATTAGATTTTTTCAATTAACTTTCAACATTCAGCTTGGTTTCATAATGAAACATTATTTTTTTTGTTGATTCAATTACAATACTAGTAACAATTACATGACACATGAAATTACTATCCCTTGTGTGTCTCTTGACACCGACAATGTGATATGCATCATGTAGGTTTTCAACAATTGCAGAGGTTTGACTATGCATATTAGATGTTGGCAATCCTAAGGTGTTTAATACAAGTCTCATTTTATTCAATTTCATCAAACTAACCAACAACTGACATATTTAGGAATCATTTAAAATTTCAAAATGATTATTCTAAATTCCAATGGCTTTTCTTCTAATTTTCTATTCAGAAAGTTTTTCAAACATTTGTTTCAAAATGTTCTCATTAATTTCAATAAAATAATTAGGTCTCTTTCATAAAATCCTAGGAGGTGTTTTTTCCCAATTTTTTGTTTTCTACGGTTTCAAAATGAATTTCTTGATTCACATGATCATTGTCTCCTTCAATTTCAACATCAACTACATTGCAAGTATTTAATTCATCTTCATCATGAGTATTTAATTCATCTTCATCACGTGTATTTAATTCATCTTCAACATTGATGGTAAAAAAATTACTTGGTTCCTCATTGCTTACAATAGTAGGGGTTTAAGATGAACCTCATCTTGATTCAGAAAGTTTCTGCATTCGCTCATAATCTTGCAATCTTTTTGCCTCTAATTCCTTCAATTTTTTTACTTGTTGATTTTATTTTTTTTCTTCGTTTCTTGTCTCCTGTGATGTTTCAATCGATGTAGGACAACTCCAAATGATGCAAGGAACCTTAAAAACAGTAAAAAATAGCTTCCGATGACCAGAAAAAAGTGCAGAAGGTGGCAGAACTTTGCATAAATTCACACAGTTAGGTCAGAGAATAAAATAACATGGTGAATTGGATGTTGGGATTCATGTAAATATGATTCTAAGAACCATGATCACGGTTCTCTTACGACCGATCAATTTAGAACCATGATCGTAATTTATAAAACCGTGATCGCGGTCCTAACTATATAATGAAATCTGACCCTCAAGGCTCGAGAAATCTTGGTTTTTCCCGAACCTGAACTTTGGGAGGTCATTATGGCATGTGAAAGGCCAAAAACATCAAATTTTCTCTTCCGTTGACTTGAACCATGTCGAAAAATAAAAAACATGTCACAAAAATGGTACCATCGCATAGAGGAGACTGTTAGCGTCGTAGAAATATTGATTTTAAATTGAATAAAATATGATAAATATCATTTTATAATTTTTTTACTAATAGTAGGTCTTTAAGACACTTTTTCCCATGAATCTTCATTTCTACGTTTAAGACTGAAAATTTTGTTTCACTTATCAGAATGTGATAAAACCTATACTATTCCAACCGTGGAAAAATTCTACACATGTTAAAAAAAAGGCATTTGATTTCAATATATTTTGATGAAGTTATGGCGGGAAAACAGAAAGTGCTCCGTTTTCTTTATGTTTTCAGACCACTTTCATGGAAAAAATCATTAAAAAATATAGTTCTCAAAAAATACAAAATAAAATCTATCCCAAGATAGACAGTGACATGTAACTTTTCACAAAAGGGGAAAAAAAATTAAGTTTTGGTCATCCAAATCACGGGAAAACAAACTACAATCTTATAGGTTTTTTTAAAAATAATATCAAGTCATTGAAGTTTGAGTGTTTAATATAGATAAACATGTTCGTTTTTTAAAAAATTAGTAGTTTAGAAATTAGATTCCGGATTCTATGATTCATATTTATATAACTTTTTCTAATTTTGAGTGCACACATTGCTAATAATCCATATAAGTTGAGATTTCACTATTTTTTGCAATATGACGTCCACTTATGACCCCTTTTTGGCTCCTAACTTGCTATACTTACCCCTCCCAAAAATTCTCCTTCATATTTAACCTCTTCAATGCATCCCTTTCAGTAATTCCATCATATATTTTATGTGTGATTGCTCGTTTATATATATAATAGTTTATATATCTACACTTTTAAATTTATGTGATAAATTTAATTATACATTCAATTAAGGCACTCAAGATCAATCCCTTAATATATTTTAGATAAATATATTTAAATTAATATATATATATATATATATATATATATATATATATATATAATCCATTTAATTATATTAATGTAAGTATGGATATTTTAGATATAGTAATTTTATAAATAGTAAAAGATATTAATACAATCTATATATAATTTGTCATACATATTGATTTTTTTTAAAAAAAATTGTGAATTTATAGATGGTCTCAACCTAGTTAACTGTTATATTATTATTGTACGTTGGACTGAATTTTTGAAGTGAACAAATATATTTTTTATTTCTTAATCAAACGGACCTTAAATTTGAGATTGAAATTGGCCTACATAACAATCAAACACACGTTATATTTATGTTCAAAATTTCCCAATAATAGTTAAATGAAACTTAAATTTAAAATAAAACATTCAATATTTACATCCAACTTTTGTATTAAGCTCCTCCAACTAATGGTATACATTACGTTAACAACATAATTATTTTAATAAATTTAGTGTGATCATATACAAAATATATGAACATAATGTGTTTTTTTGAATACGATGTTTTAAATGCTCAAGTTCAAAATAGAGAAAAATTTGAATATTTTATTTTTAAAAATAAACTCTATCATATTTGTTTGATTGAATTTGTGCTTTGTAGTTTAAAAGTTTGAAACCTTCATACTCTAGGATTATCCCATCTTTCGGATTAGACCCAAGATTTAGATTAGGGTAATATAATCTATTGCATTTAAAATTTAGGCTAGCTTGGTTTTATAGATTCCTCTTATAAAATGAAAACCCAAAAACATAATTCGATTGTGAGATCTATTTGTGAAATTATTTATAGATTACACGCATTTAGCTTTAGGATAAATAAAGCATAGCTTTGGTTGTATATCTCATTCCACATAACATCCATATTAAAAAATAAACAAATAGTTTAGAAGATTGAATTCAAAGAACACTAAAAATAAGATATGAAAATAACGGTTATATAATAATAATTGTTGTTATCAATACTTAATTTATAGCATATTTTAAATTAGTGAAAACAATTAGCTGTTTCTATAGATTAACTTTTATTTGCATATTTTTTGCATCTTATATATTCACAAAAGATAAAAATATAATTTTTAATGTTTCTATCAACCAGAGTAGTGAAAGGTAAGCTTTGATTGTTAGATTTACTTTGCACGCATTTAAAAATTAAGCTTTTGAAACTTCTTTTTCAGCAATTCTTTTAATCCATTTCATTGTTTTTAATTGTGTTCATATAACTCATACAACAACCAACTAAGAAAAACACAGACAACATATAAAAACTTGAGTTAAACACAACTAAACACAAATTTTAGACATAAATGATCCCATAAATATCTAACAACAATCTTGCAACAACCACAACACATAGTTAAATTATTTAAGGTTTAAGAACATGAAAAAACAAGACAAGGATGCTCAGTGATTAGCAAGATAGTGAGCTATACTTAAACAAATTTACTACAACATGTCTCTACAGTTCTAGTTCTAGCCTAAGATCATCCCAAAATATACTTTAACAGTGTGCTTCACTTCAGATCATAGAAAGGACCACACAATGATTGTCTCTTATTCAACGTGAATGACTCTAGAATGCCATATATTCCTGGGAAGAGTTGGAAATTTCCCTTGTGTTCCCACTCTTCTTGAGAAACAAAACATTATGGATGACATATTTGTTTTACTCATTTGAGGGTATTTCTTTCCTCATGCCATATCCAAAAAACATCGTTCCCGAACTCATTTTTATTGATGGTGAAGCCCCGAAAGAAAAAAATCACGTATGTCATCTCATTAAACAACTAATCCCATTGGATATTTGAGTGTTCTTAGCTTGTCTAGCAACTACTATCATATCCTTCAACATGAAATTTCTAGATCAAGGCCTACCATCTTCAAACAACAAAACAACCATTTCATTTGGTATTCAAAAACCCAATATCCCCGTCTTCATAGAAAAATATGTAGACCTAGAGCTTAACACTGTAATCATTATTGATCGCACCATATATCGTGAACAAGTTCATAGAAGCTTCACTTACCTTGATGAGTAATTCTTACTCTCTCCAAGATACAGGTAGAGGAGCTATAAGACCCTTGTTACGATCAACCTAAGTAAGGGGATTTTGTTTTGAAGCATACCCTTAATATACAATCAACGCTACTAATGTTAAACATTGTTATTTAACTTACTTCTTAATAATCAAACATGATTAAAATATTCATAATCCATGTGATACCATATAATAAAGATGTGTAGTTGTAAGGGTATATATAGCTCCCCAAAATCTTCCTTAAGTCACTCTAACTGAGTGCGTACACTTTTTTATATTTGGTTTAAACTTTTATGTAGTGCCCAGTTCCCTTCGACAACTTTTATTATTAATTATGATATTGTTGACTATATTATGGATATTATTGTAACTTTTAATTTAGCATGATGTTAGATGTTAGAGCATGGACTGTTGTTGACCTTGATTTATAAATGATGCATGTGGATTATTAGAGACATTTTATATGGATGATGATATGTTGTTTGACATGGTTATATTTATATATGTTGTTTGGACATGTGATATTTGATATATCGACTAGACCTAGAAAATTGAATTAATTTGATGGTCATATAGTTGTTGATGAAATTGTAAATGATATTGCTACTTGCCTTGATGATGTTGTGATTTATGAATAGATAATTTTGGAATTATATTTTATATTTATTTTTGATGATTTTATGCGGCTACAAGGGTGAAGGAGGTATTTTTGTTTTGCAGATAAACATATCGCAACAAACATCAGGGGATTCGAGACCAACCACGTTGGAATTCTATATGAATTCAACAAGGGCCACCTTGGCAACATGTATTTGTTTGTGTATGTTTGATTGTTAGGAATTCCTACGAGGGGGGTCACCTTTGAATGCGACCAAGGGATTTATTGTATTATTTTATTTGGTTCACTTGTTTAAATTTTGTATGTGTTCATTAAGTGATGTGTTTCCCCTTTCTATCTAATTAAATTGCGTGTAAATATTGTGAGTAATCATGTTGTTGAATTAATTAAATAAAATGGGTCATAAGAATGCATTTATCATAGTTGATGGCTCTTGGATTAAGTGTTGTAAGTGACGTGTAAGAGATGTGTAAGTAAATTTGAGTGTGAAACACTCCACCTTCCTTTTCAAATTCGGATTTGTCCTTGGAGGCTGATTTTGGAGGCTTGTGGGACAAGTTAAACTTGTCCCAAACCTCTTAAATTTGTATACCAACATTGCCTATGGCTGGGGAGTCAAGATTAGACCTTCATGATGTATTTTGGGAAGAAAAGTTGTAAGGTTTTAATTGCACTTTCTTACATGTTTTTAATTTCAGTCCTTATGGGGTGTGGGCTTGGATTGAGTGTGTAAGTAAAACTATCATTTTCCACCCACATATTTATTATGCCTTTGAGATTGAAGTTGACTTATGAGTTGGGGTTGAGGATGTGTGATGTGGCATCCTACATGGATCCACCTCATTCTCTTCTCTTCCCTCTTCTATTTATTCGAATTCCTTGGCTTGTTTTGGGGTTACTTCACTTTGGATTACTTCATTTTTGGGTGATTTCATCTTGGTTATTTCATTTTTTTGAGCTCATGCTATTGGAGAAAGTTAGAGATTTCTTGAATGGTTATGGATTGTTGATATTTTGGACTATTTGGATAGGAAAAATTCTTGTTGAACTTTGGAGAAAACTGTATCACGGAGAGGTAGGAGCTTGGCTCTTTAAATTTCTCTTCTTTTATTTATGCATATGTGAATGTTTTGGTATGTTTTTTGGTTGGTTGGGTAGATGGCCTAGGTATGGTGTAAGAGAAGACTACGGGGATTTGTTGTGGGGAGGCATAAGATATTTGGGGAGGTATAAGGGAGGAGGGAGTTGGGATTGGGTTCCACCTTGTAAAAGAAATAGCTTGCATTTCTTTACTCATTATGGGGTGCCATAAGAGTTTGGGGAGGCATAAGGAAATGGGAGGTATAAGGGGTACTTGGGGGAGGCATAAGAGCATGTCAGGGATTTGAAATGATATATATATTGGTAGTTTGTTTTCAAGTGGTGATACCCATTTCCCCTTTGGAAGTATAAGAAGCTTCCCCCATAGGTCTTGCTCCTTTGGCTTGTGCATGATGAAGCTTGAGTATTGTTTGTTGTCTTTCTTGAGGTTGCAAAATGCAGTATGTTTTTGGAAGGTGTTTGAAATGTGAAATCTAATTTTGTGTTTTGGAACCCTGTTTATTTCCATGAGTTGAAATAAATTTCTGATTGCAATATGGTTGGGGCTCGGGGGCCAATGAAGGAGGATGGCTTCTCCTCTTCTTTGGAATTCTTGGTTTTGTGGAGAGTGTTGCCTTTCCCCCTTTTTGGTTGTGATCAAAATGGAATATGATGGATCTTCTTGTTTTTGTTCTCGAGATGAGAATTAAGATAGATTTGGCAGTCCCTTTGAGTTTCCCTTATTGTATAAAAAATTCCCCACTTGTAGTGGATGACATTGTAATATTATTTGTGTTGAAAGTTGCCCTGTTTTAGAAAAGAAATCTACGTTCAAATGTGAAAGATATACTTGGTAATATGTTCTATGAAAAGAAATGTGAAAGAGATGTATTCTATAAAAAAAATTTGGATGAATTGAAAGGAAATATGTAAAATAAATTATTTGAGGTCAATAGAAGTTATTTTACCTTGTTCAAAATGTTTTTTTTATTAATTGAAATCTATGTTTGAAAGATTGGAGAAGGATGTAGGAAGAAATATTACATTTCTCTGTTTCATTTGAAATGCTTGATTTTGAAAATAGAACTGCATTCTGGCTTTTTACACGCATTGATAGAAGTAAAGTGAAACTTTGTAAATTGGATTGGATGAATTCAAATATTAAAGTATGATAAATGGAATAGATCAACTCGAGTTGGAAATTTGTAGATCTCTATTCGATGATTTTAAACCTGTAAATATTTATTAAGAAAATCTACAGTTTAACCTCCAACAATGGGAAACAAGTTAGAAACATTAAAATGAAGTAAGGAAGATTAAAATACATCTTAAAACCATTGTTTTTCTCAAAGAAATTCACATAGACTTCATTAATCAGGCTAAAGGTAGAAAAATGTTTTTATCAGAATAAGGGAAGAAATTCAAAATGAAAACTTATCCTTTAATAAATTGATCCTTTCAAATCTGTCCAAATTCTTTCCAGTCAAACCTCCATGTCTATTTGACATGTTGAAAGAGAAAGAATGGTGGATTTGAAAAAAATTTGCAAGTTAAAAAGACCAGTTCACATTTTTATAACAGAAAAGACGTTTTCATAAAATGTACCCTTCAAAGTTTATCGAAAATAAAATTTTAAGGTTGTTGTGTAAATAGGAGGTCAAGACCTTTCCAAAAAGTCCTCGTTTGCCAAAAATCGATCTTCCAATAGAAAGGTATGGCCTTCTTACAGTTTTACTTCATTTTGGCTTAAAAAAAAACTAACTGTAAAATTTTATTGAATAAAATATTCGCTGGTGGACCCACGGGCTAAAAATTACCTTTTGCACTTTTTGCACAAAAAATGAAAAAAATTCACGAAGTTCCCCACCGCCCTGCTAGTCTGAAACCTTCTTTTGGCAGAAAAATAATATAAGTTCGAAAAAGTAATTTTGGCCAAAAAAAATCTCCGCAGCCCCACATCCTCGCCCTTCATCTTTAAAAATCACTTCTGCAAGCACGTAGGCCTGCATCCTCAAACTTGACTTTTTTTGAAAATTTGGTGAAAAATCTTATGTCTCCCCGTAGGCCCACTTCCCCGCCTATCACTATTGGTTTAACACATGGCTTCCTTAGGCGTCGGTGGAGGAGCAAAGTGTTTTAAACCTTCAAAATTTTCTTCTAAAATAACAAACTTTCCAAAGTTCCTCTATAGGCCCGCCTTCCCCACGTGTCATTGTTGGTCTGACACATGGCATTCTTAGGTGTAGGCATAGGCGCGGAGCATTTTTAACCTTTAAACTTTTCTTTCTAGAATTGTCAAAATTCTAAGTCTCCCCGGTGGCTCTCCTTTTTTCAAGTCACTGTGGGTGTGATACGTGGATTCTTTTGGCATTGGTAGAGGCATGAGTTGTTTTAAACCCTTAATGCCTTTTTCTTCAAAAGTCATAATTTCCTAAAGTTCCTCCGAAGGTCCGCTTCTCCACTCACATATTTGAGCTTGACACGTGGCGTCTTTGGGCGTCGGCGGAGGTGCGGATCATTTTAAAGCCTTAACGCTTTTTCTTCACAAAATTCAATTTTTTCTAAGTTTCCCCACCGGTCCGTTCTCCCCGTTTGCTTCCTGGTCTTGACACGTGGCTTCCTTAGGCATCGACAAAGGCACGGATCCTTTTAATCCCTTAATGCTTTTTCAACACAAGGCTGAAAAATCCCAAGTTCCTCGGGCGACCTGCCCATCCGTGTTAACTTAAAATTTTGGACACGTTTACTTTGTGGCCTTAGTATTTAATTGTCTTCTTTTGGGGTGAAGCCCCACCACAGGCTCGCGGGCGTGCGGATCTAATTTGTGCCTTTTGCCCAAAGGGAAAACAACACTAAGTTTCTTCCTCGCTTCGTCGGCCCGCGTTTGGGAAACATTTTCTTCCCCGCTCCATCATTTTGCGATATTCTCTGGGAGAAATTTCTTCTTGAGGCCCACAAGCCTACGTTTGGGAAAAAAATCTTCCCTAGTTCCGCAGGCCCACTTTTGCAAAAATTTTCATCCCAAGGCCCATCGGCCCATAACTTTAGAAATATGAGGAGTTAGGAGGACTTCTTTATATCATTGGAAATGGGAGAAAATTTCCTATCTAATGGGAATGTTTTACATAATTTTTAACTGTGCTAAAAATGAGAAAAATTTGGTTGAATCATATAAGTAAGTATGAGAGTGGGTAAGTGAGGAATTATCCCTTTAATTCAAATGTTATATTCTAAAACTGGAATTCGATGGATGAGCACGCAAGGAGACACTTCCTACCAGTTCCCCTATATAAGGAAAATTCATCAGAGTCGACAGGACTGAGAACTAGAAAACCATTTTCAAATGGCGACAAGTTTTCTGGAGCGACAAGTCGAAATTGGTCCAGTTTGACCTCGTCAAACTGCGACCGGAGGCCTACAAAATGTCATCGTCAAAATATCTAGAAAATTGTGTTTCCGTAAACTGAAGGTTCCATGCAATTTTCTAGTATAAACACTAGAGGTTTGCAAAGACGGGAAATAATTTCTCTATCCAGGTTTCAAATGGAGGTTCAAAACGAAAGCCAACTTTCTAGATTTAACAAATTTCTATTGCTGTAAGCCAGTGTAATAGGGCTCCTATAAGAGTGTCAAAAAGATCACATATGTTCGTTCAGGGTCAATCCAAAGGTCAAGGTGACTCCTCGCATACCAAGGTACTTGAATGAAGCTTAACATCTCATTTTCAGAGTTACGAAGGGTACTTAATGAGTCTCCGAAAAATACAAAAATTAACTATTTAAACTGGGTGATGATCAACATTATTACTGGAAAGTCAATTTCAACTGGTCGATAAAACAATGTTGTAGCAATCCAGTTGGGTAGGAAGGTTTCTCAATCACCTCAGAATGAGGGTGGAATTTCATGGTTAAATGCAGAAGAGTTATTTTGATTTCATGAGTTACGACACGACATTTCATTGTTTTTGCAATGAGTTGAGATAAACATTTAACTGTATTAAAATCCTAATATTATAAACTTCTATTAAGTCGCAAAAGAGAACTAAAACACAAGAATTATGAGAGGTAAGGGAAGGTGAACCATGCCTGGAAGGAACGGAGTCGGTCAAACCCGCAGGCTTCAGTTCCGCATATTGCTTGGGAACTTCGTCAACCAATTCATGAGTCTCGATCTAACCTCCACAACGTCACACAAAATTCCCGATCACTTGAAGTTTTTCCAACAAAATAAGTTTCCCATTATGTTCTGATAATTTTCTAGGGCCTGCACACGGGCTGAGAGAATGTTGGCAACGAACAGGAGGCTCTATCTGTGAGTGCAATTGCTTGAAAGTTTCTAAAGCCTTTTTAACATAGCCATTATGTGCATATCCTACAATCATGGCACTCCATGAGACCGCATTTCTTTGAGGCATTATATCAAACAGTTCATTCGCCTTCTCAACAAATCCATTTGTGCATTAAATATTGTTTTAACTTCATAAAGATGGACTTGGTGATGTTCTGCATTTTGTATACATGTCTACCAGGGCAGTTGCAACTACAATATCTAACAAAACCCCTCTTTTTTTTATCCACGCAGGAATAAAGGCTCATTTGTTTTAAGACACAGGCTAGGAGGATGCTGGTACATGCTACAATAATCCATGGCACTCCATGAGATGACATCTGGCGAGGCATTTCTTTAAAAACAGCAAAAAAAACACCTTAACCAAATGGATCTGAGAAAATCTGCAACCATAGGTGAAACCACGTTTCCTTTAGGCATTTTTTTTTCCTTTTCCCTGCGCGTTTTCAACTGCCATAATAGCCACAACCTCCTCCAACACTTTCTTCAAGTCTAGTGGGTGTGTAGAACTAGTTCAAATCTTCCATCCTCCCTCCATAGCGGTGGCTTCCCTCTATCTCCATTCAAAAAAACCAAAGGATGAAAAAAAAAAACATAAACAATGGAGCCCGAGCCCCCTTTTGCCCTAAACCGCCCCAATTTTCACGGCCTTTTTTTTATTTCATTTATTTATTTATTTTGTTTGTTTTAATCAAAAAAGGGCATAAAAACCCTAAAACGAAAGAGATAAATAAATAAAATATAGCTTAAAGTTAATCCATTACCATAGTGATAAAATTTAACACAAAAGAAACTGATCGTAAAATGAAAATATAAATTATAATATTATTATAAATATTATTTTAATGATTTTATGGCTAAAATAATGATAATAATTATTAATCCTATTAATGGCGATGACCAGCCAAACTCGAAGAAGTGAGACATAGATTTTCCTTTAACCGGATAATCGTTCATAACGCTATAAGGTCCATAGTTTGGGGTGTCGACAATGACTTAAAAAGGCAAGAAGGAGAGGGAGGGTGCAAAATATTCACTACAACAAGGAAAAAGTCAACAACGGTCAACAATAGCACACACACACAAATCTCCCATGCTTAGCAATAGGGGCGACATCGAACGGGGCATTACATTCTCCTCCCCTTAAGAAAGCATCATCCTCGATGTGACATACAATGAAGAAAGACAATTTGTAGCAACAAGGAACAAATATGGGTGAAGGTATGCTCTAAGGTTAAGATTTCAGACACAAAATCACGGCCACGGGGTGGCCCTAGGAACATCAGGTAGAAATTTTAACTTTCAAGGTTCTGTGAAGATTGGTAGTTCCATTTTACCTTATTACTTAATTAGCATTTTCTTTTACAGTATTTCTTATCTCAAGATTATAATATTCATTGTTTAGAATTTTTTAGTTGTCTTAAGTTTGTGGGTGCCCAACAATAACTAACATCAAGATGTCACACAAAACTTAACACAACACATACAACCCACGATAAATCTTGCTACCTACTTTCATGACTGTATCATATCACAAGGTCTTTTAATTCCTCCATAGAATGAAAACAAGTAGTCCACATAGCAAATAATTTCTGACAATTACATCCTAGACATAGATCTAGTACACACATATGACTAACAAATATAATCATCACACTGATACATATACAATGAGTATCACAATACCCCTAGAAATCCATGACTATACCAACATAGTTCCAAGACAATATCCAATAGTCCATACCAACCAAGGGAAGAGTCAAGCCTCAAACATAACAAGGTGTCAAAAAGAATCACAAGGGTACACATAACTCACTTTACCAACTCCACACATCACAAAATATCAAGAAATAACTCCATATATCTCCCAAATCATCACCATATAACTCCATATACCTCCCAAGGAGAATTAATCATAGTACCAAAACCAAGTCAGGTCACTCAACCATAGAGCCCCATCAAGAATATCAGGTCACTCCACCATAGAGTGCTATAAATAATAACAGGTAACTCAACCATAGAGGCCCATCTCCTTTCTCCTTTTAATGAGGCCAAGTCACCCTATGGCCATGGGCACATAGAGCCCCATCACCCTTAACCCAAGTGACATAATAACTCGTGGTTCAATAACCCACTAGTTATCTATAACTCCTTGCGGCGTACCCCCATACAACGAAGTGGGTCCATAGGTTCAACCACTCCATGGTTAATCCCATGACCGTATTCCAACACATTACGACATTAGAACCAACATAACAATCCAATCAAATTCCAAGTGGCAAAATCAAAAGCCTTGGGCTAGGCTACAAAACTTTTAAATATGAAAAGAAAGTTTTAAAACTAAGAAAAACAAATGGCTAATTAGCCATGGTTAGTGAAAAATCCAAATGTTAATGCAACACTCAAATAAATGCCCAAAATATAAGAACATGTCCATCAAGAAAATGGCTGGTTTTAGCTAAAAGAGAGATAAAGATTAATTTAGGAATAAAATATGTATTGAGAAAAATAGCACATTACAATCACTATGTGGCCTCATACCGCCACCAAAGGGGTACTCATCGAGTTGCTGGCACTTAGACATCGAGCCTCAGCTCGTAAAATATTCATGTAACCAGAAATGAGTATATCAAATAATGTAACTATAAACATCTCTGCCTAAATCATTCCTCCATACTCCCGCAAGGATCAACATAGTCAAAATCACATAGAATTGTCCAATGAACAATCCAATAAGAAAGAGCAGGGAAATCTAGTTGCATAAGTTGAGCCTGAGGTGGTGCACATCCAAAATATACTAAGCAAGCTCGAAGTATACTAAACAGATAGAAGTGGTTTTTTAGTCTATATAAGACTCCACTTCCTTAATCATACTTGGCTCAAGATTATGAAAACCTACTCCACGCCTCCTCTCTCCACACATTCACTCTTGGAATTTTATCCCCTTAGGGTTGTCTAGTGTAAGGTTCACAACATACACATAACTACATCACTAACACAATGGTGATTCACGCACATTAACCATAACATCTTACGTATGGTATTTATATACAAGGTATAACACAATCACTACTTTCATGGGTTATGATACATCACATTACCACATCCTACACCCAAAGTGCAATCACTGTACACTAGGGATCATACTAACCATATGCCCCTAAATCATGACATGAACCATCACATATTACATGAATTATACGTATGAGGAACACAATGTCTACCTTACCACATATAGTCAATTGCAATACAACAAGACAATGCACACAACTCAACACAACATGGTGACAACATGAAGAAAAATTTCCATTCACTTTACATCAATTTTGTCATGCAATACATCAATACACCTTCATATCACATAAAGCCAAAATGTTCTAACCCTCAGCAATCCAAAATAACATTTCGTTCACAAACAACAAGGCAGTACATTACACCCGAATTCCCCATTGAATCAACAACATAGAGAGTGAATACCCTCATCACAAGCACATCAATATGATAACAAATATGCACTAAGTGACATACACAACATGTGCATTCAAAATTTCACAATTATGACATAGTTCACATAACAACATATATCACATTACTCTTCCAATATCCACCACCATCATACAGAATCATCACAACTCCAATCCATCCTAAAGGTTCGAGAGCATGAACCTCCGCTCTGATACCAAATGTAACGCCCAACAATTTTTACACACAATTACGACAATAAAATACTAGGATAAATTTTTTTTGACTTATATTTCTCACTACACACAAAACAGCAAGGGCTCCAAGTATAGAAACTCAACTCACATATGACAATCACATAAGCCATCGACTCACATAGACACATGAAAACAACATAGGCATGTCGATGCCACACTTTTCCAAATGAATGGTTACTAGAAATGACCCAACCACAAGAAAAATGACTTCAAGAATGGCGAACCCACATCACATCATTTCTTTAATTGTATTTTAGTTATGATTAATACTCCAAGAACATTATTGTGCAAGGATAAATTTATCTTTTGTCCACTTGCAGATTCTTAAGTTAATACCGTGGTTAAATCATCGTTCACCCCTTTTTAGTTGGTTTCTTATTCTTTACAAAAATTTCCATAACTTGCATACTTATTTAGCTTAGTTCAAATGCGTACAAAATACTTAATTATCTTGTTCTTATGTGAAGAATATTCTTCTCGAACATATATTCAATTTCTACCTTTTTATTCTTACAACCCATGTGAATGTGACTTGGTGTCCATATAACGATATTGGGATTTAACGGAGTTTTAAATACAAGAAAATTTTTTACCAAAAAAAATTCCTTGATCCCTGTACAGTTATTTCCCTACCATAGTTATTCTAAATCAATGACTTGTGAAATTTCATTTTGTTTTATATATGTATTTTTTTTTTCTCGAAGGTTGAACACACCAAGGCAATTCATATTTTGTGAACCAAAAGAGTATTTTTAATCAAGATATAAGGTCTCCAAAAGTGGCATTATTCTGAACCTCAAATCCTATTTTTACTCTTATATGCTTTATTTTCTATGTCACGTTATGGCCTTATTATTAGCATTGTCTTGTAAAAGGAGTTACGAAGTGTTTGTCCAACCTCTTGAAGACATATATGATTAAGAGACTTGATGCTTCACACGAACCCTAAGTTAACATCCAAATCAACTGAGGTTTAGATTAATTCCAACTTCACCTAAGGGTCTACCCCTCAACTAAATATGAGTTTTAAACGAGAAGAAAAATTTATACTAAACCACCTTCAAGAAAGGACGTAGGTGTTATGTTGAGAGAAACCAAGGTAACACATTAAGCTGAGCGGAGCTAAGAAGTTCATTAACAAGAGTTTAAGACTTAGAGAAACTAAGTCACGACCTCCATCTCTATCATCTGGATCCAATAGGGATCTCATTTGATGAAGAACATTAATTTTAAATCTATCTTCGAAATGCAAGGTGTCACTCCTATCAGACGGGTTTATGACAATGTCACTAACCATACTGACTAAGCCAATAAACCCATTCTTGGGCTCTTGTTTACTCAAACTAGGAGATTTCCATCGAGTGCAGGGTTTAAGTTCACTCTACAGTTTTCAATGTCTTCTACGGTAAGGAGTATCACACATGAAAACAAGTTGTGCTCTGATATTGAACAAGAGTAGAGTGTTTCGATTAAATTCTCTTTATTACATTTACAAAGTATGAATGCACAAGATTACTCGTTAATTATTTATTGAAAACTAATTATGCGCTACAAGATATTACTTCAAATTCATTTACCTTATATGAATATCAAACATTTTTACTAGGTGTACTATAGATCAAAATGGACCTATGATTAAATGCACATTTCCTAGATGTCCTTAAAAGCAGCGTCTCATACATAAAAACAAATTATCAAATATAACCTTCTGTAACAGGAGACTACATTATACATTTATTCATTTAACAAAGAACTATATAAATTACAATGAAAATTAATGAATTTCACATCACCTTTTTGTCGTCACTGTTTCATGCTACAAAACCACGTGAGCATGATATCAGTGATAAATCGCTAGCATGGCATCCACCCTAATCGATCATAATTATAATTTTTTAGTTTCCCATTTACATATTATAATAATTACAATTCTATAATCGAAATAAAAAGGTTTCGAGACATGTATTCGTTACATTTCATTTTACTTCTTTTTGTAACCTAGGAGAGAGAAAGAGAAGAGAAGAGAGAGAAAACACCATTTGTCAAAAGTTCTATTTCACACAAAAAGTTACACTATAGAGTTTTAAACAGTTATTTGCATGTGTTAAAAGTTTCTAGGGTGGTTTGGTAACCCTACGAAGGTCCCGCAGCTTTCTATTTTAATATTTTCTCACTAGCTACAAAACGTTCAAAACAGGCTCGGAGGCTAAGAACCCGCTTCCAAAAGTTATCTTTTGATGAGAACACACACCAAAATCAGATTTTTACGTGTTCCTAGATATACCAAGAGTTCCTAGCAACTGATGGAATTGGGAAAAAGTGAACGGTTTGCGTTTAGCGGCTAGTTTTCCCGGGCTACTAGTCGTAGTTGGCCCAGTGTAAAATGAACAAAAGTTAGCTCGAGGGCTCAGAAAACCATGTCCAAAACTGGCATTCGATGGATGAGCACGCAATGAGACACTTCCTACCAGTTCCCCTATATAAGGAAAATTCATCAGAGTCGACAGGACTGAGAACTAGAAAACCATTTTCAAATGGCGACAAGTTTTCTGGAGCGACAAGTCGAAATTGGTCCAGTTTGACCTCGTCAAACTGCGACCGGAGGCCTACAAAATGTCATCGTCAAAATATCCAAAAAAGGGTTTTTTCCTAAACTGAAGGTTACATGCATAGTATAAACACTAGAGGTTTGTAAAGATGGGAAATAATTTCTCTATCCAAGTTTTAAATGGCGGTTCAAAACGAAAGCCAACTTTCTAGATTTAACAGCTTTCTACTACTGTAAACCAGTGTAATAGGGCTCCTATAAGAGCGTCAAAAAGATCACATATGTTCATTTGGGGTCAATCCAAAGGTCAAGGTGACTCCTCGCATACCAAGGTACCTGAATGAAGCTTAACATCTCGTTTTCAGAGTTACGAAGGGTACTTTATGGTTCTCTGAAAAATGTAAAAATTAACTATTTAAACTTGGTGATGATCAACGTTATTACTGGAAAGTCAATTTCATCTGGTCGATAAAATAATTTTTTAGCGATCTAGTTGGGTAAGAAATTTATTTAATCACCTCAGAATGAGGGTGGAAGTTCATGGTTTAATGTAGAAGAGTTATTTTGATTTTATGAGTTACGACACGACATTTCATTGTTTTTGCAAAGAGTTGATATAAACATTTAACTATATTAAAATCCTAATATTTTAAAATTCTATTAAGGTTGCAAAAGAGAACTAAAACACGAGAATTATGAGAGGTAAGGGAAGATGAACCATGCCTGGAAGGAACATAGTCGGTCAAACCTGTAGGCTTTGGTTCCGCATCTCGCTTGGGCACTTTTTTAACCAATTAATGAGCCTTGATCTAACCTCCACAACGTCACACAAACTTCCTAATCACTTGAAGTTTTTCCAACAGAATAAGCTTCTCATTATGTTCTTACAATTTTCGAGGGCCTGCACAAGGCTTCATCCTTGCACACGGGCTGAGAGAAAGCTGGCAACGGATAGGAGGCTCTACTCCTGTGAGTGTAGTTGCTTGAACGTTTCTAAAGCCTTTTGAACACATCCATTATGTGCATATCCTGTAATCATGGCACTCCATGAGACCGCATTTCTTTGAGGCATTCTATCAAACAGTTCATGTGCCTTCTCAACAAATCCATTTGTGCATTAAATATTGTTTTAACTTCATAAAGATGTTTGTTTACATTTTTATTTTTTATATATATAATATTTAATTAAAGGAAACTCTAGTATACTTGGGCAAAGACAATATCCTAGAAAAAAGCTAAGCCATAGGAATTTCCAATGATTAACCTCTCTACTTTAGGTGAGGTAATCTTCAGCTAAAATCATCTTCAAACTCATATATGAGGGGGGCCTTGTCCTTGAGAGGATGAGGAAGAACATCAACAACATTTGTCTCGGGTTGTGGAAGGCCGACAGAAACTTCCAGTCCATAGTCGTCAGTGACCTAGTGCATCAAGGAGTTGACGTCATCCTTGGGTGTTGAAAGAGAGGTACTGCCAGCCATTGTCGACTCCACAAACTCTGATTGTACTTCCATGTTCACAAAAGTCCTCTCAAATTGATCCATGGTCTGAGATATCTTTTGCATATTCCCAACGATGAGAGCAGCATCCAAATCCTTTACAATCCCATACATGGACTTGGTGATGTTTTTGTATTTTGCATACATGTCTACCAGGGCAGTTGCAACTACAACATCTGACAAAACCCCTCTTTCTTTTATCCACGCAGGAATAAAGGCTCATTTTTTTTAAGACACAGGCTGGGAGGATCCTGGCACAGGCCGTAATAATCCATGGAACTCCATGAGATGAGATCTGGTGAGCCATTTCTTTAAAAACAAAAAAAAACACCTTAAGTGAATGGATCTGAGAAAAGCTGCAACCATAGGTAAAACCACGTTTCCTTCAAGCATTTTTTTTTCCTTTTCCCTGTGCATTTTCAACTGCCATAACAGCCACAACCTCCTCCAACACTTTCTTCAAGTCTGGTGGGTGCACAGAACTGGTTTAGAGCTTCCATCCTCCCTCCATGGCGGCGGCTTCCCTCTCACTCTCCATTCAACAAAACCAAAGGATGAAAAATGAAAACATAAACAATGAAGCCCGAGCCCACTTTTGCCCTTAACCGCCCCAATTTTCACGAACTTTTTTTATTTCTTTTATTTTATTTATTTATTGTTTGTTTGTTTGTTTTAATAAAAAAAGGGCATAAAAAACCTAAAACAAAGTAGATAAATAAATAAAATATAGCTTAAAGTTAATCCATTACCATAGCGATAAAATTTCGACACAAAATCAACTGATTGTAAAATGACAATATAAATTATAATATTATTATAAACATTATTTTAATGATTTTACAGCTAAAATAATGATAATAATTATTAATCCTATTAATGGCGATGACCAGGAAAACTCGAAGAAGTGAGAACTAGATTTTCCTTTAACCAGATAATCGTCCATGACGCTACGAGGTCCACAGTTTGGAGTGTCGACAACGACCTGAAAAGGCAAGAAGGAGAGGGAGGGTTCAAAATATTCACTGCAACAAGGACAAAGTGAACAACGGTCAATGAGAGCACACACACACAAACCTCCCATGCTTAGCAATAGGGTCTTCATGTTAGCAATAGGGGGAACATCGAACGGGGCATTACATTTGAGCTTGACATGTGGATTCCTTGGGCGTCGGTGGAGGCGCGGATCATTTTTAAAGCCTGAACCCTTTTTCTTTGCAAAAGTAAAAAATTTCTAAGTTTCCCCACTGGTCCATTCTCCCCGTTTTCTTCCTGGGATTGACATGTGGTGTCCTTGGGCATCAGCAGAGGCACGGATCCTTTTAATCCCTTAATAGTTTTTCAACAAAAGGCTGAAAAATACCAAGTGCCTCCAGCGACCTGCCCTTCCACGTTAACTTAAAATTTTAGACACATTTCCTTTGCGGCCTTGGGATTTAACTGTCTTCTTTTGGGGTGAAGCCCCGCCACAAGCTCGTGGGTGCGCAGAGGTAAATTGTGCCTTTTTTCCAAAGGGAAAAAACTACTAAGTTTCTTCCCCGCTCCATCGGCCCATGTTTGGGAAAAATTTTCTTCCCCGCTCCGTCGTTCTACGATCTTCTCCAGGAAAAATTTCTTCCTGAGGCTCATAGGCCAGAGCTTGGGAAAAATTTCTTCCCCAGTCCCGCAGGCCCGCTTTTGGGAAAATTTTCATCTCAAGGCCTGCCGGTCCATAACTCGATAAATATGAGAAGTTAGGAGGACTTATTTATATCATTGGAAAGGGGATGAAATTTCCTATCTAATTGGAATGTTTTCCAGAAGTTTTAAGTGTGTTAAACATGAGAAAAATATGGTTAAATCATATAAGTAAGTATGAGAGTGGGTAAGTGAGGAATTATCCCTTTAATTTAAATGTTAAATTCTAAAGTATGAGCTGACCTTTTAAGGGGTCACTTTATGGGGTAAGGGAATGTTTTTTGTTTCTCTAACCCCATATAAATAAGAACCTTGTTCTTTTCTTAGACCTTGTGGAATTAAATACCTTGGGTATTTAATTTTTTTGGTCCTTTAACCCTCTATATTTTAATTAAGGAATATTTAACTATAGTGTTAATTTAATTAGTTATTAAATTAACACCTAAGGATGAATTGAACTATGTATGGATTTATTAATTTTTATAATGAGAAATGTTATCCGTTAAATTTAATTGTCCTTGAACTTGTTGTGACAACTGTAATTTTCTAATCATGTCTCAGGTCATGTGTTTCAAAAAAAATTTATTCCATAATGTTTCTAACTAAACCTAGGTTGTTCTTGGGTTTCAAGTGGGAGTTTTTAGTGGGTGTTACATTTTACATGTTATGAGAACTATGTTCATCTCCTAAGTGCCTATCTGGAAAACATTCATTCAATTTCCATCCGGTATCTGACACTGTTTATTTACAAAATTTGTGATCAGATAATGTAGTTAGCTAATACATTACTTTTTCCAAAGTTTCAAGCATTGCTTTGTAAGTTTAGTTCTATGACCACACACCACGCTATGAAACTCTTCTTCTATTACCACACAACCATCTCAATAAATTTATATGGATTCTATTTTGTTTAAGAATGTGAACTATTCAATAAGAGGGAGAATCTATTATTGGCTCATTTCCCTATATGAAAAAAACACATCCATACCATCTTAGGATTCCTAAGGGAAACATAGGGACCACATAATTATTTCATATCATTAAGTTTTCACTACCCTTCCTGTATCCATCATAAGTTGGCACCAAGATAAGATTCTATCGAGATGATGTATGAACATTACACCCCACGCTCCTTATACTTAGACTACCTTATTTGAGTAATGTAACCAAGTCATCCTTAGCGAGTATTTTTAAATGTATTATTTCATAATACTTAATAGGTTCCATAAGAGGATCATTGTAACTAAACGAGTTACTAACTAATATTAGTTCCTCTTGTTGTACTTTTAACACTTAGTAATTATCGTTAGGTGAAGGTTAATTATTCATTTTTCATACCGAGTCATTTAAATACATTTACTCATCATGATTATTCCATAAAGTATATAAACATATTTATTTCATTTCCTATGTTATCCTTTAGGTTTATCTGTCTATATTCCTTTTTCTTTTATAATTCTATTTGAATAAATGAAAATAGAAATAAAAACATATCTTAAGAAATTATCATCTTAATTAATTAATCATCTTTATCATTAAAATATCTACATTTTTAGTTCAAATAAAATAAGTCATTATACCAAATTTTAAATAAGGGAAAAATATCCCAATCTTCATTAGAAATGTTTTACAATAATCAACAAGAATAATACATTGGGTTATAATGCCGTTTTTAAAATGCGGTGATATTTCATTCACATAATCATATTTATTACAAATAATCCTTTTATATTTATCTCCAAATAAACTCAAAATGTAAAAACAATCACAAAATCTAATACAAGTAAGTACTTGAAGTATTTCGGCATTTCCTGTAAAACTGTAGGAGAGAGAAATAGATATGGATCAGTTCATATAAACTGGAAAGAATCTACATACTCTTATTCTATGTTGTAATTATAATTAAATAACAAAATAAGAGATCGACTAAGAACTATTCTTAATCAATGAGTTATAATCGTAAATTCTATAGTTTATATTATGGAATCTACCTTATAATCATATCTTAATGAATCTTCTAAATTATATAGAAATAGTATTTCCACTGTTACTGTATACAACAAGCCTAATCAAGCTTAGACATTTAGACAATAATGGTTAATTTACCACATTAAAAACATCATTTAAAGATGTAATAACTCACAATATTTTTTCCAACTTTCCTGCTACTAACAACAACTAGAAAGTTCATATTGTAGGAAGTTAATAAGGACAACGGTCTATCTAACAACTCATATTTCCGTAAAGTTAAACTTCATAAGGTTGCAACAATCAATCTTAGCCCAATAAGAACCTCAATCAAATGAAACATAATGAAGTGCTTCTATTTTATATACCCTATATATTATCATTCTTTTCAAGAATGTCTACAATCCCATACAAGGACTCATTTAAACGTAACATAAGTTAACATAAATTTCTAGTCCCAATAAGGGAGAGAAAGAGAGTGAGTTCATCAATAATGTGTGTGAATAATAATGGAATGAGGGGGAGTGGGTGAATTAATCCTTTAAAACTTTAACTTTAATTATCATGTATTAGCATTCATCATTGAATTAGCCATTCATCAAACATAGTCATACATGAGCATATTTGATGTGTGTTAACCATTCACAAGATCATAACACGAGAGAGAGTAGACAAGACACTAAATATAAGTGTGAAATCCTCAAGGGGAAGAAAAAACACTAAAACAATTGCTTATATTACTAAAATCAAGGATTTGCAAGAATATTACCCATCCTACAAGATTTTTTTAGTGCGGTACCAACCCCACCAGGAACACCAACCCCTAAATATTTGTTGATATTATTCAAAAAAAAGGAATCGTATGAATATGACTCATCATAATATATTTTTTAACATAATGACCAATGAAAATATGTTGATCCCATAGTTGATTGTGATCCAATTTCATCTCACAAACACATTAAACCTTCATCAAACTTCTCTCTCTCAACATGATCTATTATTTTTATTTAAGGGATAAATGTAACAATTTACCTTGCACATATGGTATTCAATATTATTCAGATATTTTTAGATCTTCTTAGATTTTTCTATTACCCCTCAACACTTATCTTCACTCTTCTATGGGTTGCTCATACACCCATTACTATAACCGGTCAGAAATGACTCATATAACATGCTTATATACCAATCTCAACTCTAAAACACTACTAGGTCGGCCATGACCAAGTAGGTCAGTCGAAACAACACAAAAATAGAACAAAAAAATCATATAAATAAACTACAAAGGATCATGAGGTTCGGCATGAGTAAAGACATCATGAATAAACACAAGAACACTCCAGCTAGCTCAAAATGCACTCTCCAGACTCTAGTAAATGTATCATGATCTTTAAAAGCATAAATAAACTTTTTCATGGCCCAATAATCTCCACACAAGTCATCATACGACCTGTTATCACTGAATCACAGCACCCCTGTGCATATACCTGAACTCACAGTGTGATTGGATAACATGGGTACTATCTCCAAGTTGTGGGACTTGCTACTTGAGATAGACCTCTAGAGAAAGCTGGTTCTTGCTCCTAAACTACCTGCCACAATCTACTCTAATGCAAGATAAGCTAACTGTTCTAATCTAAATTTCCAAGGGACCAGGGAAAGAGAATACATAAAATGAAATCCTACACTAAAGCGGCGATACACCAGAAAAGGAGGATGTGAGAGTAGTCTCCAAATGTGTGAAATACAAAGGCAAAGTGCACACTAGAAGAGGTGATGACAGTTCTCCATAATCTAGAAAAATGCATTCACAACAGTATTCCAAGCACACACAGTGATAATGAATTCCTGCAAGAACATAATAATAGACACAATATTCTTGTGGAAAGATAAAAGGGCAAGAAGAATGCAAGAAAACACAGCAGGGGAAGATACATCCACAAACTTGTATTTTATTGCTTCCTGGTATGCACAGTTCAGGCTATTACAAGATAAGGGCCTGGATCACCATGCAAGGAGTCCACTACAAGGGCCTGCAACACACTGGCTTCACAAAGCAATTTTGGCAGAGCTTTGCTACCCAAAAACTCTCTCTTTTACAATGAGCCCAACACTCCAATTTATAGAAAAAATGAGAAGGAAAAGAGAAGGGAAAATGGAAATCCCGAAATCTGTCCTTCAACCACCTATAAGAGGCATTAAATTGAGTGAAATGGTTATAAATTACTTGCAAAAGGCTCCCCATACTGTCCCATGTGCTGCAGCAGAGAAAGGATGATGACCATGTCTCTTAATTGCACTCCCAGCTACCAAATAAAACACTATTCTGAACCCGGCCACGTTTTCTTAGAAAACTCAATCAATTTCTGATCAAAACTAGAATTTCTTGATTTTTTTGCATCGGGCTCGGAACCATGATTCCAACGGTACCAATTTTGTGTGATTTCGTTGAGAAATGCAAAAGTTATGGCCTTCTGAGTGCGGGCAGCTACTTTGGACCTGGCAGGCGTTTTCTGTCATTTGACGGGAATGGGCATCAACTGACTGGAGCCGAATATGTTTCTTTTATTTAAATATATCTACCCTCATTAAAATTAAGTTTTGTGGCGTAGAGGATGTCGTGCTCATTCCAGAAAGTCCAATTTTGTGAAAATCGGAGCTCGGAGTCAAAAGTTATGGCCGTTTGAAGTTCCACGGGTCAAATGTTGACTCAGAAGCGTGTTTTGATGAAATAGAGGAGATTGATACCATACTACTATAATTTTCTTTCCTTGAGAAAGAAATGGAAAATATTTTTTATCTAGTGGGCAATGAGGAAGTGGAAGATCTGGATAGAGATCATTCCGTAGGGATGCATGAGGTTTTGGATAGTGTAGATATGAACACGCATGCATAACAGGAACCTATTAAGACAAATAAATTAAATACTGGCATGGATGTTGAACCTAAGGAGGCCATAAGTGGGGATTATTGGTCTGACTGTGAAGTGGAAAAAATCATTGAGTTACTAAGAGATTTTCAGGACTTATTCCCAAGAGGATACCATGAGTTATAAGGCGTGGATGAATAATTAGGAGAGATGAAGATCAAGCTTAAGGACAGTGCATGCCCAGTCAGGAAGAAACCCTATAGAATGAATCCTAACCTGCGCATAAATTTTAAGGAAGAAATTGACAAGATGTTGAATTCTGACATCATCAAGCCTCCATAAGAATAATAGTGGGTTAGTCCCATGGTTATCAGTATAAAGAAAGATGGAAATATTAGAATCTGGGTGGATTATAGAGAGATAAATGTTGTATGTGCCATTGATCCTTTTCCTAAACCTTTTAAAGAAGAAATATTAGAAGGCATTTCAGGGTGTGAAATCTATTAATTTATAGATGGATTCTATGGGTATCATCAAGTTTGAATTTCACAGGAAGATCAAGAAAAAATGACTTTCACCACTGAATGGGGAAGTTTTGCATATACTGTGATGCCCTTTGATTTGAAAAATGCACCTACTATGTTTTTGTGCATATTTGTTCAAGCATTCCAGGATTTTATTCACATTTTCTTACAGGTTTACTTGGATGACTGGACGGTGTATGGACTTGTTAAGGATCATTGTGACAATTTATGCCTAATGTTTGAGAAAATTTCGGCATCTACACATCTCTTTGAAAGTGTATGTTTTCTACACCCTTTGGGACTTTGTTAGACCATATCATGTGCAAGGATGGTTTGTTAGTTGATCTAGCTAAGGTTGCAGTTATTGTGGGGCTGAAGGATCCTACCAGTCAGAGCAATGTGTACAGATTTTTGGGTCACACCAGGTATTACAGGAATTTTATTAAAGGATATGCTAAGATTTCCACACCTTTAGAATATTTGCTTAAAGGGGAAGGAACTTATTATTGGGGATTACCGTAGCAGCGCACATTTGAGGCACTAAAGGAGAGACTTACTACATCTCTTATTTTTTGCATTCCCTCATGGAACCAACCATTTCGTGTACATGTGTACTCCTCTGGCATGGCCATTAGCATGGTGTTAGATCAACGTGGAGAAGGTATTGTAGATCATCCTATCTGTTTTGCTAGTAGAAAGTTGACTCTTGTCGATCAGAACTATACAACAATAGAGTGTGAGGCCTTGTCGATGATCTATGCGTTGCATAAATTCAGACAATATTTGTTAGCGACACCTTTTATGTTTTATATTGATCATATGGCATTGAAATACTTGGTAAACAAGCCCATCTTACATGGGTTCATATGTCATTGGGTGATCTTTTTCCAACAAGTTGACTTCATAGTAGCGGTAAAACCAAGTAAAAGTAATTCTAGACCAGATCATTTATCAAGGATTTAGTTAAGGGAGGACGCATAGACAATTGAAGATACAGTGCCATATGCAGAGTTGTATAAGTTACAACGCACGCCTTCAGAGTTAGAGGATATTATTGTATTTCTATGTACAGGTATGGCGCCAGAAGGTATGAAAGCCTTAGAAAAGAAAAAACTTGCAATTTGCGCGGCCCGCTTTATGTTGATCAGTGGTGATTTATACAAGTTAGGTATAGATGAAGTACTACACATGTGTGTACTAGAGCATGAGCGCACATATATTATGGAAGAGGCTCATGGTGGTATTGTGGGTGGATATTATGCAGGTGATGCCACTACGCACAAGATTTTACTCGTTTGATTATGGTGCGAGACCTTGTAAAAAGATTGTAAAGCATATTTTAAGTCGTGTGATCACTGTCAGTGCCTTTGCAAACAAGGGAAACAAGATGAGATGTTGTTGAGGCCTAATCCTAGTGTAGATCCATTTGAGAAATGGGCTATAGAATTTGTAGGACCTATTTCTCTAGCCGCACGAAGAACTAGATTGTGCTATATAATCACTTGCACATATTATCTTACAAGGTGGGCAAAAGCAACCCTTACAAAGGACTGTAAAGAAGCTGCAGCCGCTAGGTTTCTATGGGAAAATATTCTTACAAGGTATGGATGCCTGTTACATTTAACAAGTGATAAGGGTACACACTTCTTGAATGAGACAATCAGGATACTGTTAGATGAATTTATGATTGCACACAATAAGCTTACACCCTAACATCCTCAGGAAAATGGAACTGTTGAGGATTTCCAAAACAAATTGAGCCAGACATTGACAAAAATATGTGTTGTTAGAAGGAAATATTAAGATGATAAATTTTTTGTAGTGTTATGGGTGTATAGAACAACATACAAGAGATTGAACAAGGCCACACCTTTTCAAATGGTTTTTTGCACAGAAGCAATTCTTCCTATGGAATTCATGTTACCTTCTTTGCGTATTGCACGTGCTGGAGGTCTAGTTGATGAGAAAGCATTGGAAGAAAGGATTGATAGATTGATACAATTGGATGAGACTTGAACCATAACACTTTGGAGTAAAAAGCAAGAAAACGCTAGATAGAAAACATGGCATGATAGACACATCAAGGATAATAAGCTTGAGTTTGGACAGATGGTGTTCCTTTATGATTCAAAGTTTTTACACCATCCAGGAAAGCTTAAAGTGCATTGGTTAGGACCGTATATTATCACTCACATTATTAAATCAGGTGCATGTCAGTTAGAAACACTTGATGCAATATGGTTACTTGGATACTTCAATGGAAGTAGGATGAAGCCCTACTATAAATAAGCCTTCTTGGTGTTTGTAATAAGGAAGTATTGACATTTAGAATAGGTTTCCCTTTATGCATTTTCCTTAATGTATTTCCTTCTTTTTTTCTATGCTTTGTCAATTTAGTTTGGTGTTTTGTGTAGCAAGCGCATTTGTGCGCTTGAAGCTAATTAAAAATTCAAGTATTTTTATGTGCAGAGGAGTGCACATACCATTTGTGTGGGGTGGTCATTACTTATTATTCACAACTAGGTATATTTGAGAAAAATTTGTTACAGGTGCTATATAAGAAAGGAGATTGCTTCTAAAAGATGACCATAGATGGAGATAAATGAGGGAATAGTATAATACAAGGTAAGTGGTGGCCATGGAGACTACCAAGAGAAGGTGCAGTGGTGAGGTACTCAGGTGCATGGAAGCACACTAAAGAGAATTCTGTGGCCAAAAGGTTATATCTGGGGCACGAAGATGTACCACGCATAAAGTGTGGAATTGGTCAATGAATGAGAGGATTATTGGTAGGTGAAGGAGCAATAAATGCACTAAATTATTTAAAATCTATATAAGGATGGGATGCGAGTTCATTTTTACCATTGTAATCGCGAGAATTTGAAAAGAGATAAGTGTTAAATGAGATGAGAAAATCATGTTGAGGTGTGAATAGTGTGAAACCAGATGTGGAGAGCATATTTGTGTGCATAAGAAGCTTGCATCGCCATTGGTGAAGGGTTTGAGTAAAGCAGGTGCGTTACAAAAGAGCTAGGGCACGTGATTTAAACTAGGGCATGTAGATTCAAGCTAGAGTTTTGAATTTCTCGTGACAAGGAACAAAAAGGTGATATTTTAAGATGGCTCTAAAGAAAGCACCTGCAGCAAGAGACAAAGGAAAGAAGAAGGTAGAAGTAGAAGTTGAAATTTCTCCTAAGAGTAATTTCTCAGAGATGCAGTACTTGGAAGGTGTTATAGTGGGACAAGAATAGGAATCTCAAATCCGTAAGTGTAAGATAAGTGATTACAACCATCGTACATAATATAACAAGAAGGAGTTGGATGTGTTGTTGAGCACGAATACCAACAAACGCATGGTAGAAAACATGTCAATGTATGATGATGCTAGAGAGAAGTTGTTAAAGAAAGTTGGAGTTTATCGATTATACAAGATTCCTTATTTCGGAAAATATGAGCCATTGTACCAATGGCTAAAGATTAGAGTCCATGAGGACTTCTTATATTTTGCCGGACGGAGGGTCAGAATAACAACTGCCTTGATTGTAACACTGATAGGATTAAAAGGCACATGAGTAGATCTGGATAGTGATCTGATAGATAAAGTAGAAATCATGGAAACATGGAAAGATTTAGGGTATCCCAAGGGTTCATGCGGAATGGACATTGATAATTTGAAGAATTATTCAATGGTATAGGCAGCTGCACATCTGGTAATAAAGTTAAATAACCAAGAGAGGTTGTCGCAAGTAAATACAATGTGGCTATAGATTGTAAGGATAATGTCTCAAGGAGTGATATATAACATAGTAGGCTACATAGCAGAAGTCATTTTCGAAGAAGCATGCATAGGTGACAAAATCAGTTTTGGCACTATTTTACTTTCTTTAGTATTTATGGATTTGAAGTGCCTGATGGGACAAAGAAAAAGATATGGGAGTATCCCATGGAGAAAAAGTCTCTTGCAGAAAGTTTTGACAAATATTTATGTGAAGGATCAATAAGTGAGCCATTCAAACAAAGTGTGGAGATGTGGTATGATAGGCTCCACACGGTATTTGAAGAGGATTGGAACATCCCCAAGGAGCTACCTTCGGTGGTGGGAAAGGAAATGTAGTTTGTAGTGTACCATCATTTATGCATCACGTGATTTACAATGAAGCATGGGACTTGGAACCCCTGGTGTAAACTTCCGTATGCCTTCACAACATGCAAATTCTAGGCATCAGTCCACCATTTTACTGATGAACGCCACCTGAAATTTATTGCAGACAAGGTAAACTAATTACCATAGTCTGAGAAAAAATTATGTATATCCAAGAAGAACCACCTATATTGAGAGGATTATCTCAGACATTATAAGAATGAATCTTGTAAGTTTGGTAGTTGGGGAAATCAGATCAGCACTTGTATACCTTTAGCTTAAGCCAAAGCTAGAGAATAACAAGTATGTGGAGAATGATTTTGTGCTCCCAGGGCCGCCTAAGGGTAAGCATATAGTAGAGAACATGACATCCCCTAAGCCCACAGAAACAATAGAGGTAGATGATAAGGATGAACAACATGAATATAGTGGCATCTTAGATCGTAGAGGCAGGAGGTAGCCCACAAATAAAGTAGAGGATTAGTGCCTGAGTACCCCACCCTAGGCACAAGAAGAAGAAAAATACTTGGAAATGGGAGAAGTTCCTAAAGAATGGAGATTTAAGAGGGTATTCAGGAGAACAAGGACCCAAGGTGTTGGAAGCCCACAATCAGTACAAAGATCACCATGAATCTCTCCTTAAAAAGAGGAAATTGAGAAAAGAAGGAGAAATCTAAAGTTGAATGAAGAAGCGAAGGAGTCTGTAGAAAGTGCATATGGCACCCCATTACTGCGAGAAGAAGTAGAGGATCCCAAGGATGAAGAGATGAAGGATGGAGAAGGAGTGAAGGAGGTAGGAGAAATAGAACTAGATACTTCTCACAACATATAATATCCAACTCCAAACCTTGGCGCTCAAGTTCCTAAGGGGCCAAGATTGAAGACGACAATTGGAGAGTAAAATGTTCCATCTATGGGCTATGTTGAGGACACAAGTAAAATTTTTAGTGCCTGCTTCCAAAGCACGGTGAGCCCTAAGGAGTTATATGGATGGGATATGATGGATGAATACATGGCCACCAGGTGCACAAGGAAACAATTGTCCTGGTCCATGTAAACACATATGGATGAGATGGATTTTGGTGTGTGTAAAGAATCTTGTGTATCAAGAAGAATGAAAAAGGCACCGCAAAATAGGAACATAACTATCAAGCCTACTGTTATGTCTGATGAACAAGTAATGAATGTCTTGGTGAAGGTATCTACATAGGTGGTACGAAGGAATGTGGATAAGGCTGCAAATATTAGGGAACTAAGAGAATATATCAAATCCAAAGATGCAAAAATAACGCATCTAAAAGGAGAAAAGGACTTAGAGAAGAAGAAGAATAATGCCTTCATCAGTTTAGCAAAAGAAATTAGAGATCTTGTCCTAAAATTAAGGCCACATGTGAAGTCCACCGTACCTAAAAGATTCCCTTCAGCTATGCACTATGTACATACCTTGGTTGACTTGGTGCTTGAGGATGGACCCATTTGCATGCCAATACCAAAGGACCCGGAGTAGGAAGCAGAAAGAGCAAGAACTTCGATGGTCAGAAAAAATTCATCTTATGAGGCATTGATATAGATGTTTCAAGAAGAGCTAAAGAAAGCATACCAGGCATTGAATATTTGTGCAACTCAAGAAGCAGTGATAAGAGACAAGACAGTGATAGAATAAAATTAAGTTCTAAAGGCCATGAAATATGAGACATTAGGGCATGATAAACGTTTAGCTCTTGTAAAGATAAAGTGCAAGGCCCTATCAACAACCCAAGACCCCCATAAGGAAAGGCTGGATGAAATTGGAAAACTTGTAGCACAGAAGATGGACCTATTGGAAGGAAGAATTTCATCTATGTCCAATATTGTTCTGGTATTAAAAAATGAGAAGGAAGAGATTGCTCAATATGAGTTAGACTCTATTTCAGCAGACATTCCAGAAAGGACAGAAGCAACGCTCAATGATTGGAAAATCTTAGAGGCTGAAATCAAAGAGGAATATCCGAGGTTAATTCTTCTAGTTTAAACAGATGATGTTGCAAAGTAAAAATTCATTCTTTTGTATAGAAAATTCTGTACATTATTCCATTTTTATAATTTATTCTTTGAACATTAAGAGGAAACCATTTCTAGGATGGCAATGCAGTTTAGTGTGGGGTAATGTTCAGCAGACAAGGTATGATACTTAGTAAAAGGCACATAGAAGGTTCATGTATAGGAACAAGGTGCATTCAAAGGAGCGGAAGAATAGGAAATGAAACATGCTCGAAAGACAGAGACAGATTCGGGACTTAGCCATTTTCACGGTTATGGTCTATTTTTGGAGATAGCATGCAAAGCGCACAAACTAGATAAAGACTTGCGTGACACGCATAGGCTATTTTTAGAAGAGTGTATACTAAGTGATTTGCATGGGTTCGAGTTAATAATAAGATCACTAGTGCCAGTTAACTATAGAGATCTATTGTTAGCATACTTGCATGTACACCTATTATTGTAAAGGTGCATGGTTATTCTCAGCATTTGACCTATTTTGGGAGATTATGTAAGTAGTGAAGGGAAATTCCCCACCCTTATAAATATAGATTTTACCTTGGAGGTTAGAGAGGATGTATGTATGAATGTGTATACTGAGATATATACAGAGAGAATGGATATATGAGCTATTATAGAGTTATGATGCCAAATTTGATGTGCGCATGAGCTTATGATATTGTTATTATAAGAATCTTCTGTGTATTTAAGGTGGTTAATATATTGGAGTGTATTGGCTGAATCAAGGTATTAAACATTATTGTAACTAGTTATTGCGTGGATGATTTCATTATGTTTATCGTTGATTTATGGTTATTTAAGATCTAAATCTAGAATATGCTCTATGGAACATTCCTGTTATTTATGAATTTTCATGCATTAAATATTCATCATATCCCCATCCTGCAGAAACAACTCTAAGGAGGGGTCTGGTACCTTCACGTGCTTTGGGTGAGCTCTCAGTCTAGGTTGGGTGATGTGTCATCGTGCCTGGGTTATTCATGGTAAATTCTAGGTTGCATCACCAATTAATCTACTTCCTTCACTTTCTTTTGACACTTTTTTTATCAGAGGAAGGGTTACTACCTTTGTTTTTCTAATTTATTATATTTTCCACTTTTGTGTTCATTTACACTCATCCATGTTTGCAGTTGAGTTTTTAAACGTATAAAGTGTGTGAAGACATTTTTATATCATTGGTAGCCTTTTTAATCTTTATACCCAAGTCAAGATCGTTAATCATAATGTAGTTAGGATGGATTCATCACCTTGATTCCCCCATGAATTTTTATCTTTTCTATATCTTATCGCTACAATTTTGGTATTTACATCTTGTTTCTTGTATACTTGACCTAAATATCTATATTGTGACACTACGCTATATACACTTTAGCAATTCCTAGGTATGCTCTATCTTTAGTTTGATTTTAATTGCTACCTCAATTTTGAAAAGTGTTGAGTGTTACCACTTTTGCGCATTATATCAATATCATCTTGATATTAATGCCTTACTTTCTCGTAAATTTTGGTTAACATATCTTGGTGGAATTGTTATGTTGCTTATGATTGTAACTGCCACTTTTTGGAATATAGATCTTGATTGAATTCAGACTCACTTTTACCATTTTTTTTTGGGGATCATATTAAATTCTTGTTATTACTTATGCCTCATTCATTTATGTAAAATTTACATAAGTGGTGACATTTTTGTATTCATCTTAAAACACCAACTACCATTTGGAAGAAGACTTAGGAAGTAAATCATTTGACTGATTGGTTTTAGAACTGGACATTGTGTTATTGTGTCTTATTTGTCACGTTTGACTTACTCATTTAGGAAAATCACTCTGGCACATTTATCCTTTGACATTTATTATAAATTTTGAATTATTAACATTCTTTTGACATTTCACTTAGGCTTAATCAACATCTTGTGATTAAATTCAAAAAACACCTTAGTGAAACTCTCATACATCATGGCCCCTAAAACAAGATTGGGTGCCAAAAAGCAAGCATTTGAAACAACACAAGCACAAAATTGGGAAACTTCAAACAAACAAGGGTCAAATACCTTTATTGGCCATGATCTCAGGCCTCTATTTTCTGTAGAGAAATAAGTAGAGGAGATGGTAGATCATAGCGGCGATGAGTTAGGGTCACCACACACAGAATTTGATTTTGACCCCGCCTTATTATATGAATTCCTTTTTAGAAACAAAGATCGGGTGCTAGCAAGAGTGGGGGAATTATGATCTATAATGCCTACATAACATGAGACAATCCCACCCATGAATGAGGCTAATGAGGAAGAATAACCTCTCATCAACATGGAAGGTATCCTAACACATGGGTACACTTCCACATCCAATGTAGGAAATGATAATATGGTGGGTTATAAAATTCCTTTTATCAAAATACCACGTAGAGTTAGGCTAGAACATGAAAATGTGGAACAAATTCCATGCAACGAAGAATAAGAAGAACCTCTCGAGGAAGAAGTCACTATTCAACAACAAATCCAAAACCTTAGTCAAAAATTAGCTTTAATAACATCTCATGTACAGAAGGGAACAACCAAAAATGTACATAAGGAGAAGCCTAAAGTCAAAAGTAGTGAACTTCACATGGAAAACCAAGAAGGAGAAAATACGGAATATAGTCACATGTATGTTCCCACTTCTCCTACTAAGGAGTAATTACTTACACAAGAAATACAATCCATGAAAGCAATGCTTACAATCCTTCAAGAAAGTAATGTTGGGTATAGTAAAAATTACCAATATGAAGCACTATGCCCCCATCCATTTGATAAAGCTATGACACTTCAACCCTTTCCTAAGAAATTTGACATGCCAAAATTTGACAAGTATATAGGGAAAGGTGAACCACGAGATCATGTGAAATATTTTTACATGGCAAGTCAAGATGTGGCATATACTGACAATTACCTCATATGACTCTTTCCAAAGAGTCTAGGGGGACAAGCCTTGGAATGGTTCACTCGCTTACCTCATGGGTCTATCTTTACATGGCTTGAAGTAGCAGAAAGGTTTGTTTGACATTTCTCATACAACATAGAAAGTGACATAACTATGGTAGACTTGTGTAGTATTAAATTACACCCTACTGAAACATTCGCAATATTTTTACAAAGATGGAAAAGGATAGCCAACCGCTTCCATTGTGCATTTCCTGAAAACTAGCTTGTGAGCATCTTTGTGCCTAATCTAAACCCAAAAATCACTTTTCATTTACAAATGCATTGTGCCCATACCTTCAAAGAGATCATTGAAAATGGTATACAACTAGAAAAATCCATCATTGTAAAAGGAACAATCAAATCACCTTCTAAAGATAATCAAAATTCCAAACCAATCTAAAAGCCAAAGATCTTTAAAAAAAACAAGAACGTGGTGGGAGACGAAATCATGGATTCCAAATGAGTGCAAACAGTTCAAGTTGGTCAAATTTTTCAGCTTACCAAAGGACCTATTCAACCACCACTTAAGCCTAGAACATGTACTCCTCTTAATGAGTCTTTGTTTGTAATATTGAAGCAATTAGATGTGGTCCACATGGTGACTTATCCTACAACGCAACCTTTTGATGAAATTTCTCATAAACCATCATGGTATAAAGAGCATGAATATTTTGATTTTCATCGTGTAAAGGGACACAAGATAGACAAGTGCCTAAGACTTCGCCACTGTATCCAAGATCTCATTGAAAATGGAGAGATATAAGTTGACATCCCAGAAATAAATCAGTCACCAAACAAAAAGATGGGGATATTCAAAGAACCATTCCATAAAAATGGAAAATCAGATGAGAAAATATTGGATCAAGGAGAGTCATCCCAAAGCTATAAAGCTACAAACTATATATACGCCAAAAGTGACAATAATCATTAAGACTCACTCATTGGATGTGTTCGGTCTTCTAATGAGCATGTGAATACCATGAGGATCAACGAAAAGGATTTCATTGTGGTAACAAGGTGCACCCATATCATGATCCCAGAACCCTCTCCGTCAACCCCTCAGGATGGTCAGTATAACATCTTAGAACAACTTGAGAAGACATCTGCCAAGATTTCAATATTATATCTTCTTAAGATATAAAATGTACACAAGGACATCTTATAAATAGCTCTTTAGGGGTCATGAGTGCCAATGGAAGTAGACCCTTCACATTTACAAGCTCTAATGGAAAACATTGGACCAAATGAACTCATCTCCTTTAACCACAAAGAAATCACCAATGAAGATCACACACATAATCTTCCCCTGTATATAGAGGTATTTGTTACCCGCCAGAAGATAAAACGGGTTCTTGTGGATAATGGGTTGGGATTGAATATATGTAAATTGAACTAATAAAATAACTGGGACATAGAGGAATATCTAGAGTCCCATATATTACCATAACCGCTTATGACAACATGGAGTGGGAGTCAACTGGAACAATCACACTACCGATGGAAGTAGGACCAACTTGTCACAATACCAAGTTTCACATCTTAGACTTGGAACTTCCATATAATGTGCTTCTTAGCCACCCTTGGATTCATGCCATGCATGTAATACCATCAACATTCCATCAGTGCATCAAGTTAAAACATGCTGGACACACTGTTATAATAAAAGGAGATCTAGGACCTTTCATTCACAGAATAGCTTTCAATAACTTCACTCTTAGAGGTACATATGTGTGTCCTTCCATTGATATAGTTGTTCCCCTTCAATTGGAAGCTATTGAATCACGAGTTGATTTAGATTCCCTCAGAAATTGCAGTTGAGAAGCTTCCACATCTAATTCTCCTTTTGATTACTGGGAGATGAAAGTTATAGAGTATGGTTGTGGAGAAAAAATGTGCAACAAGATCTCCTAGTTTCAGACCTATCTTTTTCACCTAAAACTAGAGGTCAACCCAGCTATCATTTCAAATGGCCTAGAGATGAATGAACCAGTAGGACATTCTTAGCTGGGGATTACTTCTAGAAAATAAATTGCTAGATCCACCTACAACTTGGGTCCTGGAGGACACTCAACCGACTTGCTACCAAATCCCTAAGTATGAGAAGTCCAGCCAAATGATGTATTCTATGGGATACAAGGGCCTAGGATGTGGAAAAAATGAGGAAGGACCAAGGGAACCAATCCCACTTCTACATTTCAAAATGGAAAGATATGGTCTCAAAATTCAACCCTATGGATTGCACCGCAATGATCAAGATGCTACATGTTCTGAGTGCGAGGAAAAATCTGATTATTTAGACAGTGACACAGATTCCCACTCTAACCAATATGAGGATCTTGCCTCCACGAACCTTTTCATGCATACTGTTGTCCTTACCTAAACCCCCATTGAGCCTTAAATTGACCTTGTCTACTATTCCCTTCTTGATTGGGACCAACAACGTCATGTGTTATTGGACCTTTTTGAGAATGATGAGGCCATTGCAGAATTTATGGGCATACAAGATACAATTCTAATTAGAGACTGTAAGAAACATTTCTACATTGACTTAGATTCCTGTGAAGATTTTGGAGAGGAAGCTGAGCTTCGTAGTCAAAAAAACTTAAGAAAAAGCAAGGGCAAATTTTCCAATGAAAATCCTTTGAAAAATCAAAAGTCCAAGTCACATAGTGACTGGCTTGAAAAAAAGTAAAAAAATCAACGGACAAAAAAAGTGACCATGCTAAGGGTGAAAATCTCGTAGAGACACCCTTGGAAGAAGATCTCAACCTTCCTCCTGATCCTACGCGTATGGAGGATATGTCAAAAATGTTGGTAGAAGAGACCATTGATGTTAACATTGGAATAGAAGAAGACCCTAAGATAGTCAAGTTGGGAGCTTCACTCTCAGCATAAGAATAGAAAACATTCACCTTGTTTCTAAGAGAATTTGTGGATTTATTCACATGGTCTTATAAAGATATACCTATATTAGATCCAACTTTGGTAGTGCATAACCTAGTTTTACATGCAAACGCAAATCCCATTAAGCAAAAGCTAAGAAAAATGCATCCACGGGTAGCTCTTCTCATTAAAGAATAGATAGAGATATTTTTATCAATTGGATTCATTACACCCATGGACTATTCAGAGTGGATATAAAACATAGTTCCAATACAAAAGAAACTTGTTGCAATCAGAATTTACACAGACTTTAGAGACATTAACAAAGCATGTCCGAAAGATGATTTCGATTTACCCAACATCGACATGATTGTCAATTCAACTACAGGATATGAAATGCTATCTCTTATGGATGGATTTCAGGCTACAATCAAATCAAGATAGTAGAAGAATATTAGAACAAGACATCTTTCACAACCCCTTGGGGGACATTCTGTTATCAGGTAATGCCATTTCATCTCAAAAATGATGGTGTAACTTACAAAAGGGAAATGACAGTGGTATTCCATGATATGATACATGGCATCATGGAGGACTATGTAGATAATATCCGAGGGAATTCCAAGAGAGGTGAAGACCACCCTGAATTTTTGCAGCATATCTTCAAATGCCTATGGGAATATAAAGCTAGGTTGAATCCAAATAAATATGTGTTTGTAGTATTATCAGGGAAGTTACTATGCTTTATTGTATCAAGAAGATGGATTGAGGTGGATCCAGCCAAAATAACTGTCATTACTGAAATGCCTCCTCCCAGGAATATCAAACAGTTGTGCAGCTTGAAGGGAAAAATGCAAGCCATCCTCAGCTTCATTTCACAGCTTTCTTGAAAGTGCCATTTCTTTACTCATCTTGTTAAAAAGGATGTATATTTTGTTTGGGGACCCAAGCAACAGAAGGCCTTCACCTTGCTTAAACAATACTTTGCTAATTCGTCTGTCCTCATGCCTCCAACCTCAAGTGAACCACTTTTGCTAAACATATCCACTACATAATTTTATATTGGCGCTTTGCTTGCACAATATGACCTAATATAAAAGGATAAATTCATCTACTACCTTAGTCGTACCTTGATTTCCTATGAGCTCAACTATCCACAAATTGAAAAATCTTGTCTGGCTGTCATTTTTACCTTTCAAAAACTTCACCATTACCTAATGAATAATAAAACCAATCTTATATCTAAAATTGACCCAATCAAATACCTATTTTCAAAACCTGCCCTTACAAGTAGAATGGCTAATTGGATCATTCTACTCAATGAATTTGACATTGAATACGTACACCAGGATTTAGTTAAAGGACAAGTGCTTGCCGAAAAATTAGTAAAAGCATGCTTACCTAGAGCAGAAACTATAAGTCTAGATATTCCAGATGCATCATTTATGTATATTGAGGAATCTATCATGTGGTAGGTCCATTTTGACGGATAATTGAATTTCCATGGTTCAGGGGCAGGTGTAGTACTAATCACTCCTTCAGGAGATCCTATACTACAAGATTTATGTCTTGGTTTTCCTTACACAAATAACATTGAAGAATACAAAGCACTCATCGTTGGGATGAAGCTAGCGATCAAGTCGAATATCCACCATGATAAGGTCATTAGTGACTCACAACTGATCATCAAATAAGTCAACAATGAGTACAAGGTCAAGGATGACAAGCTCATCCCATATAAAAATTTGGTGGAAACTCTGAAATAATACTTTGTGTGCATCACCTTTGAAAAAATTCCAAGAGCACAAAAAAAAGTTGTGGATGCAATGGAAACTATAGGTTTTATGCTGCAAATTCTGCCAGAGAACAACGATATGCCATTTTTTGTTGAAAATCTACGTCAACCCCCATATGATATGCCAAAGTCGTGTCTGGCATGAGAAGTTGTTGGTCCCTAATCCTCATGGTATGCACCTATCTATGACTACATTAAAATTGGTACCTTCCCTACTAACATTTCCCAATCCTAAAAACAAATCCTTATCTACCAAATAGCACATTACACCCTCCTAGGATGTACGATCTATCATTGTGGCTATGATGGGAATTTTTTGTATTGTCTAGATGTAGCAGATTCGGTCCAAGTAATCAAGGAAGTACATGAAGGGGTGTGTGGTTCCCATACGAATGGAATGCTCCTAGAAAAGAAGTTGTTATGGGTGGGATACTACTGGCCTACTATGGAGACAAATTGCTGCAACCATGTAAGAAAATGTGTTTTATGTCAAAGTATGGAAATTTCATCCATGCACCATCATAGCCTTTACAACCAATAAGAACACCATGGCCATTTTCCAAATGGGGATTGGATTTAATAGGGAAACTCACCCCTACCTCATCTGATGGCCATAACCACATCATCACAGCCACATAATATGTCACCAATTGGGTGGAGTCCGTTCTATTAACCTACATTATAGGTGCTTAGATATCAAAGTTCATCATAAATCACCTTATTTTCCAGTATTTTATTCCTGCTTCCATAAATACTGATAATGGAAAATCATTCAAGAACAAGACAGTGAAAGATCTTTGTCATCGATTTAAAATAAGATTAAAGTTGTCCATGCCATATTACCCTCAAGATAATGGGAAAGCTGAAGCCACTAATAAAACATTGGTTCAGATCATGGAAAATATGGTGAGTAAGACAGGTCGTAATTGGCATTTGCAAATTCACCCAGCCCTATGGGCTTATAGGAAATCCATTCGCACTCCTACTGGTATGACACCCTACTCCCTAGATTTTGGAACAAAATCTATAATCCAATTGGAAATAGATCTTCCATCCTTGATAATATCTCTTAGCTATAATATGGAAAAAGATGAGGATTACAGAGTGATCAGGATGGTAGAATTTGAACTCCTATATGAAAAATTCATTCACAGGTCCTTAACCATCTCAAGGTATATCAAAATAGATTCTCCTAGAACTATAACAAGTGGATCATACCTCATCAGTTTGAAGTTGGATATTTGGTCATGAAATAGAATCAGTTCAACACAAGGGTAGATAGAGAGAAGAAAGGAAATTTCAACGTCATTGTGGAAAAATATGGAACAGGAGCATACAGACTTGCTCATGCTAATGGAGACAAGCTACATGAGCCTATGAATGTCATGCATCTTAAACGGTTCTATGCTTAAACATGGCCCACATTCATAAAAACAAACAAAAAAATAAAAAAGGATCAAAATACAAAAAACCAAAAAATAAGAAAAAAGAGATAAAGAGAAAACAAATCATCCAAATGTGAAAACCACACAACTTTGGCACTTTGGATAGGTCCCTTGGTGAAAATAGGCTTCCGACACCTTGGGAGGATTTTTTGTTCACAAGAATATTGCATCTAGGGGGTACTTATACTTATCTCTATGGCTAGTTCCACACCTATGTTCGAGATTCCTTATGATCCCATCATGTCAAGGCCCTGATCCGGCTATTTCTCCTCTTGTAGATTGGCAAAGGGATTATCTTTATATATTCCCCATCTAACGTTGGGGGAATCTTCATGCTTTCTCCTTCCTGTATATAACATGTGGTACTTACCCTTGTATATTCCCATCTAACATTGGGGGAATCCATGTTTCTCAGTTTTTTGTACATAGCTTTGGAAAACCATGGAAAATCCAAAAACATTCAAATATGTTGAAAATCACAAAAACATTCAAATATGTTGAAAATCACAAAAACATTCGAATATGCTGAAAATCATAAAACATTCGCATAAACCTTGAATAACCCCAAAACATTAAAAAACTAGGAAACACAAAAATAATAGAAAATTGTCTCACAAAACTCCCAAAAATAATACAAAAGCACATAGAAAAAAATATTACAAAAACATAGCTTTAGTTTACTTGTTTATTCTTGTTTCTTGCTTTGTTTGTTAGTTTGTGTACATTGGTTCCTTGTATAGATTCTTCTTGCTTATACATTTATATAGGTTGTCACTTAAACATAATTTGTTGGATTCATATTATATTTCTTAGATTATATTCATTGCTACTTGTACATATGAAGTGTTTTTTTGCATGCTTTTAAATAATTATACATAGATGTGTTAATTCATGTTTTTTAGCAGTGTATATTTGATAGGTTCGTTAACATGTGCTTGTGTTTTCTTGTTGCATTTGCATGATTTTGTTATCACATCATCATATCTTCATCTATATCATCACATCTAACATTATCTATACATCATATACACATAAAAATCTAAGTATACATCATACATGAATGCTAAGCTAAACATCACATACTGTATCATCAAATGGGGGAAAGAGGGATCGTAAATATAAAAATCTATCCCCTCGCACCAATATCATCATATCATCCCGTACTTAACAAAGTAAAATAAAGCAACTCATAACTACAACATTTGATATCATCCAAGGATATATCATAAATCTAACACATGGGATACATCTTCATAACTTCATCATGATATATACAAACATGTGAAATAAAAACCATACAACATCATGATATAATCAACATCCATAATAAATAACCATCATCATAAGGTACATCACAACATGACAGTGTCCAAACATCAAATGTCCATATATACATATCTAAAATGTTTGTCTCAACAAGATATACATCATCAATAAAAAATGGACCGTTAGGGCACAAATTCATAATAAAGCCTATAACACCCTCGAATGTTGTTATTTTCCTCCTTTACATTCAAGTGTTGATATGTGATTTTCCTTATAAGGATATGTTCTTTTGATTTTTTGAAATCATGCTTGACATGGATAAGTCTTTTCTTCTCTTAAGATCCTATGATCGAACTAGTATGACTTCTCTGAATCCATTTTTCAGTTCTAGTAGGTAATTTACAATCTGGTTTAAGATTTGTAAACTTGTCTTTTGTCTGACTCATCCTTGGATCAATTTTAGTGATCCAAGGAATGTTTTTAATAATGCCCTGATGAAGTGATTGGTAAAATCGACATTCCATGAGTTAAGCTACACGTTGGACTAAGCTTTGTTGTTGCAAGTTCTTTGAATTCTATGTGAACGCACTTCCATTCAGTAGGTTGTTGGCTTGGGTCCTTGAAGATCAACCATGACAGGCCATTTCTAATAGCGATGAGAATGCAACTGTTCACAGCACAAGAGAAAGATATCTGGGAACCTATAGAGGATTTACTTCCGAAATCCTAAGCTAGGTGAATGTATTCCTACCTAAGCTATGTTACTTGATATAATTTTTTTGCTAACCTAAAATTGATACTGAGGGTTAGAAGGGTTGCTAGGTATTAAAACTATAACCTAACACTACAAGATTATTTGGTGATCTAACCTAGTTTCTTTAAACTATTGTATTTTTATTTACTCATTTTGTGCATTTATCTAAACCTATTTGCTAAAGATATATGTTAGAGGTTAGTGGTTAGTGTTACATCCTAAGGTACTAATGTGAATCCTACCTAAGATCTAACCCAAGAAATCTAACCTATCCTAAACTAATGGATGCAAATTGGGAACTAAAAGGGTCGCATGTACATTGGTGACAGTTTCTAAACATTGATGAAGGTGATAAGGTTTATTTATTTCCTATGGACTGCCAACTTTGGCAGGGGTAATTTGGATGGCAGAGGCCTAGGTGGCAGTATCACTAGAAATGGAAATTCATGTTTTATTTGATTTGGAACTTGCCAGTTTGGCAGGTGGTGGCAAGGAAGATTGGGTGGGAGATCAGGAAATTAATGCAATTAATTGTCTTGTTCGATGAGCCCAAACCACTTTGGTAGGCATGCCGAGCGGATTTTTGGTTGATCTGTTTCATTTGCATGATTTTTGATTTTTGTTCTACTTGCACTCTGGTTTTTCGAACCAGTAGTTAAATTGTATTGCATGGCTATTTTGTGGTTTCAAATCTATTTTTGTTTCATGGAGAGTATATGAGGCAGTGTGCAGGAAGTATTTTGTTGTTTTGGTCTTTCGTGGAGAAGAAGGGAAGAAGCGAGCTCAGCTAAGAAGTCTTCTTCAATTTTTTGGTGACACTATCAGGCATGATAGGCCCTAACTGTTAAAATATCTTGATTTCTTCTAAGTGTTTTCATTGAAACAAATTTTCTCTATTGAGTTCTACGTATTCATGCTTAGCTGGTAAAATGATAGATGGGTTTGTAAGGAAAACTTGTATTATGTGTTTTCAGCATTTGTGTGTTCATGATTCTATGGAAAGTTTTCTTCACACTACCTTTTCATAAAGGAACCATGAATACCTAAACAAAAATGATAACACTGTTGCTTCTTCAATGGTTTGAAATGTTTATTGGGTGAACTGGTTGTGTCTAGTGAATTCAAATTGGTAAGAACTTTAGTCTTATTAAACTCGTATGCAAGTACTAGCTTCAGTTGGGAAACTTGTTTAGTAAAGAGGATTGTAACTAAGATTCTCAGGGTTTGTTAACATACATTTTGATCCATAGTTAAATGGACTATGAATAAACCCGTATATGATCTAGGAATTATATTCTTCTTGAGAAAATCATTAACCGTTAACAGGTTTCGCGTGTACTATAGATAAATCTATTTATGTCTTGTTATTTTTGTTTTTACCTTGTGAAAACATAGACTGTATTGAATCTTGCATGCACATGAAGTGCAGTATAGGGTTAGTTTGTGTTTCATTCTGTGAATTTTATTGATTTTAGAACTTGTGTTTGTTATTATTTTGGATAACTTGACTATAACTCAAGTTTCTTTGGCATGGTGCTTGTGGAATCTTGTTCTTTTGACCACATTAATGGTATTTGGATATTATTTATAAACCCGACCTGAGATTCATCCTTTCTGAGATTTGTCTAAGCATCTTACATTTTTTTTGTTCGGAAATAAGGTTGATAGGATGTTAATGGAGAATGTAAGCATTTCTTCTTACTTCAAACTATATGTAAATACTTTTCAGTGCTCTCGGTCTAGTCTTACAGTGTTGGCGTATTATGTAATTGTGGTTGTGATATTGATATCCTTCACTATACTTACCATTTATTACTTGATGTTCTTAATGGAAATAGAAACCTGAACATTGTGTTGGTTCAGGTATTATGGTCTTTTGATCATTTAATACACTTTTAAGGGAACAGGTAGTTACCCTAATTTGGTTACATATATTGAATGGTCTTGATTATTCAATGACGTTTATACCTAGCATTGCGCTAGAATTGTAAACCATTCCTGTACTGTACATATTATTCTTTTGATGTTTGACATTGTCTTTTGATTGGAAACCCAATTTATAGTTCTTGTAGTGATGTGTTGGCATACCGTTGAGATGGTTCTACCTTGCCAAACTACTGGGCAGTCTTAAGTGTTAGCAATTACTCAGATTCTTACCTCTTGTTGGGTCTAATAAAGGTATGTAATGGCTTGGAGGATTGATTGCGATCTAAACTTGTTTTGAATGTGTTGAACTGCATTGTTGATGTTATAGGGTTCTATAAATAGACAATGTTAGCATGATTTCTTCTTATCTATGGCTATTCTGAACCAATGGGAGAATGTTAGGCTTTTACAGAAATATTATGTGAAGCTTACTATTCATGGACTTTGTATGAGCTTGACTGTTATATTATTTCTAACGGAAAGTAGAAATTTATGCATTAGAATGGGATGGTTAAGAAAGGAAGTCAGTTTTAGTACTCTCTTTCTTTGGAATGGTCATTGTTCTCCTTTCTTGGAACTCTTGAATGAAATTAAACTGTATGAATGTGAGAAGGTAAAACTGTTCTATTATGTTGAAGGAAATGATTTGAGTTTTGGATCATATTTTGGTAAGACTCCTTTGAAAATGCAATTGAGTTAAGTACATTGATTAGAACCTTTTGATTCCTATTCTTAGTGAAAAGAGAAAACAACATTTATTAATCTTGTATCCTTTTCATTTGACTGAAGTGATGTGGAATGAGATTAAAGTTAGATTGGAAAATGAAATTGTAACTTATAGATGACTATCAATCCATCACTTCTATTTGGATTTATTTCATTTGGATCTGTTGATAAATATATTATATTGTTATATTTTAAAGTAGAATTACTTTAAAGGAACAGTTTAAATCATGGCATACTCCGGTTTCGGCCTTGTTGATGATTATGTACTTTGGAAATGGAATACTTTATTTTCTTCTTTACTTGAAAGATTATGCTGTAAACATTTATGTATCTTATAGTAAAGACATGTGTTGTACTTTATTGGGAAAACTTGGAAACAATGATATATTATGTTTTTTTGTTTGGTAAAGATATTTGATGAAATCAATTATAATTTAATTTATAGGACAGGTATTATAGTTTATATCCTATTCCTCCTTGTGTTAAAATATGTTTTGTATTGCTCTTCTTTTTATTGGTATTACTTACGCTTGGGGGTATGAATTACTTGTTGGTCATTAAAGCAGGGTTGTTTTTTTGAAACAATTAGTGGAATGCACTTCGTTTTAAGGCTTAGTGCTTATCATGCTCAGTTAATTGAACTGACCCGTGTTAGCAATTTTTACAGATGGACTTCGTAAGTGATAAGAGAAGGCAAAAACTTATATGATGCATTGGTTGATCTATGTTGATTCTTGAGAAGAATTCTGATTAGTTATTAAGTTGTATTGAAAAAGAAAATTTACCTTCTTTTGAATAAAGGTTGTTGTCTTGCAGTATGTTTGTAATGCATAAGTTTGAAAATGAATTGAAAGATGAGAATTTAATTGCATAGATTGAGTAAATTATCTTATTTGGAGGATACTCTTCTTATTATCTATATGTTTGGATGTGTGTTCTTGATGGGTATTGTAAAAAGGAATTTAGATAAATTTCCTAAGTAAGCTACAGATTAAATAAGTGGCAGAATACAACATTCTCATCTAAGTAATTCATTATATCATGTGATGTGAAATAAAACTATAATAAAAAATTATTGTAATTATAAAGGACATTATAGGGTGGGCTAAGCCCTAGAAAGTAACTATGAAGAGGAAGACCCTTCCTCTCTAGTAATGAACTAAATAAAAGAGGAAGATATGATTGTAAATCATTAAGACATAATTATAATAAGTCTGATATGTTTTAGCCTTGAAGGTTGTTACACTTCCTTAATTGGTTAAGTTATTTAGAATAAAGAAACTTAAGTTGTTGCTGTTATGTTTTTGGATAATGGGTTGTTAGGTTAAATCTAACAAATCTAAAAGCAATCATAAGTTATTTAAAGTTCTTAAGATTATATGAATCCGAAATGTAAAAAAAAGGAACTTAAAGAGTGTTGGACTCAGGGTTTGATGGGCTGCCGAAATATGTCATCTAATCATCCAAATTTACCTAACGTATGTAAACTCTTGGAGGTATGTACATCTTTATGAGGTTGTTCTGTAGGATGTTGACACACGTCAACTACAAGGTTGTACCTTTGATAAGATTAGGATCTTCTCGAGGATACTACAGTGTAGTTAACATGTGGCAACACCCTTCTGTATTGATCGTCAAAGATCTACACACCTTTGATCTTGATCAAGATTTCCCTCTAGGACAGGTTAGTATCATAGTCAGGATATGAAGTAACCCTCTAGGAATCAGGGTACCTTGGCACATGGGGTTGACCTAGGTTGACCCAGTATGCCAATTTTATCCTAAGTCTTTATGAGCCACATCATATCATGACCTATGTTGTTAACCTGGACTAGAGTTAAACCTTGAGAGAGGGGACTGAAAGAAGTCAGTGTAAGAAATTCTAGATAACAATGGAGTGGGGTGAAGGACATATTCCGAATTGACGAGTATGCCATCAAGGAATAAGTAATACGAACAGTATGTTAGAAATCTTTGGCCAAAGGATCATAAGATGCTAATTGCGTTGTCCTATGTCACCTAGTCTAAGGATCGTGATGCTGATGAATATTGGTAACAAATATTTAGTTAGGTTCCTTGGACAGATCACTCATAACCCAGAATAGGGTAAGAGAACCAAGAATATGAACTATTTGGTAGAATACTCAAAAACCGATGTTAACATATGAATGGATCGGTAGTTCACCGAGTCATGGAATGAATATATCAGTTGCTCACCGAGTCATTACAGTTGCATATGGTTATCTATTATAAGAATGATTGTTATGAAATGTGTGTTCTAAATTATGAATTTAGAACAGCGAACATTAATCATGCAAAAAAAAAATTCCCTTGTTTCTAAAGTCTTAAAATGGGAATGTTACAAAGCCTTCATCAGAGGCATACATCAAAATGATACATTGTATACATCCTTCAAAATTAATAAATCCTTACTAAGAGGCATGTATCAAATAGTAAATACACATATATAAATATATGAGAGTCACATCTGAATCGAACCCTCATCAGGACTACGTGGTCTGTGAGCTAGGGGAGGACCCATAACTTGTGCACCGCACTGACCTGTCAGTTGCCCTCATGGCTACTCAACTGATCTACCAAATGTTAATGTCGTTTGTGACCTCGTTGATCCAATCGAATACTGGCTTTAGCTCGGTGCCCGCCAACCCTCTCAAACATCATCATAATACAAAGAGCGGTAGTAGGAGACTCTACCATCAACTATCACTAAATCCCTGTTTGTGCACAGTGTCATCATAGCTCCATCTGTGCGTCGAAAGGATGCTACCTTTTTGGATAACCTAGAAACCTCAGCCAGTCAGCTACTCGCTTGGCTCAGAGCTGATTTCTCTCTATACTCAACTTCTGCACCTGTGCCTGAGATTGCTGTAATAAACCCATAATCTAAGCCATATCTAAGGCAATCTGTCCTACTTGCTGAAACCAGGCAGCATCATCCCCTCCCTGACCAACCTAAGCTCTAGCCTAGTCCCCTTATTCTGTAAGAACCTATATCTGGGTCTGGTCCTAGTCCCTCTCTGCTGCTACCGAGAGCTATATCACTGTGACCTACTGAAGATACTGATACAAGGCATCTAACTTTCCCCTATCATCTCCACCCTCTCCTCCTCTCAGAGGACTATGCCTCAGACCCTGTGGTTTGAGTGGTACATGTTATATCGTTGGGACCTGCCTTTTTCTCTAAAGCCTCGGTCTAGGACCTTTTAATGGACCCTATTTGTTATCCCCACCATCATGCCTCTGTCCATCAAATGGATCATTATCATCATCACCTCCCCCACCACTACCCTTTGCATCATCATCCTCATCACTTTTGTAAGGAATCTATGGCTGTGGTCTCACACCTAGCACATATACCATCTGGTATGGTCAATCATTGGGGAAAGAAATTGGCATACTAAGCTAAGTAATCTGGTGTAGTCCCAGGGTCCTTAATATGTCATGCTCGAGACCAAATGTGTGGTACCATCTACTCAAAGTTGTCCCTGGCTCAAGCTATTTGAATACAAGGACCCATGGTCTGCCTCTCTGCATCACATCGAGTGTACCACATATCAGGCTTAGTAACACCATGAATGATGCCCAACTATCGCTGGCATCGGTCAACCCTATAAAACTCTGTGATATAATTCTGGATACCTAGGAGAAAGTGTTGTATCATGTAAACACTGAGCTCTACCCCATCCTCTGTCCACTGTATATGCCTTTAAGGCCGTAAGATAATGTCTCTCTACTTTAGATTGTCAAAATCTCAACAATAATAGTATGTATCACCCATATTCCCTCATATATCATCCCAAATAGGAACCCATCCCATGACTGTAGGATCCTCTAGAGCTCACACACCCAATACGTTAACAGGATGACCAATAGCTATATGGTCCCATGACAAAATATCTAATAATGAAGTAGGTCCCACTGTCTTCTGACGATGGTATGTGATCAAATGAAGGTCCCAGTATAGATGTGCCAGTATGCACTGGCCCCAACAGTATATTTTTTCACTATATAGACCATGAATAATGGTAATCAAACCCAATGGAAATGAGGTCCCTGTCTTATCATTGAACAAAAACCCACTAATAAGATCCATTAGATATAAGGGTCCCCGGTGAATGAAATGATCTGATATACAATGATGTAAATAAACTAACATACCCTAGTGGGGTATGTCATCCCTGTAGAAGAAATCATTGATCACCTCCGTAATCTGTCCAAAATTACTAGTATACTCAATCAAGGAGCCAACAATGGGGACACACAGAATGTGCCAGATATCCTCCAAGGTAATAGTAATCTCCCCTTTAGGGAGCTGGAAGAACTGACTCTTGTTGTTCCATTGCTTTATCAATGCTATCAGAAGGCCATGATCTAATGTAATAGATGGCATCTAAGCCATGTGTCCTAAACCAACCACCTCCAATAATACCTTCATTTCATGATGATCCCGTCGAGGTAGAATCATCTCTATCTCATTAATATGACTATAATGCTCTCTAGTCTGCAACATCAGCAATCATCTATGCACAACAAAACATATATGCACTAGCTAGATGTGGCATATAAACATGCATGCATACACTTTTGAGGTGTCTACATGCCCCTAAGGATGCATGCGCCGTGCGCATGTATACTTTTCCTAGGGATAGAAAATAATTAATAAAGTGATAATCACACAAAGTAAAAGTGCAAGATTAAGCTACTCATGAAGGTACCATTGTCTACATGACGGATGTACTCCTAGACTCAGTTAGTACGTCTCCTCGTGCTCTCACCATCATCTTCGTCACTCTCAGAGGTCTTGCGGTAAATTTTGGTAGAAGTTCGTAACAAATGAACTAATCATAATGATTTACCCCCTCTCGTGTAGGCTATATTTAGCCATTTTCACCGACCATGATGCCTTAAGAGCATGTTTTGACCACCCTTCTCATTCTAACCCTTCTTCTGCTCACTGTGAAAAATTATTTTTATTAAATAATTGTTTTATTTAATTTTCCGTCGTGTTGAGGTAATATTTACCACCTATCACTCATTTCTTCTCCTTAGGGAAATTCTATTTCTTCTAGGCGATGTCACTTCTTCTACACACTCCAACAAATAATTATTTTCCTTAAATAATTATTTTATCAATTTTTCATTATGCTAGGGTAGTACCTACCACTTAGCACTTCTTTCTTCTCCATGGGACATTTCTTTTTCTCTTAGGAGACTCTTTCTGATTCTTCCGAATTATTCTATATTCAAAATATCAAAATTAAAAAATCTAAAAAATTGCAAAAATCAATAAAAATTAAAGTGATATGTCAAAACTCTAAAAATTAAAAAAATTAGTTTTAAATCCTTAAAATTGTAAAAAATTCAAAAGGAAAATTTGTAAAAATTGGTAACAGGCCCATAGCGGCTGAAACTCATGTCTTGTACATGGTTCTTCTCCCATATCTTTTTGGGATCTTCACGTTTTCATAAATCACATGGCTCACAGATCATCATTTTTACAACAATTTACAAAGCTAGCATGCTTTCTTCATTGGTATTCTGGGGCACATTTAGTTGCCTGATACTGTTTCGTTGTGCACAATGCTTTATCATTGGACCTTTGCATCCTCCATCACTTTCCCTCACATATATTCTTTCTTGGGGAATCATTTTTAACCCTTTTTTTCAATCAAAAATATTTTGGATCTTCGGCTTGATAACAAAAACATTTGTGCAATAGTCTTGACCATTGTTGGTTTAACTATGTGGATTTGTACTTGTTTCCCTATTAAATGAGCTTATTTACTGCTCTTCCTGCATTTCATTTTGTGTGTTACAGTGAGTTGTTTTTTAGCAAAGGACAGTAGCTTCATATTATGGATTTTCATGTCATCTTACGCATTTTCATATGCTTATATCTTTAATAATGACCGATGATGTAGATCTTTGGCTATATGATGACAATACAGTTGTTCTAATGTAATGGGGAAAGGCTTGTTCTTCTTTCCATTTCCTCATAATTATTTTGTATCATTCTCCTCTTGAAACCATTCTTCCATTTTTTTGGGCGCATCCTGCCCCTACCCATTCTTCTCATCCAATTGGGGCATCCTATCCCTAGTTTTCTTTCCATTGTTCTCATCTTTTTCAATCTTCAATCATCTTCTTTCATCACCCCATCAAAACTCGAGGGGGCATCTCTCACTTCTACTAATTTTTCTTCAACCCCTTCAAAATTATTACCCATCTACTATCTTTGAAGTGACATCACTTACGCCACCCCAAAGAGGGGAGAATGTAGACACCTATAATTTAGCTCTGACAATTTAAATACTTAAATTGCACTAATTATACTATTCCTAGCAATTTGACGACAAATCGTCAAATGGAATTCATTTTATCTTATGTCATCATCAATTACGCTAGTTAACTAACTCCTCTATTAAGAAAAAATGATGATTAATGACTTTATATTAATTGTTATCACCGAATCACAGCACCCCTGTGCATATACCTGAACTCACAGTGTGATTGGATAACATGGGTACTATCTCCAAGTTGTGGGACTTGCTACTTGAGATAGACCTCCAGAGAAAGCTGGTTCTTGCTCCTAAACTACCTGCCACAATCTACTCTAATGCAGGATAAGCTAACTGTTCTAATATAAGTTTCCAAGGGACCAGGGAGAGAGAATGCATAAAATGAAAGCTTACACTAAAGCGGTGATACACCAGAAAAGGAGGATGTGAGAGTAGTCTCCAAATGTGTGAAATACAGAGGCAAAGTGCACACTAGAAGAGGTGATGACAGTTCTCCATAATCTAGCAAAATGCATTCACAACAATATTCCAAGCACACACAATGATAATGAATTTCTATAAGAACATAATAATAGACACAATATTCTTGTAGAAAGATAAAAGGGGCAAGAAGAATGCAAGAAAACACAGCAGGGGAAGATGCATCCACAAACTTTGTATTTTATTGCTTCCTGGTATGCACAGTTTAGTCTATTACAAGATAAGGGCTTGGATCACCATGCAAGGAGTCCACTACAAGGGCCTGCAACACACTGGCTTCACAAAGCAATTTTGGCAGAGCTTTGCTACCCAAAAACTCTCTTCTTTACAATGAGCCCAACACTCCAATTTATAGAAAAATGAGAAGGAAAAGAGAAGGGAAAATGGAAATCCCGAAATCTGTCCTTCAACCACCTGTAAGAGGAATTAAATTGAGTGAAATGGTTATACATTACTTGCAAAAGGCTCCCCATACTGTCCCATGTGCTGCAGCAGAGAAAGAATGATGGCCATGCCTCTTAATTGCACTCCCAGCTACCAAATAAAACACTATTCTGAACCCGGCCACGTTTTCTTAAAAATATCAATCAATTTATGATCAAATCCCAAATTTCTTGATTTCTGTGCATCTGACTCAGATCCACGATTCCAACGGTACCAATTTTGTGCGATTTCGTTGAGAAATGCAAAAGTTATGGCCTTCTGAGTGCGGGCAGCTATTTTGGGTCTGGCAGGCGTTTTCTGTCATTTGACAGGAATGAGCATTCACTGATTAGAGCCGAATATGTTTCCTTAATTTAAATATATCCACCCTCATTAAAAATAAGAAATCCATTTTTTGTGGCGTAGAGGACGTCGTGCTCGTTCCAGAAAGTCCAATTTTGTGAAAATCGGGGCTCGAAGTCAAAAGTTATGGCCGTTTGAAGTTCCACGGGTCAAATGTTGACTTTTCTCCTCTGCCTTCAGCCACTTCGGCTTTTCGCGTCCCACGCGTCCCTTTGTCCCATATGTCCCAGTGCTGTGCGGGACAAATTCTTCCGAACCGCCCGAAATGGGCTTCCATGTCCCTTTTCTGCCGGTGACACGTGGCGTGATCTGATTGGCTTTCGGCTCCTTCGGCTCTCCGCGTCCCGCGCGTCCCTTTGTCCCATTTGGCACAGTGCTGAAATTTCCTGTTTCAGCCGAACTGGCCAGTTCGCGTACTCGCGGCCCAGATGTCCCATTTTCTTTCGGACTGTTTGGGACAAATTTTCCCGATTCGCCCGGTTCGGCCGGTTCGCGTACTTTTGTCCCGCTCATCCCTGACTGAAAGTTCTCATTTCAGCCGATCCGGCCAGTTCGCGTACCTTCGGCCCAACTGTTCCGGGCTGCCTTGACTCATTTCGGCTGATCCGGCCGGTTCGCGTACTAGTTGCCCAGATGTCCCAGACTGCCTGTTTCAACAGTTAGTCAATTTTTTCCATTTTTCGGCCAGTTCGGATTTCCGCGTCCCGCGCGTCCCTTTGTCCCAAATGCTGCGCAGACCGCCTGGCGGCCTTTCGGCCGGTTCGCGCCCTTTTGTCCCAACTGTTGCGAGGACTAGGACTTAGCCATTTTTCATGATTTTTTCTGGCCCGAGCCTGTTTTTTTTTGCAATTTTTTCACATTTCCTCAGAACTTGCTCTCTTCTTCTTGGACAGGGGAGTTAGAAAAAATATGAGGGGACCCTAGAAACATGAATTTTTGTCCGGACTCAATATAATTGCTTGGGACTAAAGAATTTGATGCATGTTATCAAAATTACCTTGAGGGGTGAATTTTGGATAACATTAATTAAACCCCATTCTATCTAAATTATTTAATTAATTCTAATTAATTAGGTTTCCTCCTCTATTAGATTAAAAAACTTTCATTTATCTAATTTAATCCTTAAAATCATGCTAATTCTCTTCTAAGCTAGCCTAATAGGCCCATCTCCTTATTAATTAATTACCTTTTATTAATTATATGCACCACTAATTCCCATCATCCTAGGGCATTCTTCCTTAGAGTGGAGCTAGGCACCATCCATATGCATTCAATCATCCAAGCTATTTTGTGAAGATCAATGGAGTTAATCAAGAAAGTCCTTGTTTTCATGACTTGATGAACCTCCATCCTCAATCCTCTTGGATCAAGAAACAAATATCAAACCTTTGATAGATAAATAATATATCTAGATCCATTTCATTGATTTCGCTTTCTAAAGAGTAGAGAAATAAATGTTAGCATGTTAGCTTGAGGTTCTATTTTCAAGATTTTAATGCATAGTGTTGATGTTTATTACTTGTTTATCTCTTAGCATGATGGTGAATCGATGTTAGTTTAGCATTTTATTGAGGCTATTAGGTGTTAGTCTTTATTCTATTTCCATAGCTAACTAATTCTTTCACACATAAACAATGACTTACTTGCACATAAGCTCCCCCTTAGACTTAACTATATTTTTCTTGTCTTCTTCAGTAGCATTGAATTACCCATGAACCTGAAAATAATCTCCATTTGAACTTATACGCCATGCCTTTGACATTCAATTTTTTATACATCTTCTTCTAGATCTATCACATGCTCAAAATCCAAGTTTTTCCTTCCAGTACTGTAAAATCACCTTACAGGACCAATGTCCCTAAATCACATCTTCAGTACAAATTATTCAAACTTCATCATGTTACAAAATCAATCATACCTCATGAAAATATAGCTTGATGTTTCCACTTGCCTTCATATTACCATACTGTAGCTAATAAAACAATATTAAGATATCATACCTTGTGCTACATCCCTAGAGAAGGGTTAGCACAAATAACTTTTTCCTGAAGTTTGATTTCATTATTTTCAGCCTTATTTCATCATATACTACTTACTAGAACTTTGACGATATTTCTCTCTTCAATATGCTTGCAACCATCTACCTTTATGCCAAACATTATTCTATTGAAACATGCTCAGAGATCATTACTAGATTTATAATACTAAGAGATCAATAACCTCTTGTATGACTCCATTATAGTCAATCACAACATACTACACCCATGCAATCTTAATCTCTTGAGTCTGAGAATCCAAATCACCTCATATAACTCTTTCAATACTCTGATATAGAAATCAAAGCACAAGCACATGATACTAAAGCAGCCCATCTTGATAATCTTATCTCTTACTTGGAGATACCACAACAGACCCCAAATGTTCACACATAGTCCTGTATCCATGTACATTAAAGGAAATACACACCTTTTTAACCTCTAGTCAACTCAAACACATACTTGTTGAAGGACACAACAGACTCTTGATGGATTCAACACACTTGGAGACCACGTGGATTTATAGATGTTCAATACGAAACATTTATAGCTTTTAGCACAGTTGACTTCTCAATATTGCAATCTCAGACTGTAAGAATGGAGCATACCTTACTAGAATTGAATTCTCATAAATTACAATCTCATACTATAAGAACATAGAATACCTTACTAGATATAGGAATATTTCCCTTTTCATCAAGACATTTGTACTTTCAAGCTTCATAAGATGGGAAACACTACTTCTGATTTGATCAAATTTTACAATTGTATATTGTTCCTAACATCAAACCTTAGCTAAAACCACATGATGAAACCATTTTTACTTAATGAAAGACTAACTCCCCCTGAGATGAGTAATAATCCATAGCTAGAAAACACATGTACTAGATGACAATATACCCATGCTCCCGTGGAGTGAAATACACCTCTGAGCCTCTAGATACTTCATGAAATATAGACCTTTAGAGAAATCTAGTAACCTATCAGATGATACAACCCATAATTGTCTTTAACATTCTATATGCTTCTTGTACATGTCCTTCATGGTAGAGCTTATTGATCAACACAAATTTTATTCATCTTCATATTGATTTAGACTCAAATAGATCTCTTATGGGGCTCAAGTAGCATGAAAGGATCCCCCTGGAATGGTATGGCTCTCTTCAACTCTGATCATCAAACTCAGTGCACCTGAACATACTTGGCTATATTCATAACACCTTAAAAACCTTAGGCTTATGAATCTTCTAATGCAATATTCAAACAAAAAATACATATAACATACTTCCAAATTAAACTTTTTCTTATACTTGGGACTTCATCTAATCATATGATACTTCTTGAAAAAACTCAAGTTATCCTTCATCTGTGAAACAAGCCTGCTAAGCCTTGGGGCACTGTCATACCTTTAATAAACCTCAATACTGCAAAATAGGCCTTCATATCTTGTGCACCTGATCATTATCATCTCCTCCTTCTTTAAGACACCTCTATGAAGAGGAATAACTATCATCCCTTATAGTTCTTCATGATTTTTCAAAAACATATTCTAGGTCTCCATATATTTTCCTTCATTCAAACTTTGCAAATATTGTTACATCTATATCCTCTTAACATAGACTTGACAAAGAAAACTAACTTTCATTTTCAAATTATCACATGGTTATGACATTATTCAATAACAACACATTCTTCCCTTTTAAATGATCAACCATCAAAACAATACCATAATTAGATACATACCTCAATGGAGCATCAGACCTATTCATGATCTTTTGGAAGACTGAACCAAATATTTTTTATAGTTATTTTCTTAGATGAACCCTTTTTAAGAAAAAATTCATGTAGAACATGGGATTACAAATTTCTTCCTTCCTTTCATAGATTAGAAACTTTATCTACTTGATGTTTGGTCAAAACTCCATATTTTTCCTTCATACCCTGTATCTTCGTGAGCATTCATAATATTATACATACCTATTTGTTGTTATTAATGATTCTTCAAGCATATTTTACTTGTGTATCATGATAATTACCTAAGAACTACAACACTTGTTCACTTATCCTCTAAGAGAATAGACTACTCAGATGATGAATAAAGCCTTAAGATACCTTTCACATATCACATACTATTTAACACATTCTTCTTGACACATATTAGGACCATATTTTCACAACAATAAATACACAAACCAAATAGAGATAATAATTTTACTTGATCAAGAAATTATGGTGGTTATGACATCAAAACATACTCTCACTTATGATGACCTTATATGATCATTGACAGAGGATCTAAAACAAAGTACTTCAAACCATTTGCATAACCAACTGATAGGAGATACCTCTTTATACTTGTCTTAGACTTGATTCATGATAAAATACCTTGCAATCAACCTTCCATAACATCAATCACCTAATTCTATGATCCTTATGAGAAGACACAACATACCTTATAGAGTTAACCATACTTTTCAATAATCTACTCAGCCTTGGATGACTTTCCAAATTTACCAGGTCATGATAACACTTCCTTTGACTCTTGACATAATTTTTCAAGCTATATGTCAAATAATAGACTTATAAGATGGTACTCCTTATAACATGACTCCATGATATTCACTTACATATTCATACTTCAAGACACTCTGATAACAAACCTTTCAAGCATTGAATAAACATGACTCACACATACACACCTTCACGGTTCTTAACATGAATAAATCAACATTTAGGATCACATGAAATCAACACCACCTTGAGACTCAGCTATATACTCCTTTTTAATGAAATAGACATGAATATACCAAATAAGGAAACCCTTCTTGTGATATGATTTCATGCATGGACCAAGAACATACCTTAACAAACTAGGAGACCTCCAAGACAAATTTTGTACCACTAATGTACCTTTTGAAACATCAAATCATATCATTTGATCCTCCTTACACTTTTCAATAGTCCTATGATCACTTTTATTGAATAAATAAATTATTATTTGAACAACTCATACCTTTCTTGAAATAATAATGGATCTTTAGACATCTAAAATGTTGACATGATTAATTACAATTAATCTATCTCGCAACATTATCTAAATCCATATAATAATTAATTACAATAGTAATTATTATTACTTTCATCATTAATCCCTTTATTTTAATATTTCATCATTTATCTAAATATTCCATTTTATCATTCATCTCATTAAAAATCTCTTTTATCACATTTACCCTTTCATCATTTATTATTTATCTCATTTTATCGTTAATCACCTATTATATCCTATTATTCTATTTTAATTCTTAATTAACATTTTATAGGAATTTAACATTCCTACATCTCACCTACCACATACTCTACGCATCCCTACACCTAGCCTTTCCATCAAATCACATCCCTAATCATACTAATTTAACCTAATCTAATCCTAATCTAATCACATCCTCACACCTCTAAATCTAGAGGCTTTTATTTCTATAAATCTCTCTAAACTTCCCTCCATTTAAAAATTAAAATAAAACCTCTCCCCCTCCATCGAATCTTCTTCTAAATTCTAGAATAATCCAACTTTAGAATCATCCATCCTCACATGAATCCTCCACCATTGTTCTAAATCCAACATGGCTTCATCTTATCCATTCAATCCTCCACTCCTCAACTATAAATTGAGCTCTCCTCCTCCATGAGAGCACATATTAAGAATCCATAGAAAGAATATGCTCTTTTATTCATCCAATCAATCCATTTATATCATCACTCTATCATCCAATCTATCAATCATCACTCTTCATCAAGAAAATACAAGCACAATCAAGGGGAGGTGTTGCCCAAGTGTCTCCAAAAATCTGAAGCAAGTAATCAACAATCCAAGTTCCATCCAAGAGAAAATCAATCCATCAAAGGAGGATTTGTGAAACCTGTAGGTAAGACCAGGTATTGAATCTATCCTCTCTTTTCATCAATTTCTATATCTGAGGTTTTGTTGGAGAAGATTAGAGTAGGGAAGCAATTTTTTTATTTTCTCACATTCTAACACTAATCTCTTTTTCATCTACATTTTGGTGCCCACTATGGGGATTACCCACCATTTTTCATCATTACTAATTTTATTTTATCCCTAGAATAGGTTATCACTGTTTTAAGAATTTTCATTGTCATTTACACCTTCAAATTTCAAAAAAATTAGCTCAAAATCCATTTCCAACACAAAACAATGCATTTGCTCTATGTATTGGTGCATATGCTGCACAAAATGGTGCTTTTGTCCTGAAATGGCACATTTGTTTTGTTATTTTGTTTCCTAACTTCCAAGAGCCATAACTTTTGATCCCAAACTCGAAACCACTCCATTTTTTCCCCCAGAAAGGTATCAAAGAGATCTATGCAATAAAAGTGTTAATTTAGAATTTTATTATATAATTTATTCATGGTTTTAATTTTACTAAATATTTTCATTTTAACTACACTTTGAGTTATATTTTCTTATTCCAAACTACTAACACTTTATGTGCAGCTTCCTATGCTTACCAAATATTAAAAAATCAATCTAAAACTACTAATCATTTTTTGTTTTGCATCTCTTTTATTCCAAGACATTGGGGTATAAAACAAACTACTAATCCATTTGTTTTTGCAGGGCCTCCTCTTGAAGACCCCATTACATAATTTTCAATTGTTTTATATTGCATCCATATTCTTTCATTTATCATCCTTTATGTGTTTTTCCTTTGTTGTTTTTTCATCACAAAGGTGAAACCGTGTATTCTCTCCTCTCGCATCCTAGGACGGTCTTGAGAATCAAAAGTGGATAGCATTCCCTTTTTTATTTTATAGGGGTAATGTGAAATAGAAGTGATATCGACATACTTACCATATACCTAGGGTTATCATGACTATGGGCTTTATCTCAATGCACGTAGACACACCTCGTGTTCCGGATGGGTATATAAATTTAAGGATAAATTTCATTAATGGTTAAGTGATTGATTGTTTTAAGAGTGATGTGAAGTGAGGGGATTTCATGTCCCAACACCCAAGCCTTAGAAAAAATCCTTTTAGCATGGACTTGGGCCCCACATACTGCAAGTATATTGGGGACACCCTTAGTCAACCTTTACATATGAGACTAGGAACCCATTTGGATGCATATTAAGCTATAGTGCAATGAGGACGTACTCTCCAAGATCACTCGCTAGCCAACCTCAAATTAAGACATAGGTGGAGATCCATTTTATGGCACTGCCATCAGTGTGTGGTATTTAAATCGGGTTATAGCTTGATTCTAATCCCACTTGACTAATTAGGGTGTCCATTGCATGTTTTTTGCTTGTTTTTGAACACCCTAAACCATCCCATTCCTTTAAAATTTTAATCAATCAAACATTATCATAATTAAAGATCCTTAATCACACAATCCAAATCCTAATCTACTCACCATCTTTAATAAACAATTTTAATTCAAATCTAATCCCCCACACATCCTACCTAACCATGGCTTTTGATCCTAAACCCAAACCCATCCTCTCCAAACAAACATCTAAACCCTTACCTCTATTTTAAATCCATCAACCAAGCTATCCCATCATCCCCAACCCATAAAATTCAACAATATTACATTGACCATGAAGTCCCATACACCATCCAACACATTAATTTAAATAAATATCAAAAATAAGATCCTACCTTAACCAATCCTCTCCTCTTCATTCAAATAAATTGTCCCATGTTGATCCTAATATCCTATAAATCATCCAGCACATGAATCAACAAATGCCCGATATTCAATCTTCAATCAATCAATCACCTCCTAAACTATCACCTCATAACCAACCTCATCCAAAATGTCCCCTTCCTAATATCCCTACCCCTCACCCCATTTAATTCCTCATTGAGGAACCCAAACCATCCAAATCCACACCCCAACCTAATCAACATAAACCACTATCCCCCAAATCCAGTTACATAGACTTTGACAACCTCACTAAATTTTACCTAGACCAAGAGGACCTCCTTTGTGTCCTTGCTAATCTAGCCACCAATCCTAAACCCACACAACCATCTAAAAACCCAACTTGAAAACCCTATATCAATCATCCTAACCCCCACCTTCTTCTTGTCAAAACTCATGCACTACCACCTAAAATTTCAACTCCTAAATCCAATCATCATAAAAGCTATCATTGAGTACCATTCACATATTGAAAAAAATCACAACAACTTAATCCAAAATCAATATCACCCACATCCCATATTAGTCCTCCATCCTCATCATCCCAATATGATCCTATGGACTTTCTCCTAGATTTTCCCACAATGCCTAATCCACCATCAAATTTATCCCCTAAGCCTATTTCATCCCCTCCATCACCTATACCCGATATTTTTAGAACTATCTCATCCACTGTGACTCCTTAGTCACCCTCATCCTCTTCTACCCCCAATTCTAAACCATCTAATGTGGATCCTACACCACCCCCATTCTCTTAATCCACACCTAAACCTAGATCACCCCCTTTATCACCTAAACCTAAAATTATTCTATCCTCTACTTCTATTTCATCTCTACATCCCCCAATCCTAAAACATATAAAGTGACTCCTAAATAACCAACTACCAAACATAAAAAAATCCAATACCAATCCTCCCCCCACCCTATCTCCTACCCAATCTAAGGAGGATCCAATGCCACCTTCATATTTGTTATCGACGAAATCTAATGTGGTTCCTACACCACACCCATCTCCCAAACCAATTTCATCCCCAACGTCACCTAACTCCAATGAGAACCCCATATCACAACCATCCCCTTAATCTAAATCTACCCCATCCCCATCATCTACATCTATCAATCCTAAACAATCTAATCCTAAGACAAAACAATCTACCTCAAAACCACATACTCTGACCAATCTAAGCACAACCAACTCTACTTTGGCCTCCAAGCCCAAACCATCCAATTCGGCCCCCAGGCCTAATATATCCCCTTCATCTTTCAAGCCATAAAAATATAATACAAATCAACCAAATCATCTCATAATCCACATAATCCTACACCTTTACTTCCTACTCCCTCTAAACCATTACTTCCTACTCCATCCAAACCATTTAACCCGAACCACTTCGCTCCTTTAGGAGCATCCTTGAAAACCATTTTTCATCGTCTAAAACACCCTCAACATGATCATCCACCCCCCATCAAATCACATGATAAAAACCACCTCAAACCATCTTGGGACTGGGAACATTATTATTGTGGCTTCCATCGCAGCCATGAACATTTGACCAAATGTTGCATGTAATTTAGGTCTTATGTCCAAAACCTCATTAACCAAGGAATTCTTATCTATGTACCTCTGTATCCACCACCTTTTCATCCCAATCCTATCCCTAACCATTTTCCATCATCCAAACATCACTCGACATCTAAACATCATAATCCATCCAAATCTCATTGTACATCCAAACACCCCTTACTGACCAAAAAACAAAACAAATCTCACCTCCCATCCTTCGTTAAGTTTGACCTCTTAGCGGATGAAAACACTACAACACCCAATATCATGATGACCACATAGCATCATCTTCCCCATCCACTTCATATCCTATAGAAAAAAATATGTCTGTTAATATGAAAAATCAAGGTAAAGGCTTATGCATCAATGAACAAGGCATCCGTGAACCCATCTCTCTTCATAAAAATCCAAGATGATTAGGATTAGGATATAAACCTAACACTAACAACGTCCCTCCCAGTACTCCATAATAGCCCATTTATACCACTCCTCTTGTTGATCCTACCATCCCAAACACTCAAACCCATCACAAATCATTTAATCCCCCTATAAATACCAAACACCTAAAAATGGATTGAGCACATAATTTGTAACCTGTGCATAGATGTTCTTTCCTTCAAACCCATCCAACATATACATCCCTTTTCATATAATCCATCCTTATCATCACATCCATATATATCATCTTCAAATCCATTCATCTGCACACTTGATCAATTTTCTCACACATGTTCTAAGCCACTAGTACCTACTACAATTGTGTGACCTTGGTCTATCATTACCTCCAACATTCTAGCACCATTGTCCTCCTAGAGATCCACACACTTTAACACACTTAATAAAATTGTGATGAAGACCATTGGGTGCATATTTTGACATTCTAGCCAATGTCATCACCATACTCATTTCCATCCCCCATCCATCCACTACTGATTCTTAACCCCTTTAGAGTTCTCAAGATAATGGAACCACTTTATGAAAAAATAATCCAAATATCAAAAAGTAAAAAAAATCATATTAATGTTAAAAATATCCAATAAAATCCACCTCAAGACTCTCTCCAGAGGTGTTTTCAGTAACTCTACCAAGGTTTATAGATGCTTGGATGGCAATAGAGAAATTTTGTGATAAGAATCAGATGTATCTTTGTCAGGTCTATGGATGCCTGGTTGGTAGTGGAGCAATACATAGCTTAACCTTCCGTTCACCTTCCATTTACCTACTTCAATTAATCACTCCATATACATTGGCTATTTTTTCTTTACATACTACCCATTAAGGCTTCACTTCAAGTGGTAATTAACCTTCACAATCACACACACTTCGATCTTGAAGAGACATAGGGATTACATGTTTCAAGGTATTGTTTAGACATTAATCACACTTTTGTTTTAATCCTACTCTTTCCTTATAACATGTTCCATCGAGATCATATTTTGTTCATCACTGATGTTATTTTCCTTCCATCAATCACATCCACATCCTCATTCCCTTGGATCTGACATCCATGGGAAGATGATGTTATTTTCTTTTGTATCCACTCCTCCTCATGTCCCTTTTCAAATGTCATCCTCATGACTGGGGGAAATTTTACTATCATCTGTTAGAGGAATCGTCCCTTTTAGATACCTTTTCACTTCCCATCCTACCATACACTTGGGGGAAAATCAAACCCTTCCATCCATCCACACCGGACACCCTAATTTATACTTGGGGGCATACCACATCTATCCCTCAATCCATCCCCCCTATACTTGGGGGCATAACTCCCCATATTCCATATCCCACAATGTATCATATACCACATCACTCATACTCTCTATCTATCTCTCATCTCACATCCCACCTATCCCTATCTAACATCAAATAATCCTCATCATATCCTTCAATATAAAATCCTCCTATCCTTCAATTCAAAATCATCTTATCCTCAAACTATCTTATCCAACCTATCATATTTCCCTCAATCCTTCCCTTTCATCCTACCCTGAAGACTTTTTGGGAGTTATAGGATAAATTCACATCCCTTCGCATCCCCCATGAGCTATCCCATCATGAATCCTTTCCTCTTACCTATCTTCCACCATCACCCAGGTCCGAAATCTAAAAATATAGACATCCAACACCCATAATCCAAAAATTCAAAATCCAAAATCCATAATCCACAATCCAAAAATCCAAAAATTTAAAAACCTAAACATCCAAAATCCAAATATCCAAAATCCAAACATCTAAAAATAAAAACATCCAAAGTCCAACATCTAAAAATCAAAACATTCCAAAAAAAAATACAAAAATGTAATGTGTGTGTGTTTGTCTTGTGTATTTGTTTGTTTGTCAGTATTTTCATTTTGGTCGATGATAGGAGGCCCCTTTTTTCCTTCTACATGGTCCAATGATATTAGGACCATCATTTTAATTTTAATTTTTCTAATGATATGAGGACAAGGGAATTTAGTAACTTATTCATCATGGTCTTTATACCTTGGTGCATTTTGATCTATAACACATTAATAACAATTGTTAAAGATGATAACATCGGGAAATTTATCGTAACACACCCCCTTATATCATCATCTCACTAACCCTTTAACCTTTTCATCCCTCTATCCAATCAATCATTTATCAATCACTCAATATCCACATCTAAATCTTATCATTTCATATCCAATATCCCAAATCCTCGCCCCATGGCAAGGAAATATTTGATCTAAAAATCAATCCTAATTCTCTCATCTAATCATCCTCAATCATCTAATCCTCCAAATCAAATCATTCCTCAAATATCACATCATCACATCCAATATCCTCAAATCTTCAAATCCAACATCCTCAACATCTAACATATTCAAATCCAATAGCCTCTAATCCAACATCCTCACATCAAAAATCCAATATATTCTAATCCTCCAAATATAAACATCCTCAACATCTAATATCTTCAAATCCAACATCCTAAAAATATAACATCTTCAAATCCAACATAATCAAATCCAACATCCTATAATCCAAAATCCTTGAAATCTCAACCCCTTGACTGGGGCATTCTATAATCCAAATTCTTCAACATCTCAACCCATTGACTGGGGAATCCTCTAATCCAAAATCCAATATCACCTATTCCTCTAATTCTCTAATTCTCTAATCCTCACTCTTATCATCCTCTAATCCTATAAATCCTTAATATTCTCATCCTCTCCATCTTCAATCTTCTCAACTAAATTGGGTCTCTCCTCTTTTTGAGAAATTACCCAACTCGTTCCCTCTCTGCCTAACCCCTTGAAGGGGCATCATATCACCATCCTAAAATCTTCTCTTCTTTTCTTTGAACTTTCATTTATCTACAATAACACTTCAAAGAGGGGGAAAATATAGACATCTAAAATTTTGACATGATTAATTACAATTAATTTGTCCCGCAACATCATCTAAATCCATATAATAATTAATCGCAAGATTAATTATTATTAATTTCATCATTAATCCCTTTATTCTAATATTTCATCATTTATCTAAATATTCCATTTTATCATTCATCCCATTACAAATCCCTTTTATCACATTACCCTTTCATCATTTATCATTTATATCATTTTATCATTAATAACCTATTATATCCTATTATTATATTTTAATTCTTCATTAACATTTTATAGGAATTTAATATTCCTACATCTCACCTACCACCTACTCTACACATCCCTAAACCTAGCCATTCCATGTAATCTCACTGTTAATGATATTTATTTAACCTAACCTAATCCTAATCCTAATCCTAATCACATCCTCACACCTCGAAATCTAGAGGCTTCTATTTCTAGAATTCTCTGTAATTTTCCCTCTTTCATATTTAAAAATTCAAATACATCTCCCTCCCTCCATTGAATTTTTAATTCAATGGAGGCTTCTCTCAAATTCTTGAAATCTCCATTCTATAATTCTCCATTATTCTCATGCACTCTCCGTCATTGATCTAAATCCAACATGGCTTCATCTTAGCCATTGAATCATCCAACCACAAACTATAAATCAAGCTCTCCTCCTCCATGAGATCTAGCTTGCACAAGATTGGAAAATCTTGTAAATCCATAACATCATCCATTTTATCTTAAATCATTCAATCAATCCATTCCTTCATCTTTAATCCATCAATATATCTTTATCAATCAAGTAAAATCATCATTCATCAAAGGGGAGGTGTTGCCCAAATAATCCCATTAATATGAAGCAAGTAATCAATCAATCCAAGAGCACATCTAAGATCAAAGCAATCCATAAGGGGAGGAGTATGTGCAAATATATGTAGGTAGGTGCATGTGTTGATACTCTTTCATCCCTTCTCCATCCATTGCTCAATCTCACCGTATTGATATAGAGAAGATTAGATTAGGGAAGAAATTTTATTTTTTTCTCACATTCTAACACTAATCTCTTTTTCATCTACATGATCATCAACTAGCTCCTTTCTTGAGAATGTCAAACCCTTTATTAAGTTTAAGATTCACCATAGCTTGCAGATTGAATGATAGAGAGATCTCAACTATAATTATTTGCATTTCATGTATTTTTATCTCTATGACCACCTAAGAGAATATAATTCATGATTAGGTCATATGTCTGGAGGCACCCTTCCTTATCCTATATAGATCTATTCATTATCATTCTGATACTGTAAGCATGATCTTATAGACACAATAGTTTTTGTTGTGTTATTCGCCTTGTTTTAGTTTTTGACTTCTAATGGTTTTCTTTTGATTATAATTTTCGTTCTTTTAAAAAAATTGTTGAAATTTTTTCATTGTTTCACATGACAATCTTCCTTCGTAAATGTGACCAAATTTCAAGCACACCTTGTAACAAGTTTATTCCTCATTGCTTATTAGGGTTTGTTTTGAATTTTGGTTTAAATTAGGCACTCGAAGTTGGGTTCCCATTAGGGGGTTTTGAAGTGGATCTACCGTTTTGATTCTAATATATCTTCAACTGCCTACAGATGCATTTGAAATTGTTGACACTCAAAAGTTGTTATGATTTGTTCTTCCTAACATGACTCAGAGCAAATAGAGTATAGTAAATTAGGCAAGTCAAGGTCATATTGATATTTCTTAATTCAAAATAGCTAAACGTAAATGGGTTAAAGATTTTTCATACCGATAGGTTCATCCTAATTTTGTTAATATAAAACAATTTATCTTGAAGAGTCGGTTGTATCCAACCACAACCATCTACCATTGAGCTTTACTATTTTTTAAAACCCTTTGGTTGAAAGATAGATTAACAATTTTTTCATCTTCTTTGCATTAGAGTAGTTTGAAATAGTTCCAGTGATTAATTTAATAATTTTTGAGAGATGATTGCCCTCGTGTATTTATTGACTTGAATTGCTTTCAAACTTCACAAGGATAGCCAGTCTTGCCCCGTCTGACTATGGTGTAAAAAATCATCAAAATTAATATTTGCTTCTAAAATATGATGTAGACGGTAGTCGTAATGATTATGATTATAGTAATGCACTTACTTCAATTTGGCAGTTGCATGAATCAAAAGATTCCAGAAAAATGATAAGCTTTTTCAATGCCACTTAACAATATCCTAATGTTTTTCTAGACATAGTTAGACTTTTAATCCAATATAAATGGAAACCTGCTAAATTTGCCAGAAAAATATTTAAATAACATGGGATATTTTCATAGAGGATAGTTTTGAAGAAGCCATAGGAATTTTTTTAAGAAAGATAAAAAATATTTTTGTGGGATTTAGCATGGTGGAAGGTGATTTTTGCATTTTTTTGTCAAAATCACGCAGTTTGGTGTGTTGTTACAAGTCCAAGGCGCAATTTTGGGAAACCAAAGAAATTCCAATCCTATAAAATCTTGGCTTGGGGGCTTAACATAAGGGAACGTGAGCGCGTTATAATGCGCTCACCTTCCTTAGAGTATAGGTATTATATGTGTTTGGGGTAGGATTGTATTTACAAAATACTTTAAATTTATTTTAGTAAATATGAGAAATTATGGTCACTCTGTACCTTATGGAACTAGTATCACACCTCCACAAGTCACGGTTTGGGAGATGGTTTTTTATAATTTATCTGGTCATTACATAGGTATTTTTCAGGATTTCAACATTCATCCTAAAGCTTTTAGCATCTAAATTCTAATATCAATGTCTATTTTGGCAACGAGTATAGTCATTATTTAGGTTTTGGGGCCTTTTAGATTGTTCATTGACATTTTTAGGAGTGTTAGATGTGTCAAAATTAGATTTTACAAACCTCAAAAATTTGAAAGGAAATAACAGTTTCTCAAATATATACACTCATGATATGCCTTATAATACATAAAAAATCAAAACACATATGTTAGACATAGTGCCATTGTGTTTTCATTAATTTTAAGTTACATTTATAGAAAAGGGTGTCCATGTGGTATACAAGTCATCATGAGGTTTTAATCATCAAGAGCATGACGATTGATTGGAATTTCCTTGTTTTGGTTTCATGAAGTCTTGCATTGGTGAAGGGTATTTTTGGAACCAAAAGGGACAGATTTATTGTTTAGAATTTATCATTCAATTAGCCATTCATCATACATAACCATAGATGAGCATATTATATGTGTGTTAACCATTCACAAGATTGTACCACAAGAGAGAGAACACAAGACACCAAATATAAGTGGGAAAACCTCAAGGGGAATAAAACCAACTAACAATATTGCTTATAATACTCAAAGCAAGTACTTACAAGAATATTACACATCCTACAATATTTGTTTAGTGAGGCACCAACCCCACAAGGGGCACCAACCCTTAAACCTTTGCTGATATTGCTCACAAAAGAGGAATCATATGAATATGACTCATCATAAGATTGTTAAAAATAATTACCATTGAAAATATATTGATTGTACATCTGATTTTTATCCAATTTTATCTTACAAACACATCGAACCTTCATCAAAATTCTCTCTCTCAACTTGCTCTATTATTCTTCTTTATGGGTTGAATGTATCAATTTTACTTACACATCTTATCCTCAATATTATTTAGGTATTCATAGATCTATGTATCTCTTTCTATTACCCTTCAACACTCCTCTTCACTCCTTTATAGCTCGATCATACACCCTATTGACAATTTTTGCACTTGTGCAAAAATGGGCAACTCGAAACTTCACTACGATGGATAGCATTGGTGAAGTATACCTAAGATAGGGGAGTTTTCTTCATATAATTTTTTTACTACTGAATTAACTAATGATTAATTGAAATCTACAGCTATGTGTGCTAGTACAAAACATAACAAAGCACATAGTCTTTAATTTCTTGACAATATTCTGCAAAAGAACACAAAACCTCGAAGGACAATTGTGTTTTCTTGATGAAGACATCCAATTACAAAATCGGTGAAATGCTAAGTCTTGGAACAATAAACATAATTGTAGATTTCACAAATCAAATTTCATTACTAGATGTTATAGAATTCAATGTTTTATTCATAAGGAATTTCAAGTGTTCCCACACAAGCCGTGGGATGTAACTGAAAATTAAAGTACATGTACTGAAATAAGAGGTACACAGGCATGAAAGAGAAACTAAAGGAGTATGAGTGAACCCATCATTTCCTTGGGTCTTCTCCTTGGGTTGATGTGACTTCATCTTCAGTACTGGAAAGAACTATACCTGAAAAGAAGGAAAAAGGAAAATCATCAGTTAAGAGCTCAGGGTTGATTCATATTCCTACATTGTCCTAATTCGTGCATATGAATATCTTAAAAATAAGAGATGTAGAAATAAGATATGAAATCATACTGCATATTCATGAATTTTAGATCACTCATGAAGTTTGTGAAAGTAGCTAGTCATTTCTTCTCATCCCTAGATATAATAGAGGCATTGAATCCTAAATGTTTTCTACCTATTTTCTTAACCTGTGCATACAATTGCAGCCAAATAAATTTACAGGCCTCATTGATCTGTTTCAAATACTTTAGGAGGATGAATTCTATCCTATGGTACATGGGAGCAGATTCCCCTCGGGAAGGTTCGAACTCAAACGTGATCATTATAGTATTGAAAAATGTAAATGATAAAGACATTGTGGAAGAAGTAGAAATTCATAAAACTAAATGATACCCTAAGGTTTTACAATAGAAAGCCTAGTTTAAAGTAAGGTGATCGCCAGGCCAAATCAACAGTTAAGTATTCGATCAAAAAGTGGATTCACCAAATACTACTATCAATGGATTAATGATTTTAAGTGTAGAAAAGAGCAAAGGGGTTACTTCATTGTTACTTAGTTCATCTAAATTCAGACTTAGTGTCTAGAAATAGGATGTATATTTATTTTATCAATTAAGAATTTCCAGAATAGAATATACATACATACAGCACATACATATTCAAGATCAATCAATTAGAACATGTTTTAAATATAGTAAACCATGAGAGAGAAAGTAAACTTAGATATCCATATTATCTAGAAGCTAATATGGGTATGATAATAGTGATGAACATGATAGAAATTCCATTCAGATGCTTCCTTTATATTTGTAAGAAATGTAAGTGTATAATGGGAAAAAAAATTCAAACTTTGACAGAGTCATCACACTTCATTTGAAACTTCCTTCTATAGGACGAATCACTTCCATCAAGGAAGGTTTCGACATATCTGTAACTTTTTTTCCCTAATAACTTATTTTTATATGGGTCTCAGATATAGTAAACTAGGTCTCCTAAATACATGTGAAACTACTCTTAAATCAATTAAAACTACCCTCCTAACAAAATGGTTTTAAACCTACAAAAGGCTAGTTGTGGATTGAAGAGGAATCCATACAATGCCTAAATTAGCACTACTATGAAGAGGCTTCGAAACTTTAAAGATGTATTTGAAGAAAACTAGAGATGTGAAATTTACATGGATGCAACCAATATTTGACACTTAAATCATCTGATAATGTGTGCAATGTCTTACTTGAAATAGTTATTGAATGGTGAATTGATAACAGGAAATTTGACTTGGGAAGCTTGACTTACAGAGCACCTACATTGGAGTGCATCATACATGTTAAGGGGATTCTCCTAGAGTTTTGTTTCTCCATTTAGGGAAGCTTTAGGAGTGATTCAAAATGGTTCCTGATTTGAGTGATATTTTCTTGAGTTCTTGAAAGCTGCCACAATGAGTAAATGATTGTAAATTTGACCTACTTATAGTAGGATTTTTTGTGTAGATTTCAACATTAAATGCTAACCCATGAGGGAAATAAAGTGTTTTACCCATAAAATATAGTCAAATTGAATTTCTAGCATTTTTAATGCTTTGTATTCAATCACCAATTTCAAACAAAACCATTTCGTGGGTTTTCCTCTATTTTAATTTTTCCATGAGGGAGACGAGGTTTTGTAAAGTTTGATGCAAACCACTATGGTTAGGATCACCAACTACATATACTATTGTGGACTAATGTGATACCCTAATTATGGGTTAAAGATGAATGAGAAGTGGATCAATGAGGTAGAAAAATCAACATTGGAATAGGACTCACTTGAATCGATAAAAATTAGGCTCAGTTAATTACGTGCACAAGAAATGATTTAGCGGATTAATAAGATACTTAAAATTATTAAATGATTAATTGTAAAATTTAGGTGTCTACACCCCCTTGTACTCTGAAACATCAAATCAACACATGTAAATATCATAAATTGTGCCAAATTTTTTAACATCCATGTGATTCTCTTTTCTCTATTATTACACGTGGCACTAATTATACCTTTCAGAAGTGGCAAAAGCAGAGGAAGGAAGTATTTCTAGCTTTAGTATAAATTTATGTTTGTACTACCCCATAATACCAAGTTTGAATAGGGGTTTCCATATAGTTGTACATAATTGTAGTTAAATGCATCTAAATTTATAGAAGGTGTAATGTCAATTTATTTATTCCAATCAATTCTATCTTTGGTCACTGTTGACAATTTTTTGCAACTCTTGTGCAAAAATGGGCAACTCGAAACTTCGCCGTTACGATGAAAATTCTTGGCTAAAGTATACCTAAGCTAAAGGAGGTTTTTACAGTTATTTATTACTGCTGAATTAGTTGCACAAGAGTTAAATATAAATTTGCAGCTATGTGTGCTATCTCAAAATAGAACAAATCACATAGTCTACAATTTCATGTCATTTTCAGCAAAGTGGAACACAGGAGCCTGGAAGGACAACTGTGTTGTCTTGATGAAGACAAAAAATTACAAATTAGAGTGAAGTGCTGAGTTTTTAAATAGAAAACAAAAATGAAGTTTTTACAGAAAATCAGATTTCATTACTGAATGTTACAAAGTATCTCATCAGAGTGTTGATTAAACTTCGTGCCATTAAGACAATTCAATTATGTTACTGAACCTTGTTTAGTTCATTATACAATCCATATAGAAAAGCTAATAGAAGTGCCACAACCCCGCCAAATACACAACTCATTTTTAGAATTCAATGTATTTATTCACAAGGAGAGTCAAATGTTTCCCACACAAGCTATGGGTATGTAGACTTTGAAGTTTTTTTTAAAAGTAAAGCTACTAAAAAGTAAAGTACACCTACTGAAAATCCCAAGGCATACACATACATGAAAGAGAAAGAAAAGGAGCTATGAGTGAAACCATCATTTGAGCCTTGGGGTTCCAAAAACTGTTCTAAGTGATTGAAGAATCTTCATCTCCATCTTTTGTTTCTGACCAGATTCATCTCCATGATAGAAGCCAGTACCTAAAAAATAAGAAAAGTTAACTATTCAAACTACAATTTTATCAGGGATCAATTCAGGATTTCCTAGGCACTATCCTAATTTGTGCATATGAATCTTCTCCTAACAGGATATGTATTCTACTTGAAGAACAAACTGCATGCATGCTTTATTCAGACTCAGAAAGGCTGAGCTCGAGGAGCAACAATGGCGGACTTAGATAGAAAACACATGAGACATTAATGAGAGGCCAAAAATCCTAATTATTTTCTAGACTATTTTCTAGCTAAGTGTGCAGGTACAGGTTGCAGCCAAAGAGAAAAATAGACAAGTTATAAGTGCATGCGATAAAAGGAAGATTGTAACTCAAAGTTCACCAATAACTATTCCGACCATGGGAAGAAGGTTACAGTTTGTCACTCAGAGAGACTGGCATTAGAAGCACATGTTTCAGTTTGTAACAAAAGGACAGAAAATAGAATTTGAAAGCTGATGTTTGGCTAAAAGAGAAGGTCAGAAATTGCTCAGGGAATGAAGAGCAAGATTCTTTAGAAAAAAATTGACTCAGGGCTTCGCCATGTAAAATAGACATTTACTTAACTTTCGATCATGTTGTTTTGAAACTGACTACATACTGTAAAGGAATGGATATTAAACTCAAGTAAGTGCATACAGAAAAACAATAAAGCATTTATTTATCAATAGATGAAGGACAACTATGATGTCTCATGGGCGATTTACAAGCTTTAATCTATTTTTAGGAAGGGAGGGAGAATCAGTTTTGCTATATATTTTGTGCTTTTACAAAGCATAAAAAGGAGGAATTTTTGGATATAAGAGTGCTGAAGAAGTTTTTGCCAGTTTTCCCTCTAAATGTGAAGTATTTTCTGCCTTTCCAATTATTTACAGTCATGTTTATGTTCCATTAATCTTGTGAATTTGAATTCCCTGGTTAATCATCTTACCCTGTTGCAAAATTCAGTAAGTGTTGCATGATATTAATGTGCATGTTAGCTTAACCGTACTGTTGTGATTTTATCCCTCAATACATCAAGTGTTTTACCCTTAATATTCTACAGAAAAATGTTGGCTTTTGCATCAAGAATCCTTCCCATATTATTTGTGCATATACTCAGTCAAATCCCTCATACAAATTTGGTGTATAACCTCAATTTTAAATATTTTTACAGCCATTTTTACCCTTAACCCCAGAAAATCAATTTAGGATACATCAATAAGGAACCGACCTTGATACCAAAGAATCACCTCAAAATAGGTATACCCGCAGACATAAGGTGTTTCCATCGTATCTACGAAAGAGAGAGAAAAAATTTGCAAGCTTAGAACACCTGCAACCATCTCTCTACAGGGTGCACTTTCGAGAGATAACAGGGACCACGAAGAATAGGTGAGGATTTGAATTGGATTTTTAATTCATAAGTGAAGGATTTAGGTGAGTGGGGACCACGAAGAGTGGGTGAGGATTTGATTTTAAATTTTTAATTCAATGGTAGAAAAACATGGAGAATAATGAGATGTGGTACGGATTAGGTCATTTTTAGATTTGAAAGGGATAATTAATCATATTATATTTGATTAATTCGAAGTGTATTTTTGTGGGAAATGAGGTGGGGGAATTAATTGATTTAAGATGGATGTGAAATTAGGGTGTCTACAGTTTATTTTCTAAAGGTTGATCATCAGAGATCATACCTTTTGTGGAGATTTTCAGTTCAATCTCAAGAATTTGTTGACCTTTTAGTTCCTTTTTCTTTTCAAATATATTACCGAAGACCTCTTTATTCCAAGTTTTCACTTTTCTTTTTTAACATTTTTCAATTTCGGAACTAGCATGAACTGAGCAGTTCCTTCTCCATTCCATTTCCACCACTCTTTAATCCTATCTGAAATGTCTTCATGATCCAACCACATCTTTTCAAATTTAAAAGAGGTGTGTGAAGGCTTGGACTAGTTGAAAAGGTTTAGCACAATTAGATTATGGTCATAGCCAATTCAACAAAGTCATCCAAGTATTCTATCTTATTGTAATCCTTCATCCTTATGTTGGTTTTTAGCTTCTTTTAAAGTAGGACATTTTCTGGTGAAATGTCCTAGCTTATGACATATTTTGCATCTCAAACGAAAAGTTTCATAGTCAAATGAAATGTAGTTCAATTTTTACAAAGGAAGTATTTTTTTTTTGTGATATATCCTCTCCCTAAGCATTTTACCTAACTATCACGCATGTTAGCAATTGATGATATAGGCAATTGTTGACAAAAAATAACAATATCCTACTTAAGATAATGGGATGAAGTATATATTTATAAATCTAGCATGAGACACTGGTAATTATTTGTTTGTAGACCTGGTGTGAGATAATGTCAGGTATATATTTGTAAATTTTTGATTGCTGGATGGAGCCAGCTAGAAAGAAGATATATACGACATTGAAATGTTTCAATTATGTTTTGTTTTGAATTCTATGTTTACAACTGGATACTTAGATTTTTTATTGATATAGTTTAATTCACTGTCAACCTATATAGATATCAATAAAATTGTTAATGACTGTTGATATAAATTGCTTTTTTAATGCGTAAGATTTTGAATCTTATCCCAAATATATGATCTACTCAATTTACATCTTTCGTGTTTATAGCCAGTGGATAACTTAAAATGTTGTTGACTAGTAGTGTAATGCTCAACTCTCACCCCCTTTTTATTATTGACATGTCCTTTGCAAGTATGGTTACTATATACTTAAATAAAAAAATAATATAAAATAATTATAATAGATAAAAATAAAATTCAATTTAATGGGGGGGAATTCTTATTGTTTGGCACCATGAGTGGTTAAATTGGCAGAAGAAGATTAAACGAGGGTGGTGGAAGGATTCAATACTGTTGGTGGGTAGCAATGGGAAGTAGCGTGGAGTCTAGGTGACGTGTGGCAGGAGGGGGACATGACATGGTGTGGTCGTAGTTTTTTAGACCTTTCATATTCTTTGCACAATAATGCATGCACCTTATTTCAGATCCAAACGCATTAACCAACAAAAACCCAAGTTATCTTTTTGAGGTAGCAGTTTTGGATTGTTGCAGCGAGGGCAAAGCTTCCTGGGTGACACTTCTAGAAAAAGAATCTCCTAGATGATGGATGCCATTGCTTTGTTTGACCAAATGAGAAAAAAAAATCAAGACAACTTTTCATGGAATGTGGATGTGACAGAGTACGTAAGACACGGTTTCCATTATGAAACAGTCACATTGCTTCACCCATGCAACAAACAGGTCTCTAACCTGATCAGTTTACTTTTCCTACGAACTCCCAGCCTGTACCTGAACATGAGCTCTAGAATAGGGTACAAACGTCCATCACAACATAAAGATATAATAATTTTGTCAAATGTTGTAGTTGCAAGTACTCTAGTAGGTACGACTGCAAAATGTGGATGCCTGCGTAAGGCATGCAATATGTTCGCCTAAATTCCTGAGAGAAACGTTAACTCATGGAATACAATGAATACAAGTTATAAACAAATGGGTTTGTTGAAAAGGAAAATAAACTTTCAAGAAAATACAATGGGTAGGTGTAAATCCAAACTCCACAGTTTTGTCCGCATCCTCCCAATCTACGCCTTTTACTTGGATGCCAATTAAAAAAATAAAATCATCAAGCCTTATGGTTTTCTGTGTTGGAGTTTTCCACTTCTCTTCTTCTTGGGCACAACTTTTGTGCATTTTCTTATATATGCTTGGTGTTTTTCCTTTACCTAGCTCGACATGGTCTTATCATTGTGGGCTCTACATTTCTACTTTGTTGGGATGTCATGTTGTATGTTAGCTCATCCTACGTTATTATTGTGAGCTCTTGGTTAGATCTATGAGTTCCTGATCTTATATTTAATCAGTTAATGTTGTTTGGAGAGCGTGTTGTTGTGGGTATTTTGCATGATTTACTTCCTCGAGATCTACACTTGCACAGTCGGGTCATAGCTTCCTTGACCTGAGATTGCTTATGGTATTTCTCTCCTTGACTTGAGATGTCTCTTTGTTTTATTTGTTCCTTTTGTGAGAGTGGGATTTGCTCAGCTTTTTGTGGTGAATTTCTTTTCTCCATGTTGTTTCAAACTCGATTATACTCGAAAACCTAGATTTGTCTTTAGCTCGGTCATGGTGACTATGTAGTTTAGCTTCATGTGATGAAAACCTAGCTTGCTATGTTCTCCTCTTGAGCTCTTACCTTAAGTTCAACTCATCTATTCTTAGTGATTTTTGCATAGGTCAAGCTTGAGCTCTCATTTATTATCTCAACCTGGTTTTGTTTCAACTAGGCCATGTTGTGAAAAGTGCATTGGGACAACAATGGATCAAGGAAGCGAATTCATTCTTTAGGAAATGATAGACAAATATAGCCTCATGGAATGCTTCATCTTCTAGATATGCACAAATGGTTTTATAGAAGCAACGCTTGAGATTTTCAAACAAAGGAATTTGGGGAAGTTTTACACAGACACACAACCGATCGAGGAGATGGCTTATGGAGATGCGGAATCGGGCTCCACAGCTTTAGCCGATTAATTTCCCCTAAGGCATGGTCTACTTACCTTTATCTCTTATAATTTTCGTATAATTTGGTCATTCATTTGTAATAAAGTAAAAGTATTAAATTATTATATACTCAAGCGATTGGACATTTTAATCATATGACTACTGCAATCAATAAAACAACACCTCGTGATTTTGCTATCGAATTATAATTTGACCCTCAATTGTGTCGCGGACATAATCTCATGCATTGCTAAAGCCAGGGTATCAAAATTTGGTACTCATGTTCATTGGTTTTGGTGAGATCTAGATGAGTTAATTAAAACAACCATTTCGGTGTACCTTGTAAGTTAGAAAAATGCATTTGTTTTCCAGAGACTTGCAAAACAATACTCTGAGCCCCGTAAAGGAGATGTCAAACATCGTATGTGCTCCTTGTTATGTAGAGAGTCACATCAAGTATTAGCTTGACCTCATTTCACCGTTTTCACTCATTTTGTGGCTCCTCTTGGAGCCATGTTACTCCATTTTGCACTTTTAGGAAGCTGTCAAAATTGAAAAGTTGGCTTTCGTTTTGAACCACTTTTTGAACCCTGAGCAACGAAATCTCTTTCCACCTTCGCAAACCTCTAGTATTTTACTATAAAATTTCTTGTAGCCTTCAGTTGGGAAAAAAAAACTCTTCTAGACAATTTGGCGAAGTCATTTTTTAGGCCTTGGGTTGTTGTTCGACTAGATCAAATATGTTGAATTGTGTTTGGTGTCTCTGGAAAACCCTCTGCCAATGGTACATCGTCCACCAGTCCTGGGTTTCATCAGTCCCTGTAGATTCTTGGTATATAGGTGGACACGTGGGAATTCTCTTGGAATGAATTTTCTTATCAGAAAATAGTATTTGAATGCACTTTCTTATCCTGCGAGTCAAAATTAGACGTTTCACAACTAGGAAGGAAAATGTTAAGGGTAACTGTTGACAATTTTTGCACTTGTGCAAAAATGGGAAACTCGATTCTTCATTACGATGGATAGCATTGGTGAAGTATACCTAAACTAGGGGATTTTATTCAGATATATTGTTAATGCCGAATTAATTAATGATTACATGAAATCTGTAGTTATGTGTGCTGTTACAAAATGTAACAAATCACATAGTCTACAATTTCTTGACTATCTTCAGCAAAAGAGCACAAGGCCCCGAAGGACAACTGTGTTGTCTTGATGAAGACATCCAATTGCAGAATAGATGAAATGATAAGTCTTGGAACAACAAACATAATTTTAGATTGTAGAAATCAAAGTTCATTACTGGATGTTACAGGTATTCTTAATGTTGTTTCCTTCGTGATTAAGACATTCAATTATATTATTGGGTTGTTTAGTTCATTATACAATCCATACAGAAAGCTAAAATGTATAAATAAATACACAACTCAATTTCAAAATTCAGTGTCTTATTCATAAGGAATTTTAAATGTTCCTACACAAGCCGTGGGATGTAACTAAAAAGTAAAGTACAGCTACTGAGATATTAGGTACACAAGCATGAAAGAGAAAATATAGGAGTAGGAGTGAACCCATCATTGTCTTGGGTCTTCTCCTTTGGTTGATGCATCTTCGTCTTCTTCTTCACCACTGGAAATAAATGTACCTAAAAACAAGAAAAGAGGAAAATTATCAGTTAAGAGCTCAGGGTTAATCTATATTCCTATATTGTCCTAATTCGTGCATATGAATCTCTTAACAATAGGAGATATAGATTACTTGAAGATCATACTGCATACATGATTTACTCACTCATAAAGAAGAGAAAGAGAAAAGAAAAGAAAACCATGGACATAAGAGAGGCCAAAAAGCCTAAATTTTTTCTAACTATTTCCTTAAGTGTGCAAGTACAGGTTGCAGCCAAGAAAAATAAATCAAGTCTCTCAGTATAGATAAAGATTACAGATTTCAATGACTTTTATCCTATGGTACATGAAGCAGAGTGAATGAAGAATGCAACTTAAAGTTCAACAACTATTCTAGAGGGAGAAGATATTTGCAGAAAAAGTACATGTTTCAGATTGCAACTAAATAAGAAAGACTTCTGGAAAGATTTTGATAAGGCTTTGCCATGTAAAATGAACATTTCAAATTTTCCAACATGCACAAAAATGGTGTCATTAAAGAAATATAGTATCTAAGCAAAATAAATAAGATTACAGTATTTCAACAAAGAATTTGAATCAAGGTTTATGCCTGCTAATGGTGTTACATGGATGAAGAACTGTTTACAAATTCCAGAAGGCCACATACAAAGTACAAAGATATCATGAAATCAAGAACAGATTGCATAATCAAAAGGAGTAAAGAATCATGAATACCCATGCCAAAGGAAGGATACCCAAATCTGGGTTGTACTATCTCGAGCAATAAATTGAAAAATACAGATAGGGTAAGGAACAATTTTTCACTGGTAGAATTGAAGTAGAGAAAACCCTCAAATAATCATCCAATTCAGAGACAAAAGGGAGAACCCATGACAAGTTTTTGACTTAGAGATCAAGGTTTCACAAGAAGAATCACATCTTAAGTACAAAATATCAAAGAATATGCCTCTATCACAGTTGGTAAATCAAAGAAACCAGAGCTTCATAATCAACTACAATGGCGGCCTTTCTTTTTATGTGAGCCAAAGTTTTCATAAAAGTTGAGAGCTAAAATATGTAAATACCCACAATAGATCTAGATCTATCTCGCAACAAAGAAAAAATTTCAAAGAAAATCATGATTACCCACGATGCAAAAATTCTAGATTTGGAGATATGATTCATAAGTAAAAGAGGCGAGCTAAATATTGATCGAAATAAGTAATATACAGTCAGGAGGGTACAAAAAAACACAAAGCCGCGACTACCTTGCTCAAAATAATGGCGTTATAGGTGTAGGAAAGCAACAAATGATTGTTTTACAGAACGAGATCAAGCTCACAGACCTCAACAATGGTGGCCAAAAATTCTTTGCAGAGCTCCTATAGACACATATATTTTGAAGAAAATCTCAAACCTGAAACAATGCAACCAAAAAATTGATCAAGTCTTACAGTATAGGCCAGACCCAGAACTTGAAATGATTAAAATGGTGGCCATTGATAACAGATAATTCCAAAGCTGAGCTTGCACAAGGCAGAAAAGAATGGTGACACGATATATAACAACTCAAAACCCATGAAGCCTCTAACAGAACGCTCCAAGCAATTCAAATTGGAACAAGATCGATCTCGAAAGAGTTCAACAATGGCAGTCATTAAAAGTTTTACAGAGTTCATTTAGCTTGACTAGAGCTCAAAAGTGAAAATGTGAAAATATTAGGGTTTCGAGTGTTTTAGTCATCAAAAAACCTAAAGTAACCTAACTCACTCTGAGTTAATGATCAAAGGATCAAAATCAACGAGTACCAAATCAAAGGGCTGAGAAACGTTTGAAAAATTTGATGCAAACCACCATGGTTAAGTTTCACCAACCACATTCAATGCAAGTAAGAAACCCTAATCATGGGTTGGAGATCAACGGCCATGAATCAAAAATATAAAGATCAATGCTCAGAAATTGATCACCAAAATCGATGCAAACTCAACCGGAGTTAATTAACCCAGGTGAAACGACGGGTCTTTTTGGCTAACTTATCCTTTTTCATTATTTTGGAAAATTTATAAAATTCCCCGCAGACCCGATGAAATTGGATTGGATGCGGCATGGCAGGCCCATTTTAAAAACTTGGTACTTTTCAAAATTCTGCAAAATGTTCAAATTTGTCCGCAGACCTGTGGGCCCGCAAGAGTACACGTGGCCCATTTTTATTGCAGAGGCGTAAAGGTGGAAGGTCGGAATATTTTTTTCCTTTAAAACTTTAAGTTTTGCAAAAAAGGAACAAAGTTTTAAAGCGGCCTGAGACTCTGCTGGCCTGAGACGCAAAGTCAATGCATCAAAAGTTAGCTCAACGAAATTCAAAGTATCGATTGAATAAGTTAAAGGCAAATTGATGGAGTAACATTTTCCTTTGATACTTTTCCGCAGGTACCTCCAAGATTTTGGGAAAAAGAATTAAAGTTTTAAAGTCACCTGAAACTCCACTTTCCCGTGATTATGTAAAATGAAAGTAGATTGTCGGGGGTTTTCGAGAATTTGAGATCTTTTGCAAAAAGAATTAAAGTTTTAAAGTCACCCGAAGGCCCGTAAAATCAAAGGGGAGTAAAGTGTTTAATTTTCCTGAATCTCTGCTGCCAAAAGTCAAAGTATTGAATAAACCAAAGGTGGGCCACCGGGTCAATTTGAAACTTTTAACTTTTTTGTTTAAATGGGATAAAGCAATAAAGTGCCCCGCGGCCCCGCCAAGGACCAAACAAATCCACGTATACATAATAGAAAGGTTAGAGAAGTGGATCATCAGGATCCTTTGAGACTTTAAGTCTCTTTGAAAAGGGAATAAAATGATTAAGTCACCCACAACTCCGCCCAAGCATAAAAAGTTAAAATCAGGGTAGCGGGCCGCTGGGGCATTTTAAAATTTTAATCCTTTTTCGAAAAAGTAGCAAAGTATCAAAAGAAGGCCACGAATCTGCTACAACCAAATAGAGATGTGTGTAAGGCCCAGTTTAAAAGCGAATGGGTAGGAGAAATATTCAAAAATGCATAATTTTTATCAGAGGTGAAAAATAAAGAGTTTCCAGGCCCGTTTTTGAATCAATTTTGTCATACTTGGACAGTCTTTTTCAAGGTAATAAAATAAAGAGTTCTTCAGAAACCCTTCGGCCGAGCTCAAAGTCTGCAACAATGGTAGATTTCCCTTTTTACACAGAAAACTTGAATAGTTATTAATGGTGGCCACGGGAAAATTATTGTAGAGCTTTGCTAGCTCGAATGGAGCTTGATAATTTAATTACCAAAAATGTCTAAGTCTACAATATTTTTGCATCTAAATCTGGGTCCTGAGTCCACCAGATTCAACCATGGTCAGAAAATAATGAATTTTTCTCACTCACAGAGAGTAAAGTTGCATGCCTTCGCAAAATTCAGAAAAGCACATATCAGCAAGAAGGCAAAATCAGCATGCACGGGAAATAAGCTTGCTCAGCAAGCAAAGCTTATTTTTAGCAAATCATCCACTCATGCTTTTCTTAAAAATAGACATGCTTTTCTTAAAAATAGATCAGTCGACTACAGTTGACTGAGTTGTAACCGATGGCTATTAATGCCTCTTTGTATTTGCATGTTCTATTTTTATTCCTTTATTTATTAATAGATGAAGGATACAAATAGGATGCATGGGCGAGTACAACTTTAGCCTATTTTTAGGAAGGGTGAGTTGATCAAATTTGCTATATATTGTGTGCCTTAGCAAAGCACAAGGGGGACTATTTAGATACAAGAGTGCTGAAGTAATTTCTGCCAGTTTTTCCCTCTGAATGTGAAGTAGTTTCTGCCTTTCCAATTATTTGCAGTCTTGTGTATGTTCCATTAATCTTGTGAATGTAAATTCCCTAGTTAATTATCTTACCCTATTGGAAAATTCAGTGATTTCTACATGATATTAATGTGCATGTTTAGCTTATCAGTATTGTTGAGATACTTTCCCTCAATACCTCCAAGTGTTTTTCTCTTAATATTCTACAGAAAACTATTGGCTCGTGCATCAAGAATCCTTCCACATATTAGTTTTGCATATACTAAGTCAAAGCCCTCATACAGATTTGGTGTATCACCTCAGTTTAATCTTTTTATAGTCATATTTTACCCTTAACCCCTCAAAAACCAATTTAGGATACATCAATAAGGAACCGACCTTGATACTGGAGACTCACCTCAAAATAGGTATACCCACAGACCTTAGGTGTTTCCATTGTATCTACGAAAGAGAGATAAATTCTTGCAAGCGTACAACACCTATAGCCATCTCTCTACAGGGTGCACTTTCGACAGATAACACAATCATAACTGCAATCAGACACAAATGACTCATATACCATGCTTATATATTAATCTCAGCTCTAAAACACTCCTGGGTCAGCCATGACCAAGTAGGTAGGTTAAAAAAACATAAAAATAGATCAAAAAAATCATATAAAGCAAATACAAAGGACTACAAGGGTCGGAAGGGGTCAAGACACCATTTATAAGGAGAAGAACACTCCAACTAGCTCAAAAGGCACTCATCAAGCTCTAACAAATGGATCATGATCTTTAACATCATCAAAAAAAAATTTCATGGCCCAAGAAGCTCCACATAATTCATATACAGGTCCTCAGAATCACCAACAATCACAAGAAGCACCATTAGATCCATCTTCACTATGAAGCTCTCCAAAAAGTGAGCAAATTCTACTAGGTCTTTAATGCGTAGAAATTCAAACCTAAATAATGAATGAATTAGTATTAAAAAACTCCTTAGAAAGGCTCAATTAATATACCACTAGAAATATATATCAGTTTAATTTCCATTAAAATTCACTTTTTCGTTCAACTCATAAGGGAAGACCTCCAAACAGCGCAATCTTTACAACTACTCTAAACTAGCTTCAAGACCCCAAAACTAGGTCTTCAAAACTAAGATGGTTCACTATCAGAACAAATAATTAAGAAAAAAATCATATATAATAGGAAATTTCTCTGAATCTAATTTTTAAAACATATTACATTTACTTCTAACTCATAATGGAAAACCTTTAACCAAGCTAATCATTGAAACTACTCAAAACTACCTTTTCAACCCCAAAAACCAATCTTCAAATATAAGGCATACTTTGCATCTTATAAACTGAAACATGACTAGAAAATATCATGGACATGTATTACAACTTCCATGATTCCATATATAGTGATTTAGACATTAGGTTTCATGGACATATTTTTCACAAACTAAAAAACTCCAGAAACATGTCTTTTTGAGTGGGGCCCACAAATTGTCACAAGTTCTACAATACATCATTTTAAATCAAGAGGATTCCTCTTCATAATAAAATCATCATACTATAAAAAGGAAACAATTATGGATCTATACAACCACTTTTCTTCATGTATCTTTCAACCTATGGTTTTGACATGATAACAGAGTTGTTTTGGTGTTAACAATGGTTCATAAAAATGTTCCAACCAAATGACCTCATTATTTTTTATAAACCTTATTAGTTCCATGTAATAAAATTCCCCTACGGATCACCCTCCAATGAATAGTGTGTGAGAGGAGGTGAGCATCAAAATTTTCCATATCGAGTTGATTTCTCCTTCTCCAAAACTCAGTTTTACCAAAAATCACAAAACTTGCAATTTATTCTTCACTTTGACCTGAAACTTGTCATGAAGCATCATAAAAACACATTCGAAGTTACCAAACTCACCATCATTATCAAATATTCCTATAAATCTCCAACTTCATTGACATACTTGTTCTTACTTAGCTTGTCTTCACAATCTTGTTTCCCAAGGACCATGAAACACCATCAAACCACTAAGAATTGACATGAAACAAATCATACATGTCATATACACTATATCCACTCTCCTACCATGATTCAAAATGAATAATATTCTCTAAATAGCATACCTCCATATCAAACCACATGCTCTAGATCTAGAAATAATACTACAATGACCTTATTCAAGCCATACAACCCATGAACTGACCATGATGACTCAATGCAAACACTTGGAAACTATTGAAACGTCATAAAAACCATGATATACTTCATGAAACTCTTCAACCATTGTAGGATGACTCAAACTATGACTATTCCTACTAGACCACACTCTAGGACCTCATAAAACACCACCATTTAAGAGGTCACTACCAATCAACCTTCATTGTTTGACCTAAACAACACCTCATGGAGACTCTCAAGACCTCTACACACCATTTTCCATTAATGGATTTTACATTAATGACAACACTTAGACATAATGACCAGCATAATGAATAAATAATCATCAAAAATCAAAAATAAATAATAGAAGGAGACATAAACCTTTATTTCCTTCCTGGGAATTCCCCAAACTAACTGAAAATAGTCACGCTTAGTTAACACATAATCAGGGCATTTTTCATATATATCAACATCACTAACCCAAAAAATTTCCCATACTAAAATCATATATCTACAAAATGAAAATGGACATCTTCTCATCCTGAAACATCATTTAACTATTCCCAAATAGAAAAAAATGTACAATGATAATCCCATAACTCAAAATAGTTTTTTCCCCAAGTTTAAAACCCACATAAAATTAACAAATTAAATTTACTCCCATACATCCATGAGGGAGAGGATTCCATGAAATAAGTTCAGTATTCCATACTTTTATAAAACCAAACTTTCCCAGAACTGAACCTAGTTTTTAAACAATAACCCAAAATCTATTCTAATCCACGCACTCAAGAAAGTTTTATCTCTAGGTTATTTATTCATAAATAAAACAAAATAAATATAACAAAAATGCTCTAATAAGGAGTTGTAAAACTAAGTAAGCTTGTTTCTATTTCACACTAACTCCTTATTTCATTTTCCAGATCTCACATTATAATACAAAAGCAAAACATATTCAAATATATAATAATCTAAAGATAAAACATATTCAAATTTCAAATAACAATTCAAAACAAAAATGTATTCAGCTATATCATTAAAATAACAACAAAGAGTAAGAGTAAAAAAACCCATGCCTACGTATTTTTCCTCCAAACTTCTCTACACTTTTCCAAGTTGAAACCTCAAAACACTACGCTTTCCATTAAATATTTCAACAACATATTTAAACAAGAAAACTTCCATAACATCAACAAGATAACAATAATGAAATTTCCATGGAATAGTCACTAAACAACTATTCTCCCATAAAATCCATGCACAACTCTTAAAGAGAGCTCCAAAAATATTCAAATTAAAATGAATAATGAGATTACGTGCATGTCCTAGCTTCTTAAGGAAGCTAGCATTTCCCAAGGCTTCCCTGTTATCTGCAATATTCCCATCAGACCACCTTAAATTTCATGCCACCTCATGGCTTATCAACCTCAACAACCATTTAAACCATGCTACAAATGTTCCATGCAACTTATATTTTAGCCTAAGTTTAATAACTTCCAAAACCAATTAACAATGCCACATAACAACCAAAAAAATTCCATAACGCATAACATAAATGGTATCATGACCAATAATATGCCAACAATATAAAAACATATGTATGTATGTATGTATGTATGTATATTATATATGTATATGTATATATATAATTAACTATGTGTGTGTGTGTGTGTGTGTAAATTCATTAAATCATCACCCACTACTACAAGGGGGGGTCATTTGAGACATTAATAGAGACAAAATTTGACTAAATTGTCTCAAATAGAGACAATAAAAAAGTTGCATATCGTCTCTATTATTGTCTCAAAGCGGGTGTCTCTAATATTGTCTCTAATTATTGTCTCTCAAGAGACAATAATGATTGATACATATTTTTTCTCTTGAGAGACAATATCATTTTCGTCTCTCTAGAGACAATATCATTATTGTCTCCTTAGAGACAATACCGAATACTAACATTTTGTCTCCTCTAGAGACAATACCGAATACTCAATTTTTATTGTCTCTCTAGAGACGATATGAATTTAAAGAATGAAAAATATGAATTTTAAAACTACATAATAACCAAATATCAACGAAGTTACATATCATCTATGATGTTGAAGTGGTCTGGTAATTAATATTATAAATTAACAACAATTTGATTTAAATATTATGCCCAATAATGGGTCCACAAATATTTTATTAATATCAAATAAGATTAGATACAAAAGGGTGTCTGAATTCCGTTAACCCTTGAAATACAATGAAAAAATACAAAAGGGTGTCTGAATTCCGTTAACCCTTGAAATACAATGAAAAAATACAAAAGGGTGTCTGAATTCCGTTAACCCTTGATATATAATATTAGCACCTCTCCACCAAACTTCAAGTGATCCATATGATTCCCTAGTGCTACTTTGAAGTTATTTTTCTTAACTTTGATTTTGAGCGACTTCCTTTTTGAGCAATTATCTCTCCATTGACAGCAATCAAATCCCATGAATTGTTACCTGTAAACAATCAAATCCCCATAAATATCACATGAATGAAGAGGTGCCAAGATGAAGGCAAAAAAAGTGAACAAACATATAAGAATGTATGAATAATGCATATCATAAGCACAGCCCTGGTACGATGTTGTTATTAAGACTTCGGCACCAGCTTCAAGATATTCTTCATGAACCTAATTAATGATACAATAGTAATGCATATAGGAAATCACAGGAATAAGACACAAAGTATATTATCTGTTTAACAGTACAAGAACATTGTTACGCTTAATGTGAAGTCATATTTACAAAGTAATGGTAAGTCATACCTATTAAATCATCTATCTGGATCTCTTCTCGATGTAGCTGGGGGCATATGTACAGATGGGGTATGGATGACAATTCGATTGGATGCAAAATGCCTTTATGTACTTATGGACTTTGAAGGACTGGGGAGATTTGAGAGGATAGAGCAAGAGGACATGCTTCTCTCTGTCCTTAATGCATCTATCAGTAATCTAACGAAATTCAATAAAAAGGTAGGCCGGAAGTCATTATGTATCTTCTCTTCATTTTCTGCTTTGATTTGCATGTTTTACTTGGCTTTGTTACCTTTTAAACTAGTGTAGATACTTGAGATTAACTGGAAATCTGATATGTTACATCTCAGGACTTTCATCTTGACAAGGAGACAGAAAACGTGTATCAATCTAATAACAGTGGGTATTTTACTGAAATTCTGTAATAATATCTGCAGATGGGAAATTTCATCCATTATATGGCAACAGTTTGTAGTTGGATTTGTGGTGGGATTCACTACAGTGTGGCAGCTTTCTTTGCTAACATTTGCGGTGGTGCCACTTATTGCTGTGGTTGGAGCCGTTCACACCATAATATTTACAAATCTTTCATCCAAGAGCCTAGGACGCTTATGCAGAGGCCGGCAACATTGCAGAGAAGGTATATATAAGTCTTCTATTTTAATGCCGTGGATTCATGAATTGAACTGGGTTTAGATTTTTATTTCGTTTCTGAGACAATTGGAATGGCATTTCGTAGGCATTGGCTCAAATTTGCACGGTTTTCTCGTTCGTTGGTGAGGAGAAAACTATGCAAGCTTATTTTGCGGCGTTGAAGGTCGCTCAGAAGATTGGTTACAGAAGTGTAGTGGTGAAGGGAATCAGAATGGGATCGACTTATTGCATCATATTTTGTTGTTATGCGTTGCTGCTATGGTATGGAGGATTGCTCGTGAGGCATCATGATACTAAGGGAGGATCGGCAATAGCTACAACGTTTTCTGTCGTCATTGGTGGATTGTATGTGGCATGGTTACCTTTTATCTCTAAATTTTTAGGCCGTGTTTGAAAGGGTAGTAATTTTCTGTGTGTGAATTGTAGGGCACTGGGGCAATCAGCTCCCAGTCTGACGGCATTTGCCAAGGCAAAATCTGCTACAATGAATATCTTCCAAACCATAGAGCACAGGCCTAAAATTGACAGAAATTATTCTACTGGAGCTACACCATCCACAGTCACTGGTCAATTGGAGCTACGAAACGTGAGTTTTTCGTACCCATCCAAACCCGAAATGTCCATTCCCAGTGGTTTTTCACTCAACATTCCGGCGGGGAAAACTGTAGCCATGGTTGGTAGGAGTGGCTCCGGAAAAAGCACTGTAGAAAACGTGAATCAGGGAAGGCTATAAGTATAAGATGAGTTTCCTGTAAAGCTGTTACAAATTCGTAAAAGATCCCATGAAAACTTTCTAACAAAGATATATGGAGTAATGGTTGAACTTGCTGCAATGCCTTCTTTCACCCGAAAAGAATATTATCAAGAAAGTCTGTCTGAAATGGCTTTAACCGTGGAAGAAGATTTAGACCATACCTATCAGAATGGACATTCCTTCTTGAGAGATTTGAAGCTTGTTACTGCCCTACATAGCAACCAAGGACTGGACCCTTGTTGATTTGAAGCGTGTTGCCATGAAAGTGAATATCCTTCATAAAAATTTGGAGTCTGATGTGAGGGAAGGACAGCTCTCTATGTCAGGAGCCAGCAGGGTGCTTGTGAATTTTGACACTCAAGAAGAAATACATGATGTTCCAATAGAGCTTGGAGATCTCTTGATTGAAGTGCAGGATAGTGGGATGGAGCTTGCACCTATAGAAGAATCCATTTCAAATGATAAAGTCTTGTCCGATCTAAGATCAAGGCTAGGCAAAATTTTCAAAAGAAAAGGTGTAAATGGTGACCAATGGCACTCTATACTATTCAATGTAACATACTAATCATAAAATTATAGCTTGGCCTCGATTTTATCAGATTTAAATTTAAAAAAAAAGCTCAAATTGACAATATTTGTCTACGAACATAATTGTAGACTTTCCAATATTTCATACCTCTAGTCTACCAATGCAAATCAAGAGTCTAGCAAGGCAATTCAAGACTCTTCCAAAGCCTTCTGAAATATATATGTATGTCAATTTCTGCAAATTTTCAATGCCTCTTATATCTTGCCCATTTGGACATCCATCAAATGTAATCCTCTCCAGATCATGTAGAGGAGCAAGAGATGGCAATTCTTTTATAGCCCAATAGTTACCTATTGTTGAGATTCACCAGGTTTCTCGAATCAACAATCCCTAATAAATCTGTCAAAACACTACAACTTTCCACCTCGAGAGAAGAGAGTGTTGTTATCCTTGATAAATTCACTTCTATCAGATCTACCAGGAAGTGGAGGCGGAGGGACTTGAGACTGGGACAATGCTGCCCGCTGATACCGATCTTTTTTACGTCTTTTACAAACTGAATATCTATGATTTCAAGCCTATACATGCGGGTGCTCATGAAAGCCTCAAAACCATCTACATTGTTACTCAAATCCAGTTCACCACTTAATATAAAATGCCTGAAAATCAAACTGCTTAGATTTATAAGTAATTTCAGGACTTGGGATAGAGTACTCCCTTCAATTAGCATTCCGTCAGATCCCCCATTTCCTGTTAGAACTAGATTTTGCAGACGCATAAATACACTACATGAGTTCCGAAACTCTCCAAATGATACTGTATCAATCAGTTGCAGCTCTTTCAACTGGACAGGACCCTGACATTTTTAGACATACTTTTTTATAAGGATGGTCTTGTCAAAATTTATAATTTATTGCCAAATTTTAAGTTTGACCCAAACTCCCATAAAAACAAAAGGCTTTACCTGTACATCTGTGTGCCACAATCTCATTTTGTTTCCATTGATTATTTCTAGAGCTTGCAAATTTTGGAGAGGAATCGATGAAGGAATTGCTGTGTTGCTTACGTCCTCGAGAGGAATAAATGACTCGCTTGCTCTCTGTTTTTGCTCCCTCAGTTCAATCGACATCCACAGCAAAAGTGTTGATGTTCCTGCTTGCCGGAGATCTGAATTTCGATTTCCTATAAAATATGTAATTTGAGCACCATTGGAATCATCAAAAAAGGAATAGAGACACCTAACAGATTCTGTGGTTCTCGTGAGTCTATTCCTGAGGTCGACAGATTCATGCATTTCAAACAGAGCGTAATTTGCTTTTTTCCTAAATTTAGGTAAAGGATAAATTCTTGAATATCACCAAAAGTAGGTTTTATTTAAGAGAGAAGCCCCATACCAGTGAATGGTGAGGACGCCAGAGGCGATGAGGATGTTTGATTCCATCTGCCATTTCATCTGCCATTTCTCTTCCGAAATCGCGGATGTGTTCATGCATTCTAAAATACAGCTCCTCTATGTTGTGATCTAAAATAAAAACTGGTTCCATTTCAACAAGGCACTTATCCACTAGGGTCTGAATTTCCTCCTCACCGTTCCATCCAGAAGCTTCCCATATTCTCACTGCCATACACTTGAACTTGCCCATACCAACCAAAAAGCATGCAATGTCCATGAAAATTTGTTTTTGGTCATTATCCAGGGCATCAAAGCTTATTTTAATCCTTTGTTTTATTTCCATCGGCAGATTTTTTTGGACTTTCTCGAGTGATAACTCCCAATAACCCTTCTGCTGATCACTACGATATAGACTCCCACCAATCACTTGAAGAGACAGAGGTAAACCTCCACATTTGGAAACAAAGCTCTCAACCAAATCTTCATATCCCCTCTCTGGACAGGGTTGGTGGAAGGCATGCCAACAGAATAGACATTTGCTATAATCTAAACTCATTTCCTTCATCCTATAATGAAGACTTATGCCTTCCTGTATTAGCAACCTCTCATCATGGGTTGTAACAAGTACTAGACTTTTAGAATTCAAGTTTTTTTTTGACACTAGAGCATCAAATTGATTGATGTGATCGATATCATCTAGGACAATAAATACGCTCAATTTGCTCCTTTCCAGACAAGACTTAAGATGGCCAGTTCCTTCATTTATATTTTGAAATTTATGATGATCTTCATGGAAAAGATATTTGAGAACCTTACTTTGCAAAGAAGTCAATTTACCTTCTCTCACATTAGATAGGAAACATGCCCCTTGGTACCATGAACGATTGCGGTTGAACAACTTTGAAGCAAAAGTTGTCTTCCCTGAACCTCTCCATGTGTTTCAGAGTTTCTTAGGCGCTTTGATAGAGAGACGGTGTGATCATGTTCAAAAGTGGCTCTACAGTAACACATCAGAATTTACTGATGTACAGAAGTTGCAATTAGAGGCAGTTGCAACCCTAGCAGAGCTCAAACAGGGTCTCTCTGTCTGTGGTTGCAAGTGCTTTGTCTGTTTCTGGCGATGCATTCTACAGAAAGGCCATTCCTCTGATCACTCCTGCATGGGAAATCATGCATGTATAAAGAACTGCACATATTGTTCTCTTGAAATAGGCCTAGCTGAAGTGGAGGAATGTCGTAATGTGGTGGGTCATGAAGGAGATCATGATTACAAAAGGAGAAACCATACCTGCGGCAAGATTTGAAATGGAACTTGTACAGTGGTTAGAAATGCTTTATGCTTTCAACATCCTCTGAATTTTGGAGCATAAAAGAAACTGTCTCAGATGTCCATGTATACATAATTGGTGTTTACAAAACATTAAATCAATTCACAGACCTCTAGTTAAGGAAGAAAACAATGTTACTTTCATTTTTGGTGTTGAAGCAGCTAAGTTAGGGATTATCCTCAGAAATAGAAAGAAGACTGGAATTAGAATGATATCCTGAAAAGTAGAAATTGTAGAGTAGTTAGCAATTCTATATCACAATGTTTGACATGCTATAAAGGCTTCAAATTGACACTACCATTCCCAAGTGATTCTAATAGTTATGTCAACCAAGAGATACGACATACAAGTTTCCATGTTGTCTTAGAGTAGCATATGGATTTAACAAGATGGACACTAAGATGGGTGCAATGCAAAAATGTATTGTATATTTTATGTACTATGGTGTGCAATTATGTGCTATACATTAACATAGGCTCCGTATTCAATCAGTAACATATGATTTCTATTCAGTCATTACCCATTTGCAACAAATTTTCTATCTTATGGGTTTGATATTCTTGTTTCAATACCCTGAACATATTATGTTTATATAAACAACGACACTGCAAGAAAAACAAGTATCACTGTCCCAACTGTTATACCTACATCCTCAAGATGATTTTGATAATAGAATGATACATATTAATTCTAAAAACAAATATTAGACATTCTTATAGTTAGGTAGATGAAAATTTAAGGCAACAGAATGCCATAAAACATATATTAGACATAAATAAGTCTGATTAATTTGTTTGAAAGAGATAGAAGGCCTACCAGGAAAGTTTGCCTTCATATCAATTGTCAACTGAATGGCTGACAAACTACCATTGTGAGAAATTTTTCCCATAATAGCCCGAGAATCACCAACGTCTGCAATCACAAGGTCCTTACCCTGATAGAACACAATGTCAAAGATAAGCTGTTGAAAGAGAGGTGTAGGTGGTGAAAAAAATGTCAATCATCAATAAAACTAATTTATTCCTAACTCTACTGAATTTCCATCATCCACAAATACAAGAACTCTCCATTCTGGCAAAGCTTGCTAATAGTTTTGATAATTTCCAGGCTTGCAGCCACATGGCTAGTATCCCCAAGACTTCAATCCCCTTTCCATTATGCTTTGATGGATGTCAATACCTATTCCAAAGCTCTTATTTTGTCATAGGTTGGAGTATGCTGACAAAAGTGAACTGATCAGATTGTCTACAAAGTCAAAAATAGGACCATGCTTGTGTTAGTTTTCCCTTGGCCAATACATAATATTCAAAACTCTAAACTCTAAAAGAGGTTCCGCAACTGAAAAAAAGAGGGCCCCAGTATAAAATATATATAAAGAACCACTTCCACATCAAAACATAGAACTCTGAAACAACAAACCAACTTAAAAGAAAAAAGAAAAGAAAAAGAGGAAACATTTAAATTTTGCTTCCACTGAAAATCAGGGCACCCAGGAATTTATTAAAACATTGCGTCCATAAAAAGAAAAATTGAATCGGCTTCCATATAATAGCAATGAAAAATTGTATGAAATTGGGATGAAATGAAAAGAAAAAAGCACTTACAGGAATGTCCATGTTCTAGGTAGAAAGATAACTGCAAGAAGAACAAGTACTACATTGAAATGAATAGCGCCCAGCCATAAAATCATTGAGTGCAGAATGAAATCCAGATTTATATGTTCAAATCATCATTGGAAATTTTGGTAACACTTCATATGTGTTCAAATCAGCAAAAATAAATATCAGGCTGAGAGACAATGCAATGACAACACAGAGTTACAGATGAATTAAGATAGAGTAGATATGAGCTCACCAACTTCACATAAGGTTGGGTAGGCAGCCTAGACAACATCACTGTTCACTTTGATCGTTTCAAACATTTCTTTAATTTCTGAATGCTAAGCTAAAAAGTTATACTGGTTCCCAGAAATAAGTCCTGACTTTAGACAATTAGAGAGTGATCTTGTACACTTCCATAATTTGATTGACAGAAGTACAAGGCAAGTATTTATATTTTCTAGAAGATCACTCCATCTCAGCTCATGTAATATGCTTAATCAGATCCTTGGCAAGTCTTATGACTTAATCATTCTCAATGGCTTGCCACACTCCCCAAGTTCTAGAGACCACACATGCTTCTCCCATGCTAGTGGTGTTAGTGCTCTCCACCATGTTTAAAGGAATCCTGAGGTGATACACAAATAAATGATCTCAAAAATGATCCCACTACACCCCTTGCACTTTCAATAACTTCATAAATTCTCTTTAATCCCCCTCCATTTCCTATCCCATACTACTCCCAATCCACTATCCACATCCACTTTGACCAGGACTTAGACAACTTATAAACCAAGAAACTGAAAGCTAGCTTCTCAAATACTGAAACCAACTGAAATCCTGTGGATGGTGCTTAATCACTCATCCAAGCACTTTGGTCAGTTGTACATAGGGCCTTCCCTACATAGCACCTTGGTACACCTCACAAACTATACATAGACATCACCCATAACGCTTAGCTTCACAAAGATTGTGAGGTCCTCCACATACTCATCTCCTTCATTACTGTTGTTTCCTTGTGAAACAGAGAAGAGCATGAATGGCAAAAATTGTGAGCATGCTCACAAGCAAACCAAAAACAATCTGAGCAGCTTTTCTCCTTGAGCTGTCATCTTGTTCCATCTCTAACCCTTGTACCTAGTATTTTTACACCTTGTCCCTATTTAATACCTGTGGATGTAATCAATCCATGATTATACTTGCAACAATACCAGAAAATTGCCCTGTTTCATTCTCCAAACTATGTATGAGCTTAAGCCCTACAAAAGTGGACACCTGAAAACTAACAAGTCCGGTCTTTGGGTTGTAGCTGGTTCATGGAAATTTAACATGTATCTACTATCATATCAACACTGGAAGCCCCAAGCATAGAAATTTCACTTGTGGAGGTGTTAGAACCAATCCACACTCCAAACCACGCAGAGGGCTGGCAGCTTAGTGATAGACAAAAAGAACAGTAAGTGTATTCCCTTCAGCAGGAGTGCATTATCTAATTTCTTGAGGATTGTAGTAGAATCAAGGAACAAAAAGGACTATGCACTATCAACAACAAAAACTTTAACAATATCAAGAGCTCTAAGATTATGACCCAAGACTGGCCAACCCATATTGCCAAGTGGAAAATTCAGCACTATCATGGCAAGGAGGATCAAATAGTGACAACAAACCAATAGATCAAAGTCCGTGTTCAAAAAATTTATCAATTACTGAATGCACCTTATTTCTCATAGCTTGTGTGCATTTGCAGAGGTCAATAATCTGTAGCATAATAAGCTACGTCCTCTAGCCATGACTTACCCAACAATGGAACTATAGTGAAAATAGATTTATAGGGTCACTCATACTTGTGAGGCATGATGAAGGCATCAATTTAAGACTTAGGATTCTCTATGAATGGATCTAACACTAGTTGTCAAGAGTGTTCTGCCCCAAGATTCGTCATCTTCTCTAATACTCTGCCCAAAGTTTTTTTTATAGCCTTTATTAACCCAAATCAAGTCCCAAAACACTTATCCGTACCTATCACGGCACAAGATCAATAATTCTAGGTCTCATTTATGCATTCAAGATGTCTTTCAACTTTCATTCATTGATTCTTCATCAGTTATGCCCAGCTCAATCTTCTTTATAATCTTTCTTAGTGACTTGGTACAGTCATATAACATGTATACTAAGACTTATATGAAAATGATGGCATTTTACTTCATGCAGTACCTCTGAGATCATTCCTACTCTTCAATCCATCCTTATACCATCAGTATATCAAGTTTAGGATCATAATATCATACCTTGATGGAAATTTCACCTTTTTGCTAGCTCGACTGTACACTGTATTATCCCTTTTCGAGTAGGTGCCCTAGGAGATATGTTTGCAAAATGGGAAGCAAGCACACTACATGTGAACTGTTTGAATTAATGCCTAGAAGAAATGTGGTCTCATGGATTGCAATGATTACGGGATATGAAGAAAATTATTTTGTTGAAACCGTGTTGGAACCTTTCAAGAAAATACAGTTGGCAACGTTGACGCCACAATCCACAACCATTTCTGCTATCTTCTATGTCTGTGCTAAAATGGGATAATTACGACAGCATGTGGACAAACATCCAAGCAGATGTGGTCTCATGGACTGCCATGAATGTAAGCTTATCAAAGTTTCCTTCATACTTGGTCAAAGTCATACAAAAATGATAGAATATTCAGTGGCTAACTGTCATTTTTATTGGTAGCAACTAAGTCACGGGATTCACCAGACTCCATTTATGGAATTCAAATTTGGTGAACACCACAACATGTAATTTGCTAAAATTGGCTTTAAAATTCATTCAGGGATTCTATCTGACATGCCAAATTGCAGGTGTTTGAAGAAGACTATCCAATTGTAGGAAAATTCTTAATCAGAATCACCAGGAGAACTACCACTCTTAAAGGATAGAGGAATTTTATTAGATGTTGTAGTTGCAACTGCCCTAGTACACATGCATGCAAAAAGTGGAAGTCAAGAGAAGACAAGTGAAGTATTTGACAGAATTCCTCAAAGAGGTTTCTGCATAACATTGACTACAAGAAGCACGAAACTTGGAATACAATAAATAAATGAACCACCTCCTCATATCTAACTATGAGCACGCAATAAAAATAATTCCTAACCATTAATGAAAGGAAAAGCACATTTGTGGCTTGCAAAACTAAATTAAATGTAGCTGTAATAGATGGAAGTAAAATAAACAAAGCTGCAAACTTTGGGCTGGGAACATTTGTGGATGGGTAAACCCCATTCAAATAATAGTTTCTAAATAATTACATCATTATTGAAATATATAGGTTATGAACATGAAAGAGTAATGGTCTAATTTTGAATTGTCAGAGAATTTCATCTTCCTAGAAACCACTATGTCTACTGTAGACGGTATTTCTTATTTGAGAAAATTCCATGCAACTTGGAGTTCTTTTTGTTTCACTTTAATTTTATATAGCTAAAAGCAAGGGAACATTTTCTTGCTTCTTGTTGCACCAACATATAATAATTTCCATATTGTTGGAAATCAACCAAAACCTATGAATGAGGTTAGAGAAGAGGCCAACCAAAACCTTTGATTTCTTTGTAATTTTTAGATCACCATATGACTAGCTCTATATTATAATTTCAAGAAATAATGATAGTGGCCTTAGGAAAAGTGACATCGCCAGCTCCAGAATCTTCAATTTCTCTATGCTATGGAATCAAATTCATTTTAAGAATTGCAAACATGTTTCACACTGTGCAAATTCCTAACATACATGGATGCCTAACTCAATATATTTCAAGAACTTGCGACAAAAATTTAAGACTTTAGGATTTCCTTGACCGTTGCACTCTATGACATCATATTACCTCAAGGCCTTTTTTCAAATAGTTCATAGGCCTTTTGCTTTTGCACACATGTGTAGGCCAACAACAACAGTTGCAAATGGAAATGGACACAGCCTGAAAATTAAGCTATTGTACCTAATGACAGGCTGAGAGTTGTAAATGAGGGGGTATTGCACTCCAATTTGTTATGTTGCCTTTCCTATATAACAAATTGTAGAAGCATCAAAACAAATGCATAAATGGTATGAATATAAATAAGTTATTGGTAACGGAAGATCTCCAAGCTCCTAAAGTAGTATAGGCATAAACTAACAAATATATTTATAGCCAAAGGTTTGAGGTCCTCTCCCTCTCTCAAACGTGCACTAAAATAAGAAAAAAAAAAGATACTGTGTCTGTAGATAATTTCTCTAGGACATTTACTATTCTTAAGTTATGAAGCAAACAATTATTTTATAACTTGCAAGAATGGTAAATCGAATTAAAAAAACATATGAATTTAATAAATAAAACACAAACCTGGTTAAGAACCTAGCAAGTATAGTTTACAAAAATCCAAAAAAAATTGTTCAGTACCTGCTAACAAACTAGTTGTTCCTCGAACCCCAACAACTACCTCTAATGATAGGCGGCAAACATAAGAAACATGGCAGGAAGAGAGATATGAAACCTTGGTTTCCTCCTCATTGTCAAACACCAGAATCTGTGATGCTCAAATAGAATGAGTCCGTTGATCCATCCATCACCCCTGCTATGGCAGAAATGGCAACTATTGAGGCAAGATGATAGGAGACAACATGACAAGGATCTCATCTAAGTGATGAAAATATTTGTTTTTATGGATGCTATGTTTGGAGGCTATATCAGTGTATGTAGTGCAATGGAGAAGTAGGTGTCCAGAGTCATAATGCTGGCATTTACTAAACCAAAATGCAAAAAAAAAATTATTTAAGCACTCTGCATGTGATTCCAATGCACATCACGGTTTAATTTTCACCAATTGGCTAATCTGTAAAAAATCTTCCAAATTCTAGTTCCACTAATACCCGCCAAATTTTATTATAAAATGTATATTAATTTGCTAAAATAAATATGTATTGGACTTTAGTAGTAATTTCTATGCTTTTCCTTTTGAGTTCGCCTTGGACACACATTTAGGTATTTTTGATCTAAAACAATTTTCCGACGATAAAAATTTCCACATCTGGAAGACAATATTTTTTCGAAATCAAAATTCTCCCTCCATTAAAAACAAGCATATATCATATAGTCCCCTCGTTCTTGGAAAACTGCTGCAAAGGTGAATTTTAAATATCTCACGGAACCTTCTGGAGGCACTTTCATTCATGAAATTTCTGCACTTTTATGGCTAATGTTTATTTTAGGGAAAATTTTAGTTTTTTGAGCCTTGATAAGTACGTGAGGTTGATAGTCCATGTTCTTCTTTGTATGTCAAATTGATTGTAGATGTTGTTTTCTCAATTTCATTGAATACCATGGCTTTTTTCTCTTACAAGATTTACAAGCATCATGGTTCATTTAATAGTAAGGACACACTCAGTATTTAGCAATCACTCACATAGAATTTATGAGCAGTCACAGGCATTGTGGAGATCAAGTAATTATTAGTGTCTATCACTATTTTCTTTTGTAAAATTGTTTTTATTTATACCATTTTTTAGTTTTAGATATCTTGTTAAAAATGGCTTCCACCATTAGAATCACGAAAACTACATAGTATTCTAGAACCATGCTAACCATCGGGCCGCAACACAAGCTCCTAAGCTCATGTTGTTTTCTTTTCAAGTTTTCAAATACCACGACCATTGTAGGGAAAGTATGGGAAAGACTATTTAGTAATTTGCAAGTGGTTCACAAGCTCCTAAGCTCACGTTGTTTTCTTTTCAAGTTTTCAAATACCACAACCATTGTAGGGAAAGTATTGGAAAGACTATTTATGTAATCCTTGCTACACTATTAATGTAAACCTTTACCATTTTTAAATTTAAATAAATATTACAAGTGAACAACATAAATACCTAGAAACCTAATGTAAACATTGGAATGCATGGAATTTTCGAATCACCAGGAAGACAAATACAAAAAATTTACGAGTTATTTATCATCGTATATAGAATCATATGGATATGGGAAAACTTAAAATCATCTAGTTGTGGTAAGCACATGAAAATCATCTACCAGAGTATAAATAAAAGACCATATATAATGCACTGAAAGGTTTCTAGCAACCTAAGGAAAACAATGGAAAGCATGAACTTTGACTAGCCCACAAGACAAAATATACACATTTTCAGAATTTATTTCTTTAAGGGATGTCAAATCAAATGGGTTTGTGACAAAACTTTACCAGTAAATTAGTTGTGTTCAGTACATAAACATAATCCAACAAGTATCATGATTGCTTCTGCCAGTACCAGTTACAAGCACCATTTGTTTGAGTTGATTCCACTTTTCTAGCTCCAAGTTATTGAAATTGTGAGCACCAAGTATAAATAATTTATGTCCTAAACAAATCTCAGAAGGAAAAGTTTGTTATTGAAATTTTGAATACAGTAACCTTGGAATGGAAAAGTGATAATATGTAATGAATTTTGATGTTAATAAGACAAGAAAATATTAAGTTTTAGAGTCCCCTTATAGTGGAAAAATTAATTCCGTGTAGTTCTGGCATAAATTTAAATGGATAAAATACAAAAAACCCTGAATCAGGGATAGCTGAGCCTGAAACAGTAAATAACATAATAATAATGAATTAGACAGCATGTGATGAAATTAAGAAAATTTAGAACCTAGAGATGGCCTTCTAAAACATAAAAGGCCTTAGAAGTGCTAAAAGAGCTACATATGGTTGTTAGGTTTTAGAACTTCTGGTAATGGAAGTTATGCCCGTGGGCTTAAAACAGTAACATTTTGCATTATACTTCTCGTAATAGGAAAAATTACTCTCTATAATAAACAATTCTAAATAGATATTACCTCATATGAGATTGGGTGCATTATAGGTGGTAGCATGTAGGAGATCATATACACCCCATCTCTTATCCCCGTCCAATTTCTTCTAAACAATACCCTGAAGCATAAGCAATCTCTATATACAACCCTTCTCTTATAATGTGTTTACCTTCTCATCAATCGCCATCAGATCTGCCTCAAAGGGTTTAATCATATTCCATGCACCTTCCTCAACACATCTAAATCCTCTCCCAAGAGTTGCAAGTCAAATTTTTTTTTTTTAGTCTTGTCTGATATTGTCCTGATATAGTATTATGAACAACCCAACACAAAATAACATAGTCATAGTCTGAATTATAACACTTCGAGTGGGACAAAGAAATAATACACACCTTCTCTTGTACTATCGAGTTGTTTTATTTCTCTGATCATTTGCTTCTCCTCTGGAAATGTGGAGTATTCTAAACTGTAAACTTTGTATCTGTTTAAGAAAAGAATATGGGGGAAAACTGCAAGAAGCTTAGTAAAAAAAATAGAATACTCCACTTTAGCATCACTCAACTTAAATTTTAACTTTGTTTATAGATCTAATTTGCATCGTCTAGCACTGGCAGTGATATTGACCAACACAATATGTTTGACAAATGGAAAACATACCCTTCTGTTAAGCTCCTCTTCAAAAGAGTGCAAACCTTGACCTCTCTCTCTAGATGCAACATTGGCACTCCTGAATTTACCCACCTAGCACACTTTTTTCAAAGTATTACATGATGCACTGAGGGTCTGGTAATCTGCAAGAGTAAAATTTATGAAAACTTTAGTTCAACTAAAAGGGGGTTACAAAATAAACCAAAAAAATACAAAAAAGAGGAGTTGAGAAGCATAAAAAAATAGAGTTGAAAGCGCAAAGCAGTGTTGACAGAGGGGAAGAAACAGGGTATGTATTTTTGAACAGTAAGGTAAGTGGATATGGATTGATGCAGGGTATGGGGACATTACTCGAGACTAGTTACCTATGCTCGAGGGGTAAACACAAAAAGCCACAGATGGCTGAAAGGTTTTAGAACTTATGGTAATGGAAGTTGTGCCCATGAGCTAAAAATTTAGTCTCTTTAATAAGCAAATTTTTAAATAGACAGTCATTTTTTCCTTAAGAGCTAGCCATGAAATTTACCTCGAATGAGATTACATGTATTACAGGTGTCTTCTTCCTCTCTTTACTTGAGAACATTTAAGAGGGTCTCTCTGTTGCTATGGAATCGGGCCTCTCTGATAGGGAGAATCTCCAAGGCCCTTCTCCAGGCGGGAAAAATGGATTTTTTGCAAGACGTGATCAGAATGGATCATTACCTGATTCTCCAGCACTTCCTCAGGGTCTAAATCTAGGGCTTCATTTTATTTTTTCTTCTTCGGCTCCTTCCTTGAACATAAAAGAGTCAGCTACAATTATTTGTAGGAACACAAAAGAGTCGAAAACTAGCAAATAGAAGCCTAAAATCTTGAATATCCTATTTCCCTATGAAAATATCATTTAAACCCAAGTGAAAAATGTCAGTAAACCCTTACCAAGAGGATGATGTGTTCTCTTCTCTACCTTGCTCATTCTTATTTTTTCAAAACCCCTGTTTCTGAGGGCTTTTTCATTCTTACTCTTCTCTTCTCTTTTATAGAGCTTCTCCTCCTTTACAATCAAATTATAAAGAGAAACCATTCTGGAAATAGAATTCATCCATAGCCCCGACTTGCCATCTCCTAGCCACGGGACAGACTAGTTGTTCCCTGACGATTCAAGCCTCCCATTATTGTCATCAAATAAATTATCCTGGAAACTAAGTGGCTGATCTATAAAATCTGCCATGGTCATGAATAAAAAGATTGCAACCAATCTCCTGGGCACCCGAACATAGATTATCACATACGTTGAAGGTATTCAACTTTCTATTGCCCAGTTCCTTGGGGATCGGCCCGGTTAGAGCTTTTTTGGAAAGATCCAGATATCTAAGCCCAGGCAGGGAGCCTAGAAGTATAACTGTAAGCCCACAATGACTAACTTTGTTCATCTTGTGGCTGCTTCGCATGGGAACACTCGAAGAGTGGTTTTGTATAGTCTAAAACCCCAAAAATTCTGCTCCCAGTCAGATTTAGATGGCATCACCATTAAACATAGCATGGGATGAAGTTATTTCACTGGTGCTTAAAACCATTGGGAGGAGACTTGGCTTTCACACCACCCTCAAGTTCCGCAGAGCCACTGTGCACACACGACATAGAGGAAAAGGCTCCTGATCTCTGATAGAGTATGCGTTGGTGGAGAATACAGTCGCGTCAATGGAACAAATGGCAGAACATAACATTTCTATCTCAATAGTACCCACTTTGTATTAAAAAGTAAAAGGGGGGAAATTTTGAGACGAAATTATATTTTTGAGACAAAATTATAATTTTGTCTCTATCTTTTGTCTCAAATGACCCCCCCTTGTAGTAGTGACCAAACATGGATATTTCAATAAATTAATTTAATTAAATTCAAGATCTTACAAGAACTTCCTTTTATCTTGTTTTCTCTCACCACACACTATATTTACACAATCCATATCATTATCACACCAACATCCCATCATCCTCTATGTCGACTACCTTGGCCTGGATTAAGAGGAGTGGAGTACACATGAAATGCACTAATTTTTTTTGGCTTTTATGGTGTCAAAGTTCAAGGAGATATTTTTTACCTATAGAAATTACTTATTTTGTCCAAAAGCTTATAATATTTGTAACAAAGAGATATTAGTGTGAAAGAATACACTGATAAATTTTACCAAGTCACCATTAGAGCAGGACATGTAATGAATGATGTGGAGAAGATCTCTAGGTATATGACTAAGTTATGCATGGGGATTTAGGATGAGAGTAGAATGTTAAAATTCCATTCCATATAAGAATCCTATTATTATGCTCTAGAAGAAGAGGAAAAGATGATACAAAAATAGTAGATCAATAACAAGGGAAAAGAAAAGGCTATGGATATCCAAGTAAAGGTAGAGATTAATGTGATTAAGATGGAAGTGAGTCATGTTCAACTATGTAAAATGAATAACATGTTAAGGAAGAGGAATTTCATATCAAGGAGGAGGTCATGAAAGAGGTTTCAGATTCAATAACACATGCTACTAGTTTGAAGAAATAGGGGATAGATTTAATGATTTTCCTTACACCCAAAAATGGTGGTAAGTGAAGTGCACACGTAGCACAAGGATAATATGATTTCTTTTCAATTCATGAGGAATAACTAGAAATGGGAGAAGAGATGTTGTTTAATAACATATTGTCGAAACTAAAGAAGTGCAAACTTGGTCCTAAGCAGAGAAGAAGTTTATTTTGCATGGGTGTGTAAGTTTGGAGGAAAATTCTACAAGTTGTTTATAGACATTGGAAGCACTGATAATTTTGTGGTAGAGGAAATGGTGGATGAATTGAAGTTGAAGAGAATTGGCCTTCCAAATCCATACATGGTTTCATGGTTATAGAAGGATACCAGATTTTGGTGAAGGAACAATGTCTACTTAAGTTTCAATATGGGAGATATGAAAGTGAAGTACTATGCAACATCATGCACATAGATGCATGTCATGTGATACTTGGTATACATTGGTAGTTTTCCTAAGAATATTAACATAATGCTCATGAAACCACATAAATGATAAAGAATTATGGAAAGAAGTATAGAATATAAACCCATTATGGTGGAAGGGTGAAGAAACACAAAAGGTGTTGTTTCTCTTAAGTAAGTAGTTCCTAAGTGAGACTAAACATGATAATACATGTTTTACACTCATAGTGTGTATTGTTGAAAGAGAAGGTGTGGTAGAAGTGGCCGAGGAAAGAGAAAAAATGCCGCTATAAGTAACAATAATTTAGGAGGAGTTTTCAGAATTTATGTCTAGCGAGTTACCTTACGAGTTCTTACCTATTAGATACATTAGTCACTACATGTATTAAATTCTAGGATTGAGGTTTCCTAAGAAGGAAAATTATAAAGTGAGATCACAACAAAATATAGAGATAATATATATAGGAAAGTGCAAGATATGGATACAGGAATCATTACAGAGACTCTAAGTCCATGCATAGTTCTACTAGTATTAGTACCAAAGAAGTGTTGTGAGTTGTGTATATATGTACTAATTTGAGATCCATAAGAAATATCAACATAAAGTACATGTTTCCATTTATATGCACGGATGACATCATGTATTTTTTTATTGGAGTGAAGCATTTCAACAAGGTTGCTTTGAAGAGTGAATACCTTCATTTTCACATAAGAAATGGAGATGAATGGAAGTTAACATTTAACACTCAAGAAGGGTTCTATGAGTGGCTTGTGATACTATTTAGGTTGAGAAACACATTAAATAATTTTATGAGGTTGTTGAATCAAGTCTTGAAACCATTTTAGGTAAGTTTGTAATTATGTACTTGGATGATATTCTAATTTTTAACAAGAGGTGAAGATAGTTTGTTATAGATATTGTAAGTGTTGTTGAGATTGTGGGAAGTGAAATTGTTGATTAATTTTATACAATGTAGTTTTATGCATGAGGAATTAGTGTATCTGGGATTTATGATTTCTGGATAAGGATTAAAGATAGACCCTAAAAATATTGACATAAATGTGGATTAACAATCACTAAGGAATGCTTCTGAAACACACATTTTCCATGGGTTGAATAGATTTTACCTCAAGCTCATAAAGAAATTTAGTAGTATATGTGCACTAATAACAAAGGTCATGAGAGGAGATAGGAAGAGTTCCACTTGGACCATAAGTGAAACAAATGATTTTGTGGAATTGAAGAGAAAAATAGTAGAGAAGGTAGTGTTTGCATTACAATATTTAGTGAAGGTTTTTTAGGTCGATTACAATTTGATCACCATAGCCATCGACATGATATCAAGTTCATAAGATATACCTATTATATATTTGAGTGAAAAGTTAAATGATGCAAGGAGAAAGTATATTGTTTATGATCATGATTTTAACGTAATTTTTAAATTACTCAAGAAATAGAGACACTTCCTGTCGAATAAAGAGTGTATGTTGTACACGATTCCTCGGTCCTAGTACTTTATTAACAACTAGGTAAAATTGAATCTAAGACATATGATGTGTGTGGAGTACCTATAAGGATACACATATTTGTTGAACTATAAAAGTGGAAAGTATAACAAGTTGGCTGATGTACAAGCAGCAAACATAGTTTTCTATTGACATAGATGAGAATATAAATTGTAGGTTTTGAATCCATAAATGATCTATATGAAAAACATGAAGATCTCAAAGAATAATGGGAAGAATGTACAATATCCACAAGTTTTGATGAGATGGATTTTTTTGACTATTTTGTATAGGAAGGATTGTCATTCAGAGGAGGGAAGTTATGTTTCTTAAAGGGGTCAATATAAGAACAACTCGATGAGAGAGAAACATTGCAAAGGATTAGTAGGTTCACTTTGGCTATGGATAAGACCTTGGAACAGCTAAGTGTGACGTTATTTTTGGCCATGCATGGCTACAATATGTGCATAATTTGCATACATGTATGCCAGCGTTTTTTAGTTAGGCAATGGGGAAGAGTCTCATAATATGCAGGGTTATACCAACCACTAGTAGTACATTTGAAAGACCATCTTGGGTAGACTTAAGTATGGGTTTTGTTTTGAGGCTGCCTAGAATGCAGAGACGGGTCATTGATTCCATCCTTTATTGTGGTAGATAGATTCTCTAAGATAGCTGACATTTCGTATAACTTGCAAAAAAAACTAATGATGTTCTGCACATATTGCTCAACTTTTTTTTCAGGGAGATTGGTAAGACCACATGGATTGTTGTCATAGCATATGTGTTTGAACAGAGACATTAAATTTGTGGGACACTTTGTGGAGGATCGTTGTGGAAGAAATTGAAAACTAAATTCGCAGTTCAGTTCTAGCGTAACATCCACAACCGAATGATGGTCACACAAATTGAATTAGTCAACATAGAGCCTTGGCATACTTGTCTGAGATGTTTGGTTGGAAAAGAAGCCAGGGATTTAGGACTCGGGTCGAGTGCAAATTCTTGTGGAAATTTGAGTCTAATAATACGAGATAGTAGCCATACAATAACTCTACAAACAAGAGCACTGGAAGAACACCATTCAAGATAGCGTATGAGACTAAGTCTCAAGAGAAGTGTGCATAGAATTGTGTAGACATAACCAGGGAGATAAAGAGATTGAATACCAAAGACAGAAGATCTTGCAAGGTATATGAGCGACATGACACCAAGTGCAACTACGCAAGCGCGGCTATCAATTAGAAGAGTTAAATCCACAATACAAACGATGCACATAGATCTAAGAAATGATAGAGAAGTTGAGTTTCAAAATGGAGACATGGACTTAGTGCATACTTATGCACATCAGGAGAGGTTCCCTAAGAGGAACATATAACAAACTGATGTGTAAGAAGATTGGGCCATGCATAATTCATTGTGGAAGTTTGAGTCATAATTACATACGAGATAGAGTTCAACTAGAAGGGAAATAACATCTTTAATATATTTAATGTGATAGATCTATATCCATACCACATTGTATAAGAAAATGATAATGAATATAAATCAGAAGATGGCGAAATAGATTGGAGGAAATGGTTGTCAAAGGATTTTGATGAAGCAGAAGGGATAATCGATACTAGGATAAAGAAGACATGCAAAAAAGAGAATACAAAGTATTAGGTCAAGCGGAAATGAAAGAAGATTGACGATGTGACTTAGCTAAGTGTTATGGGTCGCGTAATTCAACATTTCTATTCCTTGATAAATAGCTCAAGTTTTTCAAAAAAATCCCAAGGTGTATGATGCAAAAGCATCCAAGGTCACAAGTAATCTTGTATCATTCACAAAAAATAGTTAAAATTTTTTGAGTCAGTTGGGTTGACATTTTGTACAGTGTTTATTAGGTCATGCGTGGAAGAAATTTGTTGATGGCAAGTTGTGGAGTATGTCGTTTCATTTTGTTGAGTGTGCAAGTCCATTGCATATTATTTTTGGAGTGCCCAATTTTCCTACACAATGTTTAGACTATTGCACAATTGTCCAATGTGCAATATTCTCCATGCAATCACACTTGAGCCATAAACATTGAATAATTGAATGTTTGAAGGCACAATTTTTAGAGAATGATGACTAGTTGTGTGTGGATCTTTTTTTGGTCCTTTGATCATTTTGTTTAAACTCTATACAAGTAGGAGTATTAGGAGGTGGCATGAAACTATATAACTAGAGCTAACTGATCTGGGAAAGTAGTTAAAGTTTTGGGGGAACTCAAAATGCCTAAAAGCATAGCACGGAGGCAAGCTTAAAATGCTCACCAAATCATGAGTATGGATGACTAATCATAGTAATGGAGTAAAAGATGTAAGAGTGACACAATGATATGTGGTGTGACCCGAATCTTGAGTTGTAGTACATGAAGGGTTTTCCATGTGCATATGTTGTGTAGAATGTTGAATCATTGGTGATTGGTACAATGGTGCAATTTCTCTTAATAAGATATCCCAAAACTTTGGTTTCTTCAAAATCTATGTTTATTTAATCTTTATGTCAATACATGTTGTCTTTCGTTCTGAGTTGTTCTTATGTATGTATGTTGTGGGCTAGGAGATGTAAGACAACTCTTTGTTGAGCACCCACGTCCCTATTTATGTCAATCTTGTACAATTAATTAGCGAGGAAGATCAGCCCTTATTAGCTAATTACAATTGCAACATGGCATAACACCCGTGTTGCTCATCAAAAAAAATTTAATATAAGTTATTTTCATTTTTGAAGGAAACTCTTATAAGATTTGATGAAAATGATTCTCTACAAGACAAAATCATGAACTATTTTCATTAAAATATTAAGTCCCTGCTCAAGACAAGAATGAGAAATTTTCTTTACCACTAAGCTGATATAACAGTTTTTATTTTGAATCCTTTCTTAACGCTAAGATTTTTGGCTTCGGCGAAATCATCACTCTACTTGTTGGAAATACATCTTTCCTATCTGTGATTGTGAGAAGAGGGAGGTGGAACTTCAGTCTCTGCTTTAAACATATGAGAGGATTAATTTATTTAAGTAGTATTTTTGGTTCAGTTGGGGAAGGTGAAAGATATTTTGGGCATTGACAACATCGAGCTAGAAATGTAAACCGCTTGAACTAGAATGATGTTAAGAAATATCAACACCCGTTCTATTTAAAAGAATATAAGGATTTGCAGATTCAATGTTAAAATTGCAACCATAAAACTTTTTGTACTTAGAAGTGTTAACAAAATGAAATTTATGTCGATTATAGGAAAATAAAAACACGGTCTATTCTTTTCCAAAATTATGTTCCAAAAATCATAAATTATAATTCCATTTTAAGATTGCCATTGCCTTAAAAAAATATACATAAGGAAATTTGTTCAAAAGTACAATATTCAAGCTAATAATAGATCTAAAACTCTAGCCAGGTACAATAAACATATGAAGAGATTTTTTATCCTATTAACATATCTATTTGTACCATCTCAATAGCATTTGGATCTGAGAAAAAGTTTGATGGAAAATCCATTGGTAGGGAGAGGGAGTGGATCTGCCACTATTTTTTCGTTGGGGTCAATTGGGACGAAGCTGCTGAAAGTTTTAACAAAATAATGCATGAAGAGTAACATCTCTATCTTTGAAAATTCCCAACCTGGACATACATGCAACCCTCCTCCAAATGGTAAAAATGTATAAGGAGCCACATGCTTTCCTTCCTCCTCAAATCTTGAAGGCCTGAATTTGTCCGGCTCATTGAAATACTCCTCTTTGTAATGTGTAGAATACGGTGTCCATAAAATCTGTTCAAAAAATATGTAGGAGTTTTAAAATGGAATCCTAAAACTTGAATTGACTTAATGAAAATTATCAGAAATCTATAGCTTACTCTCCATCCTTTTGGAATTGTGTAGCCATTGTAATGAATATCAGTGATTGCCTCCCGAAATGTCCCAAAAACTGGGGGGAACATTCTCAATGTTTCCTGAATTACTTGCCATGTATACTTCATGTCTTTCAGATCCTTCCAACTGATTTCTTCTCCCTCCTTTTTATTGCCAAGTATTCCTAATTGTTCTGTCATACATACACCCTTAGTATTGAGACTCTGACTTGGATTATATTGGAGAGCATATTTTAGACTGAGCAAAATGAAAAAGCTTATCTAATGGGTGACACCCAAGTCTCACCACCTAAATAGTTTTTTTCTATTAAGTAAATAAATAAAAGTCGTCTACATTAAATAAAAAATTTAGAGACATTGTTATATAAAAAGAACTAAAATATCCTATAACATTAATCATAAGATGTGCTCAAAATGCAATAAATACAATTTTTTATACAAGGTTAACTGCAAGTCTGCTTTACCAATATCAAGTAGGCGATGGGACTCAACCCTTAACAAAACATCATTTTTTTGTAAAGCAGTGAAAATGCTTATGTAGCTCCTAATGTTTTGTGAAGAGTGGTTTTTCGGACTGCCTATCAATTCATCCATTAAAAAAAAACATTTCCCCCGCAAAAAAAAGTAGGAATAGAGAATTAAATACTAATTTCGTTCAATTATAATTGCCTCTAATGACTACAACAGTGAGATTACTAAAAATACACAAACATTTTCATAGAAAAAATTATACCCCTGTATAATATGAAGCTACATAAGAATATGAGTAACAATACCAATAAAATTATATGAAGCTGCCTCTGTTTTTGTATCTGGGAGCAGCTTATAACATATGGAACTACTTGTGCTTCAAATACACGGTGTTAGATGCCCAACCGAATGCAGGATTTAAACTTACGACCTCTATTTCAAGACCACAAGATAACCACCATTAAGCCAACATATTTACCATTTTTGTGTGTGAATAAGCCTTAACCCATGGAAAATAAACCAGAACTAAAAAAACAGAGGCTTCACTTACCTTGAATTAATTTTTCATAGCATTCTGGATTGGAGGACAGTAGCTTAAATATCGCGGTCATTGGCGAAACTGTGGTGTCATACGAGGCATGAAGCAGAAGAGAAAAGTTGTCTAAGATCTCCTTGTCTGTGAGTGGATTCCCTCTTTCATCTTTGAAAGTAAGGAACACAGAGAGTAGATCTTGATTACTAGAAGCCATGCCTGAACGCAGATCGTTTCTTCTGGTTTTTATTAAACCAGAGAGAAGTTCATCCAGCTTCGATCGCGCCTCAAGCGCCTTACAAAAACGAGTTCCTGGAATTTCCAGGGGAAAGGATACGCTTCCCTCATTAATAGTATCCAAGAGATTATGAAGCTGCTCCTGCTGCTGTTCATCATTTATATCGAAAAACAAGCTGGTTGCAATGGAGAAGACGAGGCCTCTTGTCAAAGAAAGCACATTCACTTCATCTTTTCCCTTCCATTTCTCATCGATGTGATGCTGGATTTTGGAACTCATTTTGGGCATATACATCTGTAAAGCTTGAGGGCCCAAAAAGCGTGCCATTGCAGCGCGTACGATCCGATGTTCCTCTCCCGTTTTGCCCAAAAGGGAATCCTGGCCCATGACTTTCATGAAAGAATTGGGCCATGCAATTCGCACCAGCTTGTTCTCGTTGGAGAGAATCAAGCGGTTTCCCGCAGGCCCGCAGAATACCACTGTGGGATGCCCAATTAAGGAAGTCTTGAAAACAAGACCTAGTTTCTTCACTCTGTCATCAAAAAACTTTGTAGGTGGTTCTGATCGAAGTGCCCTGAAGAATTGAATCGTCTCCCCGATGAGAGGGAAGCCTAACTTTCCAGGGGGGAGTTTGGGGGAGGATTGGTGTTTATAGCGGAAGAACAGGGCAAGAATAATGGAGACAACAGCTGAGAGTGTAAGGGAAAGAATAGCAGGGGAAGACTCCATCTGAATCATTTCTACCATGCTTCTTAGGAAATTGAAAATTTCCATTTGGATTAACAAAACCAGATAGAAATGAATCTAGTGAAAGAGGACTGAAGAAATTGTGATGTCCTCCGCTTTACATCGTTCCTGACCTATTTTAGTTATTTCCATCATTTTGCACGTTTTTAATCAGTGTACCAACGGAATCCAGAGCAGTGTCTGTCCTAGTCTGTAAGTGAATCCTCTCTCTCCATTTCTGGATTTGTCTTATGGGTCAATTTTGAATTATATTTTCAGATGGTTAATAAATAATAATAAATTATCATAGATCCCTTCAATAATTACTAATCAATTAATAACTAGCAATCGCATGTACACAATGTAATGTGAACGCCGAACGGTATATGTTATTCGATTTCCCTAAGCATTTGCATAATGTTTCATAAATTTTGTGGATGCGAAATTGAGGGCATGTATTTCTGGATGCCTAGATAATTTCTTCCTTGAGTTTTAATTCAAGGAAGAACAGAGCAAAAACAACCACTTTTTCAGCTCACAACCCAAGGAAATACATTCATAAAAACTTCATCAAATTTAAAGCTAGATGCAATACACCACAATGGTTGTTCACATATTGAATACTGCTCCTAAAAATGAAGCATCCTTGCAATCAGAATCTTGTAGATCATGGTGGCTCTCAGGAAGCAGTGGGGACTTGTTGTCACTCTTTTCAAATGTTGCAAGAGTGTCTGAAGTCATCAATTATGTTGTGATGGATGTCTGCACCCTGTTCTAAAGCTCCCATTTTGGCATAGGCTAGGAGGATGCTGACAAAGGTTGTGGAGTATGGATTTATAGTTGACAATTGCATTTACTTGAAATCATCAACAACCTTTTCAAAAAGCCCATTTTGTACATATCCTGCAATCATCGCATTCCATGAGACCACATCTCTTTGACACATTTTGTCGAACACTTCATGTGCATCGTGTATGCTTCCACATTTTGCATACATATCTATCAGGGCATTTGAAACTATAATATTTGACAGAAAACCACTTCTCATTATGCTTTGATGGACATCTATAGCTTGTTCTACAACTCCTATTTTAGCACAGACAAGGAGGATGCTGAAAAAAGTTATGGAGCTTGGCTTGAAACCTGTCGATTGCATTCGTTTAAATGTTTTCAAAGCCTCTTCAACAAACCCATTTTGTGCATATCCTACAATCATTGTAGTACATGAAATCACATCTCTTTGAGACATGTTGTCAAACAGTTGACGTGCCTTGTTAATGCTTCCACATTTTGCATACATATCTACCAGGGCACTTGCAAATGCAACATCTAACAAGAAATCACTTTCAATTATTTTTTGATTGATGTCCATGCCATGTTCTACATAACCCATTTTGGCACACACTGGGAGGCTATTGGAAAAGGTAGTGGAATTTGGCTTGATTCCTGCCAATTGTATTTGTTTAAAAGTTTTGAATGCCTTTTCAACAAACCCATTGTGTGCATAACTTACAGTCATTGCGGTCCATGTGACTACATTTCTTTCAGGCATTTTGTCAAATGGTTCACGTGCCTGTATACTTCCACATTTTGCATACATATGTACCAGGGCACTCGCAACTGCAACATCTGACAAAAATCCCTTCTCCACTGTACTTTTGTGGATATCTATACCCTGTTTCAAATCACCTATTTTCGCACAGGCTGGGAGAATGCCAGAAAAGGTGAACTAATCAGGTTCAAACCTTGTTGGTTGCATTTGGTGAAACAATTTCAATGCTTGGTGAGGATGCGCGTGTCTTGTGTAAAATGCAATTATGATATTTGTAATGCCCCGCTGGGCATTGGAGTCTTTTCTTCTACCCGCCACCATGGCCGACCAGGCAAGTCTTATGGCACATGGGTGCATGGGAACGAAGGCCACCTACTCCTTTAATTATTTTATTTATACTTGGTTTGTCCCACGTGCTGTGAGTAAGAAATATCTCTGCCCTTTTGGTAGTGGGCCGCATACTTTAATTTTGGTTGTTCTTGCAAATCTTTCCCAGATTTCTTGTTGTTGCTGCATGGATTTTTGGTGAGTGTGCAAGACTTTTGGACGCCTTTTTACCTGCTGGCCGCACCACCTCCCATTTATTATTATTATTTTTTTGATTTGCTATCTTCTTTGACCTTTGTGGTCTGTCTCCACGATCCTACTTCGCTCAGGTGAGATTCTCTGGTGAAAGATCCGCATTCGGGGGCTGTTGGTAAAGGCTTTGAGCTTTCAGACAAAACTGTGATGGTGGCGCCGGTGGTCATTTTTGCACCCATGTTTGGACAGGCTGCGCATTCTGGCAATGGTTATCTCTGTGGGCCATTTTCTTTTACTGGCCTTGCTGGGCATACCTTCAGTCGATGTTTCCTTGAGACCACTCCTCATTGAGGATTTTCTTTCTTTCCAACAATTTTTCCTGTCGTGTAGATTCTTCCAACCTTGCATACATGGGTGTCAAAGCACATGCTTCTATCTCTGAAAAATATGCGACCCATTTGTGCTTTGATGGATGTTATCACCCTGTAATAAACTAATTTTACACTCCCTTGTGTTCTATCCTGTGTCTGTTGCTATTCCATGAGACCCCAATCAATTTGTGGCATTTTTTTTCATGTTTGGCACACTTCGTGGATTCACTCTCTCTTTACTTACATTATTTTGGAAGTGTCTTCTCCTTCAAATGTCTATTATCCTTGTTCCTTGTGATTGTTCGTTGTCTCTCTCCTACTCTGGTGCCCCATCTTTAACGCAGGCATGTTGCAGAATGATAGAAGCTTTTGAGCGCTTCCAGCAGGCAGGTTTTCCAACTTTGTTGTTATCTGTTCAACATCGATTCATCCTCAAATTCGGGACTCTCCTTTAAGATATTTTCATCAAAATCGATTAAGTGACAGTGAGAGTGTTGCCAGGAGACCCGATGAAATTTATTACAGAGATCCTCTGTTGAGACTTTACTTGTCTTACGCTGTAACGCATGGAAGAGAATCTCTTAGGTGTAGATCTGTATCATGTCAGAATATTCATGAAGCACGTTTGCTTTGCTGCAGTTATGGCGCATGCTTGTTGTGTTGGTGACAGATCACACCCACAGGCACAGGAGATCTATGCAATGTTGGAGAAAATGTCTTGGGAGATGAAGGTAGCAGGATATTTCTCAAACCCAGAGCTTTCACTGAGTCATTTCTCCAAAACCGATTCGTGACAGTGAGGGTGTTACCAACAGACCTGATGAAATTTTATTTACAAAGAGTCTCTATTGAGATCTTACTTGTT